>CM030358.1:425655110-426255110 GCA_017893485.1 Hemerocallis citrina | reverse complement strand
ATGGTCTCCGGAATTATCCAGGTAAACTACCTGCGGTGTGGGATTCATCTCCGGAATTATCGGGCATGGGCTATTACTCGCCGTTTATCTTTATCTTGTAGTAGTCATCGTGATAGGATTAGTTGCATAGCGGGGGATTGAACCCTATGAAGTGAAGACGTTAAGGGCTTGCACCGAACCTATGTAGAGTGGGATGCATAGACTTCGACAGGTACGCATTAGATAGTCCGCATATAGAATTTGTGTTTTCTTGACTTGGTTTTATGCATGTGGTTTCCTGTTTTCTACACTTGACACTTGGTTTAGTATCACTTGTTGTTTACATTTCTCGCTACTTCGTATTTTATGTATTTTGGTTCACTACCTGTTGTTTAAGAATCCTTGCTTAATGTTTATTTATATTGTTTGTTTGTTCTTATGTCACTCACACCATTTAAGGCTGACCCCTTTAGTTTTGGGGGTTAGGGATCATCTCTGGCCTCATGTGTTGCAGGTTGTTGCTTAGAGTTTGGAGGTTTAGATGCTTGAGATAGTTTTGAGATAAATTAATTTAATGGAGTTTGTGTAAATTTGTAAGAACAGTGTTGTAATAAGACTGTGTTGTAAATAAAAGAAAACTATGATTGAGATGTTTTAAATTCCGTTGTGCTATGTAAAAGATTGTTGTAATAAAAGTGAAAATTTTATTGGTGTTGGTTGTGTTTAATGTTATATTGAAGTTGATGCTGGGATTGTGTCACGTATTTTCTAAGATATCATATTAGAAATTCGGGGCGCTACAACCCAAGTTACATAAAAGCTATAGTTACTGTGTTCAAAACAGTATTTTACACAGATTTCGTGTTCAGCCAGAATTTGTAAAATTTTGTTTATATGCATGAAAACAAGTTTAAAAACTCGAGAAATAAATCCAGTAAAATTTAAGGAGGTTCCCTAACAGGTCCTGTCTCAGGAAATTAAATTTCATGTCATTATATTACAGATAGCATAGTCAAATCAAATTGGAAAACAGGGTGACAGAAAAAATTTATGCATCTGGAATTTCAGACCCAGCAGCACTAAAACAACGGTAACTCACAAAATATAATTCGGAATTCGATTCTGCCAAAACGGTTGTAAACTAGACATCTGGGGCTACATTTAATATTTAGAACTCAAGTCAATATTCTGACATTATCATGGTTGAAAACAGCAGGGAAAATTAGGACAGCAACAAATATGATTTCTTTTGCATAAAAATTAATATGATTATTATTTAATATGGATCTAGGTTAATGTATGATACAAATCAGAGTGTAACAAGTATCTAATTAGCACGCCACATGTATTCTCAACTCATTAGCAAAGGGAACATCATTCACACGTTCAACACACAACCAAACATCTACAACATGCATTCATATGAATAAATTTCCTAGATCTACATAGTGTTTGTGTGACGGATATATTAATGGATTGTTGAGAGCTCTTCTATTGACTATGGGGTTGATTGAAGCCATGCACGAATAAAATCAAGATAATCAATGAGTGAGAACATGAAGAACAAGTTATAGTAAAGATCTACTTGCGGTATTTATGCTTGTACGAGGAACAAGAAAATTCATACAAGTACTTGCCTTGATTGGATGATGAACTTGATGATGATTTTTATCGATGATCGAGATCGGATGGGTCGGATATGGCGCGGATCTTGATGACGATTAAGATCAAGAAGATCTACTGCTGAGATCACGAATGATGATAAAGATGATGATCAAGATCGGTCGATCCAGTACAAGGAATTTGACATATAGTGACAGCAGACATCCGTGGGTAAAAGGCAAAAAACCGCAGGTATAGCCCGTAAGACCTATACCGATAGACATATTTTTCCGTAGTCAATAATGAGCTATACCTACGGCAGAATGCCGTCACTATAGCCTATAGCGACGGTTTTTTCACCCGTTGGACAAAACCTCGGTGTTATACCCACGGTTTCGTATCCGTTGGTATAGGTTTTAAAGACACCTTTTGCTTTCCTATATCCACGGTTGAAACTCCATTGCTATAGGTTTTAGCGATGGTTTTTGCATCCAAATATTTGAATATATACCCACCGTGTTTATTCCGTTGGTATAGTTCTTTTTGTGCGGTCCGTTGGTATAGGTTTTAGCGACATTTTTTACACATATACACCCACGAATTTTATGGATAGGTCATAATTTGCTCTATACACAATTTTTTCTTATTAATTACGCTTATGATAATTTAATATATTCTTTTATAATATTAATCCAATTATAAACTAAGTACACAATAAAATAAATAAATGTGTTTATGAAACAAAATTAAATAAAATTAAACTTTAATCATATTAAAAATAAATGAAGCATTATAAGCGTGTTAATTACAAAATAGTTCAAAAGTCAGCCTAAGAGTACCATACTGACATATAATAAACATATAAAATCTTATAATAATCTCATCCATTCAATTTCTAAGTTTGCTCCATCAAGATAAAATTAGCTTCTAATCTTCACCTGCAAGTACCAAAAAGAACAAATGAATAATAGCATAACTCAACATAAGAAATATTAACAATTTCAGTAAGAATTAGTTAAAACAAATTAGATACCATCTTCAGTATCTTCATTAGTGTCTGGATTTAGAGAATTCGTATGGCCAGGGTCACTTGAAGCATTTGTAACCTATTAAAAATAAAATACAACTTATAGACTCTTCTTAATAGATATTTCCATCATTCATTAGATAAAAACATGTATCTCTCAAACAATAACAGATAGAGTAACATAAAAAAAGACATTACAAATGCAATACATTAGAATTAAACATATGGAAAATCAGTAATAAATATAAAAATATCTCATACAAAACATAACATTGAAATATGAACTCCAAGAGTAAAATATAATATACCTGTCTTGCAGCCTGTATAATGTCATTCACATCTTCTCCAGAGAATCGATTATGAATCAACGACAGAACATTTGTCAACAGGCTTACCGCTTGCTTAACTCTATTACGTAACTCTTGATTTTCAGACAAAGAAGCCTTCTGTTTTTTAGGCTTAGGAATCTTGCCCATACAACACACACGTCCTCTCTTTTCAGGTCCTTGTACTTGGGAATATGTGTCATCCTTCGAAGGCATATGACTTTGTGTATTTTGGGCTGATTGAGATGTTCCTGTCTCATTATTGTGTTTGTTTAGTTCAACTTGAAACATTACAAATATTAGAGAAATCATTGATAAGTACAGGTCATCCCACAAACCCGAAAAAGTATTCAAGAATGACAAATTCATAGAGGTGCTTAACTCAAATTCAAGAATGACAAATTCACACAGGCTGGATATAATAAAGGAAGATATAGTGGGGATACTACCCACAAACCTGAAAGAGTATTCAAGTTCTTGCAGTTACTGAATAAAGTTTCCAGCTGTGCATCTGCAGGAAGAGCGTGATATTGTCAAAATGAACTAGTTCCGAGCTCTGTAAGTTGTGGATCTCGCACAAGCAGCCTCCAAAGCTGTTCTATAGTGACATTTCTGTTCACTTTTAAAACCTTAATGATCTGCACCTACTAACAATCCTCTTCAAGGCATCACAATCAACTTCAGAATCCAGATTCGGAAAATTAAGGACTTCAAGGAAAGTGAAGGTTTGAGGGAAATAGTTTAGCCAGCTACCATCAAGATCATCAATCACACATTCCTGTATGTCTAGCTCAGTCAAGTTCCTATAACCAAATTTAGCTTTTAGCATCTAGATATCTAATCTGAATATTTGATCAAAAAAAGAAAGAAAAGAAAGAAAAGAAAGAAAAGAAAGAAAAAAAAACTAATTTCGATACTAGAATAAAAAATTAGATGGTTTTAATATAGGAGTTTAGACACCTCGAAGTATCTCAACTTTAAAAAGACCATAATAATTTTTCACCTTTAGATGAATAAATATACAAGTTGCATACCGCTTGAAAATAGAAAATTTTGCCGTACTAGGCTACTTTTTGATAGTATTTGCATTTTTGGGCCAAGTCCCAAACTATTAGCGTTGGTGGGCTAGCCTCTGCCACGTCAGCAACGGCCGCTATTGGGAATAGCGGCCTCTTCATAGATAGGAATTTTGTATCCCCACACTTGGCTGTGTACGAAGGGGATGAAGGCTGAAGGGTTATTGAAGTGGTCGCTAGTGCCACTAGCGACCTCTTCTAACTGAGGTCGCTAGTGGCATTCGCGACCTCAGGTGGGTCCCCCCGAAGGCTTCTAACTTACGAATACCCACTGTTTCCCTATTTACTTTTATTACTCTATCTCTTCTTCTCCCCTTCTTCCCCAATAGCGGCCGAACCCTACTCCCCAAAACCCTAAACCCTAAACCCTAGTTTCTCTCCCCAAATTCAATTAATCCAAGTATCCTTCTTCCCCACCCGATCTCCCTCCTCACAGATCTTCTAATCGCCAAATCTCCGCCATTCGTAAAGAATTTGGAAATCTCCATATCAACTCCAAACTCCAAATCCTAACGAGGTATGCCTAGTATAGTATTGTGTTGGTTGATTGTTGGTCTTGATTACAATTTCTTTGCACTTGTTGTTAATAATGTGACCCAAATAGGTTGTTTGTTTATTGAGATATTTTTGAGGAATTGGATATCTTTTTAGGAATATAGAGCACATAGAACACATTGGCTGTTGTGAATGAAAACAACTGTTAAAATGTGTTCTATAATTGAATATAACTGAATTGTGTCTACCATGATCTATAGACTTGCCTTTGGTTCTAGTTACGATTCTGAAGTTATCAGCATAACTAAAATTATATATGTCTCTTATTTGACGATTTACTTCTTATTTTACTAAGAACTTCGCCAAGGGAAATTGAAATTTTCTGTAGGCTTACCATGTCGAGTTGAGTTTTGAATAACTGCTAGGATACTTCTTTGTTAATGAACATATGTTGGTCCCCTATCTTAGTCATGTATCTGTTTCCTTAGATTAAATTTGTTCTGGTGTGTGTAGGCGTTGTAGTCACCATTTGTTATGGTATCAATTTCTTTATGAAATTAAATTTATCTGTCGACTTGGTTATGAACGTTGGACACATGAATAGCATGCATGAAATCATTTTAGTCCCTCAATTCTTCTATTTTTTTGGGTGATAATATCAATCCCTCAATTCTAAAATGTGGCCTATTAGGATGTGGAACAGAACATATTGCATACTTTATAAATGCACTACTTCAGCTTGTGCTATATTGTATATTGTTTGTCAAAATATTGAACTTGGTTCAGAGCTTGGTACAACTTAACAACATTGATATATGTGCTTTATATGATCTTACAAAGTACAAAATTGAGTCTGTAATCAAGAACACACAGTATAGAACCATCACAAACAAATTTACAAATTTTGTGTTAAGTGAGTACCTATCAAACTTACTTGTTTGCTTATACTTTGATAGGTGATCTAAGCAAATATGGTCAGGACGATGGGAGCGGGATCAAGGAGTGCTAGGTTTGAGGTATGAACTATTATTTTGTAATGTTTAAATACTATATGCCAACATATGAAGTGTTCACTAAACATCGTTCATTTTATCCTCAGGGTGGCCAAGGCGATGTCCCATCTACGTCTGCACCGACCGGTGAAGCTAGTTCTTCTCGTGCTGCACCTGTGGGACCAGGCCCTCATGACCCGACGTTGTTGACGTTGCAGCGGACACATAGGTCCCAACGGGTGTGGGACGGTACATCCCGAGAGTGTAGTTTCTGCACGCACGAGACATTACCTATGCATCCACTGACACACCAACTCCTTGTTCAGGCCGGCTTCTATGGTTTAGGTCTAATAGAAAAAACCAAGCTCGACAGACAACTACTTACAGCCTTACTCGAGCGATGGAGGCCGGAAACACATATGTTTCATCTTGGCGTTGGGGAGATGACCGTCACACTCCAGGATATCGCGGTTATATCTGGACTACCAGTTGATGGATTCGCGGTGACGGGAACAATGGCTTTCAACAAGGAACAACTAGTGGAGGACTTCCTTGGTCGGGTGCCGGATGACAGCACATTTGATGGGGTCTCAATGCGACTAAGTTGGTTGAAGAGAACATTTAAAAATTTCATAACCAACGATTCCAGTGAATATGATATTGAATGCTACACTAGGGCTTACCTGATGACAGTATTCGGAGGTGTTCTCTTTTCCAACTCCACGGGTGACGTGGTACCTATAATGTATTTGCCGCTTATTGGTGATTTGACGAGAGTTCAGCAATACAGCTGGGGTAGTGCAGCGCTAGCATCTTTGTACAGAAGTTTTTGTAGCGGGGCATTGATGGCGAAAGAGATGACTGGTCCAATGCTGCTGCTCCAGATCTGGTGTTGGGAACATTTACACCTAGGCGACCTCGCATCACCCGGCAATCAAGTGGGTGGATGAGGGACGCAGCGAATGCCGACATGCTGCCTCCCATTGCAGTATATTGGTCCGGTGGGCATACGTGGAGAGATAACCCACGTGGGGTGGTAACGTACTATAGAGATGAGCTGGATATGTTGAGAGAGGAGTATGTTGTTTGGGAACCATACTCCAACAACCGATTGGAATGGTTGCTTCCCATCTGCACCGAACATAGCAATCTTTGGTTGACTAGATCACCGCTTATCAATTTCAGTGTTGTGGAGATGTACTTCCCCGACCGCGTGCTTCGTCAATTTGGACTACAACAAGACATCCCCCCACCGCGGTCATACGACACTCTCCTGCACAAAGTGAAAGGGGTTGGTCATGTTCCCGACCATGATTGAGCTTCACACCATCAAGTTCATGTGAACTCTTGGAATGAGCAGAGGCGTGCTACTATTATAACGGGTATTCCACCATACGACGGATCACTCCAAGCTGCGTACCTATCTTGGTATCACCGAATCACCCGTTTGTATGTGGCGCCCCGTACTTCAATGCCCACTGGTGTCCAATTGCCTATACCAAGTGCCGAGGCCGAACCCGCACCCTTCCCATTCCTCTTTGCAAGCCATGTACCAACCGAGGGCCTCTTCGAGTCAAAAAATTGTATGATAGATCGGTTATCTTTTTCTTGATTCACATAATTTTGGTTGTTTAATTTGTTTGTTTATTTAGCACTTGTTTAATTTAATAGTTCATAGTAGATCATTAATCTTTTTTGTATTTCTTTTTGCAGATTGACCAAGTCTGGGTGGTAGCACGGAAATGCACACAAGTACTTGGTAGCAATGTTGCTCAAGCCGCAAAGGATCTTGCACGCGAGATTCTCGCACCTTGTCGTACGGCTATTGAGGAGGTTGGTGAGGTGGCTAGATTTGACGCAATGCTAAGCTCCCCCGTTCACAGCACATCGACTCGCAAGTAAAGGAAGAAGAAGATGGCAACAAGATCTAGCAAACGTCTCAAAAGACGTGTCGATGAACGGGAAGAAGAACATAGTGACGAGCAAACGGATGAACCACAACGAACGGTTCAACATGCACTGGTCATCCGTGAACAAGAACCTGAGCGGCCGCCTACTGAGCAAGGACAACCTTCACATGAAATTGAGGAAGAAATCCCAGACGAGATGCTAATTTCCCAGGTTACACAAGTGAGTCGTAGACGGGTGCCCGTGCGTAAGAGAACCAAGCCAAACTACTTTACCCCGTCGTAGCCTTGTAGTCTTATATTAGTGTATTTCCTATTTTCAAGTTTGTGCTTTTGTTATTCTATATTAATGTACTTTTGTTAGTGTAGATTAGTGTGCTGTTGTGGTTTGTTATATTTGTAATGGTTTGGTATGTTTAAGTTTGGTATGTTCAATTTGTTTGTTTGAATGTTTAAGGTTTTTGTGGTGTTAAAATGTTGGGTACATTCCCACTGTTGTGAGGGAAGTGTATGTTTAATAGTTTGGGGTATCGAGATGATTATGTTAAATGGGTGTTTGAAATGTAGAGCAATTGAAGTAGCACTGCAGATTTGTATTCAGGAAGTGATCAAGTCATGTGGTTTGTAGGCTAATTAAGTCACCACACTGTGGTCGCTAATGCCAATCGCGACCACAACTAATATAGGCCGCGAGTGGCATTAGCGATTATGCTGTAACCATTAGGAAGAAGACTCAATTTGGGTATCTACTGTGGCCGCGAGTGCCACTAGCGACCACAGGTAACTGTGGCTGCTAATGGCACTCGCGTCCACAGTAGAGACCCAAATTGAGTCTTCTTCACAGAGAAGAGGTAGCTCTCGACCTCTTCTCTGTAAATATGGCTCAATTTGGGTCTCTACTGTGGCTGCGAGTGCCACTAGCGACCACAGTTAACTGTGGCCCTACTAGCGACCACAGTTAACTGTGGTCGCTAGTGGCACTCGCGGCCACAGTAGAGACCCAAATTGAGTCTTCTTCACAGAGAAGAGGTAGCTCTCGACCTCTTCTCTGTAAATATGACTCAATTTGGGTCTCTACTGTGGCCGCGAGTGCCACTAGCGACCACAGTTAATGCCGGGACGTTCGCCAGCCCAAAGATATCACTAAGAACTCATACAATTCATACCGAGTACGAAACAATTCCTGAGATGTTTTCCCTCTCTCGGGATTATCTGATAGTACTCGGTGTGCAACTCTAATCGGGAGATTAATGACACTCCCCGCAACTAATCTAACCAATTATCTATTCTCAACAATAAATAATTAATAATCACCTTACTTAGCACACCTTCTCGGTGAACTATCTTCCTTGTTACAAAACTGCCGAGCGCCCTATGGCGTATCACTTCAACCGATAAGCCCTTCCAAAAGCATCACCTCAAATTCTCCTTCATCTCTCCTTATTCCTAAAGTGCTAGAGCACAAGCTGATTTAGAAAAGGAGTCATACCAATATCAAATTAATCTTGAACTCCAGAGTTCGCTAAGGTGGGGGACCAAAAACCTCTTCAAATATACCAAAAATTTTGCAAACCCCATCGACAATCTCAATCATCACCTTAGATATTTCCACCAAACCCAACGAGTATAATTTCATCGTCCAAGGCATTATATACAATCAAAACTGGGTTTCATCGGGCTATCTCACCCGAATCCTCCCTGCACCACACCCCAACTACGCAGATGACCTACATAACCTTCTACAACCAATCAATCTTTCCAAATATGGGATAAAACCATAACCACACCACTCCTCAATATATAAAATATACACCTACAGAACATATGTCCAAAGGACCTACACCAGATCTCCTGGGAATCGTCCCTTACGGCACACAACAATCAATTTACTATAATACTCCAATAGTGTGCAAATTCACACTGGGATTTCTACAGAAATCAACCCATATGCAGGGTCATGAAGGGAAATGCTGACTCAAGGTCAGACCAAAGTCTAGTGGGGATCACACCATTCCACGATAGAATCCATTCTTCAACAAAACACCCACATAAACCACACTCTCTATCTCCAACTAAGCATTAATGAACCCATACTCACATAGCAAGATCACTAGGATTAACTGTGGTCGCTAGTGGCACTCGCGGCCACAGTAGAGACCCAAATTGAGTCTTCTTCACAGAGAAGAGGTAGCTCTCGACCTCTTCTCTGTAAATATGACTCAATTTGGGTCTCTACTGTGGCCGCGAGTGCCATTAGCGACCACAGTTAACTGTGGCCGCTACTGGCACTCGCGGCCACAGTAGAGACCCAAATTGAGTCTTCTTCACAGAGAAGAGGTCGAGAGCTACAGCACAATCGCTGATGCCTTTCGCGACCCATATTAGCTGTGGTCGCGATTGGCATTAGCGACCACAGTATAAACATAATTAGCCTACAGCCCACAGTGGTTCATCACTTCCTGAATACAAATTTTGGACAATCACTTGAACAAAATACGAACTCACAACAATGAGAGTCTACCCAACATTTCAGCACCACATAAAGATTTAATTTAAAAATGTACACATACCACAACCAAATATGAATCTTAGGCAATGAAACATACCATTGGATTACACAAAACCATTGAAAGCTATATATTACAAGCATTCTATACAACAAGGTCAGCGGCTTATAATTTATATGATTGGAGATACTTCAAAATATATATGATTGGAGAAAATCATATATCTACCAAAATCTATACATCAACATTCGACTACAAAAAAATGTGCATCAAAATTCGATTCCCAAAAACTGTGCATCAAAATTCAACTATCTGCAGTGCTCCTCGGGCTTTGAGCAATACGACCCCGTGCAGCCCCTCCTCTTCCGCGTCTACTAGTTGTATTCAATATTTCATCCTGCATTGCAACCAAATATGAATAATTTAAATGTACAATTAATTAACAATTCAAACAACAATACATGTTGGTTAATATGATAAAATGCCGAACCATATATTCGATAATACCTGCGACGTACGAGTCCCACCAGAGATTTTCCTCTTCGTACATCGGTGCTTATTATGTCCTGGTTGATTGCATTCTGAACAGGTAATCCTTGTAGCGACTCCGTCTGTAACATCCATGTCGTTCCGAATCCGCGTAGATCTAGGTCTACCTTTCTGGCATCTTCTGAGTGTGTCATCCGCTTTCAGTGTTGGTCCCAATTGCTCAGGCCAATAAGCTTCATCTTGGATTGGATTGAAAGTTGGTTGCCAAGTGCGAAATAAGGAATCGGTAAAATAGAAAGGGTCAACAAAAGGCCGATAATCCAAAGCCCTGGATGCACAAGCGGCTAACACATGAGAACAAGGCAAGTGGTAAAGCTGGAATTTATGACAGGTACATGTACGGGCTCCTAAGTCGACCGTATGCAGGTTCCCACCCTTTTGTCGATTCCTTTCAAATCTAATACCTGTTTTAACTTGAAATACACCGGCGCTATGATGGAACATTATAGCTTCGTATGAGTTAGCTCTCTCTCGGCGTTTATCAAGCAGAGCTTCAACATGTGGAGACCACTCTTTCCCATCAATTATCATTTTCTGTGCGGCCTGACGACGTTCAGTGAAGTAACTATTAAGACGATAGAATATCATCTCAACAATAGCTGTAACGGGCAAGCTCCGTACCCCCTTCAACACAGAATTAAAACATTCACTACTATTTGTGGTCATGATGCCGTACCTACGACCTCCATCTACGGCTAATGCCCATTTCTCTATTGGTTTCTCCTTTAGCCAATTACACGCCTCGACCTTCACCGACTCAATCTCTGCCATTCCTTTTTGGAGCTTTTTGGGTTGTTTTTGACACGAAACAACCTTCACCTTGTTCCTCAACTCTTTGTTACCAAATTTTGAGAAAAAATTCGTAGCAAAATGACGCATGCAGTAACGGTGATAAGCATGTGGCTCATTCCAAGCTCCGTTTTGCAACTCCATGCACGAGAGAATACCGGCATGACGATCGGAGATTACGCATAGCCCTTGACGGTCCGTGACGTAGTATCGAATACAGCTCATGAACCAAGTCCAACTTTCGATACTTTCTGCATCGACTATGGCGAAGGCGAATGGAAATAGTCGATCACTAGCATCTGGGGCCACCGCTATCAGTAAACATCCCTTATACTTACCGTACAAATGTGTACCATCAATACTTATTACCGGTCGGCATGACTTGAATCCTTCTATTGAAGCTGCAAAACTCCAGAAAACTCTCTTAAATGTCTCCTCACCTGGTCCGGACGGAACTTTATCCCATTGTACATATGTACCCGGATTTGAAGCTTGCAGTGCTGACAGTAGAAGAGGCAACTTCGTATATGCTTCGGCGAACCCACCATAGAGCCTCTCAATCGCTCTTTGTTTCCCCCGCCATGCCTTGTTGTAAGAAATCTTATAATTGACGTCTTTCAACACCATCTCAATGATCGTCTTTGGAGTTATACTTATTTGTGCCTTCACAACATGCAAAATTAAGTTTGAAACTAATTTGGAGTCAACTTTCCTGTGATCCTGTGTCAATGTTGGATTAATGCAGGTGTGAGAACCTCCTAATTTCGTCACAAAAAAGTGAGTCTGTCTAGTTGAAATCATTGCACGAAATCTCCAAGGACAGCCTGGATGCACCACATTGGGGTATGTTCTTTGTTCCGATATTGTTCTAACCCTTGGTGCCATTTTACATTTAACATCAAATATGGTTTTGTTTGATTTGACCGTAACATACTCTCGATGTTCCTTGATGTTGAAAATTTTCACTGCATTTATCACGTCATCTTTGCTTGTGAATTTCTGGCCAATATACAAGTCACGTTGGTCAGATGATGTGGATGACTCTTCCCCAAAGTGGTATACTCTAGCAATATTACCCAATTCAACCGGTCCAATATCATGAACAGTCGATGAAACCATTTGGGTCATGGGCACTGCGTGTTCCACATTTGGTTGCAAATCATTAACTACGTTAGCTACATTAACGTGAGGATTCGCATAATGGAGGTCCACTTCTTCTTCTTCTTCATCTTCACCATCCACTACATCTTCAACCTCTTCTTCATGTTCTTCATCTTCTATGAGGTCATTGTTAACCAAAGCATGCTCAAAGGTTTCAACAATATTCTCATTTTCAACGAGATTGCGTATAAAATTGGAAGGAATTGGGATTTCATCTTCTGCACGACTATATGTACTTTGAGCTATCAACATTTCACCATGTGGAGGAGACAAACTGACAGTCAAATGTACCGGATCACTAAGATTAAATTGAGAGGTCTGTACTTCGGCTATTGGAGTTGAAACATGACCAACATCTGCACTACGTGTGTGAATCTTGGCTTGCTCTATATACAATTCCATTGCCGACCAACTAGTATATGGATCAAGCGACCTAGCTATTATTGCAACTAATGAGTCATCATCAACTATAGGTACTGACATAAAAATAGGGCCTCCTTTGCCTCTACCAGCTGCATATCTAGCTTTAATATGAACACTCCATTCACTCTTATCCCATTTAGTAACTTCGTATACCTTGTCCACCAATTCTTCCATTTTTATATCCCGATTGGCCCAAACTATCACCGGTTGTACTCCTTTATAGCAAAATCCTACAGTTCGGTCTTCAACTATTTCCCCCCCATAATACAACCAAATTGGAATTTTATAGTCCATACCTATACATTAGTACACAAATTTGGATTCAATATACAATCGTGTACAAAAATATTTAAGACCAAACTAAACAAATATGAAGTAAGGCATTTACCCATTTCATATAAATATGGGTCTTGGCGTGTGTGTGCGCGTGTGTGTGTGTCTGTGTGTTTGTGCGTGTGTGTGTGTGTGCGCGTGTTATATTCATAATAGCATGGTCAAGGTGAACACAAAAAGTGAACACAAAAAAAATGTAACCAACACCAACAATAAAACATCAAAATACTATACTAGGGATACCTCGAATAGTCTTTGGGGGTTGGATATGAATTGGGGATTACAAAAAACCGTCGTGGGGAGAGCTAATTTGGATGAAGACGAAGTGTGAGGAGAGAGGTCGGGTGGAGAAAATTATAACTTGGAATAATGGGGATTTGGGTGAGAACTAAGAAAGTTAGGGTTTTGGGTGAGAAATGAGGGAGTTAGGGTTTTGAGTAAGAAGTAAGGGAGTTAGGGTTTTGAGTAAGAAGTAAGGGAGTTAGGGTTTTGGAAATCGCCAGTTATTTGGGGAAGAGAGTTCTAATAAAAGTAAATAGGAAAACAGTGGGTATTCGTAAGTTAGAAGCCTTCGGGGGGACCCACCTGAGGTCGCGAATGCCACTAGCGACCTCAGTTAGAAGAGGTCGCTAGTGGCACTAGCGACCACTTCAATAACCCTTCAGCCTTCATCCCCTTCGTACACAGCCAAGTGTGGGGATACAAAATTCCTATCTATGAAGAGGCCGCTATTCCCAATAGCGGCCGTTGCTGACGTGGCAGAGGCTAACCCACCAAGGCTAATAGTTTGGGACTTGACCCAAAAACGCAAATACTATCAAAAAGTAGCCTAGTACGGCAAAATTTTCCTGAAAATATACATACTCAATCAACCTATGTTTCTGAACAAGTCCTTAACCGGTATAAAAGAATGTGAACTGAAACAGATTAGATATCGTAGATGAACACTGAGGGTTGGCTTCATACAACCTTCTCGAGTTTACACTGATATTTATTTTTCAAAGTTTCATGACTTTAATGTCTTAAAAGTGAATCAATCTGCAAGTCATTTATAGCCATATGCTGGCCTTCTTTTCATAAATAAGCCTATATGCTGTCTTTCTCCATCAGTTTCATGGGAGGGAAGCCCAATGTATTGCGCAGATCATTTATAGGCACTTACTCGAGCTGCACATGTTTCAATTCATTAGCCTGCCAACTCCCTAAACCTATCAATTATTGAGGATGTGTGGGAAATTGGTTAAAGCTTTCGCTGAGTTAGAAAATAAATCCGACGGTTGTTTTATCTCGTAACTTTGCGTCAATGATTCAAAATTTTATTCACGATTTTTTTTTGAGGAAAAGGTGGAATAAGGCCACCCTGTTTCATTAATAAGCAGTTAATAAAACAACCCCGGCGTACCGGGAGAAAACAACAGTACAGTACAAAAAAGAGCAATGCAGAAAGAAAATGCAGGAAAAGAACACATAAACCCCCAACAAGCCCTGAGGGATGGGTCAAATTACTCAAACGTCAATCCACCCGAAAGAACAGGGGCGGAAACAAAAACACCAGCTGGACGAGCACAGTCATGACTGGTGGAGCCAGCCCCTCAGTCCAGCGTCGGTCCGATCTCTACCTCCTCATCATCGAACTCCTCAACCTGGAAAACTCTGGCTATCCTCCTTCTCGCCCCTGTGGCCGCAGCTGTAGCCCACGAACAAGCCATTATCCAGCCTGGTCTTAAGTATATATGAGAAGTCAAAATGGTTTCACCATATTAATCGCAGTTCACAAGCTAAACTACATCCATATATCTGCCATTGTTTTAGTTGCGAGGAAATCATACTCATTAACACTAAATTTATGTGAGCAGACATAAGGAACTGCAAATGTCTGAGATCTACATACGGTTAAATGCACTACAGGTAATATGGAAAAATGTGAATATGCAGAAAAGTGGTAAAAGCTGGGGGAATATATGAATTATACTAGAACATCAGATCCCGGTCAAGCAGATAATGAATTGAGAAAACAAATTAACAAGAAAACTAAGCTACGGGGAAGTATGGTACAAACTTACCAAGTTCGAAATGAAAACATACCCCAAAAAATATATATAGTCTTTTAATTCTAATACGAATATCTGATCAATATTACTAATAGTTAATACAGTAAAGCTTTAGAAGTGAATAAGAACTAAATAGGGATGGATGAAAACAAATCTTATAATCAATCTAGCAACCTTCTCATTGACAATTGATCCTTTTTTACGAGTGCGAGTATCAATGTAAATCTCTTTACGTTGAGGTGATAATCCTTTACCCTTTTTTTTTCTTCTGAAACCAAACAAACAAGTTATATGTATTTTGTAATTACATTTTACTCAATGAAAAGTACAAGTATAAACAAACCTTTTCATCAATCAGTTTTGGGAGACTTTTTGTACCCATACAATGGAGATCTTCAAACATAGCACGATTCTGTCTATTAATTTTACTTACTTTCTACAATTGATACAACAAATTATTAGATGAATGAAGAAACCAAAGTCAAAATATTACTCATAATATGTAAGAATCGATTTGCTATATGACTTACTTGTCCTTCTTCAGAAAACCAATAACGAACCAATTCACGATATTGATTTCGGTCAACCCTATCATCCGGTAATGCAGATGCAACTTCTTCTTCCGTTTTACTCGGGTCATATGCCATTGACTTTAAATCGCTCTTCCATTGCCTCCACTTCTCATTCAACTCAGATTTCAACATTTCTCTTGTTGTGTCATTTATAGGAGGAACAAACTCAAATTTGGACTAAACAAAGAAAGATATTAAATAAATACAACATAAAATGAGTCATATTACAACTTTTGATACAATATAATTTAAACATACAATTATAATACCTCTATTATTTCCAGCATCGCATCTTTGTCCTTCTTTGGCATGTCTTTCCAGGATTTGTAGCTGATGGGAGCATATTGATGCCTTCGAGCTATACTGCCTATGAAACGAGTAAGAGTTGTCGCTTCCTCACCAACGGGTCGACCGTACTTGTCTAAATTAACAATTATGAAATCACCATCTTCCATGTCCCACACAACTAACATTCTTGTTGGGCCTCTTAACCGTTTAGGTTCCGCATCTATAAGTAGAACAAAACTTATATAATTAAACTGTTATAGATAAACAAAGTATAAATCCTGTGCGTGACACAAATGCTGATAAACGCTAGATGACTTTAAAGAAAAACTTTTCAACAATTTGATGTGTTTTCAATTTATGTGCATGCCTTCACTTGGTGTTCTAGGATTATAGCAGGGCCAGCTCAAGAGTATAGTTTTTTTGGGAAATATATTCTCAAGAAATATGGTTATGATGAAAACCCTGTGACATACACCTAACTATAATACGATCCACTGTGAGAGAATGCCCAGACTTCTTTTTGTTATTCCTTCCATCTTCTTTTTGTGTGCAGGATTTGATAAAATATAATAATTTAGAGAAATAAAATTTATACATAATACAAATAGATACCGTAATCATTATCATTATCATTATCATCATCAAAGCCTTTTCCCCTGAAATCAGTCTCAACTATAGAGCAATAGGATCCATGAAAGACATGACAACCTTTAACCAAAAATCAACCTTTTCTTAATCAGTGCCAAGTTATAGTCAGAGAAACCATAAACAAGAGGCTGACCATGATCCTTGATGCCCACCTGGTGTCCTAAGACCTTATCTAAATTGCAGTAAAATGGTCAAAAAAGAAAAGAAGACGGTTTTCGCTATAGGGAATCGACTAAATTCTAAGATACAGATAAAAGCCAAAAACCAAAAACTTCCATACTTAAATTGAAGGATATTATGTTTCATATATACAGCAATGTTTTACATGATTTCCCTTTGAGTAAATATGTACAAGGAAATAAACCATGTTATACTAAGAAATAGTACCTTGTTATGAGTTGCTATTTCCTAAATAGAAACAATAGAAGAAAGCTAAACTTTTGCTGATATGCTAGTTTCAGTTGGTTAATCAAGGATGTGCAATAGCTTTTTGCCAGTATAACTTACATGTCTTTACTGAGGAAATAATGCGTCAGTCAAGAGCGTATTTACACTGTATAACAAAGCCACTACTAGCATTTTTTATATCAGATTTAGGCAAAGGCGGATAGTACATTTCCCATTATTTGAGCACAAGTAATACACCCAAAAGAGTCCGCAATTGTTGCAAGGGGAGAAAAAAGAAATGATGTCAACACTTCAGTTAACCGGCCATTTTAGAAGCATACTAGCTCTTTTACTCTTCAATAACTGACCATTTCCCAAAACCTACTAACACTTAAATTATCAACAAAACAGAGCCATATAACTTTTGAATCAACCTATGAGGGAGATGTAAAATTATCCCCATCAGATACCATTGCGTAAAATATATATATATATCCATTGCGTAAAATATATATATATATGCAACTTACATAAGAGCATATAACAATATTTAGAAATTTATAGGTTATATATGCAACTTACATAAGAGCATATAACAATATTTAGATATTTATAGGTTTTCTATAGTTGCTACAATTGCTTTGAGTATATAATAATATATTCACTATGAGAATGCCCGGACATCTATAGGTTTTCCATGTCCCACACATTTATAGGTTTTCCATGTCCCACACATCTAACTATAATACGATCCATTATGAGAATGCCCAGACTTAATATGACAAATAAATGTGTGTGTGTGTGTGTGTGACACAGAGAGAGCATAATCAACAATTGGAACTCCTAACTTAGGTTAACAAGTCAAAAATAGCTAATGTAAAGAAGAAAAATGTGACAATGCCTTGCGAGGGGAGACAAATGTGACAATGCCTTGCAAGGAATCACCATTATATAGATTAATAGATTAATAGATATATACACAAAAGGCAAGGAATCACCATTATATAGATTAAGCTGAAAGATATAGTGTTTAGATATAGACACAAAAGGCAAAGATATATACACAAGAGTCACACTACAACACAGAAGCTATTCGCCGGCGTTTTTTTAGACCTTCACCGGCGGTTTTTTATGCCGGTAAAACATTCACCGGCGTTTATAAAAATGCCGGTACAAATGCCGCCGAATCGAGCATCGCGGAAAGATAGGTGTATTCACCGGAGTTTCTACTGGACGCGGTATATCTTGAAAATACACCGGTGGCCAGACAACACCGGTATATGGGAATTTCTGGGTGTCGTTCTTTCCCCCCAATATACATTCACCGGCGGTCACATACCGCCGGTATATATCTTTTCACCGGCGATTGTAGAAATGCCGGTGTATGTATAATATTTACCGGCGGTCATAGAACGCCGGTGTATGCTTGTTTCTGAGCGCCCTTCTTTCCCTACTTACAAGCACCGGCGTGTCGTAAACACGCCGCTATAGAGATATTCACCGGCGTTTTATAACACGCCGGTATTTCTTAGTGCTGTTGCAACTTATGGGTACACTGGCGTGTGTGGAAACGCCCCTCTAACAAAATTTTCAACTAAACAATTAGATACACCGGTGTTTTATGAAACGCCGGTGTATGCCCGTTTGTTTTTCTTGCTCCAGTTTTCCATTCGATTTCAATTCACAATTTCATTTAAAAAACCTGTAAACTAATTCACAACTGATTCAACCAATTTCAGGCATATTAATGTGCAAATCACAACTAAACAGAAGAATTAAAGATAATAAAGTTTCACACATGTTATATCATCGTCCAAATTCACCGCAAAATTAACACAGTGTCATAATTAACAAATACAGTAATGAACATCCCAAATATCCCAACAATTACTTAAAACAACAATACAAGACATAACAACAGCATGGAGGACATAACAACAACTAGACTAGGCCGACCACAGATTCATACCCCTCGAGTAGCTTCAGTTCTGATCATTAGAATTTCCTTCATCTGGGAGACCGCTCTATGAAAAAAAAATAATAATTTAGTTCAACAGTAGACCACAATACAGAATATACATATTTTTTGAACTTGCAAAAAGATCTACCTAATTCATAAATTCTAAGATCAAAGTGCCAATTGCAAATGAAATTGTTAATGATATATAGAGGTAAAAAAATTATATTGCAGTGCTAAAAAGCTAGTACTTAATTTTGTTTTTGAATATATCTAAAACAGCAAAACAAATGAAAATCAAGTATCTAACTTGAAACCTTTATATTCTCCTCTGATTGGGAATATCCAGTATCTAAAACAGTAAAACAAATGAAAATCCAGTATCTAAGCATGTCTTTCATGGATTGTTCAGACAATCCATAAAACTGTCATCATGGAAGGAAACCAAATATAAGAAAAATAAGAAAAATAAGAAAAATAAGAAGGGGCTCATATCAAGTGTAGTTTTAAGGAACTGTCATCGTGGAAGGAAACCAAATATAGAAGCCAGAAATGGAAACAAAAAATGGTAGAGAATGAGGATACACCAGGCTAACATAGCGGCATTTTCCTCATCTCTCTCTCATCCCTTCTTTCCCTTCAGCACACGCACACAAAGAGACATCAGCAACAACAGCAAGAGCGACAAGAACAACAATAATAATAAATTATTATAAACGCGATGTCTCTATATGGGTTTCCAGTTCTCCACTCGAGCCCTCTCTTTCTAATCACAGCCCAATTAAGAACATCATGGTTGTATCAAGGATGACAACAGTAGTGCCAGCGGTATCGAAAAGATATTTAGCACCATCAAGGTTGGAAATGTCTGGATTTCTCCTTGGTTTAGTCAAAGATGTCTCTACACCCTGCAGATACCTGGAACAAAAATGTGAACACTCCTCTGATAGATATCCCTGAGCTATTGACCCTTCAGGATATGCTCTATTTTTAACATAACTTTTGAGCCGGTATAGGTACCTGAATATGTACAATCAATGAATTAGAGCGGAGTAGGGGATTAAAAGAAATGAGCTTTTGAAAATTCAGTTTTGTAAGATGCATGAATTCTTTTACCTCTCAATGGGGTACATCCACCGATAGTGAACAGGACCGCCGATTCTGGCTTCACCAGCAAGGTGGATTATCAAGTGAATCATTATAGTGAAGAACAATGGAGGAAATATCATCTCCATTTTACTAAGTGTCAATGCCGCCCGCTGCTACAATTGGTCAATATCTTCAACACGAAGCATTCTTGAGCAAATACCTTTATATATGCTACAAAGATATTTCAGGACAGTAGTGATTTGCTCACACATTGAAGACCTTAGGGCCACAGGAAGGAGATCCTGCATTAGGATGTGGTAGTCATGTGACTTTAGACCCTGAAGCCTCTTCTCTTTAAAGTTGATACATCTTGCTATGTTAGAAGAATAGCCATCAGGAACTTTAAGTTCCAGTAGAACTTTGCAAAACAATTCCAACTCTGATTTTGGCATTGAATAGATTGCAGGAGGTAGGAGTACTTTCCCGTTCGGTAATTCCTCTGGGTGCAACTCATGTCGGATGCCCATTGACTTCAAATCAAGTCGGCTCTTGAGATTGTCCTTTGTCTTCCGGTTATCTCCCATAACTGTTCCTATACAATTTTCACCAATATTTTTTCCGATATGCATCACATCTAAATTATGTCGCAATAAGTTGAATTCCCAATACGGCAACTTGAAGAAAATACTCTTCTTCTTCCATGCATCTAAACTCGTCATGTTCTGATCCTCATCTTCGCCACATAGATCGGTCTCCGCACCTTGCTCCGGCCTTGCCATTTTCTTGCCCTTTTTGCTGACCTTGTGCTTCTTTTCCATATTTGAACTGATGACCATTTACCCGACTCAAAATATCTGACCCAGAAGAAGCTCCAGGAGCATGTTCCCACTCGTCGGTACCATCAAATGTCGATGTCTCTGCCCGAAATATATATGTGTCAGGCAACCATCTCCTATGACCCAGATAACAAAACTTTCTGCCATTGTACAACCACCTTGAACTAGTTTGGTCAGCACAACAAGGACATGCATAACGTCCTTTAGTGCTATATCCAGATAAATTTGCATATGCTGGAAAATCATTGATTGTCCAAGACAACACGACCCGAAGAGAAAATGTTTCTTTAGCTACAGCATCATAGGTTGGAACACCCGCCCACAATTTCTTAAGTTCATCTATTAACTGCTGTAGGTACACATCTATATCATTTCCAGGACCTTTCGGTCCAGGAACTATCATGGACAAAATAAATGAGGACTGCTTCATGCATTTTCAAGGCAGCAAATTGTATGGTATTAACACAATAGGCCATATGCTGTATGTACTACTCATTTGCCTAAAAGGGTTGAAACCATCACTAGCTAGTCCAAGTCTCACATTCCGAGGATCTTCCGCAAAATTGGGATATCTTTCATCAGATTTTTTCCAAGATTGAGAATCAGCAGGATGTCTAAGAATCCCATCATTAGTGCGACCTTCAGCATGCCATTTCATATCAGAAGAAGTTTTCATAGACATAAACAACCTTTGTAGCCTAGGAATCAGAGTAAAGTAACGCAGTATTTTGGCAGGCTTCTTTTTCCTACTTCGCTTAGTAGATCCGCTGGCTTGATCGTCTTGATTTGGTGTTTCTAACCATTTCGAACAACCACAGACTTCGCAATTATCCAGACTTTCCTTACCTCTTGTGAAAAGCATATAGTCATTTGGACATGCTACTATCTTCTCATACCCTAAATCGAAAGAACTTAGAAATTTTTTGATTTTATAGGATGAGTTTGGAATACAGATTTCTGGAAATACTTCATTCAACAGTTCAAGTAGCATACTGAAGGACTTAGCAGACCACCCGTTTAAACATTTATTCTGAAATAGTCTGACAATGAATGAGAATTTAGAGAATTTGGTGCAATCGCGGTACAGCGGAGTACTAGCATCTTCAAGCAACTTAGCGAAGGATTCTTACTGTTTATTATTTTCAGGGGCGGGGTCAGACATTTCCTCGTCCACCCCACCACCAATGTGTGATGTTTCTGTTGACTCATTATGAACTTAGATTGTTGGATTATTGGTGTGGAAAGAAACATTATGAATCCCCAAGGCGTCTTGCAACAAAGCATGCATCTCATCGGGAACACTTAAGTCTTCATTCCCTAAGGGCTCATCTTTATTTTCTAATACAACCGGACGAACAGGAGCTGACGTATGATCCTCTCCATGACAAAACCACCGTGTGTACCCTTGAAGAAAACCGTTGACAACCAAATGTGTATGTACTACGTCACATGTCCTCAAATTACAATTTGTACACCGGAGGCATGGACAAAGGATTAGGTTGGGATTACGGGAATGTCGTTTGGCAAAGATAATAAAATCTTTAATACCATCACGGTACTCCTTGGATAATCGTGGTTTACTAATCCAACTTCTATCCATTATAACAATAGCACACAATTTGAAATTAAAATTTGATATATTAAATAGTATTAATAGTAAAAGGCATTTTGTATATTTAATTTCACTTTTTTTAAAATCATCCCTAGTTGCACATAAATAAACGATATAACAATTAACTGTAAAATAAAGAAATCGTGGTTCCAAAAATGTATAAAAAAATAATTAAATCTTAATACAATCTACTCTATTCATATAACCCTAAACTACCTTTGTAGAAATTATCACAACCACCTTAGTGGCATTTTATCGCACACCTTGTGTTCGAGTGTAATATCGATTCGACTATAGTCTTCCCTGTATTTGGCTTTCCATTCAAGGAGATGATGATGGTAAAGGGTATTTGCTGAGGAAGAGGAATCGGACGAATAACGAGGGCGTCGTGCTGTAAATACGGTAACAAGAAGATCTGATGACTCATGAACTATTCTGTTCATGGCTACTAATAATCAGTTACCTATCCCAAAATAATAATAATAATAATAATAATAATAATAATAATAATAATAATAATAATAATAATAATAATAATAATAATAATAATAATAATAATAATAAACCTGCACAAAAGAAACTAATATGGCTACTAATATGTTTCTCAATGAATTCTTCATCCCAACTAAATCATTGATGTTTGTAGCTCCAAAAGAAATCTGCACAAGGTTTGTTCAGCCCAATTCTTGTACAGATTTGGAGGATTTTGGTATACAGCTAGCATCCTTATATGACAATCAGATGCATGAATTCAGCTTCTTTAACAGTAAAAGAAAATGAAAATTTCCAGTATCTAAGCATATACGTTTTTCTATTAATTCTTCATCCCAACTAAATCATGATGTTTGTGGCTCCAAAAGAAACCTGCACAAGGTTTGTTCGGCCCAATTCTTGTACAGATTTGGAGGATTTTGGTATACAGCTAGCATCCTTGAATGACAGTCAACCCATTTTGGTAAAAAAATTATGCTAAGATGACAATCAGATGCATGAATTCATCTTCTTTAACAGTAAAAGAAAATGAAAATTTCCAGTATCTAAGCATATATGTTTCTCTATTAATTCTTCATCCCAACTAAACCATTGATGTTTGTGGCTCCAAAAGAAACCTGCACAAGGTTTGTTCAGCCCAATTCTTGTACAGATTTGGAGGATTTTGGTATACAGCTAGCATCCTTAGTTGACAGTTAACCCATTTTGGTAAAAAAATTATGCTAAGATGACAATCAGATGCATGAATTCAGCATCTTTGACAGTGAAAAGGAGAGAAATCAAGAAAAATTACCGAAGAGAGAGAGGGGGGTGACGAGCGGTGCCGTAGGAGATAGAGAGAGAGTGGGGCGACGAGCGGTGGTTTTCGATCGCAAATTCACCGCGAAATAGAGAGAGGGAGGTGGAAAATCGAATTGGGCTGTCGAAGATGGCGAAGGGACAGAGGCAAAGCGCGCGAAATAGAGAGGGAGGAGGGAAAACGAAAGCGGCCAAATATTGGGTTTGGAAAATTAGCGAGCGAAATGTTAGGGTTCGCGGGGATTTATCTCAGTTAATTCACCGGCGTTTTAAATTACAATCTCCGGTGAATGTATCTGTATATTTGCCGGCGTGTTTTATTAAAACGCCGGTGAATAATACCCTTCACCAGCGTTTCTAAAGAAAATACCGGTAATATCATGATTCTCCGGCATTTTATAGAGGCCGCCAGTGTATAACCATCCAATCTGACGTCCCATTCCTGGTCACACCCTACCCCGGCGCGAATGGTAAAACGCCGGGGAATATATGCCGGTAAATCGAACCTGTGTTGTAGTGTCAATAGATTAATAGATTCATTACTTAAAGATTAAATACTTAAATGGATAGTTAAGAAAATCAATCACCATTATATATTGTTATAGATAAATATAGTATACAAAATAGAAACTATATAATTCATACCTTTTTCAATTTGTACTTCTCTTGCTACTATATCAGATGGAATGGAGTTGGATTCTACAGACTCATGTATGACACCTTCTATATGACCAGGACTAGGCTGAGTTTCTTCAGCATTACTTGAGGTTGTATGAGTAGGAATAGATTGTGTTCCTTCATTGTCACTTGCTTGTATATGTTGGTTTGAGTTTTCTGGCATACGGTGCCCAATATTCAATTTTCTTCTCCTACCCATTGCTGTATGCTTTCAAATAAGCAAATGAAGGATCAAATCATAACACAAGCTTCAACTAGCTTCTGACATAGAATAGCATCCAAAAGAAATATAATTTTCAAATGATCTAGACTCAACATATTAGCATAAAAAACAACATTAGAATGACTATAAAACACAAAGGGAAAGAAAAGATAAAGAAAAACATAACACAGATCAAATTCATATTCAAAACATGAGTAAAAAAATAGTCAAGTCTAATTGCATAGAGAAAGTACAAAATCATTCACAATTAAAACATATCCTCCCATTCTTCCTCCCCATCCTCATCATCAATATGATTATCAAAATCAACAACAACTTCAAAGAAATCATTATCATCATCAACTGAAAGCCCAATTAAATCATTATCATTTTGAGTAGTTTCGCTTGTATCATGCATTGGTTGCTCATGGATTTCTTCAATTTCATTGGATTCCTCATCACCCATATCATAGATATCCCTGACCTTTGCATTCAGAACAACAGGCCAATCCTTGTTTCTCTCATCATATACATAAAACACATTTTTAGCTTGTGATGCGAAAACAAACGGGTCATCACAAATATCTTTTCCGGTGTGTTTCAAAAAATTGAAATTCACAATTGTCATCCCAAACTTATCTTTCTTGACACCTTTCTTGATATCAACCCAATCACATTTGAATAACATAGCCTTGTACTTGCCAGAATAATCCAACTGGATTATATCAGTTATCGCCCCATAGTAATTAATTTCATCTTTTGAGGTCTTAGTCCTTACACCTACTCCGCAATTTTGCGTTTTCAGGTATCTTTCTCTTTTCCTAGTGTGGAACCTAAAACCATTAATGGCATAATCGGTGTGTCTCCTTACTACCTCAAATGGTCCACGAGTTAACCATCTAAATTCTTGAGTAACTTGTGGGCTCCTTTGTTCATCCAGGCGATGAATCTAAAACATTCATGAACAAAAGTTAGTTACACTATAAAAAAACCATTAAATTTTCAATAATTCAATTTTTTCGTACTCACCCTATCTCGAAACCAGTCACTAAATTTTTGACTATGTTGTTTATCAATTTCAAGTTGCGATAATCGCCGCGGCCGCGACTGTCTTTTGAAAAGTCCAATGTGTTCTTTAAAAATAATGATAATAGAATTAAAGGAGTTATAAAAAATTTAAACTAGTATAAAAGTGAATTATGATTGGTGTCTTACTCTATAAATGGAGCGACCGCGTCATGATTAGAAAGAACATATCTATGAGCTTGCATTAACTCTTTCTTATCAAGCTTAGTTCTACTCAGTCTTTTGCGCTTCCTTAACTGTAACTTTTGTTGTTTTTTCCTTCCTAATGGCCTTCCAACAGGATGTAAAAAGGTCACATCATCTATCAATGTAGAATTAATTTCATCATCATTTCTACTATGTCTATTGAACCTAGTTTCCACCCAAGAAAGATATTGCGAACAAA
Source organism: Hemerocallis citrina (assembly GCA_017893485.1). NCBI lineage: Eukaryota > Viridiplantae > Streptophyta > Magnoliopsida > Asparagales > Asphodelaceae > Hemerocallis > Hemerocallis citrina. The sequence continues at coordinate 426,228,863 of CM030358.1, read as the reverse complement.
AGGTCAGGCATTCATTGGCCAAAAATTCTTCTGCAATCAATTCTTCTGGATCTGCTCTATTGCGTACAAATGACTTAAGAGTAAGAAGAAACCCGAAAGTAAATTTAGTTTTAGATATATATGCTCTTAGCATCCTAATAACTTCTTTAACAGTTTTAAATAAAAATATCATGTTCAAATGAAGAATTCATACCTCTCAATAGGATACATCCATCGATATTGTACTGGTCCAGCAACCTTGGCTTCATATGCCAAATGAATTACCAAATGCATCATAACAGTAAAAAATGATGAAGGAAAAATTGTTTCCAGTTGACAAAGTGTTATAGCTATTTGAGACTCCAGTTGTGCAAGAAAATCCACATTAAGTATCTTAGAACATATTTGCTTGAAGAAATTGCAGAGATCAACCATAATTGAAGTGACTATCTGGCAATGAACCCCTTAATGCCACTGGGAGAAGCTGTTGTATCAAAACATGACAATCATAAATTTTTAAGCCAAATATCTTGCGCTGCTTGACTTGCACACAACGTGAGATGTTTGATGAGCATTCATCCGGAGCTTTTACATTCTTGAGGATGCTCAGAAAAGCATCCTTTTCTTTGGTAGTCATTTGATAACATGCTCTAGGCAAATGCATTGTACTACTTTTTAAGCTCGACTGAGGATGAAGCATACTTCTTATGTCCATATCTACAAGGTCGGCTCATGCCTTATAATTATCTTTGGATTTCCCCCCTTGGTTTAACAATGTACCAATGATGTTATCACATACATTTTTTCAATGTGCATCACATCAAGATTGTGACGCAATACATTTTATTGCCAATAAGGCAAAGTGAAGAAAATGCTCTTCTTTTTCCAAGGTTGTGCCCCATCCTCTAGACATTCTTCTGTAGTTTCATCTATTTGCCTTAAAATTTCAATCCCATCAAATCTTCTCGGAGGATTTCTTAACTCCCTTGTTCCATCAAAATCCCTGCTATTCAACCTCCACTTGTGGTTAGGTGCTAACCAACGACGATGGCACATGTAGCAAAATTCTCTACCATGATGTAACCATCGTGAGACAGTTTCAATACCACAACATGGACAAGCATATTGACCTTTAGTACTCCATCCAGATAGGTTTGCATATGCTGAAAAGTCATTAATAGTCCACATTATAGCAGCACGGAGTTGGAATGTCTCTTTCTTGTAGGCATCATAGGTTTCAATTCCATCATCCTATAACTCATGCAGCTCTGGTACTAATGGTTGTAGATAAATATCAATGTTATTTTCGGGACCTTTAGGTCCTGGAATTAGTAGTGATAACATGAAGAATGATTGTTTTATGCACATCCAAGGAGGAAGATTATAAGGAATTATCATGACGGGCCAAGTGCTATGGGTAATACTCATAGTCTTGAAAAGATTGAACCCATCAGAAGCCACTCCTAGTTGAACATTACGAGGATCTAATGAAAATGTTGTATATCGAGAGTCAAATTCCTTCCAAGCAAGTGAGTCAGCTGGATGCCTAAGAGAACCATCATTCAATCTACCCTCATGGTGCCATCTCATTGATTCGGCAATTTTGGATGACATGAACAACCTTTGCAGCCTCGGTTTCAAAGGAAACCATCGAAGGATCTTTGCAGGCAAGTTCTTTCGCTTTTCAGAAGTCCCTGTTCCATTAGCTTGTAAATCTATATCTGTTGTTTTCCACCTTGACGTACCGCACTTTGGACATGCTTCATCTTTGATATATCTATCCCGATACAATATGCAATGATTAGGACAAACATGGATCTTCTCATACCCCAAACCTAACCCCAAAATCATCGTCTTCGTTTCATAGTATGACTTTGGCAAAACATTTCCTTCTGGTAGAGCATCACTTAATAAATCCAGTAACATAGAGAATGACTTGTCACTCCACCCATGAAGACACTTTAAATGATACAAATGTACCATTAATGATAACTTGCTATACTTCTTATAGTTTGGGTAGAGCATTTGCTCATTTTCTTTCACCAAATGGTAAAACTTAATGTTCTCTCCTACTTCTGGATTCCTTTCACCTTCACCACGGCTCTTCTATAGGATGCATTGGAAAAACATCACGAATTAACCCATCCATGTCATGCCCCATTTCTAAGTGTTGTTCAGTTGTGCTACTCGAAGTTGTAGGCCTCTCACCATGAAATATCCATTGCCTATAACCTCTAAGAAATCCACGTCGTAGATCAGTTGAGTGTTCATAAACACTTGCGCTAGAATGTGATTTACAGTTGGCACATTTTGTACAAGGACACAATATTTTTCTGTTCTCTTCTGAATGTTGAAAAGCAAATTCAAGAAATTCATTAATCCCTCAAATATATACTTCAATTTGTTTTGATGGATTGCGGATCCACCCTCTATACTCCATTTGACAAAATTAACTTAAAATATAAATAAATAATAATTAAAAAATAGAGAAGAAAATGTAAATAAATAATTATTAAGAAATAGAGAAAAAAATATATGCATGTGTGTGAAGGATAATTCCAGTCGTTATTTCACATAATCTACTGTTTTCAACTCCCGTTCAATACCAAGTTCAAAAAAATTGGTATATAAATTATGTGGATATGAAGTATTACACGGCAAAATTATTTTTTGTCTTTTACATGTAAGAGGCAAAGAAATAGATTATTCACAAGATCCAAGAGATATAGACTACATATAAGCTGAGTTTATTTTGCTTCACCAAAATTTGTGGGGAAAAAATTAGTTTTCTAATTATAATATTAGAAATAATGGCAAAAATACATTTGTAGTGTCCAGATCTGGACCCAACAGTTGGTTTTTAATTGTTATTTTTCTGTGACTTCGCTCCTATTCCAAGTCTGCAGGTGTAGTAATTGCTTGCAAATAATAGGTTGCTTATGCTTAGGATGTAAGTTCTTTGTGTCATATGATCTGGTGAAATCTTTTAACATCAATCAATTAATAAGTTTTCAGCAAAACATAAGCCCCTTAATGGAACTAGTCTAAACTAAAAATTATCACGCTCAGCTCTTTCTGTACTTGGAATAATAGACTGCTTCAGTGTTGATTTGGAACTTGTAGTTATGAACTGAATTTCTTTTAGATTTGATTCAGCTGGAAATGGAGGGAAACTAATGAATCTGCACATTAGTCTATCTTGAACATTGCAGTATTTATATATGCAGGTGCACAGATGTGGCTGTTTTGTGGTGGATTCGGATTCTCACCACTTTCTAGGAACTTACTGCTGAGTGCTGAGTTATAAGAAACATCAGTGGGTACGTTTCGTTCCTATTCTTCTGAGACAAAATGTTTCATTCGTATTGTGTAGTAAAAATATGGACTGGTTGCTTCACTTTCCATTCTGTGAAAATGCCAAGACTAAAGGTTGCTTCACTTTCAATTTATATTTCACTACACTATGAAAAACAGTCTTTTGCAAGAAAACCCACAACCATATTTATGTAACGGTTGTGATGGCTAATATTATTACTTAGATATTCTCTTATAATAAATATATATTTTTGGCTAATATTATTACTTTAAATACGGGATGAGAAAATTCAATCCATTTTTGGTGCTTTTCACCAACAGTATATTCATGACAATTTTCGTAACTATATTTACTCTATAAAAAACTCAGTAGGCTAATAGAAAGATAGCAAGTGATACTTAGGAAGTAACAAAAAGTGAATATAACTTAAACATGACAGCACTTCAAATCCAATAATGAATATTGATGAAGAACATAACAGCTGATCATGCTAATGCATATTTGTTCTTATCTTAGGATGTTCTCCAGCACAATTATTTTCCTAGTGCATAAACAAAGAATGATATTGGGATGATGGAATTGAAATCAATAGTGTAATAGTGAACATGGCAATCTTGCAAGAATCAGTGAAGCATGGTAAACAACAACATGGCAATCAAAATTCATCAACTAAGGGGGAAGCACCAAGCATCAAATTCATACCTATGGTTTGCAAAATTAATCAAAAATAGATCGCGGGTGATGGTGGAAGCGGTGGGTGACGGTGGATAACGAAAGATGACGGTGGAGGAAGTGGTGGGCGACGGCGATGGGTGGCAGCGGAGGAAGACGACAACGGTTGAAAGGAAGACGGCGGCGGCGGTGGCAATGGACGAGCAACGACAATGGTGGGAGGGGGACGACGACGGCGACGTGGATGAATGACGACGGTAAGTCGGGGATTCGGGTGAGAGAGAGAGAGAGAGAGAGATGGGTGTGAGAGAGAGTGTATAAATCGGGGGATTTGGGATTTGGGGGGAAAATGAAAAAGTTGGGGGAAAAATAAGTTATGGAGTACACCCAGAGTGCTTTATCCCGTTAGTAAAACTTATAGTTATGGATTAAAAGCTCTAAAGCTATATGATACCTATACCCACAGTTTACTATACGTTTGTAGGTATATAATGCCTATACCCACGATTTTAGTGATCCGTCACTATAGGTGTCCATTGGTATATGACAAATTCCTTGTAGTGGGACAGCCATGATATTGCTTGATGATGATGAGGATGATGATCACGATCAGGAGGGGATCAGACGATTCAGATATGATCTCAATCAAGATGAGATCAAGGGATCGGATGGCCATGAACTTGATGATGATCATGATCATGATGGTGATCGGATGGCCCAGATTCACTTGATCAAAATCTTGATCAAATGGAAAACATCAATGGCTTCGACTCTGGCTCGATTGGCAGCGGCTTAGACGACGGATGGCAGCAGGGTGGTAGTCATGGAGGCACGACAATTGACTGGCTTGCGGTGAATGTGTGATCGGAGGTAGGGGCTTACAAGGTGGACTCGGTGGTAGGAACAGCACAGGAGACGGCAGTGGCTTCGACTGGTCGCATTGGTCACAGTCTACAGGGGGTGCTGTCGACTAGCGATGGGTTAGGAGAGGATGACGAGGAGGAGGATGAGAGGATTGACGACGACTGGGATTCTTCGGTGGTTCGGTTGTGGCAGTCGGGGAGGTGATGAGCAGGGGCTCGTGAGGAGGAGGAGGACGATGAAGCAGAGAGTTGGGTTGCAACGGAGGATTGGGGACAGGGTTGATGATGGGGTTGTGGCCGAAGAGGGCACAGTCGATGCGACGAGGAGGTCGAGCGGAGGAAGAAGACGGAGGTCGTCGGTGGTCTCAGGCGGGGGTCGTGCAGCACAGTGGAGAGAGAGAGAGAGAGAGAGAGAGAGAGAGAGAGAGAGAGAGAGAGAGAGAGAGAATCTGATTAAGATTTAATGCATGTGATAAGTTAGGATTTGAAGAGTCAGAGGAGAAAATCATGGGATTGAGGAGAGAGTGATCTGTGCAGTTAGGCAGATAGAGGAAAATGTGAGGGAGAGATTTGAGGGAGACTGGGTAAAAGGGTTATTGGGTAGCGGTTTAACGGGATTAGGATCCAATAGGGAGTATTCTAGGGTTTTGGGTAGAAGGTATTAAAAGGGGATCCAATAAGATGTGGGTTTGAGTTAGAATCCAACAGGGGATGAGTTTGGGTTGGGCTCAGCTTATATAATACAAACAAATAAATATAAAATTGGGCTTCATATTAACAAATGATAATACATGATATATTAAAATCAGTGGGCTTTACAAAATAATAATAATAATAATAATAATAATAATAATAATAGTCATCATCATCATCATTATAATCATAATCATACTGATAATAATAACAATAATAATAAAATATTAATAATACTGATAATAATGATAATACATGACAGAATTGGATTCAACACATTCATGAAAATAATTCAATAATAATAATAATAATAATAATAATAATAATATTAATATTATACAACAAAACAAGAATTTGGCTGATGAACTTTAAATTAAAATAATCCAAACAGGAATATATATGGGCGATCAATTATAAAATGGAAAGTGAGTTAAAATATACCGTTATTCGAAATAACATAATTTTTGTTTAGAAAAGATTTTAATAGAAGATCCAAAATGAATTTAACAAATAATAATCGAAATACAGAAAATATTCGGGAAATACGTATTTACGGGAACATGGGTTACAATCCTACCCACCTTACAACAAAATTTCGACCTCGAAATTTGCTTATGTGGTACATAGGACAAGAAACAAGCAAACTTGTGGAATAATAAAACAAAGAATTAGGGGAAGGAACAAAGTGGTGGCAGTATCAGAATAAGAAGGAAGTGGATAAGAATGATGTCAAATATTGAATTGATACAAAAGGACGAAAGTGAACGGTATCAGAACGAAAGAACAACACAAGACTTGCAAGATAACAAAGCAAAAAGATGAAGAAATAGATAGAGCTGGAATCGAAGAAAGGATGAGCAGGGAATAATTAAACCAGCCAATGAGTCAACGGATGAAGACAAGTACAAGGGATGGAAAGAAGCAAACAATGCAGGGAAGGAGAAACAATAAGAGAATCCTGGGACCTGTGGGTATGGGCCCACCACGCTTCCGCTGCGCCACTCTGATCGAAAGGACTCCATCGATAGCATCCATTAGCTCCAACAATCAGCCTCGTGGCTTACCGTATCCTTGACACGTCCAAATGACATCTCTCCAGCATGAAGTTCGAACTCCTGGCAACTTCAGATTTTGAACACTTCTTGAAATCCTGGGCTCTGCATGCACATCTTGGAGAAAACGATGACACTTCCTAGTGATGTTCCAAGCCGCTAACATATCGATATAAATCACATGCAGCCAATTGACAAAATGAACAAGAATAACAGAATGACAGCACCAGAATTTGAGAAGAACACGATAGAGAAGAAACAACTAGTATAATACTCAATATGAATCAACAAATGAAGATGAATGCAAGACACATAAAGTAATGAACGACACACGAGCCGAAATAAGAAGGAATTAGTGAGGCAGCAGAAATTAGAGATTGCTTCCACCGGAATCAAAAGAATATGGGTATAGAAGGATGAATTTATACCCGAAAAGAAATCAACAATGTGGGAGACTGCAAAAATGAATATGAAGGGACCAAATTGAATAGGTAAAACTGGTATCCAGATGCAAATTGGTTATTACATGTTCATGTGATCATTGTGATATGCATATTGTTGAGTTAACCTGGCTAAACCAAACTTGACTAACATATCGACTAACACATTATCCAAACCAGAGCTCTGATACCACTAAAAACCTATCACGCCCCGCTTCCCATTCAACAGGAACACAGGCACATAACTGTCGCCTATCATCCATAAGCTGCACAATACTAGGTAACTTAACAGTACAACAATAATCACATAAAGAGGAATATAATGCAATAACCAGTATCTGAAATACAAAGACTTACCAAATAGCCAGAGAATATGCAGTGCAGTAATAGTTCGACGAGTTCTCTCAATAACCCATCGTCCGTATCTATACAACATAACTCAAAGAAAGACAAATGGAGTAACCGTTAGAGCAAGTTACGGGCTGCAAGTAGTACAAGCAACGGGTATGGGAGCAAGTGCAAGAAAGTATGAAGCAAAGATTTGGAATCAAGAATATGCAACATGTCATGACAGGAATGCAACAAGTAATAAGGTTCAAAGAAACTAGCAACCAAGTAAAACGAGTCAAGTAACAGGACCAGGTAACAAGTGAACAGGTAGATATAACAGGTATCAAGAAGCATGCAAGCAAGTAAACATGTAATGGGTGTCAGGTAGCATGTACAGGTAATGTGAATGTACAGGTGATCATGTTATTCTCAAGTGTTGTATTTAATCCTATCTAGGTAGCACTTCATGCGTCCCATTTATTTATATGGTTGCTACATACAAACAAGTTGCATTTAGATTTCGTAGTGGATTCTATAGGGCCGTGTACTCAATGATTATGTAAACTGGTAATCAGGATCATGTATTGTAACATTCCGAATTCCAAATAAAGCTGAATTCGAGGTTTCACAGGATCTTTACTTCACTTCGTACAATTTTACAAAAAAATTTAAAACTTTTTTTAACAGTACATCAGAGTTACATTTACATCATATTTACACAGCGGAAAAATTACAACATTGAAAACAATATAACGTGTACAACTTTATCAAATAAAACATCGATTGCATCATAATAGCTTTATTCCTTCATGAATAGTCCATTACCTGCATATCAACCTGTGGGCATGTCAGTCACTTACAACTGACGAAAGTGTTATACTCGGCTATCCTCTCTATACCGTACATATAACGATCTCATTATTTTAATAAAAATCACAAGAGTTTGAATGAACAAATAAAGTGTTAAATTGTGACTACGCTAAACATTTAAGTGTATGCCATGCCTTAATGCCTAATGAACACATTTTTATACTACAATGACACTAATGCATACTTGTTCGGCAACTGTGCATCCCATACTACATAGGTTCGAGGGCAAGCGCCTACGTACTCCACAATAAAGGGCTCGATCCCTCGCTATGACAACTACCCGGTAATAAAACAAGGTTTAGATTATTCCACAAATATGGGTCCCAGCTCGACGGCTATTATAATGGTTCCCTCTTCGTGCGAATCATCCCGCAAGTGCCCCCTAGCCCCGGTATACGTATATACCTTGGAGACGGCAAAACTATCCGCCTGACTTCGCCAAGTCTCGGATTTAAATATAAAGAAAAATCCGTCTCCCACAGAGCAACCTCAGTCCGCCGACTGGGTCTATAGCCACGGAGATCCACCGCCGACTATATAGAGGCAACCCACTTACGTTTGCCCAAGTTTACTACATCTTCACTTAAGTGCCTAGTTATTTTAGTTCAAGACAGGAATGTGTTATCAATCCTAGAATCAGTTTTACCTCCTACTGGATTTGTTCACAAAAATACGAGATCACCCCACGACAATGTCTCGAAATCATATCTCAAAATCTTTCTTTCAATATTGCCTGTAATCGAGGTCTTACTAATTCTTAATCATAAGCTTTCATGTACAAGAAACATGGGTATACATACCCTTTAAGAATCATGTCTTAAACCTAGATGATTTCATCTTTCAACTTAGTCACAAAATAATCACAATCCCGACACCATTCATGATCTAGTTGTTTATTCATATTCTTTCTAACAAATATTATTTTCGAGTACACAAATTTTGCCACATGAATTGTTATGACAATTCTAAGTTATCACAATGTTTCAATTCACAAAATACTTCTTAAACATGATACAAGTGTAATTATTCTTAGAAGATCAATTTACAAGAATACTACTTTTCACCACATGATTCTATTCTAAAATTTTTTATTTCTTTTTACACTTCAAAAATATACAAGAAACTATCTCTTAGTATTTTCATTTCATTTAATATTAATACTAGAGTTTCCATTCTATATTTAAAGACCAATCCATGAAAAAAAATCAAAAAAAAAAAAAAAAACAAAGTGAGAGGCCTGAGTTTCGAACCCAGGACCTGCCGACAGATCAAGCTAGCGCCAAAACTGAAACCCACTAGCCGTTTGGTCCATTTGGACTTTACGTCAACTTCAAACATCAAAAGGCTCATATGTCGAAATCTTACTTTAGGGATTAATAAAAAAAAAAGTGTGACTAACAAGTTTCGAACCCAAGAACTTTTACAAACAAAGCTCTGTATTGCACTGGCTAACCAGTAAGTCTATATATATTTTCTGTTTAGAAATTGTACTAAAGTACTTTTGTTCAATTATTCCGAAATGACTATTTTTCCATGACACTTGTTTATTCAAAAGATAAAAATCTTTCTAATAGTTTTGAAATAAACCCTTTCTTGATATTTGAATTTTAAAACTAGTAAGCAACCATTTTCAAATTCTTTTAAACATTATTTCCACTCATTTAAAATTATTCTCTTTCTCATTTTCCACATATACTTAGGTTTCTCAAAAAAAGAAACTTAAATTTACAAAAGACCATTAGTGTTCATAGCCAATGGTGATGTTCTCATTTTTTTACACAAACTACACTTTTATAATAATACTAGTGTATTCACTCGAACAAGGATACTCTTTCATGCAATCGTTTATATTCTTTCAAAATAGGACATACATATGTCGAAACATTACAAAACATTAACTAAGATTTCTTTCTGTCTTCTTTTCTTAGCATATGGTGGTCAAAAAATATTGCAACCTACTAGCATGGTTCATACAGAAAGAATTCTTTTCTTTAATTAGCATGGTATTTATCATAACAAACTACTTTCATATTCTACTAGCATGAACTTCATTTATAATTTTTCACATAAAAAATTCTTCTTATGTCAACAATATCATAAACACAAAGTTTTGCAATTATACTAACATGGTTTATAACAAAAAGAGTTCTTATCATTAATTAGCATGGTATCTATCACAACAAAACTAATTTCATATTATATTAGCATGAATTTTACTTATAATTTTCACATCAAACTTTTCTCTTATATTACTCATTTTAGCATGCATATCCTACTTTAGAAAATAATGAAATCACCCATCTTATGTGAAGCTTGAACAAATAAAGGGAAGGATGGAACACTACTTCTAGCTTCAAGACAACTCCTAGCTCCTAGCAAGGCTTCTCCTCCTAGCAATGGCTCCTTCTCCTAGCTGTGGCTTCTTCTCCTAGCAAGGACTTTCTCCAAGCAAAAAAGGGACTCTCTTACTCTTTTTTTTTTCTTTCTTTCTTTTCTTTTCTTTTCTTTTGATTTAGTTTTTGGTGTGAAAAAAGAATGAGAAATGCATTGCTATTTATAGGACAATGCTAGGGTTCAATTTGCAAAATTTTGCACCTAATAAATTACTCTATTTAATTTTTCAACCTTTCACATTTCATAACTCTCAAACTCCCAACTCTTGACATTTTCACCTCTCTAAATTCCTAACTCCCACCTCTTCAATACCCTAACTCCCAAAACTCAACTCACAACCTTCCCTCTCTCTCACGGCTATAGTGGAAGAACCCACAAAGTGGGCCCCCTGCTTGTACCACATCACCAAGGTGACAGCGACAGCAAAGCAATAGAGCAAAGGCTTCTGTTGCTTCTTTGAATCGTGGGCCCCCATTACAATTCCTTTCACATACATTTTATATAATACCAAGTTTTGCCATCAAAGTCCATTTTTTTCATTTTAATTTCCCCATGCCAATCTACATATATAAGCCAATAAGTCACCATACTTTTTCAAACCATACTTTTTTTTCAATACTTTTTCAACACTCACACACACACACACACACACACACACACACACACACACACATATATATATACATACTTAAATTATTTTTTTGAAAACTACGGGGTGTTACACACACTTCGGAATTTATTTTGATAACAAATGTGCTATGTACGTTTACCGAAAACACGTGCGTCGCCGAAATACGAAAATCAATTTTATCAACAGAGAAATGTTAAATATAATAAAAATACAATATAAGAAAATTATTTATAAATTTTATGACGTAGTTGCCGCGTACGTAGAAAACACGTGCATTATACGTACAGAAAATTGAAAAATGCATTTTAATCAAAATAGGAGAAAATAAATTTCCATTTTATAAAATGAGTTCGAACACGTAAAATAAATAGTCAATACACATAGAAATATCACACTTAGTGATGGAAGAAAATATGCAATTGATACGTGCATCGAAAACATAAAATGCACGTAAAAATATAGAGATTGAAATATTGCATTTTAGTTGATTCAAATAGGATAAAATCAATACTGGGAATGCATTAATAGATGGAATTCCAAATACGTAGTGAAAACACGTTTCAAAATACACTTGCGTAACACATGAGGGCAGAATTGTAATTTGTAATTTTACAGGGTCTTACATATATCATGTAATCATGTAACCATGTAGCAGGTAGGACCTATGGGTCCCCTCTGAGAACACCTTCCTATAGGGAGGTTTGTATTCAGGTAAAAACAGGTGGGAAACACGGGCCCCTTTCGAGTACACCATCCTATAGGAAAGTATGTAGTCAGGTAATTATGTAAATAGGTAATCAGGAACATGTATCATGTAATTATGTATTCATGTAATAGGTGGGAAATATGGGCCCCCTTCTAAATACACATTTTTATATTGTCCACTATTAGATCTTTCCATTAACCCCGGCTTGATTACTTGTTATTATTATTAAAGCAGGCGTAGACATGCAAAAACAGGGTAAGTAAACATGACAAGAAACAAGAAACAAGTTCAGGTCGGGTAGAAAACATAATCGGGTGTCAAATCAACTTATAATTATTAGAAACAACGAGAATTTCAATTCTAGACAGCATGACGTTGTTGCACCAAAACTGAGATTTCCGTTGCCATAGGAATGCAGTTCTGGATCCGTCAGAAGTTCTAGAAACTGGACTCTCTGCTGGGTCCAGCGCATATACACAAGTACATAAAAGCTACAGTTACTGGATTCAAAACAACATTTTACACCGATTTTGTTCATCCAGAATTTGAAAATTTTTGTTTACATGCATGAAATAGGTTTAAAAACATAATAAATAAATCCAATAAAATATAAGGAGGTTCCATAACAAGTCTAGTCTCAGCATATTAAATTTCATGTCATTATATTACAGATAGCGTAGTCAAATCAAATTGAAAACCAGGGTGATACAGAATATTTATGAATCTGGAATTTCAGACCCAGCAGCACTAAAACAGAGGTAACTGTTGCCGCTGATTTTAGTGTGGGGGCAATCAGATGAATTTGTAGGTTCATAGGAAATTGATGGGGTCAAACCTGAGCACTTCCACTGGTGTTTGACTGGATTCCCACTACTGCCATTGACCTGCACAAAGTTTGAAACACCGGGATGGATCCCGGCGACGAACCCTCCGACGCCCTTGTCAATAACTCGAAAGATTAAGAAAGAGCTTGGATAGGCAAAGATTCATTACCTTGTAACGGTAGGGGGTAAGGGGTATTTATAGTCGCCGTAGGGATTCGTTTCGAGATAAGAACAAATCTCTACTTCCCGGTGTGGATGAATAGAAGTGGTTAAAACCAACTCCTAGGGATATGGACGAATCAAGATTTCCTCTTATCCTTTTGAACTGTCTCGTAATGGGTTGGGACCCGTATCCAATTGAACAGATCTGTTTATGGGTTATTGTGCCCTGAAGAAGAGACTCGGTTCCCATTTCGAACCCGTTTGTAGGTGAAATTACCGTTTTGTCCCTATGAGCTTTAAGATTTGTGTCCGATTTGAATGGTTACGATTTAGTCCTATTTTTAGCCATATCACGAGCCCCCACTCCCAAAGACTGTGTGTTACAGCCTTTGGGGAGTAGTTTTACTGTTTCAATGGCATACGGGACTTTATCGGAGTTCTTAAAGGGAGTTTGGATTTTGTTCGAGGAGTAACGGTGTTTTTCTGAGCTGGCAACATGCCCAAAATTATTCTTAGTCTCTTCTGTATTTTTGGTAACTTTTCCTGATTTTAAGCTATTTTTCGAATCATTTATTTAATTTTGCAAAGTGGTGATCTATTTTCAAAGAGTACTAATTAACCGTTCTAATTAATAATTTTTTATCGAGGGGCTCAAAAATATTTTCCTGAATTTATAATTATTTTTTAGAATTTTAAATTAATTTTCCTAAAATTTTAATCATTTTTTGCAATTTTTAAATAATTAATTTGAATTAATAAATAAGAAAAAGGAATTAATCAGGGGAATATCAACGTGGCCAAATTTGGGGCGTTCATCAACCTTGGGCGCGAATTTCTGAACCATCGAACGGTTGTTCCGACGCGCAGACGTTTTTTCCCCCATTCGTAGCTCGATGCCTCGGTAGCTCGGATTTCGGATTCTATCCATGTGGCACAATGATGGTGGTCGATCACGATCATGCACGAATTGTGAGACGACTATTTTCACCAATTTGCAGCTCGGTGCCTCGGTAGCTCGGATTTCAGATCCGAGCTACGTGGCACAATCAAGGCAGTTGATCATTATCAGGCGCGAATTGTGAGGTGATTGTTTTTGTCAATTAGCAGCTTGGTGTCTCGGTAGTTCGGATTTTGGATCCAAGCTACGTGACACAATAAGCCGCTTGATGAAGATCAGGCACGAATCACGAGGGATTAGTTGTTTTGTGCCAATTCACAACTCAGTCCCTCAGTAGCTCGGATTGTAAATTCGAAGTACGTGGCAAGGTCTGAGCCGTTTGATGATGATCTGGCACGAATCACGGCAGATTAGTGATTTTTTGCCAATACGTAGCTCGATACCTCGGTAGCTCGGATTGTAGATCCGGAGTACACGGCAAGATCTGAGCTGTTTGATGATGATCTGGAACAAATCACGAAGGATTAGTAATTTTTTGCCAATCACAGCTCGGTACCTCAGTAGCTCGGATTGTAGATCCAAAGTACGTGGTGAGATCTGAGCAGTTTGATGAAGATCTGGCACGAATCACGAAGGATTAGTGAACTTTTGCCAATACGTAGCTCGATACCTCGATAGCTCGGATTGTAGATCCGGAGTACGTGGCAAGATCTGAGCCGTTTAATGAAGATTTGTCATGAATCGCGAAGGATTAGTGATTTTTTGCCAATACGCAGCTCGGTACCTCGGTAGCTCGGATTGTAGATCTAGAGTACGTGGTAAGATCTGAGTCATTTGATGAAGACCTGGCGCTAATCAAGAAGGATTAGTGATTTTTTGACAATACGCAGATTGGTACCTCGGTAGCTCGGATTGTAGATCCGGAGTACGTGACGAGATCATAGCTGTTTGATGAAGATCTGGCACGAATCACGAAGGATTAGTGATTTTTCAGCAATACGCAGCTCGGTACCTCAGTAGCTCGGGTTGTAGATCCGGAGTACGTGGCGAGATCTGAGCCGTTTGATGAAGATCTGGCACGAATTGTGAGGCGATTGTTTTCATCTGGATAGATTCCATCGTTTAGGCTTCTGATGGGCCTCTGCGGGGGCCCAAAGCATTTGAAAGCCCATGCGAATCTCCTTTTTACTATAAGACTCTACCCCCTTTCGCCACTTCTCCATTCTTCACTTCTCACTCTCACTTTTCACTCTCTCAGTTTGTTTTTGCTCTTGGGTGGCTCTGCTAGCGGTCGTGGCTAGGCGATCAATTTTCCAGTGAACTATTCCGACCGTAGCTGTCACGTCAAGGTAATTATATAGTTTAGCTCAGATTTTGAAGGATGTCTAGAGTGTCGTCGGGGAGTGAGGCCTCCACCTCGGACCAAGAGAGCGGCTGACCATTAGTGGTTTCCTCGGTGGTGAGCAAGGGGAAGGAAGTATCAGGGTCGGCGATCGTGGAGACGATCGTGGAGGGTGTAAGGGGAGCTGGCACGTTAGGCAGGCTACTGTCCACGCTATCGAGCCTCGGGAAGATGAGGGATTACTCCGATGACCTTCTATCCAAGGTGGTATACGGGAGGTCGGCCATATACGAGGAGAATAATTCGAGGGAGCATTCCGAGGTTGACGACATCCCCTCGGTTCTGGCCGAGGGGGATCTGTAGTGCATCAGGAAGGGGTTCAAAATATCGACGGACTATACTCTGCTTCTCCCTGGTCCAGGATTCCGAGCGTGTTCGGGAACTTTGCCCGACACATGCGTCTTCCCATATGACGCGCTCAATGCCGACCTTCGATTGCCCTTGCCACTCTTCGTGACCGAGGTGCTACAATGGTACGGATTGAGCCCGATCCAGTTCATGCCGAATATGTGGCAGCATGTCATCGACTTCATCCTCCAATGCCAGGCCATAGGGGTCGAGCCTCGGCTCGTCTTGCTTCGTAGTTTTTATCGAATCTATCGTATGAGCAAGATGGAGTACCGATATTACCTATCTCTGTGAAAGGGTGTCAAGATGATTGAGAATCCAGACTCCATCAAGCATTTGAAGGAGAAGTACTTTCTAATCCGAGGTCCCCAACCGTAGGGTTTCCCGATGAGGTGGAAGGAAGATGTTCTGAAGTGGGCGAGGGCCGAGCCTGTGCTAACTAAGGAGAAGGAAGAGGTCGTGTTGAAAATCCTTCGTCTTCCGACCCTGAGTTGGAAAGATATAACCGAGGGGGTTCTCTTCGGTGGGGGTCTCAGTCCGATCGACCCTAGTACGCTCTGTTTATTGTCCTTCTTTTATTCTAAATACTTTTCTCTTCTCGTGCTAACTTCTTCGATTTTCCTTTTTTTCTTCAGAGGCCCCCGGTATGGATTTCCGAGCCATGTTACTTAAGCGAGGCGCAGGTGCCGGAAAGGGATCAGACAATACGAAGAGGAAGAGGACGACGATGGGACCCTCATCCGGCCAGGTTGCCAAGGCACCATCGGAGGCAATGCCAGCAGTGGACTTGGTGTCTGCCTCTCCTTCCACTCCATAAGTGATCCTTCCCCAAACCACGCCTTCCGACCCCTCCACCGAGGCATTCTCCGTCGGAGTTGCACTAGCGCTTGAAGCTCCACCTCTCACTGCTGAGGCAGAAGCTATCCTTATCGAGGAGCACAAGAAGCTCTTTGTCCCCGATTGGAGGCTGATGAAATATGATGGCTTCCTCGGCGATGCTGCCATGAGCATGCAGACTCTCGTCACCTGTCGACCCCGAAGGACCGAGCAGCATTGAAGGCGGGGACCGTGGGCGACAATGCGCTCGAGATCGCCAGGGCCACGATGTAGGTAAGTGTCCTTGTTGTGCCCTCGGAATTTCAAAATTTGTTGCGCTTGATACTCACGTCCTTTTACTTTCGGCTTTCAGATCACGTGTCACTTTAGCCACCTGTTAGAGTAGTTTTCTGAGCAGGAGAAAGTGCTCAAGACGTCGAGTGACAGGGATCGGACCAAGAGAGCTAAGGTCGTGAAGTTGTACGAGGCGGAGTAGCGGTTCTCAGAGTCTCGAGCTGCTAAGATTGGCATTCTCGAGGCGGCCTTGGCCAAGGTGAACGAAAGCATCGCTGGAAGCGGCGAGGGCGGACGCAGAGAAGGCAAAGGCCGAGCAAGAGAGGGAGAATGCCATGAAGGCCTTCGAAGAGATGCAGAGGGAGCAGGAGGCAGCATGGCTGCAGCTGCGGCAACGATCTAGGCCGAGGCGGAGGCACACATGCATGCGAACATGGAGCAGTCCTATGCTTGAGCTCTTAGATACGTAGAGGCTCGCATCCTCGGCTTCGATAGCTCGGGGTATAGCTTGTACGACCCCTTTGAAGGCGGGGTAGTGGCCGTAGCAGAAGTCGATGCTGAACGCGAAGAAGAAGAAGATGATGTGGTGGTGGTGAACCTGGAGATGGCGATCGTGGAAGTGCCGAGGGAGATTGTGGAGCATCCCCCCAAGGTGGCTCCTTGACTCAGTCTACTTGCTCATCTTTGTTTTTTGTTTTGTACTGCCTTATAGCAGACTGGCCACGCTTTTTGTACTTGTGAACTTTAATGAAATGAAAATTTTGACTTGGTGTTGAACTTGTGTTATACTTTGTGTCTGAGCTGTCCCGTAGGAGCTTCGTTTAAACTTAGTATCTTCATGCTCTTGGCTTTTTCAGATCGCTGAAGTATCTCAGATTGCCTAAGTGTCATGCCTCTGATCTGGTCTAGGGGTCGCGAAGTTGGCCTTGCTCGAACTCAAGAGAGGTTGTATAAAGCCAAGTCGGAGTTGAATAAAGCCGATGTTGGCTCGTCGAGACTCCGAGTTGAAATGCCTAAAGGAGAAGGCTCGCAAAGTGCCGCTTGAAGGGGAGGATACGTGTCCCTCGATGGCCGTTAGCCAAGTCTTAAGACTCATGTTTCTTCGTCAGTCTCTATTTGACGCCAGGGCTGAGAGAGATGGGTTGAAGAACATAGTGCTTGAGAATAGCTTGGAGGCGGCACATCTTCGGAGGGCTATCTCCGAGCCCTCTCGCGGGGGTAGCTCGAGCTGAATGCCTCGTCTGAAGATGAGAGTGACAGACGACTCGCTGAAGGAACAGGTCATGGAGCTAGAGGCAGAACCTTTGCCTACGACGACTTTCTGAGGGGAGTATTGTCCGAAGCATTTCCTACCCCGAGGTGAGTACGCACAAGGAAGGTCGTTCCATGAGTTAGCGCTAAGCTCGCCCCCCATCTTGAGGGATCCTGGGAATGCACCGAGCGGAGTGGTCGGCTCATCAAGCGGAGCATCTGTTGGTGTAGCGCCCCGATTTCCGATACTGGAAAACCGAGACACGAGCCAAGATCTTTGCTTCAATTAGTCACAATACATAGAAAAACAGGAGAATTTAAAACTTTTTATTCAATACACAATATGTTACAAGTCTGAATACTGTACAACTGTAATACTTTACAATGGAGTTACAATATTGCCTTTACATTTCTAAGTATTACAACCTTTAACATCTTACATCAGAGTACCTCTTAACTAATGCAGAATCAATACATATTTTGCAGCGGAACTAAACTTAATACTGACTCCTTGCTTTCCTCGCCTTGAGTCCTCCTGAATATCGCCTTTGTACTTGGGCGACCCAGTACCTATGGAAGTGGGGACGTCAGTATTCACTGACGCTTAAAGGCTGATCATATAGCAGCGAATCTTCCAAACAATATACAAAATATACAACATAGCAATGGTGTCGGTGTAGTTTAAGTGTACGTGAGTGCTATGACTAGACTCTAATGTGATACTTAAGTAGAACTAGGACACTCCTATTCTAATATCCGGGATTTGAACCCGCGTTATGAATTCTAACTGTACACAACCCGTTCCTGACACCCACCCACGGCAGTTCAGGAATTAACAGCGCGAGATACGCAACCCGTGTCCTCAACTTGTGAGACGGCACCGTACGTATCCCTTTGACGGGAAGGTAGAACTAGGATGCTTCCTATTCTAATGTCAGCAAGTATCCGAAAGTAACATGCAGCCCATAAATACATGCGACTCCATCTCAAGCCGTTTCTCCATATATAGGGATTTGAACCCGCGTTATGAGTTCTAATTGCACACAACCTGTTCCTGACAACTACACGTGACTCGTGAGGCTGCAGATGTGGTCATGTGCCACTGTTGCATTTCGCCCGTGGTGTCTATGTTCGCCACTGCGACCCGGCTAACCGGACCTCACTCAATTTAGACGATCCCGACGTATCGGGTATCATTACAAAAACCAAACCATAGAGTTTCGCAAGCGCAGGGTAGCACGAAGCCTACCCTGTGGCACTCTCTGGGGTATCGCAAGCGCAGGACTGCACAATGCATCCTGTGGCACCCCTAGCCACGGTACTTCAGGAATTAACAGAGCGAGATACGCAACCCGTGTCCTCAACTTGTGAGACGGCACCGTACGTATCCCTTTGACGGGAAGGTACAACCCGGTACACCACCTATGATCTGCCTCAAGAGACGAGTTAGTGTCGGGGCCCCCTACAACTGACCTCTCTCTCCCGGCAAAAGTTAAAATGATCCTTGTAAGTCACTACCCTAATGATGTCCCTGACTCGAACAATCCTAGGGTGACAATATTATAACCACAACATGCTAGGCCTTAAGTTAGGCTTCGCAAGACAACTCTACTAGGCCGCTCAACCTAGACTTACCAGAATCCCTCAGGACCCGGTTCGTGGCTCATCGATCCAAGACTCTGGTAACAATCTCTCTCTCAATCATCACTACCCCTAACTCGGATTCTACCAAACACTCTCGGCCCACGGTCAACCTACATTGGTTAAGATCCGTCAACGTCCGAGGTGAGATCTATCCGTTTTGCTCTAAGGAGGTAGGATGTGGTCTTGATGGTCGATAGCCCTAGGGTGGTAACATCACCCTAGACGAGCGCAACGAACTGTGTACTAGCTAACAAGCTATACACGAGTAACAACCACATACGAGCCAACTAAGCTACGTATGAACAATAACTACCTACGAGCCAGGCGGGCCTCGTAAGAGATAACCACGCACATACCAGCCAAATAAGCCGCGTATGAGGCCAACAGCTACGTACGGGCCGGTCGGGCCGCGTACGAGACAACCACCTACATACGAGCCGACTAAGCTACGTATGAGACCCACAGCTACATACGGGCCAGTCGAGCCACGTACGAGCACAACCATGTGCAAACAACCATACAGGTAATCAGTCCTAGAAGCAACCAAACATGCTTACTAATACACTTAATCTTCTACTATTAGAAGCAACAAAGGGATCTACTAGTAGTCTAAGATCGGTATTCTACTAAGGAAGAATCCGAAGGCGACATAACCGCCTTTATCGAATTAACTATCGCTAGTGGTCTTCCCGATCTTACTACTTCGACCTATAATGTCTTAGGCATGACATACACTCGTAGGCATCTTCCTAAAGTAATCCAATTACCAAATAGAACTACTCACCATCACACTCCTAAGTATGAATAGGATTAATGCTTGTGTTTTCATCGAACTTAAACATAAAAATCACTACGACCTAGACATAGAGTCTACTATAGTCAAGCGAGCATGAAAACTACTACTTATCTTGACTAATAACCATAACACAAGCATGGATAGATAACTAATATAACATACAATCATTCCAAGGTGTAGTAGATATTCTAACATTACTCCTATAATGTTCTAATCATGTATTACTCTAGCATGGCATAGAATCCAACATAAATCACTACAACTAGCCATGGGTAGTTTCTTTACCCTAAGCATGAACATCCTAGTATGGGTATCCTTAACTTAATAAGATCAATAATTTGCATGATCACTACTTACTTAGCATGAATCATGGTCATTCACTAACATAGTATACACTTCTCTACCATTTATCTAGCATGGTATACAATTTGCATACAATTTAAACTAGCATGATATGCCGAATACTTACAACTAAGCTAGCATGATATATCGCTTTCCAACAATTAAACTAGCATGGTATATGATTTTATCATGGATTCTACAATACTCTAGGCACAATAAAATTTATCCAAACATTGTAGGAAACTTTTGGATTGAATCCTACACATTCTAAGCATAACTAAGTCACTAAACTTAATAGGAAACCTTAGGAATGAATCCTACAAAATTCTAGTATAAGTGAGTTACTAAACATGATAGGAAAGGAATCCTACAACATTACCAAGCATGCTAGGAAAAGAATCCTACAACATTCTAAACGTTAAGCATGGTAGGATAAGTTTATAAAACATTCTACAATTAATTAAGCATAGAATCATGGTAGGATATTTTTATAAGTAATCCTACAACTAGCTAAGCATGGATTATGGCTTCTAAGCATTTCTAGAAGCAAAGCTACCACTAACTAAGCATGGTAGGATATTTTTAAATGCAATCCTACAACTAATTAAGCATAGATATGGCTTCTAATTATTTTTTAGAAGCAAAGCTATAACTAACTAAGCATTGTAACATGGTAGGGTATTTTTTTAGCAAAAGTCCTACAACTAACTAAACATAAAGCATGATGGAAAAACATCCTACAACTAATTAAGCATGAATATGGCCTCTAACATTTTTTTAGAGGTGGTCCTACAACATTAGTAGCATAAAATGGCTTCTAACCATTTTTAGAAAAGATCCTACAACATGTGAAACATGAACATGGCTTCTAAATATTTTTAGAAGTAGTCCTACAACATTAGAAGCATAAATATGGTTTCTAATTATTTTTAGAAGCAAAGCTACAACATTAGAAGCATGAATATTGATTCTAAATATTTTTAGAAGCAATCCTACAATGTCTTAAGCACAAACATAAAGGAATATTTTTAGAAAATATCCTACAACATTCTACTACTACTACTACTTCTATTTTGATCAACACATACACACAATTATCTACTATTACTACTACTTCATTCACAATAAAAATCACCACATACAACTATCTATTACTACTACTACTACTTTACTCACAACAAAATCACAACATACACTATCTATTACTACTACTTCATTCACAATAAAATCACAACATACAACTATCTCATTCTACTACTTATTATTTAGCATACTATTCCTTAGTTGCTTACTAACCTCATTTATTACTAGTGATAAAGAAAGGATTATTTTATTTAAGATAGCTACAACTAGTGGGTAAAATAAAAGAAGATCTTTTTGATTAATGGCTACAACTAGTGATTAAGAACAAAAGAAGATCGTTTTACTTTGTTAGCTACAACTAGTGTTTAAGAATAAAAAGAAGATCCTTTTAATTTATTAGCTACAACTAGTAGGTAAAACAAAAGAAGATCTTTTTGATTAATAGCTACAACTAGTGATTAAGAATAAAAAGAAGATCTTTTTGATTTATTAGCTACAACTAGTGTGTAAAATAAAAGAAGATCTTTTTGATTAATGTTTACAACTAGTGATTAAGAACAAAAGAAGATCTTTTTACTTTGTTAGCTACAACTAGTGTGTAAAATAAAAGAAGATCTTTTTGATTAATAGCTACAACTAGTGATTAAGAATAAAAAGAAGATCTTTTTGATTTATTAGCTACAACTAGTGTGTAAAATAAAAGAAGATCTTTTTATTTATTACATTAGTTACAATTAAGTCCTACAACCAATCAATGGTTGTATTGTTCAACAATATGCCATATGTAAGTTTCTTTAGTCCAATCACATACAAAAAAGATTATCATACTAAAGTTATGATCTTTAGTGCTTACTACTACTACTTCTCTTTTTTCCTCTTTAACATACCACACACTCAACCCAAAAAAAACAAAATAAAACAAGAAGGTAGAAGAAGAAGAAGTCACACAACAAACAACAAACAACCAAACAAACAAACAAAGAAACAAACAAAAGATCAAATGAAGAAACCCCCACCTTTCCTAACTTGTTGGAAGAACTTGCTAGCTATTTCTTCTCCTTCCCCTAGCTTTCTTTTTGAACTCTTCTAAGACCTACAACACAAAACTCTCTAGTTAGTATGTTCTCTCTTTCTTTTCCTTTCCTTCTTTCTTTCTTTCTTTTGTTTTTTTTTCTAAAATGAGAGAAGGAGGTGAATGAGGGGAGTTTTATAAAAGGAGATGGGAGTGGTAAGTGCACCAAAATGGCACACAATAAACCCCAAGAAGAGGTGGCCGGCCAAGCATAGGGGAGTAGGGGGGTGAGTCTTAGAGTGGTGAGGTGGAGGGAGGTGTTATGTGAGGGAAGGTTGTTTCTAGAAGGGTTTAGTTCTAATCTTGTGCATACAACTCTCTTTTAACCTTCTAATCAAACCCTAATTCTCTAATTGAGTAGCCATGACAAGCATAAGTGTATTGTCCTAAAGTACATACTATATACTAGGTATAATATACTAAGTGTCATACAATTGTGTGTATGTGTACATGTATGTGCATACAAACAATCTTTTTATAAAATCCTCATAAAATTCCCAAAAATAATTTAATTTAGAGAATAATAGTGAAATAAATTTTATTACTAATTCGGAGAGTCGCGCTATCAATTTGATGCGCTTTGGTTGCGCATCGACCGATAGTTGCGCGTAGGTACTGTTTGCGGGCAAACCGGAGAAAAATAGCCAAAATAGTCCGACTTTGGAATTAAAATAAAATAATAATAGAATAATAATAAAATAATAATAAAATAATAATTTATATGAGTTAATATCCGTCCGGGATATTACAGTTGGGGTGACTCTTAGGCTCTTAGGTGCCGAAGATGTCACTCGGCTTGCCGGGTTGGAGACTTCTATGGAAATGAGGCAGCAGCACAGCACTCGCCGACCCTGTTTGTCGCTTAATAGAAGTATCCCACTCCCTAGGAGGGGTTAGGGCGGAATTTTTTGATCTTGTAGTTTGGTTCATATGTGTCTTGTATCTCGATGTAATAATGAGTTTTTGGTCCATAATTAGACATGTACCTCAACTTTTGATGAAATAAAATACGCTTCTTCGAGGTTCTTGTAAGAGTTTGTGTTTTGTTAGTGTTTGCAAGTGTCAACAGTTGCGGGAGCAATTTCGAACGGTGAGCTACTTCGTATTCGCTCGTTCGCAAGTAGCAGAAGTCGCGTCGAACCAAGTGTTGGACTCCGAACTTGTCGTTTAGAGAATATCAACAGTTGTGGGAGTAGTTCTGAATGGTGAACCGCTTCGTACTCGCTTATAAGCAAGTAGTTAAAGCGGAATCGAACCAAGTGTTAGACTCCGAACTTGTCGTTTAAAGAATATCAACAGTGTGTGGGAGCAATTCCGAATGGTGAACCGCTTCGTACTCACTTATAAGCAAATAGATAAAGCGGAATCGAACCAAGTGTTGGACTCCAAACTTGTTGATTAGAGAGTATCGTACACCTCAAAGCGAAGCAACTAGATTAATTTAGACAGGGAATTCCCAGGAAGTAATGTCTTTATTGAAGATGACTGAGTGGCTGCTTCTGAGTTGCAAGCCACTCTTACACTTTGAAAAAAAAAGTTAACAGGGTAGATAAAAAAATCAAATAGAAGTTGCTCGACTTGGGAGTTGCTTGAAGTTGCTTGGAGCAGTGTTCAAACACCCTCTTGGTACTTGAACAAGTGGTCAGCATTCTAAGTCCTCAGTATTCTCTCGCCCCCCGGGTCTTCGAGTTGATACGTGCCAGGGCGGACAACTTTGGAGACCGTATATGGACCTTCCCAGTTGGGTGCCAGCTTGCCCTTCTTGCTTGGGAAAGAGATTGACAGCTTCCGGAGCACTAGATCTCCTTCTTCAAGATTAGCGGGGCGGACCTTCTTATTGTAGGACCGTGTTATCCTACGTTGGTAAGTTTCTTGTCGGATGGTGGATCTTTCGCGGATCTCATCGAGGAGATCCAAGTTACTGCGAAGCTGGTTCACATTATGCTCTTCATTGTAGGTGATCAAACGAGGCGAAGGTAGGCCGACCTCTAAGGGGATGATGGCTTCGGATCCAAAAGTGAGATTGAAGGGGGAATCTCCTATCGGGGCTCTCTTCGTGGTGCGATAGCTCCATGATGAATCCAATAATATGCACATTTAGAAGCAATAATCTTAATGCAATTGGATATTTAAATGCTCTATATGTGGTATTTTACTCTTATTTTCTCTTTTCCATAGGAAACAACCAAAAGCAGCAAAACGAAGCAGATTCCTGACTAATACAGACTGAGAGGATGATACTCAGAAACTGCAAAGCGTAGGTCGACTGGTTCTTCATACAGGCGACTGGACAGAGAGGCCGAAGCTGCCCAGCACAGTCGACTTACTCCAACACCAGTCGACTGCATCAAGCGGAGTGAAAAGATAAGATAATTGAAGATCCATCCTCATCTAAATCCAAATCAAAATTTAGTTATCCAAACCCAGGTTATCTGCGAATAACAACTTCTCCAACAATCAAAGCTAGAGACCGGGGATTGGCAAGAGCACGTGGTTAGCAGAAAAGGAATAAAAGAAGAAAAGAGAAAGAAATAAAACGCAGATCAAATAAGGAAGGAAATAAATGAAAGATGAGGACTTTTCTGCAAAAAGTGCAAACCCTAACTCTCTTCCCGTGTTCTATAAATATCAACCAAGAGGCATTATGAGAAGGAATCAATCGACCAGCAAGCATCAAGATACCAGCACCGAAGGAAAGAGGACATCAAGTACTCAGAAGGGAACAAGACAGTCGACTGTGTGACAGCCAGTCGACTTATCTGGCCGAACATCATCAGTTTATTTCTTCTCTTTTCCAATCTCTATTTTAATTATGTATTCAAAACTGTTAGTCAATAAAAGTCTTATTATGTGGAACTAATTTCATAGTTGGGTAGATTGAAACCGTAGTCATGTAATGCTAAATTCTTCTGAATGTTTCTCTAGTACTTATTGATTGAACCTGATTGAATTGGTATAGATTTATAATAATCAAACTTGTTCAGAAGTTCTAAAAGCAGTCGACTGAGAGTGACAGCAAGTCGACTGCCATGCAGAACCTGAGTTTACCAAGTTTGCGTATTATAAGTCTGGATCTGTTATATGAGCATAGAGATGACCCGTATCTCGTGCCCATAGCTTGTAATACAGGAATCTTTAGGGATTCTTGGTTTAATCAACTTGAAGGATCTAGATCTGATACCAATTTCTAGAACTTCGAGTGTTTGTTCGTTTCCATCGTTCCTATGTTTTCTTTAAGTGCAACTTACTAGATACCATGCTAAATACTTAAGGAAAGAAACGAATTAGAGTAGATACCATGCCTAATTCTTGGCTTTGGGAAACATTAACTTTAAGGAGTAGATACCATGCCCTTAAACGAACAAACATGAGTGATTAGAGTAGTATAGAAGGTGACTTAGCACTATTGACTATAGGTGGAGATCAAAAACCCAACTACTTAATAGATATTTGTGATTCAGAACTACTTGATATAGTTTTTAATCTCTTCATTTCTTTTAGAACAACACTTCAAGATTCTTATTTCTTTTTATTGGTTAGTAAGTTAATTTCTACAATCTCTGTGGGATCGACCCTTGTTTGTCACTACGCTTCTATAGACGATTCGTACACTTGCGAGGTTTTTAATTTGTGTCCAGATTATCTATTTATTTAGATCATCTAGATTGCACAACAAGTTTTTGCCGCCGCTGCCGGGGATTGTTAGTATTTTAACTTACAAATCAGTAAATCTTTTCTTTTATTTTTCTTTTCTTTTATTGATAAATATTTTCTCTTTTAGGTTACAGGATTTTGGTGAATGCACGGAAGGCGATCACTTCGTCCAGAGCTACTACCTATTGACGCGGAAACAGAACGCACTCTGCACAGACTAGGTCGGCTGTCTGCAACCAACCAGTCGACTGCTACAAGGAACCAGGCGACTGCACAGAGACCCAATTCACGAGCAACAATGGCTGAGGAAGTACCAAATCGAGTACCAATGCAGGACAAATTTACGCCTAAGAATATTGAGCAACCTTCCTGCATTGCTTATCAACCTAATGTCACAGGGAATATGCATCTATCTCCCCAGTTACTTAGCATGGTTCCCCACTTTAGTGGCAAATCAGACGAGGAGCCTCACCTCCATCTGCAAGACTTCTTTGATCTTTGCAGAACACAAAGCGTCCAAAGGCTTACCCCTGAACAAATCAGGTTAATCTTGTTTCCATTATCCTTAAAACTTAATGCTAAATTGTGGTATAATTCTTTGGAACCAGGATCAATTAATTCATGGGAGCAGTTGGCAACAAAATTCTTGAAAGAATTCTTTCCAGCCCAGAAAACCAAACAACTAAAAAGGGAGATTCAACTCTTCCAACAAAAAGATGGGGATTTATTCTTCGAAGCATGGAAGGACTTCAAAAACAAGCTTCTCAAGTGTCCTACGCACAACATGCCTAAGGATGATCAGGAACAAGCATTTTATGTGGGTTTAAATGATACTAACAAGGCAATTGTGGATTCAGCTTGCAACGAGATCTTGATGAGGAAAAGTGGTGAAGAGGCCATCGAATTATTTGAAGAACTCAGCGAGAACTCACATCAATTCTCAACAAGGGGAAGAGGCATTTCTAAAAAACAGGGAGTTTACGAAATTTCTGGTAGTAATAACATACAATTAGAAATGGTAAACATGA
This sequence comes from Hemerocallis citrina, assembly GCA_017893485.1. Classification (NCBI taxonomy): domain Eukaryota; kingdom Viridiplantae; phylum Streptophyta; class Magnoliopsida; order Asparagales; family Asphodelaceae; genus Hemerocallis; species Hemerocallis citrina. The sequence continues at coordinate 426,201,303 of CM030358.1, read as the reverse complement.
ACAAAAAAATTGATATGCTTGTTTATGCAATAACAACAATGGGCAGTGTAAAAAATCAAACAAAAGAAATTTGTGCAATTTGTTCTCATTTTGATCATACGACTGATACGTGTCCCATGTCTTCTTTCACAGATCAGGAGCATGCAAACTATGTGGGACAAGGAGTGTTTCCACCAAAGAACAACCCCTTCTCGAATACATACAACCCAGGGTGGAGGAACCATCCAAATTTCTCATGGAGCAACAATCAAGGAACTCAATCTACGCAAGGACATGCACGGAACTTCCAGATGGGAAGTGGGTTTGATCGGCCAGTTCAAGAACAGAAGAAGTTGGATTTTGAATCCACCGTTCTTCAATTGCTCCAACAACATCAAACAAGCAACCAACAAGGGCAGGTAATTCAGAAATTGGAAACTCAAATCGGGCAAATCGCGAAGGAGTTGAGTGAAAGAAAGGCAGGAGAACTTCCTTCACAAACCAAACCAAACCCTAGAGGCCAAGAACAGCTCAAATCAGTAACAACTCTGAGAAGTGGTAAGACAATTGACAACAAGGTTGGAACACACACAGACGAAGCAGATACACAACCATCAAAAGTTTTGGGTTCCAACAAGGTAAGTGAAAAAGAAAGGACAATTTTGCCACCATTCCCTCAAAGGTTAGTCAAGCAAAAGAAAGAACAACATTTATTTGATATCTTTGAAACTCTCAGAAAGGTAGAAATTAATATCCCCCTACTTGATGCTATTAAACAAATTCCTTCTTATGCCAAATTTTTGAAAGAATGTTGTACTTACAAAAGAACATTTCAGGTTAGGGAGGATGTGGCTTTGACAGAGGAAGTAAGCGCCGTTTTGTTAAGAAAATTACCTCCTAAACTGAAGGACCCATGTAGTTTTACCATTCCTTGCAGGGTTGGTGAGCACTTCTTTGAAAAGGCACTGCTAGACTTGGGGGCAAGCATCAATCTTCTTCCTTACTCTGTTTACGAAAAGCTAGGATTGGGGGAACTCAAACCAACATCCATCACTTTGCAGTTGGCTGATCGAAGCATCAAAAGACCTAGAGGTATTTTGGAAGATGTCCTAGTTTAGGTAAATGATTTCACTTTGCCTGCAGATTTTGTTGTGTTGGATATGGAAGACTCTTCAATGCCATCTTCTTTACCGATCATCCTAGGTAGGCCCTTTATGAGTACAGCTGATATAAAAATTTGTGTTAAAAAGGGTACTATAAGTATGAAGATAAACGGAGAAAAGGTTGAGTTTCAAATGTTTGATACACTAAAATTACCACATGATGATCATGAATGCTATAATATTGATGTGGTACAGGAGATTGTTGATCAAACATTTCAGGTACATAGCATTGAACCACTACAAGCCGCAATTAGACAATCTCTAACTTTATCTCATGTTGAACAAGAATACGATGATTGGAGGATTGCAGAGACAGTTCATTACCTTGAAACTCCAAAATCATATTCAGATAAGCTTGCACCTGCATTTGAAAATTTTGTGTCTGATAACACTTGTGTTTCCTCAGACCAGTCGACTGGTGAACGGAACAAGTCGACTGTTACCAGGGCACCAGACGTGGAGCTTAAGTCGCTGTCTGAACATCTGAAGCACGCATATTTGGGTGAGAACCAGACGCTACCTGTGATAGTTGCTGCAAACTTGAGTGCGCAAGAAGAAGATAAGCCGCTGAGGGTACTGCGAGAACACAAAGGTGCAATAGGATGGACCATTGCAGACATCAAGGGAATAAGTCCATCCAAATGCATGCATAAAATACTTCTTGAAGACAATGCAAAACCTAGCAGGGAAGCACAGAGAAGGCTTAATCCACACATGAAGGAAGTGGTAAGAACAGAGGTCTTGAAGCTACTAGATGTTGGCATCATCTATCCTATCTCAGATAGCAAGTGGGTGAGTCCTATACATGTAGTGCCTAAGAAAAGTGGAGTCACAGTGGTGAAGAATGAAGAGAATGAGCTTATCCCTACAAGAATGACCACAGGATGGAGGGTATGCATAGACTACAAGAAGCTGAATAACGAAACTAGGAAAGATCACTTCCCTCTTCCTTTTATTGATCAAATGTTAGAAAGATTAGCAGGATATAGTCATTATTGTTTTTTAGATGGTTATAGTGGCTATAATCAAATTGCTATTGCACCAAAAGATCAAGAAAAAACCACTTTTACATGTCCTTTTGGTACTTTTGCATACAGGAGGATGCCCTTTGGATTGTGCAACGCACCAGCTACGTTTCAGAGATGCATGATGAGTATATTTTTAGACATGGTGGAAAGGTTCATCGAGGTATTTATGGATGATTTTAGTGTTTTTGGATCTTGTTTTGATGAATGCCTTAACCATTTGCAGCTTGTACTTAAGAGATGTGAAGAATGCAATTTAGTGCTGAATTGGGAAAAGTGCCATTTTATGGTACAACAAGGTATTGTCTTGGGACATGTGGTGTCAAAAAGGGGCATAGAGGTGGACAAGGCAAAAATTGACATCATATCAAAGCTACCCCCTCCTACTACAGTCAAGGGTGTTAGGAGTTTTCTTGGACATGCAGGGTTCTATAGAAGATTTATAAAAGATTTCTCAAAAATCTCCAGACCCCTTTGTGAATTGTTGGCTAAGGATGTTGAGTTTGCATGGACGGAAGAGTGCACAAATGCTTTCATTACTTTGAAAAATCTTCTCATTTCTGCACCTATTATCATGGCACCAGATTGGAACCATCCTTTCGAGCTTATATGTGATGCAAGTGATTATGCTTTGGGAGCTGTTTTGGGTCAGAGAATAAATAAGGTACCCCATGCTATAACCTATGCTTCTCAAACTTTAAATGATGCACAACTTAATTATTCCACTACTGAAAAAGAAATGTTAGCTGTCATTTTTGCTGTAGAGAAGTTTAGATCATATTTGATTGGGTCTAAAGTTATTGTTTTCACTGACCATGCTGCTTTGAGATATTTGTTTGCTAAAAAGGATGCTAAGCCTAGGTTGATCAGATGGGTGCTGTTGCTTCAAGAATTCGACCTTGAGATTAGAGACAAGAAAGGAAGTGACAATGTTGTGGCAGATCACTTGTCCAGATTACTGCAAGAGGAAGAAAGAATTGTGCCCCCACTGAATGAAAATTTCCCAGATGAAAATTTATTTGAAATAAATATACAACTTCCATGGTTTGCAGATATTGTAAATTATCTCACTGCTCATGTTTTCCCTCCAGGTATGACAAGTCAAGAAAGAAAGAGACTGGTGGCCATGTGCAAGCACTATTATTGGGATGATCCTTATTTGTTCAAATTCTGCCCTGATCAAATTATAAGAAGATGTGTGGCAGAAGAAGAGCAAATGAGTATTCTACAACATTGCCACCAATATGCATGTGGAGGACATTTTGGACCAAAAAGAACAGCACTTAAGGTATTAAAATCTGGTTTTTATTGGCCTACTGTATTCAAAGATGCTTTTTCTTTTTGCAGGACTTGTGACAAATGCTAAAGGACAGGCAACATCTCTTCTAGAAATCAAATGCCACTGCAAAACATCCAAGTAATCGAGCTTTTTGATGTTTGGGGAATTGACTTCATGGGTCCCTTCCCTAACTCATTTGGTTATTTATATATTCTTGTGGGTGTGGATTATGTGTCTAAATGGGTCGAGGCTGTCCCCTCAAAAACTAATGATCACAAAGTTGTTGTCAAGTTTTTGCAGGAAAACATCTTCACCAGGTTTGGTACACCACGAGCAATAATTAGTGATGGAGGGAGCTATTTCAATAATTTTCCATTTGCTTCTTTGATGAAGAAATATGGGATTACACATAGAGTGGGTACTCCATATCATCCTCAAACCAGTGGGCAAGTGGAGATTAGCAACAGAGAGATCAAGAGCATTTTGAAAAAGACAGTAAATACAAGGAGAAAGGATTGGTCGCTACGCTTGAATGATGCATTATGGGCTTACCGAACAGCATACAAGATACCCATCGGCATGTTACCATACCGTCTGGTTTTTGGAAAAGCCTGTCATCTGCCAGTGGAGTTGGAACACAAAGCCTATTGGGCCATTAAAAGGTTCAATTTTGATATGAAACGAGCAGGCGACGAAAGAAGATTGCAATTGAACGAACTTGAAGAGTTGAGGCATGATGCATATGAAAATGCAAAGTTGTACAAAGAAAGGACCAAGATATACCATGATAAACAGCTAGCAAGGAAGGAGTTTTATGAAGGACAGAAGGTATTAATATACAACTCAAGATTAAGACTCTTTCCAAGCAAGCTTATGTCACGATGGTATGGCCCATACATTGTTACAAAAGTCTTTCCACATGGAGCATTGGAGGTTCATAGCAAAGAGAAAAATCAAACATTCAAGGTGAACGGGCATAGGGCGAAGCCGTACATTGAGATGAGTATAGAGCCGCAAGAGGAGGATGTGAATTTTCAAACCATTCAATACATTGCATGAACTCATCAAGTCTAGCTGAAGACAGAAAACACAACGCTTATTGGGAGGCAACCCAATTTTTCAGGGGAGTACTTACACTCTCTCTTTATTCATTTCTTTAATCATTTCTTTATTTCTTTTATTGCATGTAGATTTGAGTTATCTTTTAGTTTATTTTATTTTAATTTTTGATTTTATTTTGTAGGATTGCAGAAAATTTGAAGTCGCTAGGGCGGAGCTGTTTTGAACACATGCATTGACGGTTGTTTTTGAGCAATTTGGAGTCAAAATCTGGAAAAGTGATTCAAAGAGAAGTTGTAGCCTATCTTCTTAGCTTTCCAGCAAAAAACAATTCAGCCCATTTGGACATCTACAGCTCAAGATATCTCCAAAATACCGAACGCTGCGCGTGCAGAAATTTCAAGACGAATCAGGGGAGAATTTCTGAACTTTTGCATTCTTTTTGTTTTTCTTTTTCCTTTCCCATTGAGGACAATGTGATATCTAAGTTTGGGGGGAAAGGTTTACAAATTTATGATTTATTTTTAGAAAAGAAAAACAAAATTTTTAAAAAAAGGATTTAAATTAATCTCACCATTATACTTTTGAGTCTTCATTTAGATAAGCATTGAAATATTTTTTTTGTGGGATAAACAATTTCTTATAAAGTAAGAGTAAGTATACTTATTTACTTTAGGATTGTTGAGTTTCATAATTCTCTACAAAATTGTACGAGTCATGCGATTATACATAAAAGACAAATGTGATACTTTTTCTGGTGATTATCCTCTTTGATCTAGTCCTAAACAGAGTTTAAGTAATAGAGTAATGAAAAAAAAAATATATATTGAATAAAGTCAATCTACTCCAATGTTTTGAGTTGCTTAGTAACTAGGGGTATTCATCACCAATGTTTACCTTTACGTCAAACGGCAACTTGAAATATGAGTATGCAAAGCACTTTAAAGTTTGTGACTTGTTGAGTAACCGGGTGAATTCATCACAAATGTTTTGCATTCGCATAAAAAGGCAAGTGACAACTTAGAGAAAAGACTTAAAAAAAAAAAAAACTCTAGTTTGCTACTCGGTTTGTAGTAGAGAAAAGAGATAATCACAGATAGAGTTGTTACATACTATAATTAAATTAATGGCATGACAAATATGATTGAGTTGGGGATTATGACTAAATAATTGCGCTGGAGAAAGTGAGTATGCTTGTTTTTACTTTATTTGCAATTGTTTATGTTTTTAATTGCAAATTTGATGCTTGCATAATGAGAATTGTTGGTGTGATGGGTTGAGTCTACTATTTTTCCCTTGTTCATAATTTTAGTTTGCTTGAGGACAAGCAAAGGCTAAGTTTGGGGGTATTTGATGAATCCAATAATATGCACATTTAGAAGCAATAATCATAATGCAATTGGATATTTAAATGCTCTATATGTGGTATTTTACTCTTATTTTCTCTTTTCCATAGGAAACAACCAAAAGCAGCAAAACGAAGCAGATTCCAGACTAATACAGACTGAGAGGATGATACTCAGAAACTGCAAAGCATAGGTCGACTGGTTCTTCATACAGGCAACTGGACAGAGAGGCTAAAGCTGCTCGGCACAGTCGACTTACTCTAACACCAGTCGACTGCATCCAGCGGAGTGAAAAGATAAGATAATTGAAGATCCATCCTCATCTAAATCCAAATCAAAATTTTGTTATCCAAACCCAAGTTATCTGCGAATAACAACTTCTCCAAAAATCAAAGCTAGAGACCGGGGATTGGCAAGAGCACGTGGTTAGCAGAAAAGGAAGAAAAGAAGAAAAGAGAAAGAAATAAAACACAGATCAAATAAGGAAGGAAATAAATGAAAGAAGAGGACTTTTCTGCAAAAAGTGCAAACCCTAACTCTCTTCCCGTGTTCTATAAATATCAACCAAGAGGCATTATAAGAAGGAATCAATCGACCAGCAAGCATCAAGATACCAGCACCGAAGGAAAGAGGAGATCAAGTACTCAGAAGGGAACAAGACAGTCGACTGTGTGACAGCCAGTCGACTTATCTGGCCGAACATCATCAGTTTATTTCTTCTCTTTTCCAATCTCTATTTTAATTATGTATTCAAAACTATTAGTCAATAAAAGTCTTATTATGTGGAACTAATTTTATAGTTGGGTAGATTGAAACCGTAGTCATGTAATGCTAAATTCTTCTGAATGTTTCTTTAGTACTTATTGATTGAACCTGATTGAATTGGTATAGATTTATAATAATCAAACTTGTTCAGAAGTTCTAAGAGCAGTCGACTGCCATGCAGAACCTGAGTTTACCAAGTTTGCGTATTATAAGTCTGGATCTGTTATATGAGCATAGAGACGACCCGTATCTCGTGCCCATAGCTTGTAACACAGGAATCTTTAGGGATTCTTGGTTTAATCAACTTGAAGGATCTAGATCTGATACCAATTTCTAGAACTTCGAGTGTTTGTTCGTTTCCATCGTTCCTATGTTTTCTTTAAGTGCAACTTACTAGATACCATGCTAAATACTTAAGGAAAGAAACGAATTAGAGTAGATACCATGCCCTTAAAGGAACAAACATGAATGATTAGAGTAGTATAGAAGGTGACTTAGCACTATTGACTATAGGTGGAGATCAAAAACCCAACTACTTAATAGATATTTGTGATTCAGAACTACTTGATATAGTTTTTAATCTCTTCATTTCTTTTAGAACAACACTTCAAGATTCTTATTTCTTTTTATTGGTTAGTAAGTTAATTTCTACAATCTCTGTGGGATCGACCCTTGTTTGTCACTACGCTTCTATAGACGATTCGTACACTTGCGAGATTTTTAATTTGTGTCCAGATTATCTATTTGTTTAGATCATCTAGATTGCACAACACTCATAGCACGTTGGGAAGCTGTTCGACCCATAATCACTTCGTGGACTTATCGAGTCTCTTCTTCAAGCCGAAGAGTATTTGTTGATTAGCATTCTCTGCTTGACCATTGGACTGAGGGTGGGATATTGAGGAGAACCGCTGCTGGATGCCGAGGTCGGTGCAGAAGTTGCAAAAAGTAGCCCCCGTGAACTGAGTTCCATTGTTGGTTACTAGATACGGGGTATGCCGAACCTACAGACAATGTTCTTCTAGAAGAACCTCTGGACCTTGTTATCTGTAATCGTTGCAAGGGGCTCGACCTCGATCCACTTGGAGAAATAATCTATTGCCGCGATGAGGAACTTCAGTTGGCTTCGCACCAGGGGAACGGCCCGAGCAAGTCCATCCCCTACATTGCAAAAGGGATCAGACTGGCTAAGGAGGAGAGCTGGGCTTGTGGTAAGCGATGGATTGGAGAAAGTTTTTGGCAGGAGCCGCATTGGCAGACATACTGTTCAGAGTCGCTAAGAAGTGTGGGCCAGAAGTAGCTGTAATTTAAAATTTTACGGGCTAGGGATCTCGCTCCCAAGTGCACACCACACATTCCTTCATGAGCCTCCTCCAGGGCAAAGTGTGCTTCTTCGGGGGAGATACATCTTAGATAGTGTCTGCCTTCTATTTGAGTATAGGAGCATTTGTACATGACTCCTTCAATGAGTGTGTACCGCTCGGCTCTGGTCCTGACTCTTCTAGCTTCTCTTGGGTCCGTTGGAAGAACTCCGTCTCTGAGGTATTCGAGCAGAGGTTTCATCCAATTTTCCCCAAGTGTTAGGGGCAGTGTTTCCATTGGTTCGGGGCTGTCTTCCTCGGTACCGAGTCTCAGGAGAACCTCTATCAAGACGGTCTGTTCCAAACCTTGGAAGAAGGAGGAGGCAAGCTTTGAGAGGGCATCTGCCTATGCATTTCCTCTCGGGGGACTTGCTGGAGTTGTGCATCTTCAAATAAAGCCAGCAGCCCTTTGACCTTCCCCAAACACTTGGTTCACGAATAGCTGTGAATCACTAAAAACATTTATACGTTTGGCCTCAGCTTTGCGAGCCATACAAAGTCCTGCTATAAGGGCCTCATAATCAGCCTCATTGTTTGACGCGCGGAAGCTTATACGGAGGGAGTACTACAGAACGAAATAGTCGGGACCGGTCCAGATGACTCCAACCCCATTTCTGTCGGCGCACGAGGACCCGTCAACATACACGGTCCAGACCAGGGGTTCCTCAACCGACTCGTAGGGGTCGGGGATGGTGCTCTCCACTATGAACTCCGCTAGGGCTTGTGCCTTGATAGTGGTTTGGGGTTGGTAGCTGATGTCATGCTGGATCAGCTCTATGGACCATTTCATTAGACGTCCCGATGTCTCAGGCTTCTGGAGAATTTGCTTCAGCGGCTGGTTGGTAAGTACGACCACCGAGTGGGACTGAAAATAGGGGTGAAGTTTCTGTGCCACCATGACCAATGCGCAGGCCATCTTTTCTACCTTCGGGTAGGGAGTTCCACGTCCCTAAGGACCTTACTCACGTAGTAGATTGGCCGTTGCATCTTATCCTTCTCTCTTACCAGGATGACACTGAGGGTCTGCTCCAAAGTTGCCAATTATACAAAGAGGGCTTCACCAGGCTTCGGCTTGCTCAAGAGTGGGGGGTTTACCAGGTAGGCCTTCAGTTGATCGAACGACTCTCACTGTTGTTGCCCCCACTCGAAGCCTTTTGCTCCTCTTAGGGATTTGAAGAATGAGAGGCATTTCTCCCCTGATTTGGAGAGAAAATGCCCTATAGCCGCGAGGCGTCCCATGAGCCTCTGCACTTCTTTAACATTAGAAGGGGGAGCCATATTGAGTATGGTTTGGATCTTTTCAAGATTGGCCTTTATGACCCTCTAGCTAACCATGAACTCGAGGAACTTGCCGGACGAGATGCCGAAGGCGCACTTGCTCAGATTCAATCTCATGTTGTGCCTTCTTAATACCCCGAAAGCTTCCTGGAGGTCAAAGACATGATCTTGCCCGCTGATGCTTTTGACCAACATGTCGTCCATATAGACTTCCATGTTACAGCCTATCTGGTCTCTAAAGACCTTGTTAACAAGGCGTTGGTACGTAGCTCCGGCGTTCTTCAGTCCGAAGGGCATGACCCGGTAGCAGTATAGGCCTTGGTCGATTACGAATGAGATCTTTGAAATGTTAGGAGGGAACATCCGGATCTGGTTCTACCCAGAGAAGACGTCCATGAAGCTGAGGAGTTCATGGCCGGAGGTCGCATCGATTAGAGCATCAATGCTTGGGAGGGTGAATGGGTCCTTCGGACACTCCTTGTTGAGGTTAGTGAAGTCGATACATATTCTCCAACTCCCGTTGGCCTTTTTAACCATTACCACATTGGATAGCCATTCGGGGTAATTTACCCCTTGGATGAACTGAGCGTTCAATAGCTTCTTGACCTCTTCTTTGATAGCTTGTTGGCGCTCGGAAGCGAATTTACATCGCTTCTGCCGGACAGGTTTAACTCCCGGAGCAACGCTAAGGTGATGCATCAAGAGTTATTCTGAGATTCCGAGCATATCAGTCGCGGTCCAGGTGAAAAGATCATGGTTCTCCTTATACATTGGGAGATGTCTTCTTTCACGGTGGGAGGAAGGGCCTTACTGATCTGAAATGTCTTGGTAGCATCTCCTTCTGAGAAGACGATTTCTTCTAGCTCGTCGACCGGCTCGGAGATGGTCTGGCTACTTCCTTGTGGGAGTTCGAGGGCTTCAAGGGAAAGGACCAACCCTCCCATCGAGGTTATGTAACATTTACGAGCCACCTCCTAGCTCCCTCTTACTTCTCCCACTCCTGCCGAGGTGTGGAACTTCATTTTCATATGATAGGCCGATGGTATGTCTTGGAGAGCGGCCAGACATAGTCGACCCAGGATGACGTTATAGGCGACTTGTACATTTACCACAATGAAGTACATCGGCTCGGTCCGGGTGACCGGGGTTTTGCCAGCGCTCATGTCGAGGGTTATAACTCCCTCGATCGTCCCCAGCACCCGGGTGAATCCATGAAGAGTGTAACCAGCTGGCTTGAGTCGATCTATTAACAACTGAAGGCCCTGGAATGCCTCCAAGAAGAGAATATTGACCGAACTGCCGCTGTCGACTAGGACCCGACGTACGTCAAAATTGGCCATGTGGAGGTTTATAACAAGGGCATCGCAATGGGGTGTAACCCCTGTTTTCCCAAAACCATATTTTTGTGTATTTTCTGTATTAAAAATTTTTGCAAATTCTTTTATCAAAATGTATTGTTGTATCTCCTATTAAAATCTGTTTTCGATTAATAAATTTATTTGTAACTATTTCTATGAATTTTTATATTGTAACAAAATTCTTATTTTTATTTTTATTATTACTGTTATTAGTAGTACTATTAAATGGGTACAGGTGTGAATGGGGTTAAAAGGTAGGTAACGAGTCTGGGTGTTGGGCTTAATGGATTTTAGGGTTATGGGTATTAATAGGATTTGGGTAATAAATAGGGTTTTAAAATAGATTAGGGTTTTTTTAAAAATTTAATAGAAAAATAAATTTTTAAATTTATTTTTTAAAAATTGCACCCATTTAATTTTTGTAATGCAAATTGCACCCTATACCCATTTATTAGCAAACCCAACAACCCATTTATCTCCCCTACTCAATACCCGTTAACTAACCCTACAGCCAACCCTAATTCCCGTCACCCTCTCCCCTATATTTAAACCCATTACACCAGCCTGTTCACCTTCCCTTCCACTCGCCGCCAACCTCTTCCAAACCCATCCCTGTACACCTCGTCTCTTCCGCTCTCTCCCATCATCCCTATCACCCTTGCACCTCCTGCATCCTCTTCCCCGTCTCTCCCGACTTCGTGACCTTCTGTTGCCTCCTCTCGACAGCCCCACCTCGGCACAGTCACCCTGTGCTCCTACGCCAGCCAGGCCGCGCCTCACATCGACCCCCTATGCCCTCCCGATGTCTCTCCCTCCTCCGATAGCTACACCCACTGCAGCGACCTCCGCAGCAACAGCCAGCGGTGGCAACGAGCACTTCCTACCATTGTTCGCCACCCTCTGTTGCCGGTGCAGTCCCCTGGTCGCCATTTGCCAGTCAACGCTTGCCGTCACCGAAGTCGGTGTTGTTGATCATGGGTTTGATCGTGATGGATGTGGGCCGTCCGTTTGATCATGATCATCATCACTATCATAATCATATTAATTGATTGATTCTTAAGCCGTCGATCGTCGTGATCATCTTGATCATCGTGTCCCCTTGATTCTGATCTTGACCGTCCATTGGATCTTGATCATCATACTTGATTTGATGTGGGCCGTCGATCTCCTCCTGATCATCCGATTAGATCATAGCCGTCCGATCTCTTCTTGATCGTCACGATCAGGATGATCATCAATTTCCTTTGATCGCAACCGTTCGATCGATCGATCTTGATCTTCATCATTATCTTCATCATCAAGAGATCTGACTGTCCGATCTGATCCGATCCGATCATCTTGATCTTGATCTTTGATCTCAGTCGTCCGATTGTGTTCGTGATCTCGATCATCTTCATCTTGTTCGTGATCGTGTGTTCGTGATTGTGTGTTCGTGATTTGTTCGTGATCCGTTCATTGTGTTTGTGTCCCAGGAATCTGTTCTCGTTATTCTTGTTTGGTGTCACTCACGTCTTCGGTTAAGGCAAGTAACTTGTACTCAAATTCCTTGGTATGATACAAGTCAAAAATACAGCTTGTAGTGTAGTTGGGCTCTAGAGACAACTCGTGTGTGTGATGTATGTTTGATGTGTATTGTCTCTATAGTGTTTTGACCCTAGTGGCCTCACGACATAAAATTTGACATGAAACAACCTAGGTTTTGCCCGTTCTTGATATAATGTATATGTGAAACAACTATGAGAACTCGTGCGCTTGTGAGACCCATGTGAGATACTTGTTGTGGACATGTTATATACCCTATTTCATGTTGTTTGGATACTTGGTAAGCTCGATTTCATGTTTGGTTGTGTTTGGATCAAGTTTCGTTAGATCTATGTTGATTTTTGTTTTTGAGGAAATTCTGTGTTTTGCCGATATTTTGTCTTGATTAGTAATTTAGACCATATATTAAGGTCAGAATCTTAATTTCAGTATGAAACATGAGTTTTAGAGGAATTCGTCTTCTTTCCAACCCCTCTAACCTTGCTCGATTTCATTTTCATATGTGTGAGTTATGACTGTTTTACTATAGAGGTGTAGATCTTTTCCAGATTTCGTTTCTTGGTGATTTCGATAAATAAATTATTTTGATTCTAGTTCTAAATATGTTATTTTGATCTGAAGTTTTGTCCAGTTTTTCTATACCTATTTAGGGATTACCCAGAATTTTGTTGGATTTTATTGATGAGTTTTATACGCCGTTTCATGCTTGTTTATAAATACTATACTTACTGGATTTTGCTCACTGTTCTGTAAAGATTCATATTTTCACCCTGATTCCTTTTACTGTATGGAAAAAATTTGTGAAATATAAAAGTTGTCTTGTTTTATCTATTTTCTTCTCCTTTTGGCGGATTTGGATTTCGTTACACTGGTTGCGAGATATTATAGTTTTCGTACAACAGTGTTGGGAATTCCAAATTTGCCAAACTATCGTTTATTGATGTTTTCTGATTTTTGATGACTGGTCTAATTTTACTGGAAAATTCTGAAACTTTATATTTTGATACTAGACATATAGGGAAATACCCCAGATTTTTCGTGAATTTATTTATTGAGTTTTGATGCTGTTTTCCTGACTGAGAATTGGTTTTACTGATTTCTGACTGAACGTGTTTTCTGTATTAAAACCAGTTTTGAGTTATGATTTTGTGAATTACTATATGACTTATTTCTACTCGCTGGATTCGGTTGGGAGTCTATTTTTTAGGAGTCTCGATGGATTTAGATTTGCATTTTTGGAACACTGGGAATTTCAGATTTACTACAGTATGGTCTTGCTGTCCTGAACTTGAGATTTGGTTATTTCATTCTTTTGTGTTACCTATTACCCGTACTTGTTTATCTTGCAACTTGAACTTGTTACTTGACCATACCATGATATACTTGCATGTTTCGTGACATATACATGCTTGTTTGACATTAATAATAAAATTAACCAAGCTACGGTTTTGAAGGGACAGATCTAATAGTGGATAATTCAGAAATGTGTACTCGGAAGAGAATCTATTGATTCTATGTAATACTTGGCTTGATACTTGAGACACTTGAGACTTGGCTTGATACTTGATTACTTGATACTTGATACTTGGCTTGATTACTTGAGGATTGATGTTTCACTACTTGAGGCTTGATATTTCACTTGGCTTGGTACTTCACTCTTGAAGCTTGATACTTGATACTTGAGGCTTGTTTACTTGATACTTGAGGCTTTTTTACTTGATAATTGAGGCTTGATACTTGATACTTGATTCTTGAGGCTTGTCCCTGAGTACACTGCCCTTTATGGTCCACTATGAAATCTAAAATGAAATTGTATTGACTGTAGCAACCATGTGATAAAAGGATTGCACATGAAGTGCTATCTAGATAGAAATAACTACAAGATTTAATATACGATACTTGAACATGATACATGCTTACTTGGTACTTGATTACATGATACATGAGAATTGATGCTTGAACATGATACTTAACACTGGTACTTGACTACTTGACACTTGTTACTAGATTCCGTGATACTTGATACATGACAATTGATACATGTTTACACGATACTTGTTCACTTGACACTTGACACATGCCACTTGTACTTGTTCACCTTGCCATGCTAGTATTCTATTTTGATATCATGCTTATATCATGTTGCTAGTTAGTTTCCCATGTACTTGTATCCTGCATTACAAACGGCCCGTAACTTGCAATTGATAGGTACTTGTTTTTTTTCCTATCCATACAATTGTTAAATTGCAGATTTTGGAGAATAGGTTCCAGACAGTATTGGTGACATGAATTATTAGTGCTGGATATTGTATTTTGAGACTTGGATTTATTCTTGTATTTGGTCAATGTGACCCAGAATTTTGACTTACTCAGATCAAGAATATCTGAGATTTATATATTTGGTTTCAAGTATTCTTGTTGGTATTTTGGTTCATATGTGCATGTTGGTTGATACTTTTGCTTCCGACTCTGATTATTTCATGAGATGTTGTAAAGATTCTTCAACACCTTATGGATGATGAAAATCATTCGCTGGGCTTTTGTCGCATATCCATTTTCCATATTCTTTTTGGAAAGTGGGGCGTGACATGGCGCGTCCGAACGCCCTCCAAGTCCCTATCAAAAAACGTAACAGGAACCCCAAGACCCCTGGGGGAGGATGGATCTGTATGGCATTCACTTCTAGGACGAAGGCTTTTCGGGAGGAGTTGGAATCTCCTTCCATTGGGCCTCTGTGTATGAGGTGCAGGATGACTGCGGCTTCGACGTTCGGGGTATCCGCACGTTGCTCGGTTTGCTTGTTAGCCCCTCTTAGGGGGCGGAGGTGGATTGGCCCTGTCCTTCCTCACGAACCTAGAGAGCTACCCTCTCTGAATGAGGGCCTCATTTGTTCTTCAGGGCCTAACAGTCATCCGTGTCATGACCGTGGTCCCTATGGAAGTGGTACCACTTGTCCCGGTTCCTCTTCTTTCTGGAGGTGTTCATCTTTAAAGGGGACAAAAAGAAGGCCGTCTTTCCCAACCTCCATTAGGATGGCTGAGACATTCGCATTGAGCAGAGTGAACTTCTTGAAGCATGGAGGAGGGCGACGTTGGCCCCCATTGTCTTTCTGGAGCTTCTTAACTCCTTCTTCGGCGCCCTTCCGTTTGTTCACGGAACACAATCTTTCATAGGCAGGGCGGGAGAGAGCCTCTTCCGCTCAGATATATTTCTCACTTCTGAGCAGGAGTTTTGAGAAATCCCGAGGGGGCTTCTTGGCAAGGGATGCTCTGAGGCTGTCGTTGGCGACATTGAATTGGAAGGCGGCAGAAGCGACAAACTGGTCCAGGGAGGCGATGGATCTAGCCTCCGCGGTGAAGTGATTGACATAGTCTCTCAGCCGCTCACCCTTCCTTTGGTGAAGCAAGAGGAGGGAGGTGCTGGTCTTTTCGGCCCTGCGGCTGCTCATGAAGTAAGTTAGGAAGAGGACTTTGAGCTGGTCAAAGGAGAAGATGGAGGCCGGGGCTAGACGAGAGTACCACTCCCTTGCAGGCCCCTTCACAGTGGCCGGGAAAGTCTTGCAGAGGAGGGCGTATGACGCCTGATGTATCATCATGAGAGTTTTAAAACTCTTAATGTGGTCGGCAGGGTCAGACTCCCCATTGTAGGATTTGAAGTGAGGAGGCTTAAAGTTGTCTAGGATCGGTGCCTCCATAATGGTCCGATAGAATGAGGGTCTACCGGGGTGGAAGTTCCTCGCCCGTTGCTCATCTTCTCTGTTTAGCCGACCAAGTCGCCTCTCCATCTCGTGGAGATGGCGGTAGACGAGTCTTCCCTCCGGTCAAGCCTTGCCGAGGCCTAAGATTCGTCCTCGCAATGCAGGAGACTGGAAGTGCGATGCCAATATCTCGGGGCCGCTTGAGGACTAGGCATGCAGCACCTATAGTCTCGGGCAGGTTGGGGGCTAGGTATACGGTGCCTAAGGTCCCGAGTAGGTTGAGGACTGGGCGCCCGCTGACCCTAGTCGGGGGCGACGTTGAGGGCCTTCAGGAATGCCTCCTGGAACTACTGGAACTCTGCCATCATGACGGGGGCCTCCTGCTTTCGGTGATCCCGAGGAGTGGGCCGGCCGACCGGAGAGCGACTTCTCCTTTGGTGGTGCCGAGGCGACTCCCTCCGCCTCCGAGGAGAGTTGGACCTTCTGCGGTTGGGCCTACGAGGGGATCGGTCCCTTTGATGCTCCCGGCGGGGAATCGCATCGTGGGTCCGCCTCTCGTCCAATCGGGTCCAAAGATCTATCTCGTTCTGTCAGTTGATGAAAACGTTACGTAGATCTTTTGGTGTTGGAAGGCTATGAGAGGCCATGGAGTAGGAGAGAGGGTTGTGTATGGAGACATGGTCCTGATGAAGGGGGAAACTTCGGTGAGAGGGTCCTCCCACAACCCCTTGGGGCCCTTGAGGGGCCGGTTGGTGGTGAGGCTGCTGAGGAAGAGGCTATCCAGATTGCTAAACAGGTTGAGGGATCGGTTGCCCGAGCTGCCGGGCCGGCGACTGGACCGACTGGACGGGCTGAGGGAGAGCCTCTAAAGGCAGAGGAGGAATGGGAGTTGTTCTATGGTTGGAGACAGTGGACTTCCCTTTCTTTGGAGACATAGCTAGGAACCGCTTTTGCTGATGGAGTAGGGTCGGATTGCTATTTGATTTCCCACAGACGGTGCCAATCTGTTGCCACTAATTTCGGTGTTGGGGAAATCAGATGAATTTGTAGGTTCGTAGGAAATCGAAGGGGTCAAACCTGAGCACTTCCACCGGTGTTTGACTGGATTCCCGCTACTGCCGTTGACCTGCACAAAGTTCGAAACACCGGGATGGATCCTAGCAATGAACCCTCCGACACTCTTGTCAATAGCCCGGAAGATTAAGAAAGAGCTTGAGGTAGGCAAAGATTCATTACCTTATAATGGTAGGGGTAAGGGGGTATTTATAGTTGTCGTAGGGATCCATTTCAAGATAATAACAAATCTCTACTTCCCGGTGTGGAGGGATAGAAGTGGTTAAACCCACCTCCTAGGGATTAGGACGAATCAGGATTTTTCCATATCCTTTTGAACTGGCTCATAATGGGTTGGGACCCGTATCCAATTGAATAGATCCGTTTATGGGTTATTGGGCATTGAAGAAGAGACTTGGTTCCCCTTTCGGACCCATTTGTAGGTGAAATTACCGTTTCGCCCTATGAGCTTTAAGATTCGTACCCGATTTGAACGGTTCCGATTTAGTCCAATTTTTAGCCATATCAGTAACACTCAAAATATAATTCAGAATTCAATTCTGGCAAAAGGGTGGTAAACTAGACATTTGGGGCTACATTTCATATTTAGAACTCAAGTCAAGATTCTGACATTATCAGGGTCGAAAACAGCAGGCAAAATCAGGACAACAGCAAATATGATTTCTTTTGCATAAAAATTAATATGATTATTATTTAACATGAATCTAGGTAAATGTATGATACAAAT
This sequence comes from Hemerocallis citrina, assembly GCA_017893485.1. NCBI lineage: Eukaryota > Viridiplantae > Streptophyta > Magnoliopsida > Asparagales > Asphodelaceae > Hemerocallis > Hemerocallis citrina. The sequence continues at coordinate 426,183,650 of CM030358.1, read as the reverse complement.
CAGAGTGTAACAAGTATCTAATTAGCACGCCAAATGTATTCTCAACTCATTAGCAAAGGGAACATCATTCACACGTTCAACACACAACCCAACGTCTACAACATGCATTCATATGAATAATTTTCTAGATCTACATAGTGTTTGTGTGACGGATATATTAATGGATTGTTGAGACCTCTTCTTTTGACTATGGGGTTGATAGAAGCCAAGCAACAAATAGAATCAAGATCATCAATGAGTGAGAACATGAAGAACAAGTTATAGTAAAGATCTACTTGCAGTATTTATGCTTGTACGAGGAACAAGAAAATTCATACAAATACTTGCCTTGATTGGATGATGAACTTGATGATGATGTTGATCGACTATCGAGATCGGATGGATCAGATATGGTGCGGATCTTGATGACGATTAAGATCAAGAAGATCAATGGCTGAGATCGCGAGTGATGATCAAGATGATGATCAAGATCGGTCGATCGGACGACCATGATATTGCTTGATGATGATGAAGATGATGATCACGGTCGGCAGGGGATCGGACGGTTCAGATATGATCTCAATCAAGATGAGATCAAGGGATTGGACGGCCACGAAATATGAAGGGGCCGAATATGAAGCGACCAAAAATGAATAGGTAAGTCTGGTATCCAGATGCAAATTGGTTATTACATGTTCATGTGATCATTGTGATATGTATATTGTTGAGTTAACCTGGCTAAACCAAACTTGACTAACATATCAGCCGAACATGACTAACACATTATGCAAACCTGAGCTCTGATACCACTAAAAACCTGTCACGCCCCGCATCCCATTCCACGGGAACACAGGCACGTAAAAGGTATTAAAAGGGGATCCAATAAGATGTGGGTTTGAGTGAGAATCCAATAGGGGATGGGCTTTGGTTGGGCTCAGGTTATATATATATAAATAATGAAATCAAATAAATATAAAATTGGGCTTCATATTAACACATGATAATACATGATCTATTAAAATCAATGGGCTTTACAAAATAATAATAATAATAATAATAATAATAATAATAATAATAATAAAAATAATAAAAATATTACTAATACTGATAATAATGATAATATTGATAATACATGACAAAAATATATTCAACACATTCATGAAAATAATTCAATAATAAGAATAATAGTAATAATAATAATAATAACAATAATAATAATAGTAATAATAACATTATATTACAAAAATATGAATTTGGCTTATCAACTTTATATTAAAATAATCCAAACAGGAATATATATGGCCGATCAATTATAAAATGGAAAGTGAGTTAAAATACACCGTTATTCGAAATAACATAATTTCCGTTTAGAAAAGATTTTAATAGAAGATCCAAAATGAATTTAACAAATAATAATTGAAATACAGAAAATTTTTGGAAAATACGTATTTACGAGAACGGAGGTTACAATACCACCGGTTCAATGCATGCAAATAGTGTTCGTTTTAGACCATAGTGGTGGGATCTACAGAGCGTGTACTCGGCATAACAAGATAACATGATAACAAGATAACGTAATAACATGATAACAAGGTCACAAGTATTTCTCCACCTTCCATGTCAATAGTCCAGGTAAACAGGGAGGGCCCTACAGAGTATAGTTTTCGAGATTATCCACTACTAAGTCAACCCTCATTACCCCGGCTTCTTAATATTTTATTAAATCATTTATGATCATGAAAATGTGTATATGGGTGTCAAGGAAATGATAAGGATGCAACAAAATGAGGCGATACATGGTATAAATTGATTCTCATTCACTAGGTGGAAGATTAACACATCTACATGCAATACTACGAAAGCACACGTTCTGGACAGCAAGATGTTGTTGTAAAAAAGTGAACTTTTCCACTGCTACAGGGAAGTAAATTAGGTTCCGTCAGGAATTCAAGAAACTAGACTCCCTACCGGTTCTAATGCATATTCACACAATATATAAAATCTACAACAACTAGGTTGAATTACTCATTCTTTAAAGATTTTCATGTGTAGGAAGAATCTTAAAGTTATGTTTGTATGCATGTTTCGGGTCTGAAAGTTCATCAAACAAATGCAGAAAAATTAAGGGTGATTCCCTAGCATATCTAGTCTCAGTCAAATTAATTTTATATTTTTATTTTACTATTATCATGTCCTATTTATTTACGAATCAGAAAGATAAGCATGAGATTGTGAATCTGAAAATCCTAGACTCATAGGTTATAACTCGAAATTTGATTCCGTCGGATGTTCTGGAAACTAGAAACATGGGGCTACAATTCATATTCAGCAAGTTTTAATTTATTCTGACTATAACTAGGTCGATTACCCTAATCTTTACAGATTAAAGGTTCTGGAAGCAGTCTAGATTTAAATTTCTTCACGTGGAATCTGGGTATAAATTCAATACAAAAACTATAAAAATTAGAAAATGAACCCTAAGCATGTCTATTAAGTTTCTGGAGAATTTCATGTCATTATTGTACCGTTAATACTGTGTTTCTATTAGAAGTTGTGTCGATTTTCCACTAAGCTGTAAATCTGGAAATACAGACCAGCAGTGAGAAAAAGTGTAATATCTAACAGCTTACAGAATGGAATCTAGATCCGTAAGATTTTCTGGAAACTAGATTCATTATTCTACAATTCCCTTTTATATAGTTTTGGTTGATTTTAATGGTAAGAGGGTCGAAATCTCAGTACAAAAAAGGACATGCAACAGGAAATAATGAAATGCGATCATATACATTCGTCAAAATGAATAATCTACATGTTCTTGTATCATGGAATGCATTAACATTATGCACATCAAGCTAAGATAAATTTCTACAGTACACAAGGCAAAATTATCATGTTATGATTCAATTCATGAGATCACAATCAATCAACATGCATTCAAAACACTATACATTTTCTATATGCAAGTTTCTAGTCAAATTATTCATGTCGTGTTTGCATACAAGCTTGAGTTTGAATGAACGGATATTGGCACGAAGTCGAGGACAGTTAGCTCATGTAAACCCTCGATGTCCTCAACGGGAGGTATACAATATAGCAATAGGAAATTTGAAAGAGAACTACTTGCGGAGATCAATAATCTTGAACTAGAATAATAAATGAATTCAAGTAGACTTGCCTTTGACTGACGATTAATCCGATTGTTAGAATATCAGGATGAGGATCCCGAGGCGACACGTGCGCTCAACATGCGAGGAAACACACAACAGTAACTCAGTAAAAGCCACACAGCAAACAACAGTTCCTCACCAAGTACAACAAATAGCAACTCCAAATAGCAGACAGCAACAACTGCGGCAACGACGACACTGTGTGCGGCGGCGAGATGGATGAGGTGGTGGGCGGCGATGCTTCGGTCAATGAGGAGGATCGGATGAGGGTAATCGAAGTGGTGGTTTCGACTTCGACCGTGACTCGACTTTGGAGGTTGATGAAATAAGACGATGGGTTGCAGGATGAAGGCAGGCGGTGGAGCACAGGGAGGCGGTGGCGATTGATCGGTGTGGCTGTTGTCGTTGGGATGCAGAGGAGGCGGCTCGACTGAGTGGTCGAGGAGCAGCGACGGGGATGGGTTCCTTGGCGGCACTCTGTTTCAGAAGCAAAACAGAGGAAGGGGGTGGGTGGCTTCGACTTCGGAGGTTGAAGGAAGATGAGGGTGACGAGGCGGGGAGGAAGATAAGGCGATAAGGGGCTGAAGCAAGTGGATAGCAAGGGCGAGGGTGGAGGTGGGGTCAAGTGGTTGGATGAGTGCAGCAACGGTGGAGAACGGAGGACGGAGGTCGAGGCGGTGGAGGGGTGCGGAGTGAAGACGAGGAAGAGGATGGCGGAGGTTGTTGGGTTCAGACGATGGGTTGATGGAGGTGAGGCGACTGGCGATGAGGGGGCGATGAGGAGGGTGAGCGGGATTAAAGATGAACAATGGTAGGGAAGGAAGAAGAAAGTGAAGGGTTTTCGCTGATAGGGGATAGGATTAATATTAAATAATAGAGATTAGGATAATTAATGGTTAGTTAGACTGGTTAATAGGGATTGGGGGAGATAGTGGGATAGTGGGAGAGGATCATGGGGATTGAGGGTGATTGGGGTGATACAGGAAAATCTGACGTGATGGAATCAGTCAGGAGCCCAGAAGAAAAATTAGGGGATTAGTTAAGGTGAAGTTGGGCTGGGCTTGGAGTAATGTAGATGAATAAGAAATGAATAAGATGGGCTTGAGTTAAATTGAGCTAACAAAATAAATAATTAACTAATACAAGATAAATCAAAATCAAAGGGCTTTTAAAAAAATTAATAATAGTAATAATATTAGGCTTTACAATAGTAATAATAATAATAATAATAATAATAATAATAATAATAATAATAACAATAATACTCATAATGAGAAGAGTAATAACAACAACAACAACAACAACAACAACAATAATAATAATAATAATAATAATAATAATAATCTCTACTATTTTAATGGGAGAGTTGGGTTTGTAAACAAACAAACCCTAATTTTGTAATTGAGTAAACCAGTGCAATATACGTCAAAACTAATGCACGTGCAATCCCTACCATAAAAAAACCCTTCATCGTCGTCGCCGTCACTCCAATCTCTCACTTGGTCTCTTCCTCTCTTTCCTTTTTCTTTCTTGCCCCACTTAAAAAAATACCAGACACAATAACTCACTCCATTTCAATTACAGTATTTTTGCTCAATCGAAGAAAAACAAGAAAGATGCAGCACAACAACGATTCCAACCCCTTCGACGAAGATGCCGTCAATCCATTCGTGGTAACCTCACCTCCCTCCCTCTCTTCTTCTGACGTAATCATGTAATTTGAAAACCTAGATCTCGAAAAATACTGTCAATCGGTTGATTGTTGTAGTAACTTCTATTCTAGGGTTTCAAAATATACAGATCTGGTTAATGAAATCCAGATCCGAAACGAATTAGTTGTTGTTACTAGATCTGGATGCGATTTCGATTTGAAGAATTTTCAAGTGGAGTTTGTTTCGAATCATTTGCAGAAGTCGTCAGATCCGAGTTCGAAGTCTCGATTTCCTAGACTGTCTTCGTTGCCATTCGGTCTCGGCAGCAAGAACGATGCTACGGTTGATATTCCACTCGGCCCGGTGAATGTATGTACGTGATTTTTTATTCTATAGTTTTTATTTTTATTTTTGAAATATAAGTTGGTTTTTGGTGGTCTTGGTTTTAGGATTCGAAGAAGAAGGAGAAGGAGCTTGCTGCTTGGGAAGCAGATCTGCGAAGAAGAGAACAGGTTCAGATTCAATATATATATATATATATATATATAATCTCTAATCTCTAATAATCTCTATTCTCTAATCTCTAATAATCCCTTTATGAAAAAGTTCGCCAGAAACGTGCATTATACTAGAATTTACTTTGCATGTTCATTTGAAATACATTCAGTAATTTACTGCATAGTGTTACTGGAAGGTTGGGAGCTTTGCATCTCTCTCACCTTCTCCAGTATATGAAATCCTTCTGCAAGTTTTACCTCTTCAATAGGATTATTACTACCTGTTTTTTTCTCAAATGCAGACGACTCTCGAGCATTATATATACCTGCTACAAGGCTTTAGAAATTAAGGGAATAGTTCTTGCATTGCATGCTTTACAGACAATTTCCAATTGATGCATGCCGTCTTAATTATGTTATTAGGGAAAAGTATAAACAACCAAAGGTATTATAATATATCGTACCCCCTGTTTTTCATAAATTTGCAAAAAGCGGACAAGAACATCTATATGCGCATTTAATTTGTCATGATATTCATTTTAAAGATTCATCCAGTTTTGCTCTACAGGATACAATATCGTATTTGTTTTGAGATCTGGAAAATTCGTGTTCACTCTTTGAAGTACACGGCATTTGCCAAATGGGAGTCCTAAAAAGAACAGGGCAAAGTTCCACTATTATCTGTTGAAGCAATCCATGATCTGCACATTTTTATCGGCTTTGGTAGTCACTCATGTCATTCTCAGTGCTCTAACCATGCGTATCGCAGGGGCCAAGGTAAAGTTTTTAATTGAACCCTCACTGAAATTCTGATTATCACTCTATCCATTTATATATATCCTATTTTACGCTGATCAGATACACCAAAGGAAGCGCTGGGAAGATTCAATCCAGAGAGACATTACAAAAATTGGTACATTAGAATTCAATTAACATTTTGAGAAAAACTATTCACGCATTTCATTAATAAGCATTTGACAAAACAAAACTCGAACTCATTGTTGCATCAAATATAAATGTGCACCGCACGTGTAGCCCAAATCAAAACATTCAAATATAAACTATTTTTTTCCTTATTCAATATATATTCATTTAATTTGATTACTTTAATTTTTTTTTAGACGTGCATTGTACGTACATTATATTAGTAAAAAAAAGTGAGAATGAGAATGCCCAAGTACTTGCTCCTTCTCCTCCAACGTCAGCATTCAAATCTAATCTTTTTTCTTTTAAATTAATTTTTTTGCAGTGATTTTAGGGGGTTTGGTTTTTGCAGCCGGATGTAGTGATTAACTGTGCAGCGATCTCGGTTCCACGAGAATGCAAGGTGGATCTGGTTGCGGCAATGGCGACGAACTTGCCGTCTACATTGGTGAATTGGATATCCAGCAAATGCTTCTTTACTGATTCATCTCTCAACTGATCAAGGGGTATGATTCGACTAATTAATTTTATTAATTTTAGTTTTACCTGTACTTACTACTTAGTTTTATCTGTAATTGTCAATATTATAATACAAGTTATTAAATTGCTCTTCGAGTTATTAAGGCATGATACATACTATCTGTAATTGTCAATATTATAATACAAGTTATTAAATTGCTTTTCCAGTCATTAAGGCATGATACATACTAACGAAGAATGGATATATACTGGTTGTCTTCGAGTTATTAAGGCATGATACATACTATCTGTAATTGTCAATATTATAATGTGAAGTTATTAAATTTCTCTTCCTGTTATTAAAGCATGATACATACTAACAAAGAAAGGATATATACTGGTTGTATTATTATGGTCGTCGAGACTTTGTTTCGGTGAATTTTGGTTTTGAGGAGCAAGGTTTTTGTGAGATGTTATTCTAAGGGTAGTGAAAAAGATATTAGTACTAGGACTTCCTGTACAGTATCACCGACAAGGATATATAAGAACTATCCAAAAGATGTAACCATATACGATGTCATTCTCAAATCAGCTAACGTTGTCCATGTCACTTTGAGGTTTCGTAAAGACAACCTTTACTTGATCAGCTACAAAGCGACAGATGGGAAGTGGTACGAGTTGGCCAAAAAAAGTCAAAACTAATAGAAGGGTCAGTGCCAATTGAAATGGAGGATGAATATACAAACATTATGGAAGAAATTAAAAATCAAACTAACATCTTTTGAAACTCCTAACTATGGTAGTCTTTATGATGCTAATTAGGGGCTTGCGGAAGAAATTTATACAAAGGGTCATCTAGAGCAAAGCATTCCCTCAGATTGGCACTGATGATCTCCGAAGCAGCTAGATCTGTTCCGATTCTCGAATATTTCAAGTTTATGTTCTCCGCCGATAATAATTCAAAGGGGTTAACAAACTGATACACATGTGGGAAAGTAAATCTGATGTTATTATTAGCAGTGAGAATCCTGGACTAACACTGATTAAGGAGGAAAAGGTGGACTTGAAGATTGAGGATGAAAAGAAGCAGATTTATAGTAAGCATATCGTTTCACAAACTGTTCATGAACTGAGCCAAATCATTGGGATCCTGCACGGTGATAGAGCAAAAGTACTTACTGAAAAGGAGGAGGGCGTAGAAATCTATCACGATGATACAACACAATTTATATCTATATATGCTATTTACCAGCTTTAGCTGGAATCAATTTGGTGGTGTTGTGTCGTACGTGTGATCGGCCATTTATTTAGTCTCTACTTAAATAAGTGTTGGTAAGTCTTATTCTATAATGATGTTTACATCAATATATGTGTTGGATTCACTGTATTATTTAATGTTACTATCTTCAAAGGAAATGGAGTTTCTGATGTTGGCATGTAGTCAACAGCATGGTCATATGGTTGATCCAAATGTATTCTGATATTCTAACGATCATACGTCAAATTAAATGATGCATATTCGACCAAAGAATAGTGGTAATATAATAATTTTGATTTTTCTCCTTTATGTATTGTTGAAGTTTGATTCTATAATCGTTCACACTTATTCTATTATTGAAGCCTGCTATTTTGCAAGTTAAATGTTTTACAATTTCTTTTCTTATACGATATACAAATTCATTTAATTTATTGACTAAACTTTTTTATAAACGTGCATCGCACGTGCATTATACTAGTAATAATAATACATGACAGAATAAAATTTGGATTCAACACATTCATGAAAATAATTCAATAATAATAATATTAATAATAATAATGAAAATAATAAAAATAATAATAATAAGGTTATATAACGAAATAGGAATTGTGTTTAACAAATTCTTTAAAGTAAATCCAAATATTTTTGATTTGGCTAAAATATAAATAGTCGATCAATTATAAAATGGAAAGTAAGGTTAAAATACACCATTATTCAAAATAAACATAATTTTCAATTAGAAAAGATTTTAATAGAAGATCCAAAATGAATCTAAAAAAACTAAAACAGATTTATAATTAATCGGAATATAGAAAATATTCAGAAAATGTGTGTTTACGGGACGGGGGTTACAATCCTACCCACCTTACAACAAAATTTCGCCTCGAAATTTGCTTAGCCGACACATAAGACAAGGCAAAAGCGAACTTAAGAAATTACAAAGCAGAAAAATTGGCTGAAGAGAACTGAAGTGATGGAAGCACCGGAATAAGAAAGAACATGGATAGGATGGAGTGATCTAGAATGGTGTTGAATAAATATTCTATGAATGATGACAAATGGAATGTATGAAAAGAAAGAAAGCGATGCAAAGACGGAGAACCGATAATATAATCCTAGGACCTGTGGGTTATGGGCCCACCATGCTTTCACTGCGCTGCTCTGATGGTGATGTTCCAAGCAGCATACATGTCACTGCAGACCACGTGATGCCAATCGACTAACCGAGCAGGAAGAAAAAGAATGAGAAGCACCAAAATCAAAAATAATATAGGTAAGGAAAGAATGAATCTATACCAAATGAAGAATCAAAGAAGAGGATGACTGCAAGTGGCGGAAGGAACCAAGGAATGAAAGAATTAAATATAAAGGGACCAGAAGTGGATCGGATAGGATTAGTATCCAGATATATGTGGGTTATTACATGTTCATATAATCGATGTGGTGCGCATATTATTGAGTTAAACTGGCTAGAGCCAAACTTGATTAACGTATTAGCCAAACATGACTAACACATTAGCCAAACCTGGGCTCTGATACCACTAAAAACCTGTCACGCCCTGCTTCCCAAAATACCGGAATACGAGTCTGTGGCGAAGGCCCCAACGAATGATATTAACATCATCCATAAGCTGTACCAATCTTAACACAACAATATGAAATGAATAATCACAACCATGCAGGAAAAGCATAATCACATAAACAAAGATACAATGATAAAACATGCAATAGTCCAAAGTAATAACCAACAACTGGAAATAAACAACTTCGGATCAACAAAGCTCGGAATACAAAGTTCAACAAGGTAACAATACGAATATAAAAATGAACATGGAAGAAATAGTTTATTGCAAGGCAAGCTCCTGCTCCAATCCTAGAAGAACTGCTCACCAAATCTTTTGGCAGTTCTCCTTGTGCACCTGTAGTTTGATCAACTAGAGTTGGGGGAAATTTTTTTCGTTAGAGCAAGTTCGGACAGCAAGTAGTGAAAACAAAGAGTAAATGAACATGGCATATCAAGGAATATTAGGCAAGAACAAAATCAAAAGTAATAACAATGTCGATAAAAAATTGTCGTGATCAAGTGTACAAGTGTCAACTTAGGTTTATTAGGCAAGAACAAAAATTTTTTCGTTAGAGCAAGTTCGGACAGCAAGTAGTGAAAACAAAGAGTAAATGAACATGGCATATCAAGGAATATTAGGCAAGAATAAAATCAAAAGTAATAACAATGTCGATAAACAATTGTCGTGATCAAGTGTACAAGTGTCAACTTAGGTTTATTAGCATTTTATTACCCTATCTAATGCACGTACTACTGTGTCTCATACCACAGATTCGGTGCATGCAAATAGTGTTCATTTTAGTCCATAGTGGTGGGATCTACAGAGCGTGTACTGAGCATAACAAAATAACATGATAACAAGATAACGTGATAACATGATAACAAGGTCACAAGTATTTCTTCACCTTCCATGTCAATAGTCCAGGTAAACATGGAGGGTCCTACTGAGTACAATTTTCGAGATTATCCACTACTAAGTCAACCCTCATTACTCCAGCTTGTTAATATTTTATTAAATCATTCATAATCATGCAAATGTGCATAAGAGTGTCAAGGCAATGATAAGTATGCAATAAAATGAGGGGTTGCATGGTATAAATTGATTCTCAATCACTAGGTGGAAGATTAACACATTTACAAGTAATACTACGAAAGCGCACGTTCTGGACAGCATGACGTTGTTGTAGAAAAATGAACTTTCTTGCTGCTACATGGAAGTAAATTAGTTTCTGTCACAGATTCTAGAAACTAGACTCCCTACCGGTTCCAACGCATATTCACACAATATATAAAATCTACAACAACTAGGTTGAATTACTCATTCTTTAAAGATTTTCATGTGTAGGAAGAATCTTAAAGTTATGTTTATATGCATGTTTCGGGTCTGAAAGTTCATCAAACAAATCCAGGAAAATTAAAGGTGATTCCCTAGCATATCTAGTCTCAGTCAAATTAATTTTATATTTTTATTTTACTGTTATCATGTCCTATTTATTTATGAATCAGAAAGATAAGCATGAGATTATGAATATGAAAATCCTAGACTCATAGGTTATAACTCGAAATTTGATTCCGTCGGATGTTCTGGAAACTAGAAACATGGGGCTATAATTCATATTCAGAAAGTTTCAATTTATTCTGACAATAACTAGGTCGATTGCCCTAATCTTTACAGATTAAAGGTTCTGGAAGCAGTCTAGATTTAAATTTCTTCACGTGGAATCTGGGTATAAATTCAATACAAAAACTATAAAAATTAGAAAATGAACCCTAAGCAAGTCTATTACGTTTCTGGAGAATTTCATGTCATTATTATACCGTTAATACTGTGTTTCTATTAGAAGTTGTGTCGATGTTCCACTAAGATGTAAATCTGGAAATACAGACCAGCAGTGAGAAAAAGTGTAATATCTAACATCTCACAGAATGGAATCTAGATCCGTAAGATTTTTTGGAAACTAGATTCATTATGCTACAATTCCCTTTTATATAGTTTTGGTTGATTTTAATGGTAAGAGGGTTGAAATCTCAGTACAAAAAAGGACATGCAACAGGAAATAATGAAATGTGATCATATACATTCGTCATAATGAATAATCAACATGTTCTTGTATCATGGAATGCAATAACATTATGCACATTAAGCTAAGATGAATTTCTACAGTACACAAGGCAAAATTATCATGCTATGATTCAATTCATGAGATCACAATCAATCAACATGCATTCAAAACACCATACATTTCCTATATGCAAGTTTCTAGTCAAATTATTCATGTCGTGTTTGCATACAAGCTTGAGTTTGAATCAACGGATATTGGCACGAAGTCGAGGACAGTTAGCTCATGTAAACCCTTGATGTCCTCAATGGGAGGTATACAATATAGCAATAGGAAATTTGAAAGAGAACTACTTACGGGTGATTCCTTAGCATGTCTAGTTTCATTCAAATTAATTTTATATTTTTATTTTATTGTTATCATGTCCAATTTATTTACGAATCAGAACGATACGCATGAGATTGTGAATATGGAAATCCTAGACTCAGCAGTACTAAAACAACAATAACTCATAGGGTTATAACTCGGAATTTGATTCTGTCGGATGTTCTGGAAACTATACACATGGGGCTAAAATTCATATTCAACAAGATTCAATTGATTCTGATTATAACTAGGTCGATTACCTTAATCTTTACAGATTAAAGGTTTTGGAAGCAGTCTAGAGTTACATTTCTACATGTGGAATCAGGGTATAAATTCAACACAAAAATCTATAAAAATTATAAAATGAACCCTAAGAATGTCTATTAAGTTTCTGGAGAATTTCATGTCATTATTATACTGTTAATATGGTGTTTCTATTTGAAGTTGTGTCGATGTTCCACTAAGCTGCAAAATTGGAAATATAGACCAGTAGTGACAAAAAGTGCAATATCTAACAGCTCACAGATCGGAATCTAGATTCGTAAGATTTTCTGGAAAATATATTCATTAAGCTAAAAATCGCTTTTATATAGTTTGGTTGATTTTGACGGTAACAGGGTCGAAATCTCAGTACAAAACAGGACAGGCAGCAGGAAATAATGAAATGCCATCATATACATTTGTCAAAATGAATAATCTACATGTTCTTGTATCATGGAATGCATTAACATTATCTACAACAACTAAGATAAATTTCTACAGTACACAAGGAAAAATTCTCATGTTATGATTCAATTCATGAGATCACAATCAATCAACATGCATTCAAAACACCATACATTTCCTATATGCAAGTTTCTAGTCAAATTATTCATGTCGTGTGTGCATACAAGTTTGAGTTTGAATCAATGGATATTAGCACGAAGTCGAGGATACTTCGGTTAGCTGGTGTAAACCCTTGATATCCTCAACAGGAGGTATACAATATAGCAATAGGAAATTTGGAAGAGAACTACTTGCGGAGATCAATAATCTTGAACTAGAATAACAAACGAGTTCAAGTAGAGTTGCCTTTGAATGAAGATTAATCCGATTGTTAGAATAATGGGATGAGGATTCCGGGGCGCTCAACATGCGAGGAAACACATTGTATTAACTCAGTAAAAGCCACATAGCAAACAACAATTCCTCACCCAGGATAGCAAACAGCAACTCCAAATAGCAGACAACAGCAAATGCGGCAACGACGACACTGTGTGTGGCGGCGAGATGGGCGAGGTGTGTAACGCCCCGAATCCCAAATACACTGAATTCGAGATGTTCTACAGGATCTTTTCACTTTCTTTAGTACACTTTTACAGGGAAATAAAAACTTTTCATCATACATCAGAGTTTACATCATAATTACATCTTTCTTTTGCACAGCGGAAGTAAAATACAACAATTTGATACAAATACAACAGCATAATGTAATCTTTAAGCATCCATCCTCTTTAATCTTTAACATGATATTTACCTGCATATAAGACTGTGGGTACGTCAGTTTATTCAACCGACGAACATTATACACGGCCGTCCTCGCTTTGCCGGAAATAGTATAACTTAACATTTCATATTTAGCAAACACAAACTTGTCACATTCAAACTAAAGGGACTACCCTATTGATGTCGTGTTGTGATTGTGCACTTAGTCCTTAATGCAGTTAATTATGTTACATGACACTAATGCGCACTTGTTCGGATTCTATGCATCCCATACTACATAGGTCCGAGGGCAAGCCCTTATTCGTTCTCCATCTTGATAGGGTTCAATCCCCCGTTATGCCTTAAACTACTACTGTAACTACGGTAGTGTCTTAGATGTCCTATGATCTATGAGCCCATGTCCAGGCAGCCTGGAGGGGAATCCCACGCACTGTCACGACGCATCGAGCAGGCAACCTATGGACAATTCAGCCTCCGCCATGGAACAATGGCACCACCCATAGCCACTCGAACATCCCACGAGCGTCGCCACCAGGACGATAATTCCGGAGTAGCGCCCACGCACTGTCTTGACGCATCAAGCAGGCAACCTGTGAATCGCTCTCACACTGCTATCCGTTGGCCCTCATACTCATGTTTTTCTTCTACTTTCATCACATCTCCACTATGTACTAGTCCTTAGTTTTATTTAAAAATCATGAACAAAATAATCACTAGAGTTAGCCTCTCCATCAACCGGACTTATTCATTTGTTTCATCATGACCAACCTTGGTCTAAATTCAATTCAATTCATTTTTCTCAATGCCGGGGAGACTTAGCTACTCTATTTCAAATTTCATTTCACAATCTTTAACTCCTGACAATTTCCATGTCGAGTTTTCATGATTACACTTTATTCATAAGTCCACAATGAATACTTTTAATTCACGAGTTCATAATGAAAACAATTCGTATTTATAGCCAACAATTTCTTTTCCTCTTTCATAAATCATGGTTTTAATTTCATAACCATACATGAATTAATACAACTTCATAAAATCACATTTCAACCTTCATATTTCATATCTTGCACAATACTCATAATGAAAATAAATAAAATCATGTCACGCCACAAGCACTTATGCCAATTACTTTATAATAGCCTATCTTTATAAGTTATAAAATCCACAAGTGTATATCTCATAACTCAAAGCTCCATTTATGCCTTTTATTCACAAACCATATTGTATTCATTCTAAAAATACCCAAATCACTCTTAGAAAATTCCTTGTATTTTTATGAGAATTACCATATTTATTTCATAATTTTTGGACTTCAAAAACACCCAAAAAAATTATTTTTCCCTATATGCCGAAGGCAGGAATCGAACCAGGCGCCGCACCAAGACAGCACAGAGCTCGACCGCTAGGCCGTTCGCCGAGCACGTCATAATAGCGACTGGGGTCTATTTATACCCTGAGTTCGCTGTTATAGTTTTTTAGGGAATTTAACCAAAAAGAAGTGTTCTGCTCGGATTCGAACTGAGCAACACAGAGAAGCCAACCGGCGTCCAAGACCACTTGAGCCACTGGCTCGGGTTGTCACAAACCCAATAAAAATTCTTATATGTTTTATTCGTACTGTTTTGATAATAACTCGACATTCAAATAGCCATAGTTGCTTATTGCTTTGATAAAATTTTCTAAAAACTTCCAGATTAGATCCTCAATCATATAAGTTCATACCAGTAAAATAATATAATTTTTTGGTACTAATGAAATGTAATTTCACATACAAAACCCAAAAATTATTTATTAAAATACATTATTGTATTTTTCGACATTGCCATATAATCAATCTACTAGTCTTTTTATTAAATAATTTCATGGAGATAATTTACTGATATTAGTTCTTAATTCAACCATCACATATGATTTCCATAGTCCACATTCATATCAACATGAAGGTCCATCTATCACAATTAACAAGTGTACATTATGTCTCTAATCATAATAACAACACTCTTAATTTAATTTAATCACTATCACAACTTCACAATAATAAACATGGGGTAATCTACACACAATTTAATCTTAACACTAGAGCCATATAAGTTAATCAATACATTTCAATCAATTCACATGCTAACTACTCAATTTAGGTGGGCTCTTCATAATATTTTTCATGCATCTTTAAGGGTGTAGAATTAGCATGGATCTACTTTAGAAATATAAAATGTTTTACACACCTCAATTGGAGAGAAACACAAACAAAAGCAATCGAGTCCTTGTAGATGAAAGCACCACCTCCTAGCCAAAAGCGCTCAAGCTCCAAGCCTCCAAGCCTATGCCGAATGCTCCTTCAAATCCACACCGAAAGCTTCCTTGATGATGCCGGCCACTCCAAGTAACAACACCCACACAATCTCTTATCTTTTATAACTCACACAATAATAATACTATAACTTAGAGATTATACTTTGCATATGAAAAATTAGCCATGAGAAGGGGGGTATTTATACTAAAAAATGAGGGGAATGAAGGGCTAAGATTGTCTTGGTGGTTGTTGGATGAAGGGTTTAGATCAAAGTAGAAGTTACAAGAACTACCCACTTCCTTGAAACTACTTCCATGTTCTCCACACCAAAAATCAAAATTTCCCTCCAAAAGAATGCTACCGGCCATCCAAAGTGAGTGTGCATTGCACGTGTACGTGTAGTGCACGTGCATGCAACTAGGCCAAATTTGTACATTCTAAAATTGTATAAAAATAATTTTGTTTTAAAAAAGTCTTCTACATGACAAGTTCAATTAAAATAAATTAATTCATGGGCTTTCTTTTTGGGCCAAAATAATTTTATAAAAATAATTAAAATAAAAATGCTTTTGGGCTTTTTAAGAAAGGCTTTTTAATTAAATCAAATAAGGCTTTTAAAGAAGGCTTTTTGTACTAAAATAATTTGAGAAAATTATATTTAAATATACACATCATGATAAAATAATCCAAACAAAAATATTGCACGTGCACAACACGTGCAAAATAAATAATTTCTCATTAATTGAAAAATCAGGGTATTACAAGGTGGCGGGCGGCGGTGCTTCGGTCGATGAGGAGGATCGGATGAGGGTGCTCACGGGGAGGTTTTGACTTCGACGACGGCTCGACTTCGGAGGTTGACGAAAGAAGACGATGGGTTGCGGGATGAAGGCAGGCGGTGGAGCACAGGGAGGAGGTGGCGAGTAATCGGGGTGGTTGTTGTCATTGGGATGTGGAGGAGGCGGCTTGACTGAGTGGTTGAGGAGCAGTAATGGGGATGGGTTCCTTGGTGGTGCTCTGTTTCAGAAGCAAAAACAGAGGAAGGGGACAGGTGGCTTCGACTTCGGAGGTTGAGGGAAGATGAGGGTGACGAGGCGAGGAGGAAGATGAGGCTATAAGAGGCTGAAGCAAGTGGATAGAATGGTGAGGGTGGAGGTGGGTTTGAGCGGCCGGATGAGTGCAGCGACGATGGAGAACGGAGGACGGAGGACGGAGGACGGAGGTTGTGGCGGTGGAGGGGTGCGGAGTGTAGATGAGGAAGAGGATGGCAGAGTTGTTGGGTTCAGATGATGGGTTGACAGAGGTGAGGCGACTGGCGATGAGGGGGCGACGAGGAGGGTGAGTGGGATGGAAGATGAACAGTGGCGGGGAAGGAAGAAGAAGGTGAAGGGTTTTGGCTAATAGGGGATAGGTTTAATATTAAATAATAGTGATTAGGATAATTAAGGGTCAGTTAGACTAGTTAATAGGGATTGGGGGAGATAGTAGGAGATAGTTGGAGAGGATCATGGGGATTGAGGGGGATTGGGTAGATATGGGAAAATCTGACGTGATGGAATCAGTCAGGATCCCAGAAGAAAAATCAGGGGATTAGTTAAGGTGAAGTTGGGCTGGGCTTGGAGTAATGTAGATGAATAAAGAATGAATAAGATGGGCTTGAGTTAAATTGGGCTAACAAAATAAATAATTAAATAATACAAGATAGATTAAAATCAATGGGCTTTAACAAAATAATAATAATAGTAATAATATTGGGCTTTAAAATAGTATTAATAATTGAATAATGACAATAATAATAATAATAATAATAATAATAATAATAATAATAATAATAATAATAACAATAATACTCATAATAATAATAATAATAATAATAATAATAATAATAATAATAATAATAATAATAATAATAATAATAATAACAACAACAACAACAACAACAACAACAACAACAACAACAACAACAATACTGATAATAAGCGTAATGCATGACAGAATAAAATTTGGATTCAACACATTCATGAAAATAATTCAATAATAATAATAGTAATAATTATAAAGAAAATAATAATAATAATAATAATAAGGTTATATAACGAAATAGGAATTATGCTAAACAAATTCATTAATGTAAATCCAAATATTTTTGATTTGGCTAAAGTATATATAGTCGATCAATTATAAAATGGAAAGTAAAGTTAAAATACACAATTATTCGAAATAAAGTTAAAATACACAATTATTCGAAATAAACATAATTTTCGATTTGAAAAGGTTTTAATAGAAGATCAAAAATGAATCTAAAAAGTACAAAACAAATTTATAATTAATCGGAATACATAAAATATTAAGAAAATGTGTATTTAGGGGAACGGGGGTTACACAGCTCCTAGGGACCACGAGCTGAAGGGGTACCAGTCACTCAAGTAGAGTTCCAGAACTTCAAAGAAGACATCATGCGAGCTCTCAATATTGCCACGAGCCACGATCTGCGTGCACCTAGCTTTCCCCATGCCTCGAGTCATGACCAGCGTGCACCTAGCCCTAGCCATAAGACCACTCACGAAGGAGAGTCCCGAGGGTCGACTAGATCCGACGGGAGGGACGACTCGGTCCATTGCCGTCTCCACGAGATAGAGAGGCGCCTCAGCAGGCTTGACCTGGAAGAAGAACAGCGGGCGAGGAATTTCCGCCCGAGCAGGCCTCCCTTCTCCAGAGCCATCATGGAGGCTCCAGTCCCTGAGACCTTTAAACCTCCCCACTTCGAGTCCTATAACGGGGAGTCTTATCTAGCTGATCATATCGAGAGTTTTAAAACTCTCATGATTATTCACCAAGCCTCCGACGCGCTACTCTGCAAAACCTTCCCGACCACATTGAAGGGGCCTGCGAGAGAATGGCACTCCCGACTGTCCCCCGCCTCCAACTTCTCGTTCGATCAGTTTGAGGAACTCTTCCTCACCCACTTCGTCCGTAGCCGCAAAACAAAGACGACGAGCTCTTCTCTATTGGCCCTCAGCTAGAGGAATGGCGAGCGCCTAAGGGACTACGTCCGAGGCTTCACAACCGAGGCTCAGTTTATCGCCTCTCTTGATTAGTCGGTGGCTTCTGCAGCATTCCGACATAACATCAAACATGTTGATGATGACATAACATACAAAACACAACTGAATTCGAAGTTCCACAGGAACTTTACACTTCTTTCGTACAATTTTACAAGGAAATAAAGAACTTTTGTTACATCAGAGTTTACAATTACATTACATATTTACAGCGAAAGCAAATTACAACAGTTTACATAAATTGAAATGTTATACTTGAATCATTCTTTAATCAGCATGCATTCTTTAGTCTTTTTAACCACTTTATCCTGCTTAGAAACTGTGGGCGCGTAGTTGCTTACAATCGACGAAATATTATACACGGCTATCCTCTCTATGCCGAAAACAGTATAACGATTCTCAAATACTTAAACAATCACAAACTTGATCACAAACAGAACTACAAGGGTCTATCCTATAGATGTCATGTAGTGTGGTGCACTTAGTCCTTAATGCAGTTATGTATATTATATGACACTAATGCGCACTTGTTTATATTCTATGCATCCCATACTACATAGGTCTGATTGCAAGCCCTTAACCGTTCTTCATCTTGTAGGGTTCAATCCCTCGTCATGACATAAACTACTACTGTAACTACAATAAGTATCTTAGATGTTCTATGAGTTACGAGCTCATGTCCAGAAAGCCTGGAGGGGAAGCCCACGTCATGTCACGATGCATCGTGAAGAACCTATGGATAATTCAGCCTTCGTCATGGGACATGACACCACCTGCAGTCACCAAACACCCCACGAGCGTCGCCTGCGGTACGGACTGCTGGAGACATACCCACGTCATGTCACGACGCATCGTGAAGATAGCGTGTGAATACTCTCACACCGTAGCTCCGAGGCCTTCATACTCGTGTTTTTCTCTTATTTTCATCACGTCTTCACTATGTATCTAGTCCTTAGTTATTTGAATCATGAACAAAATCAATTCTCTAGAGTTAGACCTTCCACTATACCGGTCTCAACTATTTATATCACATGACCCAAATCTTGGTCGTTTCATTTCAAAATTCATTTCAACATATTTATTTTCGATGCCGGTATGAGGCTTAGCTACACTCTAGTTCTCAATTTCAATTCATAATCACAATATTTGAGTTCTCATACTCATAGTCTTTTTCACAATTAACATGATTTCCATTCTTTCCAATAATTCAATGTTCCAATTCAATTCATAACATTCTCATTCAACCAAAATAAGTCTCAGTTTCCGTACTAATATTTCTTTTTCTCCAAATATTAAAATCATATTTCTCATTTAATTTCCAAAGCATATATTACCCAAAATAATAACAAAATTCATAATGAAACACACTTCAAGTTCTTTTTTTTACACAAAATCTCCTTTTATAAATTTAGTATAACTCAAAAGTCACTTTTATACTTGTACTTGTGCAAAATATCGATTTTTACAAGGTTCTACTCAATTTTTCCTTTCACGCTATTTAAATCAAGTCGAAATAGTGTACAATTATTTTTCATGAAATCTACATATTTTTATAACAATTATAGGATTTTCTCCCAATTTTTTTAAAGTCACAAATCACCAAAAAAAAAACATTAAAAAAAACAAAAGTTTTCAAGTTGCTGAGTTTGGGTTTCGAACCAGCGACCACAGACAAAGCCAGCGCACGCCCTAACCAAAGGGACAGAGCGCAACCACGTCACAAAGACGGTTCGGAATCATATGAGTCCAATCCCGAGTTCGGATTTTTTTCCAAAAAATTAAAAACGAAAAAGGCACTTGTTCGGTTTCGAACCTGAGACCAAGGCCAGAACCCACGCTACAGTAAGCGCGCCCAACACACCCACTAACCAATTAGGCTAAGTGGCCAACTAATATGAATTGGGTTTTTAGGGAGTTTGATCATAGTT
The DNA here is from genome assembly GCA_017893485.1 of Hemerocallis citrina. Lineage (NCBI taxonomy): Eukaryota > Viridiplantae > Streptophyta > Magnoliopsida > Asparagales > Asphodelaceae > Hemerocallis > Hemerocallis citrina. Next base: position 426,162,950 of record CM030358.1, on the reverse strand, counting down.
TCGGTTTATTCGAACTTTTTATGAAAAGTAACTAATTTTAATTTCGTTTCTTCTCCATTTTCTTTCAAAAATTCCAGAACATAACTTTTATACATTTCTAACATATCAGTAAATTAATTCTTGATTTTTGACATAAAAACATCACTTTTTCTATTTGACTACAAATTTGTCTACAATTTCAAATATGTGCAACCAAAATCATTTCTTTTGTAAATTGGCATTCAAACTTCTTGTATTACCTTCTTATTATGACTATTAATATTACTTAATTATTTCAGTAACAAAAATCCCTTTTTTCTCATTTTTAACCTTTGAAATAGCAAATTCACCACTAAGCATGGTTAACATTTCAATCCAATTAAGCATACAATCATGTCTCCTTGGTATAGCACAAATCATCAATTAAGGCATGGTAGAAATGTCAAAATTAAACTAACTATCAAAATTTGAAACTAATTATCATTCTTTTCACACACAATCAAGCATTCTAATTTGTCTTATTCTTATAACATATGGCTAGAATAACTATGTCTCTTTTCAAATGCTTCAATCATACTCTAGCATGAACCTAGTTAGGGGTGTAAGAGAATCACCCACCTTTGATGGAGAGAAAAATAAACAAACTCCTAATGATCTCCTACAACGATCGAGCGAAGCCGTCTCCTCCTAAATCAAGCCACCAAAAAGCTTCTCCTTCTAATGATGCCGCAACCGAGCCTTGCCCCCTAGTGTAGTCCGGCCTCCTCCTTGGATGAAGAACAAAATAGCACACAATCTCACAACTCCTCAATCTTTTGTCTCACTCAAATTACTTCTCTTTCTTTTCTTCCTATTCTTTACTTTCAAAAATTCTAAGTGTGAGAATGAAGAGTATAAAGAGGCGTATTTATACAATTTTTTGGGGTGAATGTAGGGCTAGGATGTGATCAAATGGTTAAAGATCAATGGTCGAGATGAACTAGGGAGTTATCCATGATACACAACCACCTCTCTTGAGGAAGACAGAGACCCCCCATTCTGGAGCGTCCATGTCGACGGATCCTCATGCCTCGAGGGAAGTGGGCAGGTGTTATTCTAATGGGACCAGATGATTTCATCCTCCAATACTCTCCCCGTATAAATTTTCGAAACTCCAACAACAAAGCTGAGTACGAGGCCCTAATAGTTGATTTTCTCTTAGCCCGAAAAGTAGTGGCTCGCCGCGTAAAAGTATACAATGACTCTTATCTAGTAGTTAATCAGGTCCTCGAGGAATACGAGGCTAGAGACGATCAGATGGTTAAATATCTTGCTTGGGTCAAGCGACTTCTAAGCGCGTTCCAAGGGTCAGAAGTTGTCTGCAACCACAAGAGGAGAATGGGCAAGCAGATGCCCTGTCTATGTTAGCCTCTTCGTCTATTCAAGGACTCGATCATACTGTCCTTATTGAAGTTCTCCTCCGCCCCAACATCGAGGAAGAACATTATGAACTCATGATGTTTCCTCCCCCACCACCCGAGGAGAACTGGATGAAACCATTGTTCGAATTCCTCGAGGGGAGCATACGTCCAGCGGATCAGAAAGAAGCAAAAAAAATCTGAACAAGGGCAGAATGCTACACTTTCATCGATGGGGTATTGTACAAACGTTCGTATGCTCTAGCTAATGGCCATCCATATCATCGATGCTTATCCCTTGAAGAGGACCAGTGCACCCTTAAGGAAGTCCACAAAAGGATTGGTGGTGCTCATATTGGAGTGAGATCCCTCACCAGAAAGATCCTCAATCATGGCTACTATTGGCCCACACTCCTCAGAGATGCTCAGCAACATGTCTTCCACTGCACTTCTTGTCAGAAGTTCGCGTCCATCAAACGGGCGCCCCAAGCCGAGCTCCGTTCCTTATACAGCCTGATGTGAATATTTGCAAGTGTACAAAATCGCAACAAGTAGTTTAGTTAAGTGAATAGAGTGTCGAACCCACAGGGACTAATTATTTTATTGAGTACCGAATTTACTAGATGAATCACTATTTGGATAATCAAAATTAATAAATGATAAAACAACTAAATTAAATTAATCTAATTAAAGCTAACTGAATTAGTAAAGAGGGAGCGGGCTGTAAAATTCTTGTAATTTGTTAATGGCAAAATTAGTTCTAGGGCTTTTGACTTCACCTAGTTTATCACACACACAATTTATAACTCCTTATGAATAAAAATATTATTTTTCCAAGTTGTAGACCAAAATCCCAAAAGTATTCACTACTCTATCTCACGCAGTATCAGAATTATTCTCAATTATTTATTTGCCTTAGTTCATTCACAAATTATTAATTGAAAATTTATTAAGATCTATGGATTTCTTAACGGTCACATTCATAACGGTGTTTAATTTTATTAATCACAAATTACCAGTTCGGTCTCTTCATGACTTAAAAGATCATACAAATGTCTATCTACCAATTGTACACATTAATAATAAAAATCAACACACAAACATGGAAGAATAGAAAAATAATAAGAAATTAAAATTGTGTTCTCAAAAACTAGGCTACATCTTAGCCCTAGAAAAATAATATTTAGTTCATAATCAATTTGCAACTAACAAAATTTTTTTGGGATTGCATCGTAAAAAATTAGAGAAGAAGAGATACAAAAAGTTATAAAAATATTGCAAATCGAACTCCTAGAACCGAGTCCAAGCCTTTCTCTCTCTTCTGTCTCTGTCTCAGAAACCGAACCACTTAGTCAGAAAAAGCGTCGCCACGTTAGCGAAGTCCATGCCAGCACTCACGTCGCTTGCTGTCTGCGTAGCCTCGAAGACCGTGCCGAAGTCCTCGTCAGCACAGCAGAGGCGTCTGGTCCCGCCTCTGAGCCGCTGTCACGTCGCCTCTGTCAGTATCAGCACGTGCAAGCCCTTTACGTCGCCACGTCTGCATCAGCTCGTGCACGTCTTCCTCTCTCTCTCCCTTTTTCGTTTCGAACTGCATGCCAGGAGAAGAAGAAGGAGCCCTCCACGTCAGTAAGCTCAGCAGCCTACACTCCGAGTCAGTGCCTTTCAAATCGCTGAGTTGGCGTCTCGGAAAGCACGCCCAGATGTCTCCCTCTCTCTCCTTCTGTTATAAAATATTCTCTTTTTTTTTTCTTTTGTTAGCCTTCACCTCTTGTTTTGTGTGCGTGTGCCTTGGTACATATTTATAGGCGAACTGAGAAACGAATTAGGGTTTACTTTTTACAGAAAAATCCCCTTCTTTTTCGTTTATTTTCTTCCTTCTTTAATCTGATCTTTATTTCTTTCTCCTTTTTCTTTTCTTACCTTTTCTTGCAAACACGTGCTGCATACACAAAAAATAATACCAGAAATTAGGGTTTTAAAAATAAAATAAAATTAATTAGTTTAAAATTAATTAAACTAACTAAAAATCCTATTAGCTCATCTAAACCCTTTAAAATTATTTATCGCACTTTTAGCTCAATTAGCAAATTAAGATTCAACAAAACAATAAAAATTAATAAATCAACAGTTTTGCTTTGTTTGTTGATTTTTCCAAAAATCTTCACTTTTTGCATCAAAAATCTCATTTCTTCAAAAATAAATAATTAATTGAAATCTTATAGAAATAAGAGGAATTATAAACAATATAAACGAAAACAAGCAATTTTAATGGGTAAATGAGTACAAATATTTGTATAAAAATTAGACACATCACAACCCAATCCCCTTATCTATGTGGGGTATGAATCTCCTCGGACCCTTCCCACCGGCTACCGGGCAAAGAAAGTTTCTCATACTAGCAATCGACTATTTTACTAAGTGGGTTGAAGCTGAACCACTTGCTACGATTACTGAGAACAAGGTCCAGCAGTTCCTATGGAGAAACATCATTTGCCGATTCGATATCCCCCGAATCCTTGTACTGATAATGGAACACAATTCACAGGGGCAACATTTCAGCAGTTTTGCGTTAACATGGGCATTCAACAGCGATTCTCTTATGCCTCCCACCCGCAAACCAACTTTCATGTGGAAAATGCAAATAAACAAATCTTAACGGGCCTCCACCGAAGGCTCGATAGAGCATCCAAAGGGTTGTGGGTCGAGCAACTCCCGAATATTTTATGGTCTTACAGGACCACTAAGAGAACCCCTACAGGAGAGTCTCCTTTCAACCTCACATACGGCTTTGAAGCTGTTATTCCTCTTGAAGTTGGCCTACCCTCCCCTTGCCTGATCGCATTTGACGAAGAACAAAACTCCAACAGTCTCAGAGGTAATCTCCATCTTATAGACAAGGTTCGCGAGCGTTCCTTTATACGACAACAGGCATACAAACAACGAATTGAAAAATTCTACAATCAGAGTGTATGCCTACCAATCTGAAGGAAGGAGATCTAGTCCTTTGGAAACTAGCAATATCAGCTCCTCGTAATAAGGGCATACTCTCTCCAATTTGGGAGGGACCATATAGGATCTCCAAAGTGGTTCATCTGGGAACTTATCGACTTGCAGATCCGGGGGGTCGGGAGAAACCGAGAACTTGGAATGCGGAACATCTGATTAAGTACCAAGAGGGTGTTCAAACACCGCTCAACGCAACTACTTCCTAAAGCTTTTCTCATTGTTTTTCCTTTCACTTGGTCGTATTTTCTATGTGATAAAGGCAGAGGGTCGGACCTAAAGATTTAGCAAAAAGGATAGTGGCATCTGCATATTGCAGACTAAGCACCCCCATAAAGTCCTGGAAACCACCAAGCCCTTCTAGAATATTAGCTTCCCAAGCTCTAAGAAAAAAATGGAGTAGTATCAATTTTGGTTGTGCTATCTACAATCAGTTTCACCCTCAATAACAAAATGGAGTATTACCAATTTCACCGTCATTCACAAAGAGACTTGTTGTCCTCCCCATTAGCTCATGACATTCCTCAAAGTCATCTTTCTCTTTTTTCTTCTAATAATACTTCTTCGACTCAAAAAAATTACCCCACTTGGTACTATTTCAAAACCTTTTTCTGTTCGTATTTTCATCTCCAAGTATTTGCAAAAATCTTATAGAGTGATTACATACGTAGGCGCCAAACGTATTAGGGTCAAATCTGACTTTTTTTTTTGCGGGGAGTGATGGGGGGGGGGGGGGGGGGGGGGGGGAGGGGTGTTAAGCATGAAATCAAACATATTTTAGTTACATGGTAACTTCATTATGTTTTTTGTGACTTCTGACTAAATTAATTATTTCTCGGTATATACTATTGATAAGTTTAATAAATGTGCCTATCTTCTAGGAAAAGAAATTTTTTGCCATCTATCTACTTCCACTGCAACAAAAAAGGTATATCCCGGCGAATCTACACCGGTATTTTGGTAGAAATGCTGGGGTAGAACACAAAAAATAGAAAGCAAAAAAAATAAACACCACTTTACTTCGGCGTTTGTACGTCAACGGATAGAAATATCCCAAGCCCCTCGTCCCCGTCTCCCTCTCTATCTCTTTCATTTTACTTTCCCCAAAAAAATTTCCCTCTCAATCTAACCCAACCCAGCACCCATCGCCGATGCCGTCCCGTCCTCCCCTTTTGTCGCTCCGTCCCCCATCGCCGCCACCCGCCCCCTTCGGCCCCGCCATCCCCAACCCCCTCCCCCGTCATCTTTCCTTCCCCTATCGCCACCATCCGCCACCTTTGGTGCCTCCGTTCATGATTCGATGATGACGATGGTGTGAAGTCTTCGCAAATGGATCGATTTTGAAGAAACCCTTTTTGATCAGGTTCAATTGGATTTTGTTTGTTTATGACCTGCACGTGCATTTTTTTCCACTATAAATTTCCTTCAGTTCCACATGTAGATTTGCAAGCACATAATCTGCACGTGCATTTTTTTCCACTCTAAATTTTCTTCAGTTCCACATGTACATTGTTGTTAGGGAATTTAATATGTTTTGGGGTAATTGATGAGTTAGTAACTCCTTATAGCTTCAAACAGAATCATAGAGATGTAAAATGGTTGTATGAAGAAGGCCTAAACTAACAAGGTGATTAGTTCCTTTTCTTGGTCGTTAGTGATCGTTAGTTGGCCTCCTTATGAATTTTAATGATGCTCCTAGAACTCCTAGTACATGTTAGAGATTATGAGAGATTATAACAATAGAAAATATGGTTAATATCCTAGACTAAGGTGCTTGAGATATTTACCCTAGGAATCAAGATTGGAATACCTAAACTACTATCATAAGCCAGTATTTATAAGATAAATACTGGTTTGGGGACTGGGTTCTCAACCTACTCAACCCGCATTCTGATATCCATACAATTAGTACGTGTAACACATGTGTTACCCATAGAATAATATTACCCATAATATTATTCATATAGTAAGAATATACTTATATATCCAACAATCTCCTCCTATATTCTCAGTATATAAACGTACTGGATTATCTCATCAGTTCATGATGAAGATGACTGGCTGATAGCAGTCTTTAAAATAGAAGAAATGCATCACTCAATGTAAAGATCATAAGAACTAAATCAATTATAAATCCGAATAGTTCAAAAAAGACTAAACCAAAATAATTAAATAGTTCTCAAATCATATCACAATAGAATAGTTCACAATGACTAAACCAACTGGAGTAATCTGTCATAGTTTCAAAATCAAACAGAGCAAATAAACTTCAAGAACAAAATAAGAGTTTTAAGCTCAATGAATACAAGAGTCTTAAACTCAAAAGAAGTTTTACCAAGCAAGTGACTAATTTATTCTTGAAAGAAATAAACTGAAACTCTATCCTTGCACACTGCTTTATGTTTACTCCTCCATTTTAAGCAAATCATTATTTTGATATCTATGTTGACAGATTCAACTCCTCCATCTTTGTTAGCTTATTGAAAATAAAAATATCAACAGACACATCTCTAAGAATTCTAGAAAATTTCAAAAAGTATCTAGTTCCACTAAAGAACTTAGTACAATTCAACGATAGTTTAGCAAAATGTAAAGAAAGCATTACAATCAAGTTTCTTTAACAAAATAAAGAAAAAGAACTATTATAGTTTCTACACAAGAACTATACTATATTTCATATTGGAATGATAGAACAGTCAAATCAATTATGGTTAATTCTAAATCATCAAAATTGAAATGAAACAATAATCCATAAAAGAGATATATCATCAAAATTTGAATGATATAACGACATTCTAAATATCGGAAACACATCGACAAGTTTTCACACTTTCTTTTGGAATAATAAGATGATTCTAAGTAAAATATGAATATATATATAGCATCATCAAAATTAGAATGAAATTATATATTGAAAAAATTTACATTGAAATTTTCAAATTACCAAAAGCATGCCAAATGCCTAAAATTGATGCTTCAATTTGAACTTCTCTATACCTCCAATTGGATTCTAAATCTCAAAACAACTTAGATGTTAAAGCTTTTGACTTAATAGCTTTTAATTCCATTTCCCCCACAGTTTTGATAATTCGATCACTTTCAAGTCTCTTAGCAAGAGCATTAGCCATACTTGTCGCAATTGCACTTTATCTATGAGAAAGTTCAACTAGACTTCTTTCAACCTTAATATACTCCTCTTACTATTATAGAGTGAGTTATGAGCTACAATGCATTATAGCTTGATATTCGCATAACAGAATTAGAGAATTTACGTTAAACTTCTCAATAAATGATTAGCAATAAGTCATTCAATCCACTCAGCCTCTTCCGCTGCAGAGGATAACACATAGAGGTCTGATTTCTTGGACGAGAATGCAATACTTGTTTGCCTTTTAATCGCCATAATTTTATGCTCCTCCTAGTGTGAACACATATTCACTAGTTGTCGACTTTCACTAAACTTTGAGTAGCACAAAGCAAACTCTTGAGTACTACTCAGGTATCTCATTAGCCTCTTAAGGGCACTCAAATGTGTATGGGATTATTAGTGAATCTGCAGATCATACCTACCTTAAAGGCTCTGTCTATTATAGTGCAGATCTTTGTATACATGAGACTTCCAATTCTTTTAGAATGATCTACCTGTTTCATAGTTGCACCATCATTAGGTGTCAAACTTTTATTATAATCATAAGGTATTTCAAAATACACTTTCAATCACTATATCCCTACTTTTGAAACACATTTTGATTTGATGAGTCTGACTAAGGGTTATCCCTTGCCAACCGAAACTCACCCTTATACCTATGGTGTCCACAATACCTAGGTGTTTCATGTTGAATTCTTTGGATAGCACAATTTTAACTCCATTTGTAATAGAGAGGTTACATTCAAGAACAACCATGTCAACAGAACAAGTAAATAATAGCCATTATATTTAACACACCACAATGTTAAATGCACTGATCTGAATTACTTGATTCATATATTAGGCTCTTTTAAGAAATTTGTCAAATTATTATTCGTCGACTATACATGTTTTAAAAACATACAATGATTTCCCGGCGTTAGTCTATAAATTACCCGGCGATTTAGGGGAACGCCGTAAAATACCGCCTTGACAAACCCCTTGGATTTTCCTAGGGGTCTATCCTGGCGTTTCTTTAAAGTGCTGGCGCAAATGTGCCGGGAAAGACCTTATATTTGGTAGTGTTTGTATTATTATGTATGATCATTGAACTTTTGTGAAATTGATTGTATTACAGATTTTGTAGTAATAATGTGTGAAATGAATTATATTATTGGTATGCTGAAAAATTCTAATAAATTGGGGGGGGGGGGGAATTTATTATACCTACCTCAGCGTTTGTAAAACGTCGGGGAAGTGTTCATTGTTTTAAAAAAAAAAAGAAAAAACAGCTGCAAACCATCCTACCCCGACGGTTAAAAAATGTCGGAATAGGGTTTTTATTCAGAATTGAAAATGCCTTATATCAATGTTTTACAAACGCCGACGTAGGCGTTAGTCTATACTAGCATTGACAATTGTAACCCATGTTTTTCCAAAAATGTATTTTTGTGTATTTTCTGTATTTTAAAAATTTTCGCAAATTATTTTTTTTTACGGTTTTCAAATTCTTTTGTCAAAATGTATTTTTTTTGGATCTTCTATTTTAAAATCTGTTTTTGATCAAATGAATTTATTTGTAACTATTTTCTGTGATTTTATATTGTAATAAAATCTCATTATTATTATTATTATTAGTATTATTGTTCTTGTTAATATTTTTGACTAACGACCTATTTCTTTGTACAAATTTTATTTGTAGTATTTTAAATAAATACTATTTTATAATACAAATTACATTTTATTAGTGACAATATTTTTATTTGTTATTTTATTGAATTTCTAAAATCCTATTTATTACCCAAATCCTATTAATAACCAAATACCCAATACCCATTTAATCCCATATACCCATTTTTCCTATACCTAAGAGCATCTGTAGTTGTTTGCCAAATATCGATAAAATGGATATTTGGCAAACGAACGTGCTGCACTCGTTTGCCAAATATCCATTTTATCGATAAATCGCTACAGTCGATTGCTTCATTGAGAATCGATATAGCTTTTATCGATAACTGAGGGACAGCGTTCGAAGTGCCGTCCCACGAAAAAAAATATTTTTTTATTCGTCGGACGGCACTTGAAGTGCCGTCCATTTGAAAAATATTTAATTTTCCGCATTAATTATCGCAAAAAAAGCTCGCCGCTCCCGAAATCCTCAGACGGCACTTGAAGTGCCGTCCAGAGTTTTTTGTATTTTTTAATTTTTTTTTGCAATTTTTGAAAATATTTTTGCAATTTTTAAATTTTTTTGCAATTTCTAAAATGCTTTCGTATTTTTTTGAAAATTTTTTGTAATTAATGAATTGTTTTTGTAATTTCCGAAAAAAGGAAGATGACAAAAAAGATGGCAACTGGGCTCTTGGACGGCACTTCATGTGCCGTCCGTCCCACATGCTTTGAATTTTTTTTTTCTTCTCCGACGGCACTTTATGTGCCATCCGTTCTTGAAGATCGAAAATTTATTATTTTTTTAATTTTTTTCCACTCCGATGGTACTTTATGTGCCGTCGCTTAATATTTTATTATAAATTGCTATAAAATAGCTTTGCACGAGTGCAGCAAAATTGAAAATCCTATTTCTATTTATCCATATATGAATATTTTGACAGTAAACGACTACAGATGCTATAACCATACCTATTCCTATTACCTATACCCATCATATTACTATCACCTACCGAATTACTACACCCATACTTAACACCTTATACCATTCATTACCATTTATTTACCTTCCTAATACCCAGACCTATAAATCCTACCAAATTACTACACCAATTACCTTTCCTAATTTATATCCTACCTAATATTACCTACTACTTTATATTCCAACCTTTAAACAAAACCGTGGATACTACCCAAAGCAACCTGGTTGCACCATGGCACCCAGCCCATACTCCTTTTTTTCTCGATTGTGCTGCCACCCATGTGCATCTCTCTTTACTTAAAACGCTAATACTATTTCATATCCTATATATATACGTACAATCCGTACTGAAATTTTCTTTTATTTTCCCTAACAATTGCACCCTATTTTCCATTCTTCATCTCTACCGCTTTCTCTCCATCCGCCGTCTCGCGCTCTCTTGCTCTTGGGATTTTATTGTGCGTGCTCGAGTATGCGTGTGGACCGTTCGTGAGTCCGTGGATTTTCGTTCGCGGGAATTTCTCCTACTTTTGATTTGCATCGTTCTTCATCCCCTAACTAAGGCAAGTAACTTGTACTCCAATTCATTTATTTAATACAAGTCCCAAAGTTCACCTATAGTATAGTTGGGTCTAGAGACAACCAAAGATTGTATTTTCCTTGATGGATTTTGTCTCTATTGTGATAATTTGGTCATAGATGACTCATGACACAAATCTTGATATGTGATAACCTAGGAATTACCCAATTCTTGATTCTATTCATGTATGTGAGAATTTGTATGAATTGATGTTTGGATGAATACCCATGTGAAATAATAGGTGTGGACATGTTAGTAACCCTAAAACATGATGTTTAGATGTTTGGTAGGTTGTATTTCAAGTTTGCATATGTTTGGATCAATAGTCTTGAAGAAATGTTGTTTTTGTTTTGAAGTGTGAAATCTGTAAATTCTGGATGTTCTGTTTTGATTGCTGTTTTCGTCCATGCTACAGCCAGTATCTTGATTCTTGTATAAAATATGAAATCTAGATAATTCTGTCTATTTTCAAACCCCACTAGTTTTGCTTGATTTGGATTTCGTATGACTGAGTTATGACTGTTTTAGTACAAACGTGTCGATCTATTCCAGATTCTGTTTTGGGTTGATTTTGTTAACAAAATATTTTCAAGAACTATTTCTTTATCTTTTGAGTTGTTCTGCCGGATCGGTCGCTCAAGATCTTTGGTCTTCCCCCGGATCCGATGAAAAAAATCGGATCACTTCTTCTTCTTATAGATTAGTTGAGAATATTTGTTCAGTGTTTGTTTATGAAGTTAGGGACTACCCAGATTTTTGATGAATTTTAAAGACAAGTTTTATGTGGTGTTTCATGCCCTTTTCTAAAATCCACTCATGCTGTATTTTTCTTACTATGCAGTAAAGAATCCTGTTTTCACTATAATTCTTTATACTGTATGAAAATTCTTTGTGAAATATGAAAGTTCGTAAAATTTATCTATTTTCATATCCTTTGGCGGAATTGGATTTCGATTCATTGATTGCGAGATATCTTAGTTTTCGTATAGCAGTGTTGAGATTTCCAGATTCGTTAAACTATATTTTCTCGATACTTTCGTATTTTTGATGACTAATCTATCTTTCCTGGAGAATTCTGAAATTCTATATTTTGATTCTGGACATATAGGGGATTACCCCAGATTTTTCGTGGATTTATTCAAAGTGTTTTCATGTTGTTTTCTTGTTCTTGAAGTTGTTTTCCTGATTTCTGGTTAAACCTAAATTCTGTATTCAAATCAGTTTTGAGCTATGTTGTTGTGAACTAGTGTATGACTTAATTATACTCGATGGATTCGTGTGGATGGTTAGTTTCCAGATTCTTCGACGGATCTAGATTTGCATTTATGTAGCGACGGGATTCACTGTATTAGTACTGTACTGTCATGCTATCCTGAATATGAACATACACTGTTTTGCTCGTTTATGTGACTGTCTTTTATCTCTGCGTTCTTATTTGTTACCCTAGACCTGATACTGACTATACTATGTTAGTTTGACACTGTTTCATACTTATACCTGCTTGTTTGAGAATAATAATAAATAATCAAGCCGGGATTTTAATGGGACAGATCTAGTAGTGGATAGTACAGAAACATGTACTCGGAAGGAGACTTGTATTTTCTGTATGACATGTTACCGATTAAGTTTACTGATCAAGTTTACCGATTAAGTTTATCGATCAAGTTAATATTCTGTTACCAATCAAGTTGCCGATCAAGTTTACCGATCAAGTTTACCGACCAAAACGAAACTGCATTGACTGTAACAACCATGTGATAAAAGGATGGCACATGAAGTGTTACCTAGATAGTAATAATACAAGATATTTAATACATGATATTTGAACATGATACCTGAATTTGATACTTGAACGTGATACATGCTTGCTTGACACTTGACTACATAATAAGTGCTTGCTTGATACTTGACTACATGATACATGAGACTTGATACTTGAGATTTAATATTTGGTACATGTTACATGATTATCCTGATTACCTGATACTAGATACATGTTTACCTATTTACCTGTTGACCTGTTGACCTGACACTTGACACATGTTACCTGTACCTATTAGTATACCATGTTGCTAGTTAGTTTTCCTATGTACTTGTATCCTACATTATTTGTGACAAGCGACTTGCAATTGATGGGTACTTGTTTTTCTCTTTTCCTCTTTTCCGCATTCGTTGAATTGCAGATTTTGGAGAACAGGTTTCAGACAGTTTTGGTGATATGATGTACTAGATGCTGGAATTTTACTGTTATTATTTCTTGTAGTGCTTGAACAATAATGGTATTCATGTATTTGGATTTATTCTTGTATTTGGGCAATACGACCCAGGATTATTGTGTATTTCAGATCATGACTATTTGAGATTAATACATTTTATTTTAAGTATTCTTGTTGGTATTTGGTTCATATTGCATGTTGGTGGTGCCTTTTGCTTCCGACTTTGATAAATTTTGTGATGTGTTGTAAAGATTCTGAAACAGCTTATGAATGATGAAAATTAATCGCTGGGCTTTTGTCACGTATCCGTATTCCGTATTCTCTTTTGGGAAGCGGGGCGTGATAACAATAAGCGCCGGTGTAGGCCCATCACCTACCGCGATGCACCCTTCAGTGACACTCCTACAGGCATTTTCATGAACGCCGGTATGGTCTACTCCGGCATTTTAAACGCCGGGGTAGCCAAATAAAAATGCCAGAGTAGACTGTTTGTGTTGTAGTGTTCTGGTATCGAGTTATTTCCATGAAAACCACCAATTAATATCTTAACTTCCTAATCAAGGTTTTTTTTCACAGAAGACAAAATAGTTGGATAATGAAGAAGATGGATGCAGAAAAGCAGGACAAATTATTAAACCAACAGATATAACTAGGAAGGAATAAATCTGTTGAAAGAATCAAGGGGCAGCAGCAGTGCTCCAATTTCTTCAAGGTTGGTTAAGGTCCTCTCAATTCGGGAAGTAAAAAAAGCCCCCAAAACCCAAGCACGTGATAGGAAAGTTGATCCAGTCCTCTAGAAAGCTCAGCTTTACGTACATAAAGATTGAGATTGGATCTTGAGTTTGAAGCCTGGCCCGGCCAAAAAGCTAAGATTTAGCCCGTCCATTGGTCCATCCATAAAGCTCGGACTTTAGCCCGTTCATATATAAGTCTATCTAATTTTATACTATTATAGTTCAAATTAATTCTAATCTATCTACTTGCTTTTACATGCATAGTTGTATGATAGTACTATAGCTATCACAAAATTATTAAAATTATATTTGCAAATGATAGTTACTACAAATCATAATAGTACAACAGTAAGTATACATTATTCAAGTAGTTATTTTCTATTGTAGTAATATAATTACAAAAAAATAATTTATTAATAAAAAATAGGACATTCACTTTATGTTGCGGTTGGTTCCAACCCCGGACAAAGGAGGACATATCAAACATCACCTAATGTGTCAAACAACTAACAAGTTTGAGATTATTGGAATATAGAATCTTTAAATGCTTTGATAAAAGTAGTTTAAAAAGGTTGGTTATTTGACTAAATAAAGAAAATCATATAATTTTCACTTGTGCATAGGCACGGGCTATCCACTTGGGCTTATGCCCGGACTTGCGGGCTAGATAAAAGCCCTGGCAAAGGACCGAATACGGGCTTCATAAATTTTTTTAAAAAAACGGCTTCGACCGCTTCAACCAGCGCAGGCTGACCCTGCGTCACATCTCCTTTTGCTCACAGCACCTTGCGATGACTCCTCCGCCAGCCTCCTCGCACGAAGTAGCCTGCACTGTCGCCTGCCTCGCTGCCTCGTCGTCGTCGACCTCCTTGCATCGCCACCTCCGCACGATCGACCTCCCCTTGCGCTACTACTAGGGTTTTCTCCAAACCCTAACTGCCAATATCCTAATCCACATCTTCTCCTTCTATTTTGTTTGTTTGGTTTTTGTTTGCTGGACCCGACTAGAAAACCCGAGCCCAAACCAAACAGACCTGTATCCAGAATCAAACCTCGACCCAGTCCAACTGAACCCAGTCCAACCGAACTTGGTCCACTCCTGTGTCCCCCTCGACTTGGTCCAATCGAACCCAGTCTAACCAAACCGAACACTGTTCAACCAAACCGAACCCGATCCGATTCAGATTTCGGATCTAAACCAATCTCAACTTGGATCATCTTCGATATAAGTCTATTTGAACTAGATGTCGCTTCTTCATCTTCTTACGGATCCATATCTTGATCCGATAAGCCGTTTCTCATCTCCTTTCAGGGCCTTTCAGATATACTTGTTTGATGGATTCAACGTCTTGTATCTTCCGGTCTGATCGGTATCTTTTAACTCAGTCGGTTTAGTTTACTTGTATTCAAACTCATGTTAGTTGATCCACCTTCAGTTTAAAAGAGGGTGTTGAGTGTATGATGTATGGGTGTAATATTGAGATTGTTGGGAGTCTATATTGTTAGTTGGCATAGACTTTGCCTATTTATATGATGTTATGGCCCTCAATGTATTTAGAGCATTTTGATCTGTAGCATTAGTTTCTCACTTCCTAACATATATTCCTTAGCTACTCTTCAGTATATCATCATTAACATGATATCTTCTATATTGAAATCAATGTTATATTTTTCTTATTAAGAAAAAAAAAGAGAGAAAGAAAGAGAAATGTCTAGGGTTGACAATGCTATTGTGAATTGCACTGTACATCTTAAGCATGGTGTGGATTTCACTTGAAGACTGGGTTTCTGTTGGTGTCGAAGTGGCTGATTTCGTCACTGGCCTCCCTTGGACCGGGAGCATGGAGCATTTCCTGCTTATGTGAAATCTGGTTCTTTATCTGTGTCAGGTCATCCAAATTGTATGGTACTAATTTATGTTTGAGTTTGGTCACTTGCTGTCTGTTGTTTTGGGTTCATACATTTTTGTGCTTTACTGTAAGTTCACAATGAATAATTTTTTCCCCATCAAGTTAGACATGATTTTCAATTAATTTTATGATCAAATATTAAATGAGAAGCTACAACGAAAATGCAAATTTTATCGTTTTATCCGCCTTTGCTTTTGGATTGAATGTAAAAAATATAATCAAGGAGTCAGGAAGTTGACAGATGAGCAAATTTTGAATGCAAATTTGGTTTTTCTTGCCTACCTGACTCTTTGAGAGAGCCAAGGCCGGCCCTGGGCACAGGGCCCACTAATGAAAGATCCCATTAGATAAAATTCATAGAGAGTTTATTCTATTTATAGCACAAAAGTCAATTTGTCCTAGTGGTTAAGGGGATTGAATTTAAATCTTAATGGGTGTAGTAGGTTCAATCCTTGTTGTTGGCATTTTTTTCATTTTATATATATATATATATCTATTTTTTTCATTATATGTATATACACACACACATTTTTATATAAAATTTTTAATGATTTCTATATTTCTTTCATTCATTGTTGAGATTATATATAGATATTTACTTTTAGAGAAAGTTTTTTTAATGATTTCTATGTTGTTGATTTTGCTTTCGTTAATTATTGAAATTGAATTAATACATAAAACGTTTTTTAATCATGTATTTCATGCGTTACAATAATATGAAAATCCTTAACCACATTTATATTATTTTGTCTTAATTGATGAGATGACTAATTCAAGATATCGATTAAATCATCCCAGGTATTGAAGCCTTCAATAATATAAAATTTGAAAGGTATCTTTTAAATGAATTCATATAAAATTTTTAAGATATAGAATATACCATATTCATATTTTTCAACTGAATTCGTATAATCTATATAATAAAACACAAAGAAAGCTATCAAGTGGCTCACATTCAATCTATCCCAAAATCAATGGACCAGATCTACTCTCACAAAACATATTTTCCCGCACAAATTTCAAATTCAAAACTCAAATTCCAATCCTCCCCTCCCCTCTCTCACACACACAATCACTTCCAGAAACATTTCCTCCACTTTCAAACCAAGAGTCAGAGATTCATGGCCTCTTCCCTCTCCTCTCTCCGTTATTTCCCATTCCCATTCCCAAACCCATTCCCAAAACTAAACAAAACAACCAATCCCCCGCCTCAAATCTCACAAAAATGGATTCCATCTCCGACCTCGACTCTCCAACCCCCACCATCTCCGACGCGGCCCGCATGGATTCCATCTCCGACCTCGACTCTCCAACCCCCACCATCTCCGACGCGGCCTGCATCGCCGAGATCAAATCGTTCCTCACTACCCATTTCGACGCCGCGAACCGCCCCATCTCGGACTTCGACTTCACCCCTCGCACCGTCGCCCACCTCCACTCCATCTCTCTCTCCAACCTCCGCTCCCTCAGGCAGCTCAGATTCGCGAGATCCTCGATTCGGTCGGCTTAGGGCAAGAGAGGCTCAGCCCAAACGCAGTCGGATCCGCTCAGATTGTCGCCAAACTAGCAGGTAATGTTTTTTGCTATCTTTTTCCCCTGTCAATTGAAGAATTAGGAGATTGTGATTATTGATAATATTGAGGAAATTTAAAGTTCAAAGTTACCGATATGCTCAGTAGTGGGTTACTGAGATGAGAAGATAGTGGTTTGAGTTAGGATCATGAATTCAAGATGGAACTCACACAAAATTGCCATCCAAATTGCTGCTTTTATTGAGTATAGGTTATCTGGATGCCATCAATTTCACATATTTTTGCCATATTTTGCGATTAACTTCAATGTAACTAAAATAACTGTCTTTGTGTATTATCTGTTGATTTTATTGACGAAATTTCTCAACCTTAGTGGCTATAATTGCCATTTCCTAGCAAAATGACGTCTACGCGGTATCTTAGATAGTGTGCGTAATTATGTTTTAGGCCTTTCACATCACCTATAATTATAATAACACCTGTTAATATAGTTTTGAGGAAATTTTCAATTGAAGTCATTATCATCACACAATTTTGCAGCATGTTTCGAGAATGCTCGGAGCTAGAAACATTCCCCTGAATATGGAATCTTTCCCACATTATATTCAGACAAGAACTTTCTAATTAACTTAAGTTAGGGGTGAAATTTTGTTGACTTTTCCATTCTGATGCAGAAGATACTTAGTAAGAAGGAATTGGATCCTAGGTAAAGAGATCTTTTCCTAAACGGTCGAATTAGAGTCGAGTTTACATTTGGTGAACAAGTTATTCATTAGTTACTTAGCTTTAGACCTGAATTAAATTCAGTTTTCTTATGGACTGGAGTGCAGTTTTGTGGTGGCCATGGGAGATTTATTGTTGAGGAAGGCGGATGTTGAGGAGAAGAGGGCAAAGGTGCAGAAGGAGTCGAAGATTCTACTTGAGTATACTCGGAAGACAATTGCGAAGATGAATGAGCTTAAAAGGTAAGAATGGTCTAAGCGGTTGTGTTTATTTGTTTGTTTATATAATCAGTTGGAATTCAGTGAAGGCTGAATGCAATTAGTGCAAACATACAAGTTGATTGTGATTTAGAAATTATTTTGTGCTAGATGTTGTGAACTATCTTAGTTTAGATATGCCTAGCTCACTCAAACATTGGATATTAAGCTTTGTTTGGAATGGATCTAAGATTGTCATGCTGAAAGCCGAATCTTGATTTATCTCAGATATTTTAGTGAACCTACTGGCTTACATCATATAAATGATCTTGATTGTATTTTATGCTCAAAATTGCATGTCTTTGATGTTTATTTCGCCTATTTTTTCAGTTGTGAAGATGCCGTGTGCATGGGATTGTCTCGCTGCTCTTAATTTAGAGGACTTACGAATGTGTGACAATTATATATCTATTTTCAAGTTGGATTTGATAGATATTTCAATTACTACAAAGTTCGGTAAGTAACTCTTTCTCTCTTCTGACACTTTTTGTATTATAACAGAAATAGAATGACAATTGCAGAATGTGTTCTTTTATACTAATCATGATCTGTATTCATGCTCAATTTTTGTTTTGAAGGTATGGAACACTTTGCATTCGTCAAAACCCAGGTTGCCTTTTCATCGCAACAAACCGTGATTCTGTAACTCATCTCACTGATGCTCAAGAATGGACAAGTTTATTTCTCATTACTCATATTATCACTAAACAAGATATTCTTCTTTATCTTTTTTTTTCAATCTTCAGTGTTCAATTTTCGTTTTATTTGCTGTCTTCTTGGCCAATGGATCTTAAGCCTACAGAAGGTAATAAGATACGTTTGAGAGAGTGAAATCGGCACAGATGCAGACCAAGCAAACCTTATTTCAGCAACACATTCCTCTTTTACTGCTTAATACCCTATTTCAGTAGATGCAGACAAAGGAATTTAGAACGTATGGATAATTTCTTATTTCCAATATCTTCTGAATAATACTTGCAAGATTGCTGAAGTGTACATGTTGCAGGAAAATTTAGAATCACATTTGCAAGACAAGGGTATCCCGGCAGATATTTTTTGTTGCATGCAGCATTTGCAGGTAAGTTTGGGACAAGCGATGTTCTATGTTCTGTAAGTAATGTCATTTGCAAATTGTGATATTGATGAAATAGAATTTATATTTCCAGCATTGTTTCGAAACTGAGGAAAAAGCGTGGAGCCTTCTGCAGAATGTTAAAGATATACTCAGGCCCGGTGGATATTTCATTGGTTTTACTCCAGATTCATCTACCATATGGTTTGTATTTTAAGTTTTTTGAATGCATTTACTGCTTCTAAGTTTCTTAGTATATACTCCTGTATGTAGAAATTATCATTCTCTTCATCCTTTAGGAATTGAAGCTTGAGTTTGTTAGGAAAAAAGGCAAGGGGACATAGGAGACATTAAGGATGTTATGTTTTATCTGAATTCTGGTAAGCTAAGTTAA
This sequence comes from Hemerocallis citrina, assembly GCA_017893485.1. NCBI lineage: Eukaryota > Viridiplantae > Streptophyta > Magnoliopsida > Asparagales > Asphodelaceae > Hemerocallis > Hemerocallis citrina. The sequence continues at coordinate 426,143,376 of CM030358.1, read as the reverse complement.
ATTGATCTAAATTATTGCAAGCTAAGCTAAATTGAAGTAAAGAAACAACTGGAAAACAAATAGGCTTGCTACATATATCTTATGGACACTTGGTTAACAACAACATAGTGCAATCTAGATAATATCACTAGAGCATTTGATTCTTGGTTAGCTATGAGGCATGGATTTGGGTACGGGTACCGACACGGGTACGGGTACATGACACGTTAAATTTGTAAAAAGTAGGGTATAGGGACACATCTATAATAATATGTAACGTAACTTAATATTACCTCAATGATGTCTAATACGATTTGTTGCTCTTATTCCTGCCAACATGTAATTTGATAACATAGATTATTTTAATTGCATGCAATATTCTGAAGTGTTTCTGTTTTTTAGGCATTCTCCAAGAAATTTAGACGTGCCGTAGGCACGTGTCCACAGGTAAACCTATAAATCAACAATTTATGCTGTCATTCCAATTGTGCAATAGCCTTGATTCATCATGCATTCCACGGGTTCCACCTACTTATCTACTTTGGGTCTGTCTATTCTTATCCACTAAAGATTTACAAGCTATGGGACATATCCTTAACTTGAATATTATTACTATTTTTTTGGTTAATAGCTAGAATATTATCATTGATCAGGACTGATCATAGATCTAAATTATAAATGAGATGGGGAAAAGATTCTGATTATAAAAGGTGACAATGAGAAAAATCAGAGCATATATCTAATTATGAATGTTTGTAAAACATTAGGCTTGGTTGCATAGGACATCATTTGAAATAGTGAGATGGAAACTTTTGCAGATGTTTGTTGGTAGCAGTGAAAGATGAATGAGTTAAGAAATTAGGATATCTTGCAGAAAAAATACTGGTAATTTATGAGCAAAAGTAATATCACAAAGAAATGACCAGCTAAAACCTTACTTGAATGCATAATACACTTGTTGAGCTTATCAGCCAGCTCTGCTAGCATTTCATCTGCACAATCCTTGGATTTAGATTACTTTTTAAAGTGACTTGGTGCAGCTATTCTACATTGCTTTATCTGGATTTATTTATTTTTCATTCTTTATGTGGATTTATTGAAGTAGTATTATGAAGAGATTTATCCCTTGATCTCATGCTCATTAATTTCATATTGATCTTCATGATATAATCCTTTCCTATTTGAGACACAAGATTAAAGTTTACAAGTATTAGTTACATTACCTTTTCAAGCATTAGGTCATTTGTAACTCTTTTGGAAGCGTTGCTCCCAGAAAAAGAAAAAGAATTAAGAAAATGTCCCCAACATAAGAACTCTCCTATGAACACGTTTGGATCAGTTTGCCTATATACACAAATTACAAAACCAAGAAGCGCTTATAATTTTTAAACTACAAGCACAGTGAAAAAGTTGTCAGAAGAAGTCCATAACAAGCTAAATATACCGGCGTTTTTTACCCAAAATGCCAGTATATGCTATTTTGAAAAAAAAAACACCCTATCCCGGCGTTTTTTGTGTAAAAACGCCGGGATAGGCTATTTCAAAAACAAAAAAAATATATATTAATTTTTTAATTGAAAAAATACCCTACATGAAATGAAATCTCATATATATGTAATAAAACAATGTAGAATTCATCAATTCCATTCAATACAACCAACTAAAATCAACACAACGAATATTTATCTACAGTTCTAATAAAACTTTTACAACAAATTAAAAATTACAAAATGAACGGCTTTAGACGAGTTACTAAATTTTGACAAACAATCATATACAATGGCAAAAACACGGGATCAATATACCTCTGCTCTGGGGCCTCTTCACCTTCAAATCTCATTTTTAATCTCATCCCTATAGAATGGTTGTTCAAAGACAATTTTGTTCACATGTAAAGGGGGAAATTGTTTTCAAAGACAATTTTACCTCAGTTGCCCTGCAGAACTCAATATCAGACCAGCTATCTCCATCCATGAGTTTATCCCGTGGCCACTTCGGATTTGCAACAATAGAACCGCCCAGGACATCATAACCAATTTGTTAACTTTAAACTCAGAGCATGCTTTAAGTATACATTGAGCAGCAGTTATAGCAGGAGTGGATATCACTTACTGCACAATGATGGTGCAAAATCTATTAAACTACAGGTTTACATACGGAAATATGTATGTAGATATATTGGAGAATTTTTTTTTCAAAAAACATCCGGTTCAAAATTATGTAAGAAATGATTGTTAGCTCAAGTGAGTAGATAATCTTGAAAAAAAGGATGAGGTTGTATATCCCTGTAATGAAACGACCACTGAAGATATCAAAACTAATATTTTTCCGACTAAGTGCTTATTAAGCATAGATTACAAGAAAATATGGCTGCAGCCCATAAAAAGGTAGCTAACATTTCATATAAGCAACGAATATTATATGTAAAAAGTCTTGCCTCTGTAGTAGCCTCTGGGACTGGCATAGGACTAGCGACATGGAAAACTCCTTCACACCTTTCAATGGCAGAACGAAGTCCTTTAGGGTCGAGCAAGTCAGCCTTGAAGAGCTTTAGATTTTCTGAGGCATTCTCCAACTTCTTCAAATGTGCATTCTTTGCATCACCCGAAATTACAAGAACGAAGAGAGTGATATGTGAAGCAGGCCTGAGAGAGAAAGACAGAGATTTAGCGATGGGGTTGAGCAAAGATAGAGATAATGGTACAATTAATTTGGTCAACTGTATGAGTTTTATGATAGTTGATGTGAGTTTGGGCTGTAATTTTTTAGTGATTTAGTTTAAACCCACTAACTAGACCTGGCCCACATTTTATGAAGTTGTGTCCTCTCAAGTATACAGATAAACTTATTAACTATATATTTCAGTATGCATGGTAACAATGATCTTAACGGTTATTATTTTGGGAGATGATGTATAACAATGATCGTAAAAGAAAAGTATATACATTAGTATCTTATCAGGCCTTTAGTGTGATCATCTGTTTATCAATTCACACTTCACAGTTACACTACTCATATGTTTAAATCTGTAACAGATTAACTTCTTTACTTATTCATAGAGATGGATATTAAATATGACTATGGTTATCTTAAACACAAGCATATATATATTGAATCTCTCTTTATTTTTCTACAAGACGATGCTAAATTTTCAACTATATAGCAATTGGAGTTGCAATAACAAACAATTATTTTAGCAAAAACAAGTATCACCATTTCTATTATTTGATGGCAAATATTAAATCAATAATGAGCCAGCAAACTCTTCAAATCAATTAACTTATCAGTAATAAAATATTGACACCATATATAAGAAGAAAAAAATTGAAAGAGGGTCGTCTATTAACTTATTATTTTTTCTTTAATGAAACAAGACGACAAAATAAAAAAATCCATTTATATATGATAGATTTACCTTACTAAAACTTATTTTCATTGTTGTTTTACTTTTGAGCTTTAATAGAACTGGGAAGCAGCTGACATGGACCTCAAATTTATAAATGCAACTACATTGATGAATTGGGGTTGCAATAAGGTAAATTTATATTTACTACAACTACACCCTATGTTACCCGTTAATTGCTGCTAATTTAATGCTTCTTTTTTTCCCAGATTGTCGTCCACACTCAAAACCGTCATGTACATATTGACAGTTTAATTTTTTGCAGGGTGATGAGGAACATGTTTGGTTGAAGCCATTGTTCTGTTCGAAAGGTAATGGTTTCAAAACTATTACTATTGTTTTAATTGTTAATTGTAAACTCTTACTATTTGATTCAAAACTCTAACTGTTTTTTTAGGCTCACTGTTTGGTCATATTTTTGAAGACTTCAACCATTGTGTTCTCCTACAACCATGTAATTTTTTTTTTCATTCAGTTGGTTGGTGTTTAGTATGGTGGAGGATGTAATAGTTGTAATAATTGTAATATTTAGCATTTTGGGAGATGATGTAAGTAACTGTATATAATGATGATATAATATAGTTATGTTAATACCCGTACCCGCAATTTTGTGAAGTATTGGGTTCTGTGTTTGGTTTTTTAAAGGTTTTTCGAAGGTTTTTCAAAATATTTATTACATTTTCAAATGAATTTTTGGTTTTTATTTTGTATCTTGCATTATATTCTGATTTTTTCCCCCAGAGCCTTATATATATGATGCCTGTGTGATGTTGCTCGATTGAGCCTGGGGAGGATTGATATTTATTGCCTGTGATGTCATATATTTAATTGTTAGCAGAATTCCGTAAGGAATTTTTGTAAGAGGGCTAATATTTTAGGGGAGGTTCTGTCAAAATTTTTACAAAATTTTCTAAAATCTATTATGTTTTCAAACAATATCTTGGTTTTTATTAAACATTTTATATAGGATAACATGTCTCCATGGTTAGACAGAAGTGTTCAAGTTCTGATGAAAATATATTAGATAAGCATATTTTACTAATCATCATCAATGTTAAAGTCATTCTGCAAAAGTAGTTACTCTAAAATTAAAAGCAGCAGCCAGACGTCATTCTGCAAAGTAGTAACTCTAAAATTAAACGCAGCAGCCAGAGGATCAACTAATTGTGGGCTTGAAGTTGATCTTAAATTCAAGCATTGGTAAGTTGGTGCCAGATTCACAAAGAAAGAAGATAAGATGAAGGAGACACATATACTGTAGACCTTCAAGATATGAGAAGGCCATAGATCTTGCACTTATCAAATGTCCAATCTGCAATCCGATTTCTGATATGAAATTTATTTGACAGACCTACCCTGTATTCTGCCCTATAAAAATTTTCCAACGTCCTATATTGAATTAATGGAAAATGTGAATACACTGAAATTCCCTTTTCCCCTTCTATACTCTCATTTTATTGTATAGATTGGTGGAGATTGAGGGCATTTTGAATTGAACAAAGTGGGATATAAAATATGTGATTAACTTTCAAAATATGGAGATACTGTCAAAATTTTCAGAAAATTTTCTAAAATTTATTATGATTCCAAACTATATCTTTAGTCATATGAAGTTTTTTTTTTCCCAGAGCCTAATATATATTATGACTGTGTAATGTGGCTTGGATTGGGCTAGGGAGGATTTAATTTCACTGTCTATGATGTTAAGGAATTGCTCTCAAAGGAATAATATTTCATCAAAGATTCTATCGAAATTTTTACTACAATCATGCCTGTAAAATTTTAAATAATACTGTCGAAATATTTACTAAACATTTTAAAGAAAGTTAAGACGTCGCGATAACGTGCCGTATGAAACATTTTAAGGACGTCGTATTAGAAAACTATTAGGAAGCAATATAATTTCAGAAGAGGCCTGTATGGAGTAGTTGATTGTATTAGAAAGGTGGGTGCAGAAAGGTGGGTGTATTTGTTTACACCCACATTTTTTTGTTTACACCCACTTATTCGTTAAAATGTTTTAAATTTTTTAGAAATTTATATGCAATTCACCCAATCAAATAAATCTAACTAAATTTACATGCAGTCCCGAATACGTGCCGTAGGCACGTCCCACGGGCATACCTAGTAAATATATATAATATCAAAATCAAAATAATGTAAAATTAGTATTATAATATTTACAGAAAGCCCAATTTTTCTTTTCGCATAAGGCCCTATAAATCTCAGGACCGGCCCTGGAGAGAGCTATTCGAGAGTTTGGGTGACTGCTTCGTTCAATTCAGTTTCTCCCCAGCCCTCTTCATATGTGTGACTGAAGAGACTTTTTCTGATCTTCCCACGAGTACAGAGGGACGAAATCCTCAATTGGAAGGAATAAGAAAATTAACTGTTAGATATTATTTTAGATTAGATATTAGTTTATTTCAATATTGATCATGTATCAGTTTAGTGTTCCCTTCTTTTCTATATATATGAGACATATTGTACTCAGTTTATTCAATCAATAAATGTAAAGAAAAATGGGTCAATATATGAGACATATTGGCATTTTTTTCATTATATATATATATATATATATATATATATATATATATATATATATATATATATATATATATCTATTTTTTTCATTATATGTATATACACACACATTTTTATATAAAATTTTTAATGATTTCTATATTTCTTTCATTCATTGTTGAGATTATATATAGATATTTACTTTTAGAGAAAGTTTTTTTAATGATTTCTATGTTGTTGCTTTTGCTTTCGTTAATTATTGAAATTGAATTAATACATAAAACGTTTTTTAATCATGTATTTCATGCGTTACAATAATATGAAAATCCTTAACCACATTTATATTATTTTGTCTTAATTGATGAGATGACTAATTCAAGATATCGATTAAATCGTCCCAGGTATTGAAGCCTTCAATAATATAAAATTTGAAAGGTATCTTTTAAATGAATTCATATAAAATTTTTAAGATATAGAATATACCATATTCATATTTTTCAACTGAATTCGTATAATAAATATATATAATATCAAAATCAAAATAATGTAAAATTATAATTATAATATTTACAGAAAGCCCAATTTTTCTTTTCGCATAAGGCCCTATAAATCTCAGGACCGGCCCTGGAGAGAGCTATTCGAGAGTTTGGGTGACTGCTTCGTTCAATTCAGTTTCTCCCCGGCTCTCCTCATATGTGTGACTGAAGACACTTTTTCTGATCTTCCCACGAGTACAGAGGGACGAAATCCTCAATTGGAAGGAATAAGAAAATTAACTGTTAGATATTATTTTAGATTAGATATTAGTTTATTTCAATATTGATCATGTATCAGTTTAGTGTTCCCTTCTTTTCTATATATATGAGACATATTGTACTCAGTTTATTCAATCAATAAATGTAAAGAAAAATGGGTTAAACCTGAGGGCACCAAATGAACCTTCTGAGAATGGCTCTGGAGTTGATTTGCAACAGGAAGAAAGTAAAAAGTGGCTCGATACGTGAGTTGCACTTTTTTTAAGAAACTATTTGGTCGATTCAGGAGATGAATCATTGATCACCAAACGGGATACAATGAGGTTCTATCTACAGTGCTGCCTAATGCTTCAATAGCAGCACGTTCACCACCCAGATCAAGGCAAAAAACCGCTCAAAAATAGATTAGAAGAAGAGAATGACTGTATTGTTTTTCTGTCATCTTTTTCCAAAAAAAAATGATTCATCTTTACAACTAGCAATCAGGAGGAATAAAAACTGTATGCATTTAATCAAAAATGGCTACATCATAAAGATCCTTTAATTCTTGAAATGGCTATAACATAAAGCACATTTACTTCTTAAAACAGTTATATTATTAATTGGAAAAAAATATTTTTGATCTGTTTGAAATTCGAAAGTTAAAAAAATTAAAAAAAATCTTTTTTTTTTCAAGAGATCTAAGGCCTGGCAATTGAACCCCCAACCTCTTGTAAACTCAAAACTTTAACCGTTGAGCCATAAGACAATGTTGTTTATAAGAGAAGTGTTTTGAATGTATACTCAATTTCAACAATAAAGTATTACTTCCTATCTCTAATTCTAACATGGTATCAGAGCCAGTATTCCTAATAAGGCCTATACTAATTTGATCCTCGTTATTGATGTGGAGTGATTTTTGTCTTCATCGGAATCACTCCACCTCTCAACAACTTCTTCCCAAAACCCTAGCCGTCAACAAATAACAAGATCCAAAAATTCTAGCGGTCATCAACTACCTCTACCAAAACCCTAGCTGCCATCTACAACAACATTGACAACTCCAACATCAACCTCTCCTCCTCTGCGGCGACGTTCTCGGCCAACTCAACCAACTCACCAAATGACTTCAATCGGTCAACAAATCGAGCGGCCCATTCGATGTCGTGCTCTGCACGAGCCAGTTCTTTCCATAATCCAACGATGTCAAAGAAATCAAAGACTACATCTCCGGCCCCATCCCGACTTACTTCATCGGTGACTGTGGCTTCGCCGCTGCTCGATTTCTATCTGCAAAAAGTCGAGGCAATTTTTTGATGGATTTCGTCCAGATTTGCACTAACCTCCACTAGTCTCCGCTCCCAGCCCCACCTCCGCCACCCCCGCTGCCGCCTCTCTGATCGACACCGCCTCTCCTCACCCCCTTCCACCCTGGCCGCCACCCTCCCAACTAAAACCCAAAACCCTAGCCCTAATGTTTCTCCCCACCTCTTCAAACCCAAATATCCTACACCAAACCCAACCCGCTTACTCCATTCCCGAAACCCTCACCTATATCCTTATATTCAAACCCTAATAACCTCTTACCCTATACCCGCATCCAAATCCAACCCCGTTTAAATTCTACCCACCCATTTTTTTAATTCCCTTTAGAACAATTTATAAACAAACCCAAAAAAATTTTTACAGGTCTTTTAGTTTCTACAGTTTTTGTCAACAAACTCACACCGAGTTAGAGAGAGTGAGATGTCAACACCATCACAGTTCCTGTCTCCCTCACCTTCCATCGATGTCCATCTTCCGCATCCAGTTCTCAGTACAGGGAAAATTCTCAAGTCAAGGGTGAGATCTCAACATGCACCAATAGTGCGCCATCACATAATACTTCTATTTCTTAGTTTGGGGTGAGATCTCAACAGATCGGGATATGGAGATCCTGCCACAGTTCGGGATAGAAAATCCCAACAGTACATAACCACTACTTCCTTCCACCACATACTACTTCTTCTACTTCTCACTTCGGGGTGAGATCCAACAGATCGGGATATGGAGATCCTGCCATAGTTTGGGATATGGAAATCCCAACAGTGCATCACCACTACTTCCTTCCACTACTATTACTACTATTCTCAAGTCCTGGGTGATATGCAAACACATGCGCCATCGAGCGCCTTCCCTGTGCCATCTACTTGAGCATCGTTCCCAGCATCACAGTTTGCCATCCCTGCTACATCAACATCGTCAATATTCCAGACTCATGTTGTTTGAACCAACTTGAGTTTAAGAGGTGGTGTTAGATATTATATTACATTAGATATTAGTTTAGTCTCATATTGATTATGTATCAGTTTAGTATTCTCTTCTCTTCTACATATATGAGATATATTATACTCAGTTTATTCAATCAATAATCAACCAATAAAGTATTTCTTCCTATCCCTAATTCTAACATTAACAAATTATTATACCTCTCAATGATAACAACTGAGAGCATCTCCAACCATGCTAGCCATTTTGGCTCGCTAGAAAAGGCAAAATAGAGAGCCATTGGATAATTTGGCTAGTGAAAAAAATTCCCGCTCCAACCATGCTAGTTATTTTAGCTGGCAATAATTTTTTTAATTGCTGCTTCTTATTTCGGTCTGGGAGAAAATAGACAGTGAGTTAATAATTGAAGAAAACTACTAAAAATCAAACTTGTGACCCTGGCCGTTAAAGACAGTTAGAGCTCCTGAGATTGAATCTAGATCGTTGATTGACCATCGTGATTTGAATTCAACGGTTGCTGATGTGGCCGATAAACCTGCAAAAAGCCTAAAATGCCGGGGGGTGGCCCCGGCGACAGACCCTCCGACGCTCAAGTCAAAACCAGAAAGAGAGAGAGAGAGAGAGAGAGTAAGAGAGTAAAAACAGCCAACTTGTTGATTACCTTCTGACTGAAGAGGGGGAGGTGTATTTATAGGCCTGAGAGACATTTCAAGAGATTGATTTGTATCCGTTGGATCGATTTACCTACCTTATCTCTTTCATGTCTCTCCCCCTCAAGAGATTAGATATCCTTGTTAGGGGATAAGAAATTTGACTCTTAGCCTGCATGGGCTGGGTGTCTCTCCTAGTGGACCTAGTCTGTCACCTTTTATGGGCTCGAAAGAAGCTCATATCTTGGAGTGGGCCCAGACCTATAAAAGAGGCATGTGATGGCTAATCTGCCTGTATATGCTTTGAGATATGTGCAGAAATCGTACGGATCTGATCTGCTACAATTTTTACCATCATCATAACCCCCCACTTCCGAAAGGCAATTTTCTTGACTTTCGGGGAGTAGTACATCTTATTTTTGGAATCTGGCGTATAATCTTAGCGCTCAAAGTGTTCGGAGATACTTGTAACTGATCTGCGGCTTCTGGAGGCGGTGAATATTTTCTTGAATTTCTCCATATTTCTTTGGATTCTTTCGAATTTTCTGGAATTTTCCATTGTTCTTCGGATTTTTCCGAATTTTCTGGAATTTTTCCCAATTTCAAAATCACTTTCTCGAATTTTATAATTAATAAATTTAATTTTAATTATTTTTTTCACACTTTAATTTACTTTTCCAAATTAAAATAATAGTTTTTTTACATTTTTCATTACTTTTTCGATTTTTAAATGATTTTAAATTAATTTTTAACCGATTTTATGATTTATTGAAGCCTGACTCGCTTTTTGAACCGATCTGAGATGCAGATCAAGCCCAGCTCGCACGCTGAGGTAGATCTAACGATCGAGGAGCCAGAGGAGCGCTGGGGAAGCTAATGGAGCGATGTGGACGCATCTGAGCCGTCCCTTGCCCTCGAGCTCGATTTTTGGAGAGATCCAACTGTCGACAGTGGTTGTGAGCAACCCCTTAGCTCGGCCGACCATTTTGCCAAGCTACGAGCGATCTCTCGATTTCTGAGGGCTACTTCGATAAAGTCTCTCACCTAGCTATGGATATGGGGCGAGCCTTAGCTTTGTCAACCACCGTTCTTGCTGCCGTCAAGTGTTTTCTGACCGAGCTTGCCGAGCTTCGAAGTTCTGAGTTTTCGTCGCTGAGCTATGAGGTGAGGTCGATTGGAGGAGTGTGAGCTTCGTGTTTTGCCGAGCTATGGCCTTCGAGGTCTTTGAGCCTCGAGCTTGCGCTATCGAAGCTGTGGTCAAGCGCTCTGTTTTTCGTTTGGGCTGCGACTTCACTCTCCGTCGAGCTTCCTCACCCTCGTCAATCTATGGGAGCATTGAGCTACCTCCCCTTGGTCGAGCTATGAGGATTTGAGGCCTCACCGAGCTATTGAGCTTGAGTTTTGCCACCGAGCTTTGAAGTTCCACTTTCGGCCGAGCTTTGGTGATAGCTCGCTATTGCCGAGCTACGGTAGCGTGACTTGGCCGAGCTATGAGTTTCGTGTTCTGCCGAGCTATGGCGCATCGCTGAGCTATAGGGACTTAGGATTTGAGGGAATTCTCCGAGCCATAGAGATGGTGACTAAAGGTGGTTGGCAAAGCTGTCGACCGAGGCTTTTGGCTGAGCTTTGACGAAGCGAGAGCTCGGGGTCTTGGAGTCGGTGTTGCGAATGAAGAGAAGGGCTCTCAGTGGAGCTCTATTCTTGGGTTTTCTGACGAAGAAGCAGGGAGTGTTGGCGCTAAACTAAAGAAGAAGGAGAAGAGGAGAGCGGAGCGGGTTTCGGGTTTGTGGGCTCAAAATTTGACCTGTTAATACCCATTAGTTGATTCTTTTGAGTACTTCTTGATTTGCTTGCGGGTTTGGGTCGCGAATTCGACCCGACTTATACTTTAGCTCCCCTCTCACAACAATGAGGTGATTTTCTGGAGATTTTTTAAAGTATTTTGGAGTTTTTTGGGCTTGGGTTTGCATATAATTATATATATATATATATATATATATATATATATATATATATATATATATTTGTGTATATGCAACAATATATATATTTGTGTATATGCAACAATATGTATATATATATTGTTGCATATACACAAAATATATATATATATATATATATATATATATATATATATATATATATATATATATATGTGGGAAAAAGGGTTATGAGCAACTTGCTCATTTAGTAAATAAGCAATTGATGATGTGGCATACATGTGATGGGAAAAACCTTAAAAGGGTTAGTTGTCCAATGTATCACATGCATGCCACATAATCAATTGCTCATTTACTACTTGAGCAAGTTGCTCATATCCCTTTTACCCTATATATATATATATATATATATATATATATATATATATATATATATATATATATATAACAGTTATATGTGTATAAGATCCACCAATCAAGGGTAATTGGTTATATGTGTATACCCAGCTTTTTACTCCATCACCCTTGATTGGTGGATCTTGTATACACACACACACACACAGATATATATATATATATATATATATATATATATATATATATATATATATATATATATATATATATATATAATTGGTTATATATGTATACCCAGCTTTTTACTCCATCACCATTGATTGGTGGATCTCGTACACATATAGCTGTCCTGTGACTGCTGCAGACTTGCTGTTTGATCCTAGAGTGTTTGTGGAGAACGTTCTACGACAGAGTTTGTGTCGATCTTGGCATTTCTGCCCAATGAAACTATAGAGACATTTCTGAAATGGAATTGGATGTAGAAACTGCCGTTTGATCCCGACAAGTTTAAAGATAACTCTGAGATAGAGTTGATGTAGAAACTGTCGTTTGATCCCGAAGAGTTTATAGATGCAACTCGTGGTGGAGCTGAGTTGGAGCTTGCTGTTTGATCCTAGCAAATTTATAAAGACAACTCTTTGACTTGGTTGGTCCCGAAACGGCTGTTTGACCCCGGCGAGTTTAGAGACAACTCTGAGATAGAGCTGATGTAGAAACTGCCGTCTGATCCCGGTGAGTTTGTAGGGGCAACTCATGGTGGAGCTGATGTAGAAAGTGCAGTTTGATCCCGACAAGTTGGGAGACTACTCTGAGATAGAGTTGATGTAGAAACTGCCATTTGACCTCAGCAAGTTTTGATATAACTCTAAGATAGAGTGGGATGTTGAACTTGCTATTTGCACCAAGCAAGAAAGTAGATAACTCTGCGACGAAGTTAGATATTTGGACTTGCTGTTTGCACCCAGCAAGTTTGCGGAGGAACTCTGAGATAGAATTGGGTATTTGAACTTATTGTTTGACCCAGCAAGCTTAGAAAGGTAATTTCGTGATGGATTTGTGAATTGAACTTATTGTTTGTTCCCAACAAGTTTAGAGAGAAGTCTATGATAGAGTTGGTGTAAAGATTGCCCGTTGATCCGGTGAGTTTTGGAGACAACTCTGGTATAGAGTTGATGTAAAGACTGCCATTTGACCCCTGCAAGTTTGTAGGGAGAGCTATGAGATGAACTTGAGCTTGAACTTACTGTTTGGCCCCAACAAATTTATAGAGGTGACTCCTTGATCGAGTTGATTTAGAAACTGCCATTTGATCCCAACGAGTTTAGAGAGACAACTCGTATTAGAGCTGGTCAGAACCTGTTTTTTGGAGCCAAAAAGTTATTGATGGAGCTTAAGCGGTTAGTAGAACATTGAACCCTTTGTTTGGAGTCAACGAGTTGTTAATGGAGCTCGTGCAGAGGATACAGCGTTGAACTCATTATTTGGAGCCAATGAGTTGTTGACGGTGCTTGGGTGAAGACCAAGGCAGTGAACTTGTTGTTTGGAGTCAACAAGTTTTTGATATAGCTCGAGCGGTGATCAGAGCATGGAACCCGTTGTTTGGAGCCAATGAGTCGTAGACAGAGCTCATACGGAGAGCAGAGCATTGAACCCGTTGTTTGAAGCCATAGAGTTGTAGACAAGGCTCATGTGGAGAGTAGAGCATTGAACTCGTTATTCGGAGCCAACGAGTTGTTAATGAAGCCTGAACATAGAGCAAGGCATCAAACTCGGTGTTTGAGACCAATGGGTTGTAGACAGAGCTCATACGGAGAGCAGAGCATTGAACTCGTTGTTTGGGACCAACGAGTTGTAGATATGGCTCATGTGGAGAGTAGAGCATCGAACTCGTTATTCGGGACCAATGAGTTGTAGAGTGAAGCTTAAGTGAAGATCAAGGCATTGAACTCATTTATCGGAGTCAACAAGTTATTGATGCGGCCTGAGCGGAGAGCATAATATTGAACTCGTTGTTTGGGACCAACGAGTTGTAGGCCGAGCTTGTGCGGAGGGCAAAGCGTCGAACCCGTTGTTTGGTGCCAACAGGTTTTTGAGTGAAGCTTGAGTGAAGACCAAGGTGTTAAACTCGTTCTGTAGAGCCAACGAGTAATTGATGGAGCTCAAGTAGCAATCAGAGCATTGAACTCGTCGTTTGTAGCCAACGAGCTATTGATGGAGCTCTCGTGGAGAGCAGAGCGTTGAACTCGTTGTTTGGAACAAACAAGTTATTGATGAAGCCTGAGCGTATAGCAAGGCATCGAACTCGTTGTTTAGGACCAACGAGTTGTAGAAGGAGCTCATGTGGAGAGCAGAGCATTGAACTTGTTGTTTGGGACCAACGAGTTGTAGACGGAGCTCATGCGGAGAGTAGAGCATTGAACTCGTTATTTGGAGCCAACAAGCTATTTATGGAGCCTGAGCAAAGATCAAGGCGTTGGACCCGTTGCTCAATGTTGACGAGTAGTGGGGCAGAGAAACTCAAGTGGCGTGTGTAGCGTCAAACTCATTTTTAGAGCGAATGAGTGGTGGGTATTCTGAATCTTCTTATACTGGAGTGAATTCCCTTGTGTTTGTTTAGCATTAAGGTGATTCCATCCTTCTCTTTGTTGACAAGTAGTAGCGTACATCGAACGAGGTCCTTGGGACATAGAGCTTACTCTTCTTCATGATACGCTATGCTTTGAAAGAGTTGTGACTCTTCCGTTCGCACGACGCTTTAAGGAAGATAGAGTTGGAGCTTGCTCAAGTGAAGGTGGTCGGATATACCTAGAGTTTTCCCACCTAAAGAAGACTTGTCTTGAATTTCATCATTAAGAGCTGTGGCGGCCCTATAGAGTTATTAGCCGGTAGGAGGCCGGTGAAGAGGTTTGTTTCTCTTAAGTAGAGCATCTCTCCAGTGTGTTGTTGGAAGAACTGCTTACATGACAGTTTGTCGTACAGTGCTCGTAGGACTCTTGGTAGCGCTTCCTAGACATGAAACGTAGACTTATTGTAATTCTGCTGTTGTAATGAAACTTGTAGTTTGTGGAATAAGGAGTCTTGTACATGCGGGTGTCTTGTCCTGTGATTCATCATCTTGGGGGTCAGCTGGTTGTATGAGCAGCTCCTGGGGAGAGTTAAACTCTAGACTAGCCATTTTGTATTTGAATATGTCTGTAGTGCTACTGCATCTGAACATATGAGTTTGCGACGGTTCTGTGATTTGAAGAATTCCTTTCATATGCTTGATCCTTCTGTCTTGGTTAATGTGCCATCGACTGGGCTCTTTGTAGCTAAATAACAGGGCCTCAAGTCTATTGCGCATAGCTAACGAACCGTCGACGGTGTTTGACGAAGTTTGTCATTGCTCCATCTTGAACCCAGCTAGTTGTAGGGACAACTCCGAAGGAGAGTTGTTTGGAGTCAATGAGTTGTTGATATAGCTCGAGCAGTGATCAGAGCATGGAACACGTTGTTTGGAGCCAATTAGTCGTAGACGGAGCTCATACGGAGAGCATAGCATTGAACCCGTTGTTTGAAGCCATCGAGTTGTAGACAAGGCTCATGTGGAGAGTAGAGTGTTGAACTCGTTATTCAGAGCCAACAAGTTGTTGATGAAGCCTGAACGTAGAGCAAGGCATCGAACTCGGTGTTTGGGACCAATGGGTTGTAGACGGAGCTCATGCGGAGAGCAGAGTGTTGAACTCGTTGTTTGGGACCAACAAGTTGTAGATGGGGCTCATGTGGAGAGTAGAGCATCGAACTCGTTATTCGGGACCAATGAGTTGTAGAGTGAAGCTTGAGTGAAGACCAAGGCATTGAACTCATTTATCAGAGTCAACAAGTTATTGATACGGCCTAAGCGGAGAGCAGAGCATTGAACTCGTTGTTTGGGACCAACGAGTTGTAGGTCGAGCTCGTGCGGAGGGTAAAGCCTCGAACCCGTTGTTTGGTGCCAACGGGTTTTTGAGTGAAGCTTGAGTGAAGACCAAGGTGTTAAACTCGTTGTGTAGAGCCAACGAGTAATTGATGGAGCTCAAGTAGCAATCAGAGCATTGAACTCATCGTTTGTAGCCAATGAGCTATTGATGGAGCTCTTGTGGAGAGCAGAGCGTTGAACTCATTGTTTGGAGCCAACAAGTTATTGATGAAGCCTGAGCGTACACCAAGGCATCGAACTCATTGTTTAGGACCAACGAGTTGTAGAAGGAGCTCATGTGGAGAGCAGCGCGTTGAACTTGTTGTTCGGGACCAACGAGTTGTAGACGGAGCTCATGCGGAGAGTAGAGCGTTGAACTCAATATTTGAAACCAACGAGCTATTTATGGAGCCTAAGCAAAGATCAGGACATTGGACCTGTTGCTCAATGTTGATGAGTAGCGGGGCGGAGGAACTCAAGTGGCGTGCATAGCGCCGAACTCATTTTTAGAGCGAATGAGTGGTGGGTATTCTGAATCTTCTTATACTGGAGTGAAGTCCCTTGTGTTTGTTCAGCATTGAGGTGATTCCATCCTTCTCTTTGCTAACAAGTAGTTGCGTACATCGAACGAGGTCCTTGGGACATAGAGCTTAGTCTTCTTCGTGATACGCTATGCTTTGAAAGGGTTGTGACTCTTCCGTTCGCACGATGCTTTAAGGGAGATTGAGTTAGAGCTTGCTCAAGTGAAGGTGGTCAGATAAACCTGGAGTTTGTCCACCCAAAGAAGACTTATCTTGAATTTCATCATCAAGAGCTGTGGCGGCCCTATAGAGTTGTTAGCTGGTAGGAGGCCGGTGAAGAGGTTTGTTTCTCTTAGGTAGAGCATCTCTCCAGTCTATTGTTGGAAGAACAGCTTACATGACAGTTTGTCGTACAGTGTTCACAGGACTCTTGGTAGCGCTTCCTAGACATGAAATGTAGACTTATTGTAATTCTGCTGTTGTAATGAAACTTGTAGTTTGTGGAATAAGGAGTCTTCTACTTGCGGGTGTCTTGTCTTGTGATTCATCGTCTTGGGGGTCGACTGGTTGTATAAGCAGCTCCTAGGGAGAGTTAAACTCTGGACTAGCCATTTTGTATTTGTATATGTCTGTAGTGCTACTGGATCTGAACATATGAGTTTGCGGCAGTTCTGTGATTTGAAGAATTCCTTTCATATGCTTGATGCTGCTATCTTGGTTAATATGCCATCGATTGGGCTCTTTGTAGCTAAATAACAGGGCCTCAAGTCTGTTGCGTATAGCTAACGAACTGCCGACGGTGTATGACGGAGTTTGTCATTGCTCCGTCTTGAACCCAGCTAGTTGTAGGGACAACTCTGAAGGAGAGTTGTTTTCCAAATATGTTGTAAGGGGCCTCTGACAGATCGTGAGAGTCACATCAAATGGAGAGTTTAACTTCGGATTTGGATTCTGAACTTGTGTTGTGGAAAGCTTATAACGAATGTTTTGCACCGCTTTAAGTGTAAATTGGGCATGTAGCTCATTGTTTGCTTTAATGAATTAATAGGTTGCAGGAGCAGATCGAATGGTGAACCGCGCTCTGAACTTGCTTCATTGCAAATTGCTGGAGTAGCTTCGAACCATGGGTATGGACTTCGAACCCGTCTTGTAGGAAGCTTTCAATAAGTTTTTGGTGCCGTTTTTGTGTACAAGTTCAGCACTCAACTAATTGTATGCATCCGTAGAGTTGTACAAGAATTTTGCAAAAATTCGTGGTACATTTTATTGGAAAATAAAACTAAGCGGCTGCTATAGTGGCTGACCGTTATTACAAATTGGAAAAATTTGTTGGGAAATAGAACTAAGTGGCTATTTTAGTGGCTGGCTGTTATTACAAATTGAGAAAATTTGCTACTGCTATTAAGAGAGGACATTTGAGACGCCCTCATTCACCCTTGCAAGGTGTTCTACTTTCCAAGTCCCTGTTGATATCTCCTTGCCCCCCGGGTCTTTAAGTTGATGAGCCGTTAGGCGAACAACTTGGTAGACCTTGCCTGGACTTACCAGTTTCGGAGGGAGCCCCCAATTGTTTGGCATAGAGAAAGGAAAATCTGCTAATGCACAAATGTGTTTAGGCAAGATTATTTGTTTCTGTTGAATGAGCGGAGTGGCTTCGAATGAGTGATTCAGGTTTATTACTGTGTCATGATGAGAACTAGTTTAAATCTGGTAAGAGATGATGTGGCAAGTTTGGAAGTTCTTGGTAGAGTTGTTTATGGCAGTGGGTTCAAGCTCGTTTACAGTCTTGGAATTCTTGTGGCTGCTTTCTAGCGGTAGCTCTATGGCGTCGAGGGGGAGAACCGAGCCCCCAATTGTAGTGGTGTATCATGCTCGTGCTGCCCATTGGCTTCCTACAGCTTGGTCTACGCCAGCTGTTGTTAGAAACTTCATTTTCATGTGAAATGCGGAGGCAATTGAATGGAAGGCCGCTAGGCCGGGACAACCGAATTTAGCGTTGTATGCAGCTTTGACATCGACTACCATAAAGTCCAGTGCTTCTGTTCGAAGAGCGGGGGCTTTCCCTGCTGTCACATTCACTGTGATGACTCCTTCTACTTGAACGGGGACACCGAAGAATTTGTGGAGTGTGTAACCAACTGGCTTAAGTCGGTCTCGAGAGAGCTTGAGAGCCTTGAATGTGGCCATAAAGAGGATGTTTTCTGAGCTTTCATTGTCCACCAGGATACAGTGTACCTCATGACTTAGCATGCAAAGGTTTATGACCAATGCGTCGGAGTGAGGTGTTCGGATCCCTTCTAAGTCCGTGTTGGAAAAAGATATCGGGACCCCGGTGTTTATGGTAGGCATAATGTTATCTATGGAGTTGACTTCCCTAAAGAAAGGTTTGCGGGAAGAGTTGGAATCTCCCTCCATCGGGCCTCCATGAATGGAGTGGAGGATGGCCATGTGTTGAGAATCTTGCGGCTTGTATGGCCTATCTTGACGCTTATTAGCCCCCCCAAGTTGGAGGGTTTTCGGCATCTTTGTCTTTCTGAACGAAGTTGTAGAGATAATCCCTGCGAATCAAGGCTTCCAATTCTTCTTTAAGGGATTGACAATATTGAGTAGTGTGTCCATGATCTCTGTGAAATGCGCACTGCTTATTTTTGTCTCTTCTCCTGCTAGACATTGACATCGTGAGGGGAGGACGGATTATTCCATCCTTCTCAACTTCCATGAGGATGGCTGATACACTTGCATTGAGAGGAGTGAACTTGTCGAGGCGTGACGCTTGAGTTGCACGGCATGAAGTTGCGCCGTTTTTTTTGAAATTTCTTGAGTTCTTCCTCGCTTGCATTTTTCCGTTTGTTCCCGGAAGATGAATAATCCTTGCCTTGAGGATAGAGAGCTTTCTTGACCCTAATGTACTTGTCACTCCTTTCCAGAAGCTTAGTGAAACTTTTGGGTGGCTTTTTGGTGAGGGAGGCTTTCAGGTCTTTATTACTGATGTTGTGGCGGAAAGCTGCAACTGCTACTGAAGTGTTCACGGAGGAAATCGACTGCTTCAGTTGTAACACGTTTGACAAAGTCTTTTAGCGGTTCTCCATCTCTTTGCTTCAGTTCTAACAGGGAGATACTAGTCTTTTCCGCTCTTTGGCTAGTAACGAAGTGTGCAATGAAGAGTCCTTCGATTAGATCGAAGGAAAATATGGATTCGGGAGTCAGACGTGAATACCATTCCCTTGCCCGACAATGGTGCCAAAAACTTGATGTGAATATTTGCAAGTGTACAAAATCACAATAAGTAGTATAGTTAAGTGAAAAGAGTGTCGAACCCACATGGACTAATTATTTTATTGAGTACCAATATTACTAGATTAACTACTATTTGGAAAATCGAAAGTTAATAAAGAAAGAAACTAAATTAATTAATTTAAAGAACTAACTAAATTAACTAAAATGTGCAGAATCTGAAATTTTGTTGTTTATTAATTGCAAAATTAATTGTAGAACTTTTGATTTCACCTAGTTAATCCCACACAATATATAACTCAATATGAATAAAAGATTATTTTTCCAAGTTGTTGGCCAAAATTCCCATAGTATTCAATATTCTCTCTCAAGCAATATCAAAATATTCTCAACTAATTATTTGTCATAGTTCATGCACAAATTACTAATTGAAAATTCACTCAGATCAATGGATTTTTTTAACGGTCACATTAACAGCGGTTCGCTCTTTTAACAATGTTTAATTTTATTAATCACAAATTACTAGTTCGGTCTCTCCATGATTTAATAGATCATACAAACGTCGGTCAACCAATTGTAAGCATTAAGATCAAAAATCAAACACACAACCATGGAAAAATAGAAAAATAATATAGAATTAAAATTGTGTTATCAAAACTAGGCTACATCGAACCCCTAAAAAAATAAAATTTAGTTCATAATAAATATATTTCAACTAATAAATATTGTTTGGGATTGCATAATAAAATTAGACAAATAAAAAGAGATACAGGAAGAATAATTTTGTAAAAAAATTCCAAACCAAAATGCCTCGAGAACTGATCCGCAACTCAAGCCTTTTCTTCCTATCTCTTTCTCTGTCTTTGAATTTCGCGCCAGCACAACAGAGCGCGCCGCCACGTCAGCACAGCAGAAGAGGCGCCGCCACATCACCGCACTCAGCTTCCCCTGTCTCTCACCTCACTGACGTCATGCCGCCACGTCAGGTCCCTGTCCCTGTCTCTTGAACAGCACGTGCAAGGCCCAGCGCCTTCTTCTTCTCTTCTATTTCGTCCTTTTCCTTTTTTTATTTTTTTTAATATTTATTTTTTTATTTTTTTAGGTTGAGGAAGCCGTCGCTCTCCTCTCGTTCAGCGCTTGTGAACCAAAAAGAACGAACTCAAAGTGAATTTTCATCATTCTCTTGTTTGCTTTTCTGTTTATAGGCACGGGAAGTAGAGATTAGGGTTTATTTTTGCAGAAAAACCCTAATTCTTTATTTATTTGTTTCCTTCTTTAATTTGCACTTTATTTCTTGCTTCTTTTTCTTCTCTTTCTTTTTCTTGAAACACGTGTTGCATACACATGAAATAAATTCAGAAATTAGGATTTAAAATAAAATAAAATAAATTAGTTTAAATTAGTTAAACTAACTAAAAACCAAATTAGCTCATTGAAACCCTTTAAAAATTATTTATTGCACTTTTAGCTCAATTGGCAAATTATTATTTTTATCTTGCTTTTCACACGACCAAAATGTAAATTTTAAAATTCAACAAAACAATAAAAATTAATAAATCATTCTGTTTGTTTTGTTTGTTGATTTTTACCAAAAATATTCACCTTTTGCATCAAAAAATCTTTTTCCTTCAAAAATAATTAATTAATTGAAATCTATGGAATTGAGATGAATTATAAACAAGATTGACGAATACAAACAATTTTTATAGGTAAATGAGTACAAATATTTATATAAAAATTAGACACATCAAATACCCCCAAACTTAAGATTTTGCTTGTCCTCGAGCAAAAAGTAAAACCACGAATAACAGAATAATAATCAATAGTAGTCTCAACTCATCACACTAAGAGATCTAATTATGCAAGCATCAAAATTTTAACTTAAAACATAAACAACAGCAATTAAAGTAAAACCAAGCATACCCACTTTCTCCAGTGCAATTATTCATTCATAATTCCAAACCCAATCATAATTGTCATGCAATTAATGTAATTATAGTATGTAACAACTCCATCTGTGATTACCCAATTTTCACTACTACAAACCGAGTAGCAAACTATAGTTCTTTTTTCCTCTTCTCTAAGTTGTCACTTGCCTTTTGACACGAATGCAAACATTTATGATGAATTCACCCGGTTACTCAACAAGTCACAAACTTAAAGTGCTTTGCATACTCATATTTCAAGTTGCTGTTTAACGTAAAAGTAAACATTGGTGATGAATACCCCTAGTTACTAAGCAACTCAAAATATTGGAGTAGATTAAATTTGTTTATTCAATTATTTGATCATTATCACTCTATTTACTTGAACTCTGTTTAGGACTAGATCAGAGGGGATAATCACAAAAAAGGCATCACATTTTTCTTTTATGTATAATCACATGACTCACAATTGTGTAAGAAAATTTGAAATTCAATAATCCTAAAATAAATAAGTATGCTTAATCTTTCTATATAAGCAATTGTTTATCATAAAAAAGAAATTATTTCAATACTTAGCACAATAAAGAACTCAAAAGTGTAATGTTAAGCCTAATTGAAATCCCTTTTGGTGTTTTTTTTCCTTTTCAAATATATATAAAATTAAAAATAAAATTGTACCCCTTCCCCCAAACTTGAATATCACATTTTCCTTAATGGGAAAGGAAAAAGAAAAATAAAAAGAATGCAAAAAGTTTAGAATTCTCCCCTAATTCGTGTTAAAATTCTACACACGCGACGTTCAGTGTTTCAGAGATATCTTGAGTTGTAGGTGTCCAAATGGGCTGATTCTTTTTGTTCTGGAAAGCTAAGACAATTGGCTACAATCTCTCTTTGAAACAATTTTCCAGATTCTGACTCCATCCTTCTAAAAAACATCCATCAATGTAGGTGTAGAAAACAGCTCCGCCCGGCGACTTTCAAACTTCTGCAATTCTACAAAATAAAATCAAAAATTAAAATTATAATAAACTAAAAAAAAAATCAAATCTAAATGCAGTAAAAGAAAACATGGGTTGCCTCCCATGAAGCGCTAAGTTTTAAGTCTTCAGCCAGACATGGTGGCTGATATGGTTATGTAGCGCCAAGTTCGAACGACATACGAGCCTCTTTTCCAATAATTCTTTTCATATGTGGATTAAATTTTTTCTGTGCATCCATCAAGCTTGATGGTAGCGGCTCGAATTTCATTCGTTTCTTTCTTGAAGATGGAGTCTTTGATATCCCCACCTCCTTGAATGTCAGCTGAGAAAATGGATGAATAGATGGTGCAGCATCCAAATACATAACCTATTTCAAATTCTTTTCTTTCTCACATTCAAGAGTTGTTTAATTTGTTGGACATACTTTTATAGGTAACTTATCAATTTCAGCACTATGTTTCTCGCCCACAGTTAAATCAGTTTTACTTACTTGAAAAAACGACTGTTCTTCAGTAGGAAACTTCATGGATTTAAAAACATCAAAAGTCACTTGCTCATGCTGTGTTTATTCCTTCACAATTGGTTCGTACTCTTCTTCCTTTCAACCACATTTTGTTCGCCATTTTCTTCTTGTGGTTGCTCAATTGTCCTCCCACTTCTTAGTGTTATTGCTTTGACATGCTCCGTGGGGATGGTCACGGTGTTGCGGGGTAAGTTTCCTTTTGTTCTCTCTGTAAGAATATTTGAAAGCTGACCAATTTGACCCTCAAGATTGTGAATTGAAGCCGTATTATTTTGTATTGCCAAATCTGTCTTCTGCATGTATTACTCTGTCTTCTGTATGTATTGCATAAACATATCTTCAAGTGTCGGCTTCTTTTCTTGTTATTGAAAATTTTGTTGTGGTCTAGCTCGTCCTTGATTATTGTTCCAAGATAAGTTGGGGTGATTTCTCTATCCTGGATTATATGTGTTTGCAAAAGGATTGTTTTGCCTTTGAAAATTTGACACAAAATTTGCTTGTTCGGTATTTGATGGAGCAAAAGGGTTCCCCACTTGGCAATCTGCACTTGTGTGATTTCCAGCACAAAAATCACAAATAATACTAGTATGAATAGCATTAACATTCATAATACCTATTTGTTTAGATAAAATATCAATTTTTGCAGTTAAAGTAGAAATAAGATCAAGTTCAAAAACTTCAGCCACTTTTCTTGGCATTGTACTCTCTGAAGACCACTAATAATCATTTGATGCCATCTCCTCTAAAAGTTCATAGGTTGCTTCGTGAGTTTTGCTTATTAGTGCACCTCTAGCTGCTGCGTCAACCATAGATCGAATCGTAACTCTCAAACCATTATAGAATATTTGAGTTTGCAGCCATTTCAGTAATTCATGATGAGGACACTTTCTCAGTAACTCTTTGTACCTCTCCCATGCATCATACAAAGACTCGGTCTCAAATTGAAAAAAGTTGATAATATCATTGCTTAGCTTCGCTGTCTTTGCCGGCGGAAAATACTTAGCCAAATTTTTTTGTGCAAGTCCCTCCCAAGTAGTAATACTACCGGGTGGTAGAAAATTTAGCCAAGCCTTCACCTTATCTCTTAGTGAAAAATGAAAGAGTCTTAATCGAATTTCATCATCTGATACTCCGTTGTGTTTGAAAGTGTCACAAATTTCCAGAAAGTTTGCAATGTGAACATAAGGATCCTCGTACGATAGCCCTCCAAATTGAATAGTCTATTGAATAATTTGAATGATCGCCGGTTTAATCTCAAAATTGTTAGCTTCAATAACCGGCCTCTTTATGCTTGATGTTGCTCCATTAATTGAGGGCATAGCATAGTCTCTCAAAGCCTTGTTCTCATCGTTCGCCATAATAATGGACTTGTATGTCCTGAAATATAAGTATATAAAAAAATAGAAAACCTAAAAAAAATAAAATAAGAAAAATAAATAAAAGTAAAAGTATGTCAAAAGAAAATAAAGAGGTAAAATAATAATAAAACAAAACAAATTAAGAAATCCAAACTAGTAATAATCTAGCAATTTTCAATATCAATAAAAGAATAACTAGTCCCCGGCAACGGCGCCAAAAACTTGATGTGAATATTTGCAAGTGTACAAAATCGCAATAAGTAGTATAGTTAAGGGAAAAGAGTGTCGAACCCACAGAGACTAATTATTTTATTTAGTATCGGTATTACTAGATTAACTACTATTTGAAAATTTGAAAGTTAATAAAGAAAGAAACTAAATTAAATTAATTTAAAGAACTAACTAAATTAACTAAAATGTGCGGAATCTGAAATTTTGTTGTTTATTAATTGTAAAATTAATTCTAGGGCTTTTGATTTCACCTAGTTAATCCCACACAATATATAACTCAATATGAATAAAAAAATTATTTTTCCAAGTTGTAGACCAAAATCTCCAAATTATTCAATATTCTCTCTCAAGCAATATCAAAATATTCTAAACTAATTATTTGTCATAGTTCATGTGCAAATTACTAATTGAAAATTCATTAAGATCAATGGATTTCTTTAAAGGTCACATTAACAGCGGTTCGCTCTTGTAACGGTGTTTATTTTTTTAATCAAAAATTACCAGTTCGGTCTCTCCATGATTTAACAGATCATACAAACATCGGTCAATCAATTGTAAGCATTAAGATCAAAAATCAAACACACAACCATGGAAAAATAGAAAAATAATATGGAATTAAAATTGTGTTCTCAAAACTAGGTTACATCGAACCCCTAGAAAAATAAAATTTATTTCATAATAAATATATTGCAACTAACAAATATTGTTTGGGATTGCATAATAAAATTAGACAAAGAGAAAAAAGATACAGGAAGAACAATTTTGTAAAAACTATTCCAAACTTAAATGCCTCAAGAACCGATCCGCAACTCAAGCCTTTTCTTCCTCTCTCTTTCTCTGTCTTTGAATTTCGCGCCAGCACAACAGAGCGCGTCCCCACGTCAGCACAATAGAAGAGGCACCGCCACGTCAGCACGCGTCAGCGCCATCACGTCACCGCACTCAGCTTCCCCCATCTCTCTCCTCGCTTACGCCATGCCGCCACGTCGGCTCCCTGTCCCTGTCTCTCGATCAGCACGCGCAAGGCCCAACACCTTCTGCTTCTCTTCTATTTCGTCCTTTTCTCCTCTCGTTCAGTGCGTCATCCTTCTCTTGTTTACTCTTCTATTTATATGCACGGGAAGTAGAGATTAGTGTTTATTTTTACAGAAAAACCCCAATTCTTTATTTATTTGTTTCCTTCTTTAATTTGCTCTTTATTTCTTGCTTCTTTTTCTTTTTCTTGAAATACGTGCTGCATACACACAAAATAAATTCCAAAATTAGGATTTAAAAATAAAATAAAATAAATCAGTTTAAATTAAATAAACTAACTAAAAATTATATTAGCTCATTTAAACCCTTTGTAAATTATTTATTGCACTTTCAGTTCAATTGGCAAATTAAAATTTTTATCTTGCTTTCACACGACCAAAATGTAAAATCTGAAATTCAACAAAACAATAAAAATTAATTAATCATTCTGTTTGTTTTGTTTGTTGATTTTTACCAAAAATTCACCTTTCACATCAAAAAATCTTATTCCTTCAAAAATAATTAATTAATTGAAATCTATGGAATTAAGATAAATTATAAACAAGATGGACGAATACAAACAATTTTTATGGATAAATGAGTAAAAATTTTTATATAAAAATTAGACACTCACTGATCCTTTCAGTGTTGCGGGATATGTCATACATGAGTACGTCGGTGGCGTTATAGACCATCATAAGTGTTTTAAAGCTCTCGACATGGTCTGCCGGGTCTAATTCCTCGTTATAGAATTCGAATTGAGGAGCCTTGAAGCCCCTTGGGATGGGTGCATTGAGGATGGCTCTACTGAAGGGAGGTTGACTAGGGCGGTAGGCCCTACTGGAACAGTTTCTCTTATTCTTCATCTGTTCTAGGAAATCTTCTACTTCTTGGATACGGCGAAGGACTTGGTCGTCCTACCCCTGAGATCCAGTTGAGTTGGTGGATCCTTCGCTAAGGGGGAGGCTAAGATCTTGACTCCCTTGGAGCACATGGAGGATGTCAAGCTTGAACTTATCCAGTTTGGCCCTAGTGACTGGGGTGTTTTACCCTCTGTTCTGCTCAAGAAGCCTTTGATTCTAAGGAGTTGGGCTCCTCATTGTTGGATGCCCCCTGTGAAAGGAGGATTTTCTTGATCTTTGTCTAGAAAGATGGGTTCTCCGGTTCGCTTGATGTCCAGAACAAGAGGCCTCAGATCGGGCGTGCCTCTTGTCCAACCAGATTCGCAGGTTGATTTCTTGTTTCCTATTATTGATGATCTGGGTGAGATCTCTAGACCCCCGTGGGCCTCGTGAGGCCATTGAATAGTTGAAACATTATGGATTGAGATGCGATCGTACTTAGGATGTTGTTCATGTTGGGAGCCCCTCGGTGCCTCTCCGTTGGAAGGAGCATAATTAGGCTTCCGGGGTGATGCTTGAGGAGGAGTTTGATCATCCATAGGAGGAGTTGGTTGACGAAGAGAGGTAGTGCGATGGCCGGAGGCTGCCCCTTTACCTCTTAGTCTTGGTAGCACGGAGACAAGCCTGACTTGTGTAGTATTTTTCACAGACGGTGCCAATCTGTTGTTGCTTATTTTAGTGTGGGAGCAAACAGATAGTGAGTTAATAATTGAAGGAAACTACTAAAATTCAAACCTGTGACCCTGGCCGTTAAAGATGGTTAGAGCTCCTGAGATTGAATCTGGATCGTTGATTGACCACCGTGATCTGAATTCGATGGTTGCTGATGCGGCCGATGAACCTGCAAAAAGCCTGAAATGCCAGGGGGTAGCCCCGGCAACTGACCCTCCGACGCTCAAGTCAAAACCAGAAAGAGAGAGAGAGAGAGAGATTAAAAGAGTAAGAACTGACAGATTGTTGATTACCTTCTGATTGAAGAGGGGGAGGGGTATTTATAGGTCTGAGAGACATTTCAAGAGATTGATTTGTGTTCGTTGGATCGATTTACCTACCATATCTCCTTCATGTCTCTCCCCCTCAAGAGATAAGATATCCTTGTTAGGGGATAAGAGATTTGACTCCTAGCCTGCATGGGCTGGGTGTCTATCTTAGTGGGCATAGTCTGTCACTTTTTATGGGCTTGAAAGAAGTCCATGTCTTGGAGTGGGCCCAGACCTGTAAAAGAGATCTGTGATGCCTAATCTGCCTGTAGATACTTTGAGATCTGTGCAGGAATTGTACGACTCTGATTTGTTGTAATTTTTACCATCATCATTAATTTTTATTTCATCATTGATTAAAGCCCAAAGAAAATGCTAAACAATTAATACATAATTAAAGCCAAAATATATAAACAAAAAATCTAGCCCTTTTTGAATGCCCAAAAAGGGGGAAAAAACAGATCTGTGAGATCGCAATTTTGAGATCGCGATTTTCTGATTTCTGCGATCACATCTTTTTTTCGCGATCTTTTTTTACCGATTTTTTTTTTGTGGATTTTTTTTTTGCGATATCTTTTTCACGATCAGAATGAGGAAGGAAAGTTTGGCGAGCGATACAATCTCACCACATCTGACAAGTGAATTTGAAAATTTTATTTTGGCGAGTGGTTTGGCGAGTTCCGTTGGAGCAGATTTTTCTTTCTAAATTTTCTATTTTAGCTAAAAATAAGAGATGACTAGCATGGATGGAGATGGTCTGAGAACATTGCAGAATTTCTTTTGAATTTCTTCTTTCTTAATGGGAATATCCTACAATTGGACGCGCTTCATTTCTGAAACTGAAATATACATTCTTCATCTTCGGAAAAAAACAATTGCTTCACAATAATAAACAAGCATTGACATCCAAATGAGCCTCTGATGTTACAATTCTATATATACATACACGCAACAAACAAGTTCTAGATACTTTAAAACCACGACTCTCTTAATAGCATACCAACACAGAAAAGAACTTGGCCGTAGTTAGATTTCTGGATGATAATGGTCATCACCACCACCAAGTCCACCACCACTGGTGCCGCCGCAATCTCATCTGCCACCCTCACAGTCATAAAGATCCACTCACAGTGCGAGAAACAAGTCATTTTTACAATGTAGAGTGCAAAATCCGACGGCATCGCCATGCCCATTGCTCCTTCTCCGTCTCTTTCTTAAACTCTCTCCTTTTAAAGCAAATATAATCAAGTCTTATGATTGTTGTGCCTTTGGAAACTTGTAGTTGAAGAGAAGTGCAACTTATACGACAACTAGCGGTTGATCAGTTAATTTCCTTGTTGTAATGTGAGGGTTTGTTGACACTTACGGTTAGCTTGTTACCTTAATTTATGCAATTAGTTAGGTGGATATGTTAAATAAGGTGTGATCATGAAACTTGGATAGAAACGGTAAAAAAGTATATAATAGCTTGTAGCCTTAATATTGTGCTAAACTGAGCATAAGAGAAACCAGGCTTTATGTAGCCGACCCCCCCCCAACTAGTCCGAAAAAAACTTTTTTCTTGTTGTTGTGGTTAGATGGATATGTTAATTAAGGTTATTACATATCTGTGTTGCAAGTCACAAATATTTGAATACATTTGGGTGTTTGAATCCTTCTATCTAATCTACCTACCAATTAACATATAATCTTCTATTGATGAAATCCATTGCAAGTTCGGATTAATTATTCAATTCTTTGTTTTGAAAAAAAGTTATAGCGTAGTCATTATTTCCCTAACCAATAATTAATCTATAATACACTGGTAATATACACGTGCGATGCACGTTTTAATAATTTTAAAAAGTAAAAATAAAAACTCTGATGTAGGAAGGATTTGAACCGGAAACCTCCTTTATATTAGTTATGTACGTGATTTGTACATGTTGGTAGAATGACAAAATGACAAATGACACTGAGACCTTCTCCCATTATAATATTAGAGATTAGAGATTAGAGATTAGAGATTGGAGATATCTTTTCAATGCATAATAAACTATAAACCTAGTTAAACTATATTCCTTGTGAGACTGCTCTTCAGATTATTGCTTACAGCCGCGTAAAATGCCTTTGACATAGCCACTTCAGCGGAAAGATTGGCTTCATCTCCAAGGAAAGCACTAAAAGAAAATAAGTGGAGATTTTTCTCATTAAGGAAATTTTTCTCATACAAAATAATTATATTCACTTGATGGGACGCTCATGGAAAATCCACTCTGTTCATCATGTTTACCATGTCAATAGATGTATGTGTAGAAAAAATCAAGTGATTTGGAGATCATTCATCCATGCATCATGTGGGTCTAATTTGTGGTTCGATTTGGATTACTGTTGAAATCATTCATTTTTCAACCACATGATGCATGGATGAATGATCTCTAAACCACTTGATTTTTTCTACACATACATCCATTAGCATGATAAATATGATGGACAGAATAGATCTTCCATAATGGTCTAACCAAGTGAGTATAATCACTTTGTATGAGGAAAATTTCCTCATACTCTATATGAGGCTCACTTTTCTTTATATATATATATATATGTGGTGATGGTAAAAATTGCAGCAGATCAGAGCCGTACGATTCCTGTATAGATCTCAAAGCATCTACAGGCAGATTAGCCATCACATGCCTCTTTTACAGGTCTGGGCCCACTCCAAGATATGAGCTTCTTTCAAGCCCATAAAAGTGACAGACTAGGCCCACTAGGAGAGACACCCAGCCCATGTAGACTAGGAGTCAAATCTCTTATCCCCTAACAAGGATATCTTATCTCTTGAGGGGGAGAGACATGAAAGAGATGAGAAATTTAAATCGATCCAACGGACACAAATCATTCTCTTGAAATGTCTCTCAGGCCTATAAATACCCCTCCCCCTCTACAGTCAGAAGGTAATCAACAATTTTCCAGTTTTCACTCTCATACTCTCTCTCTCTCTCTCTTTTTCTGGTTCTGACTTGAGCGTCGGAGGGTCTGTTGCCGGGGCCAACCCCCGGTGTTTTAGGCTTTTTGCAGGTCCATCGGCCGCATCAGCAACCATTGAATTTAGATCATGGTGGTCAATCAACGATTCAGATTCATTCTCAGGAGCTCTAACCGCTTTTGATGGCCAAGGTCACAGGTCAGAATTTTAGTAGTTTTAATCAATTAACTCACTATCTGTTTGCTCCTACACCGAAATAAGCAGCACAGATTGGCGCCGTCTGTGGGAAACTATGTAATACCCCGCAAAATAGCATATAGATATTTTTGCATAATAATTCATTCACTGTCAAGAATTGCACACGATTACATATTTTTTTGAAAATTATCAGTTTTAATTGAAAATTTTCAAGTATATGAGCTATTCTAAACCCAATAAGATAAACTCGGGATATCTTCTCAATTAAACTATGGATTTGCCCCGATTGTTTTGACAAGACAATCTTCGGGAGAAAATAATAAATTTTATAAACATTATATATACATACATATATATATATATATATATATATATATATATATATATATATATATATATATATATATATATATATATATATATATATATATATATATATATATAATTTATTTTAAACTAAATTAGTGCTTGAAGTGAATATGGATTGTACTTGTGCTTAGGAGTTAGGGTTAGGGTTAGGGTATGGAGACCTAGGGTTAGAAACTAACCCTCATCATGATTAAACCGTTGGACCCAATCTTGATGAATATCCAATGGTTGGAAATCCACCATGAAGAAATCATCATGAAATTTCCAAAAAGAATCAAGAAGGTTCTAGTTTGTTGTGTTGGCACCATCTCACCCCTCCACCTCGACTCACTCTAACTATCTCCATCCTCACCCTTCATCTGTTTCCGGCCTCCATTTGGAAACCCTAGCATCTCCTCTCCCTATAAATGTCCCACTCCATTCACTTCTCATTCTTCTTATCTTGTTGTTTTGTTTTATTCAAAAAAAAAAAAAAGAGAGAAAGAGAAGGGGAGGAAATGGAGAAGTCTTTTTTGATTGTAGTAGAAGGAAGTTGTAGTAGCGAAGAAGTATAGTAGGAGTTGGCCAAGGTTTCTACAAGGCAAGTGAGCAAAGGATAGGAGCTAAAGCTAATGGAGAGATTCTCTTGCAACACAAGGTGGGTGATTCTCTAAAACTCTAAAAATTTAGTTTTTGTGTGTGTATGTGATTTAGCATGTAGTAGGAGTTAAGAAAATCTTGGTTACCATGTGTGAATATTAGCATGCTAAGAAAAAGATATCTGTATGATAGAACAACTCTTACTACGATTTGGTTTAAAGAACTTGTATAAGTAGGTGAGTTTGGGAATTTCTAGCTCACACACGGCTTAGAATTTTTGACTAAAATTTTTAGGACTTGTTGTGCTATGGAGCTAGAGCTCACATGAATTTTTTTTCATAATATTTAGAGTCCATTTAGTAGCCCAAACCCCCACTCAAATTTCGGACAGAAACAGGGTAAAAAGCCTGTTGTTTGAGAGAAATTGTTGTCTTTCAAAGATCATAACTCAATATTGGTAGGATATTTTGAGTTGAAAATTTTTCTGAATGCTCTTGTATGTGTCTACAACCATAGTCTTAAATTTCACATATTTCTGATATTTTTTATGCATAAAAAATATTTTAAGTTACAATTGGTCTGGAAGTTGTAAGCTGAAGCTGTCTATTTCTAGATTGAAGCTCACCTAGTCATAACTACTTGTGTGTGCATGATATTGCCATGAAAGTTTCTGTAGTAGCTTGTAGTATGTGTATACATCTTGATTCTCAAATTTTAGAATTTTTAGATAGCATTTGATCAAGTTTCAAAAATAAGTAGTGTGAAGTGGTAAGACCGTGTTTGGAAAGCAGCTGCATTTTTGTGCTATGTGGAAAGGGGCATAACTCCTTGTGTAGCATGAATCTATGGTATATGTATAGTTTCAGAATCTCAAATTTAATGTGCTTTGGACGTAGGGTTGATTTTTGTTGAATTTATAGTAGACTAGGTTCAGCCTAGCTCAGATTAACTGATCTGTAAAGATGTGTAATTCTAGAATTATGGGTTAAGAATTTGGAAGAATGATCAATTAGAGAATTTTAGTAGGGAGTCGTAGCTTTCCAAAACATCTGGAATCATGTGATTCTTGTTTGTGGTTTAAAAGTTATGATTTTCCTAAGACTGGGGCAGATCCAGTCTTAGTCGAGACCATGTTTGCTAAATGAACCAATTCTTCCCTGTATGTGCACCTGATAGAAATTGGTGTTTTTGAGGACCTTAATGGATTATTTTAAGGATAAGTTCAGCTAGGAAGTCGTAGTAGACACTCCCACCTTTCCATAGAATCTGGAATCGAGTAATTCTGATGAGGGAGCAATTTTTTATGATATTGGAAACGTGCAACATTTGCATTTAAGAATGTACAGTTGAGAGTATATGGGGTTTTTATGGTATCAAGATATTTGAACTTTGAAGTAATGATCAACTAGAGACTTGTAGCATAGGATCTTAGCTTTCCAGAATGGGTAATATCAAGTGATTCTGAATTATATCTTGGAAGTTATGGATGTTACAAGTTCAGTAACCTGCCGGCTTGATCGACTCCTTGCATGTGTTAACTCAGGGAACAAGAGTTCTATAAGGAATTTGAGGGAATTGTCAACTAGGGGATTGCAGTAGAGTTTCCTACCCTTCTAGAAAACCAAACTTTGTTAGATTCCGATGAGCATAGCTTGAGTCGCAACTACTACTTATGATTGGAAGACTAATATGGAAATTTATGCATACCGTAGTATAGTGATTGTGAGCTATTGGGTTTTAAGATGTTGTAAGAACTTCATCTGGAACTTGGACAAGATTTATATGCATAGTACTCATGGTGGACACATGAGTGAGTTAAGAGAATAAGCTATATGGTCGATTTGTGATTGGTGTCTTGATGCCTGAGTCTGTCAATGGTCGGGGATTAGTGCTTGCGTATGTTTACCTTCATTCACAAATTTGTATGTATCTTTTGGGCGTTGATGGACTACCCGCTGAGAGTCATGGGCCGAGGTTATGGTCGAAGACCTGTGAAGGTATTGAGAATCGGTGAATGTTGATTCACCATGATTAATTGTTATTTTGACAAGACCAGTCAGGCTCAGCATTGGTTGATACAACACCGTGCATGATTGAGTGATAACTTGTTTTTAGTAAACTGCATTTAATAAGTTTGCTTTACTATTCGCTTGGAGACCTAATTGGTGTTAGGGGTGATTCCCTATAATCTAACTTGTTCTAAGAGCCAGCATTAGGCGGTGATAACCAAGGTGATCTCTTCCTGTCATTAGGGATATGTGCTGTTGTGCGTATCTCGCACTATTGATTCCTGAAGTGCCGTGGTAAGAACGGGAGTTTCCAATCGGATAGGGGGCTTAGTCCTTCGAGGCAGTCATGTTCTTATGTTGAGTGGACACGAACAGACCATGGGTCTGTTGTCCCATAGATCTTCGGCGCCATAAATATGCGGCAGTATATCTGTAGGATCGTCACGGCATTTGGTGTGATTCAGACCGATTTGGGCACTAGTGGCAACACCAGTGTGTTTAGCAGTGATAACTGCAGGATTCACCAGCCACGATTGTATCTATTGGGAACATGTTGAGTACAATAGTAGAATGCATTGCATGGCGAGGGTTCAAAACCCTAAAACTAGAGGTAACGACTTGATATGGAGTATATGTAATACGGGATGCATGTGTGTCCAGAGTCTTGCTGACATTAGACTAAGTACATCTGTTTTCTGTGCATTGTGTACTATGCTTGAGACTTTAGGTCATTGCATACACTGACACTAGGAAATTAGGACGCACGTTTCTTTTTCCATTCAAGATGGTTTGTGACTGCTAGTTGGAGATCGTTGTTTTCTTATCAGCATTGCGTCAGTAGAATTACTGACATGCCCACTTAATTAGGTGCTGGAAACTGGAATCGGGAAAGCAGACATCCAAATAGAGGAGCAATGTACTTACCTACCATGCGAGCAGGCGCAGAAATATTAGAGTCACACAACAGAAGGCTCAAACCGAGGGGCAAGTCCTAGGAAGCAGATTGACTACTCAGCGGAGTTCGGCGGTGATCAGTCAATTACCATTCTGGAAGATAGCTGATAGCTTCACAAGAGGAGTCTGATATTTGTACCATGTTGTAATGAATTAATGTAATTGGTATTCCTTGTTCAAGAATAATATACATTGTAACTAATGATGTAATGATATTATTTGGAAATAAAAGTTTTTATATCATTTACTGTGTTGAGATGCATTTAAAGGCACAAATTCTGGTTGTGTCACGGATGTCCGGAAATGGGGCTTTGGGGCGTTACAGTTGGTATCAGAGCCGACTTTCGACACCGATTATGGGTCAAAGTAGATGAGCGCCTGAGATGGAACTGTAAAGGACAGTATGCTGGTTACGATCGGGGGCAGTACACTGGTTGAGGATGCTGAGTTCTTAAGGAGGGGTGTGTGTAACACCCCGTACTTAAGCGGGTATATATATATGATATTATATAGAAAATATATAATATATGTATATATATATATATATATATATATATATATATATATATATATATATATATATATATATAATATAATATAAATAAGATGAGGTGGTTAGCTGTTGGCCTATAGAAAGCATCCTATAGGGCTTGATTAAGAGAATTGATGATGGAAGCTTATAGGATGGTCTATGGGGCTTAGCTTGCATTAAATGAACAAATGGAAGAATGAAGTGTGCATGCATGGAGAATGTGACGTGGTGCTTGGGAATAAATCCCATATCGAAAAATGGAAGGAAGAAGTGTGAGTATATATAGGAAAATCCAAATGATAAAGGTCACTTATAAGGTTAACCCACCTTTTGATGGTGCCTGTGGTTGGCGTGGCTAGAGTTTTGTGTCCGTTCTTTCGCGTGCGTGCACACGTAGCCGTGTAAGCAGCTGAGCCGGGCTCGGGGCGTTACATATCTTTCCAACTTTGTTCAGAAAGACAATGACGCCGAAAACCCGGGGGGCTAATAAGCGTCAAGAGTGGCCATACGAGCTGCAAGACTCAACACATGTCCGTCCTCCACTTATTCATGGAGGCCCGTTGGGGGGAGATTCCAACTCTTCTGGCAAAGCTTTTGTCAGGGAAGTCAACTCTATAGATAACATTTTACCTACCAAAAACACCGGGGTCCCGATTTCTTTTTCTGACAAGGACTTAGAAGGCATACGAATACCTCATTGCGACGCATTGGTCATAAACCTTTGCATGGTTAATCATGAGGTACGCCGCATCTTGGTGGACAATGATACATCAGTAAACATTCTCTTCATGGCCACATTCGAGGCTCTCAAGCTCTCTCTAGACCGACTCAAGCCAGCCGGTTATACACTCCCCGGATTCTTCGGTGTCCCCGTTCATGTAGAAGGCATCATCACACAGGATGTGACGGTAGGGAAAGCCCCCACGATTCGAATGGAAGCACTGGATTTTATAGTAGTCGATGTCAAAGCCGCATATAATGCTATATACGGCCGTCTCGGCCTACCGGCCTTCTATGCAGTTGCCTCCTCATTTCACATGAAATTGAAGTTTCCAACAACAGCTGGCGTAGGCCAAACTGTAGGAATCTAACATGCCTACACTGCTACAATGGGGGGCTCGGTCCTCCACCTCGATGCCATAAAGCTACCGCTAGAAAGCAGTCACAATAATTTCAAGAATGTAAACGAGCTTGAAGCCACTGCCATAAACAATTCTACCAAGAACTTCCAAACCTTCCAAATCATCTCTCACCAGGTCCAAACTAGTTCTCATCATGACAAAATAATAAACCTGAATCCCTTGCCCGAAGCCACTCCGCTTATTCAACGGAGACAAATAGTCATGCCTAAACACATTGGTGCATCGAAAGATTTCTCTTTCTCTATGAAAAACAATGGGGGGCTCCCTCCAAAACAGGCAAGTCCAGGTAAGGTCTACCAAGTTGTTCGCCTAATGGTTCATCAACTTGAAGACCCGGGGGACAAGGAGTTATCAGCAGAACTTGGAAAGTAGAACACCTTGTGAAAGTGAACGAGGGCGTATCAAATGTCCTCTCTTAATAGTAATAGAAAATGTTCTTAATTTGTAATAGCGACCAGCCACTAGACCAGCCGCTTAGTTTTATTTTCCAGCAAAGTTTCTCAATTTGTAATAATGGCCACCCACTAGAGCAGCCGCTTAGTTTTATTTTCCAATTAAATGAAGCATGAATTTTCACAAAATTCTTGTACAACTCTACGGATGCATACAATGAGTTGAGTGTCAAACTTATACACAAAAACGGCACCAAAAACTCATTAAAATCTTCCTACAAGACGGGTTCAGAGTCCATACCCATGGTTCGAAGTTACCCTAGCAATTTGCAATAAAGCAAGTTCAAAGTACACTTCGCCATTCGATCTTCTCCTACAACCTGTTAATTCATTAAAGCAAACAACGAGCTAAATGCCCAACTTACATCTAGAGCGACGCTAAACACTCGTTATAAGCTTTCCACAAGACAAGTTCGGAATCCAGATCCATGACTCGGGGGTTACGCTCGCAACAGGCAATCCCGCACATTTAGAGCACAACTTACCGTTCGATCTGTTCCTGAAACTAGTTAATGTTCCTTGGAAACTTATACAATGAGTTGAGTGCCAAACTTGTACTGTAACACCCCGAATTCCAAAATACGGTAGTTCGTAGCACAACAAGATCTTTACTTTATTTCGTACAATTTTACAAGGAATTTAAAAACTTTTATTTGTACAATGCTGTTCATTTTACATCAACGCAACGAAACAAATAAAGATTACAAATCATGTACCATTTAATCAACAATATTTAAAACAGTTTTTAGCTTCAAATTCATCTGCCATTCTTAGCCAATCCAAGCTCTACATTGAACATTGTGGGCACATCAGTTACATACAACTGACGCAATACTATACACGGCCATCCTCGCTATGCATAATATAGCTACTCACTTACTTTAGCAACAACAAACTCGAATGCATTACAAAGTGTAAAACTGACTAGCCTAAATATGTCAGTGTATGATATGACCTAATGGCTAATGCAGATTTACTCTACGATGACACTAATGCATATTTGTTCGGATTCTATGCGTCCCATACTACATAGGTCCGAGGGCAAGCACTTACGTACTCCACAATAAAGGGTTTAAACCCTTGCCATGAAAATTATCTGGTAATAAAACAAGTTTTAGACGTCCCACGAGTACGGATTCCAGCCCTGGAGTCCACCGTCAAGCTTATACGGAAATCCTCGTTGTGCGAACTTCTCGCAAATGTCCCTCTAACCCCGGTATACGCATATACACTAGAGCATGACCTCCTATCCGTTCGACTATTCATGATCCTGGAGTCCACCGCCAAACCAATCATAGTCCCAGATTTAATTACGGCTCGCCTCCATCGCAAGCAGCCACAGTCCTGTAGTCGACCATCAAACTGCATCTATAGTCTCGGCGTCCATCATCAGACTATATAGAGGCAACCCACTTACGTTTGCTCAAGCTTACTACATTTTTCACTTAGTGCCTAATCCTTATACTCAAAACATGAATAAATTACACTACCTAAAGTTAGCTTCCCCTCTTATCGGACTTAAACAAAAATACCGAGATAGGCCATATAGCAAATTCTCAAATCAATTAATTCTTTCAACATTTGCCGGTACCCGGGTCTCACTAAACCTCTAGAATCACATCTTTTCATGTTCCATAATCATGGGTACTCATACCATCAATATTCATGTTTTCAATTTGCTTTACTGACATCATATTCAATTCTTTAATCATGTATTCATTAACATGGAGAACAATCTCAAATTATTCATTTCCACAAAACACTTTTCAAGTTTATTTTCCCAATACATAGTTTCTAGGAATTAAACACCAACTCTTTGAGACTCTTCACTAGAACTTCAGTATCTAAATTTCATTACTTTCCTTTTTATCACTATTCAACTTTTATAATTTTTACTTCTTCTTAAATACCAATCTCATTTATTACTAGAAATAACTCTTAAATCTCCAAAATATATTTAAAAATAGTGAGAAATATTTTCAGTTGTTCCCCACAATATTTAAAAATATTTATATGATTTTTTTTTTCTGGATTTTAAATTTCCAAGAGAATATAAAAGAATCACAAAAAATATAAAAGAGCCTAGGGCTCGAACCCGAGACCTCAGACTCAACGAGTGACACGTGGCAATGTGTGAGCGTAGTGCGCCTCCGCTAGCCACTAAGGCCAAAGCCTTAACTGATATATTAAGGGGCTAAAATTCTTAAGTATATAAACTCCCCTATCTGACTTTTAAAAATATATATATGTATGTTTTCTCCCCATAATGGCAGACCCACGACTCGAACCCGCGCCCATAATGAGGTGACAAAATGCCTACCCACTGAGCCAAGCTCAGATTCACAATAGCTACTACTATGCTATACAAAAGTCTGCCAAGGAGGATCATTCGGTGACCGAGGTGATCAAGGACTTGAAGGAAAATCAAATTAGGAAGAAGACTCAGAATCATTGTCTACATCCATAAGTTGCTTAGCAGTGGAAGATCCTTCCATTGAAAGGAAAAATGCGCATAAATTAATCTTCGACAATTCTTATTTTCTACATTTTCAACCATTTCGACTTTCATTCTTCTTCTCAAAATTGATATTATAAAAGTAGAGTTCTAAACTCCACAATCATTCTTTTACTAATTTTAATTGTTATTTAAGAGATTTGTACTGATTTCATGTACATAAATATTTTTTGAACATATAAACATATATCTTGATTTCTTTTGCAAAAAGCAACTTCTTTCTTCAAAAATACTATTATTTTACATCAATAGAAATCAAAAATTGTTATCTTACTAATTTTATTCATATAAATGAAGATTTACTTCAATTCTTCCAAATTAATTTTTCTTTCTCTTATATGAATTATAAGGCGATGTTCAACTAATCAATTTTTTCTACTCATTTTACTATGACTTTTCCTTCGTTCTACCAAGATTATTACTTCCCCAAAAATGTGTTTCTAATTTTTCGTTTCTTTTTATCTACATTCCATACACAAATTTTAACCACTTTATAAGAGACAAAATGCATGCAACAATCAATTTGAGCCTAACATTTCTACACATGCTTCTAATTAAATTTTCTTCTTTCTAACTTATCAATCATTTCATATGCATCACAATGACATACAATGAATTTCATGATTTTCTACAACTAGCAATTTTGTCACCACAACATGTATCAAATTTTACTAGAAAGAGGCATTAAACTAAGACAAATTCAACCATATCACCTAGGCATGATTTCTATATTGATTAGAAAATATAGCAATTTTCTATATTGAAGAGACACACCTATGAGAGAGTGTACAAATAGCAATTTTCCTTCCAAAAGCACTCCAAAACTCTACAAAACCCAAGCAAATCCTACCTAAGTATCCAATAACAAGCAATCCGAAAGCAGCCCATTCACTTTGGTTTCTGATTTGTTTAGTTTCTGTTAATTAGAATAGGTGTGTGTAGTTTTATAAAGGGAGGGGTTTAATTAATTAAGTTAATTAAATATGTAATTAACCCACTAACTATTAACCACTCACTAAAATCACCCCTCTACCATACACAGCCGACCTCACATTTTGAGGTGTGCACATTGCACGTGTACACGTGCTCTATGTACACTTCACAAAAATTAATTATTTTTATTTTTTAAATTAAAACATATGTATATAATATATTATAAAACTAGTTTAATTTTAATAATGAAAAACAATTGAGAGCTTTCATGCACAAATAAAAATAAATACACACACTTTCGAAATTTTGAAAAGAATACACCCAAATACGTGCCCCACACGTATACAAATATTTTAATTGAAAATAGGTGAAAATGAAGTTCCGTTTATAAAATAAATTCGAACATGTCATAAAATAAATAATTGAAACACATAGAAAATATTACACGTAACGGTAAAATATACGTAATTGACGCGTGCATCGATAACACGTACAAAGCACGTAAAAATACAAATATTGAAAATTAATATTTGAGTTGGCTCAAATTGGATTTTGAGAAGATGGGAAATGCATAAATAATCGGAATCCAAAATATGTATTGATGTACGTTACGGATATTACCCTAAAGGTACAAAATACACGTGCGTAACACGTGAGGGGCAAAATTGTCATAACTCAATTTTGCGGAGTGTTACATATACACATAAACGGCACCAAAAACTCTTTACAAGTCTTCCCGTAAGACGGGATCAGAGTCCATACCCATGGCTCGAAGAGACTCTAACAATTTACAATAAAGCAAGCTCACAATGCACTTCGCCATTCGATCTGCTCCTGCAATTCGTTAGCGCCTCGACAACCGGTTTAGAGTCCATACCCATGGCTCGAAAGAGACTCTCTTAATTTGCAAAGAAGCAAGTTCAGAGTACGCTTTGCCATTCGATCTGCTCCTGCAACCTGTTAATACTCAAACTAACAAGTTTGGAATCCATACCCATGGCTCAGAGTTACTCTCGCAACCTGTAATCACACACGTTCAGAGTTCAACTCGCCATTCGATCTGTTCCCGCAACTAGTTAATTTCACCAACGACAGATTAAGAGGTCCAAAATCGTGGATCGCAGTTACTCTAGCAACACTTGTAAAAAACAACACTTAGAGTTCAACTCTCCACTCGATGTAACTGTCACAATGTGTTAGAGGACCCATACGGCAAGTTTGGAAAACAACTCTCCTTCAGAGTTGTACCTACAACTAGCTGA
Organism: Hemerocallis citrina; assembly: GCA_017893485.1. Classification (NCBI taxonomy): domain Eukaryota; kingdom Viridiplantae; phylum Streptophyta; class Magnoliopsida; order Asparagales; family Asphodelaceae; genus Hemerocallis; species Hemerocallis citrina. The sequence continues at coordinate 426,102,007 of CM030358.1, read as the reverse complement.
GTTCAAGACGAAGCAATACCAAACTCTGTCATACACCGTCAGCAGTTCGTTAGCTATACGCAACAGACTTGAGGCCCTGTTATTTAGCTATAAAGAACCCATTCGATAGCACCTCAACCATGATAGAAAGGATCAAGCATATGAAAGGAATTCTTCAAATCACAGAACTGTCACAAACTTATATATTCAGATCCAGTACCACTACAGACATCTACAAATACAAAATGGCTAGTCCAGAGTCTAACTCTCCCCAAGAGTAGCTTATACGACCAGCTGACCCCCGATAATGAATCACAAGACATGACACCGGCACATAGAAGACTTCTTATTTCACAAACTACAAGTCTAATTACAATAGTAGAATTACAATGAGTGTACGTTTCATGTCTAGGAATCGCTACCAAAAGTCATGTGAACATTGTATGAAAAACTATCATGTAAGTTGTTCTTCCAGCTACACGCTGGAGAGATGCTATACCTAAAAGAAACAAACCTCTTCACCGGCCTTCTACCAGCTAACAGCTCCTTAGGGCCGCCTCAACTCTTGATGATAAAATTCAAGACAAGTCTTTCTTAGGCAGGCAAGCTCCAGGTTTATCAGACTACCTTCACTTGAGCAAGCTCTAACTCCATCTTGCTTAAAGCGTCGTGCGAATGGGAGAGCCCCAACTTTGTCAAACACAGCATATCACGAAGGAGAGCAAGCTCTATGTCCCAAGGACCTCGTTTGATGTACGCAGCTACTTGTCAGCAAAGAGAGGAATGGAATCACCATAATGCTAATCAAGCACGAGCGACTTCACTTCAATATTGAGAAGATTCAGAATACCCATAACTCATTCGCTCTAAAAATGAGTTCGGTGCTATGCACACCACTTGAGTTCCTCCGGCCAACTACTTGTCAACATCGAACAACGAGTTCAACGCTCTGCTCTTTGCTCAGGCTGCATCAACAACTCGTTGTCCCCAAACAACGAGTTCAATGCCTTGGTCTTCGCTCAAGCCCCACTAAATAGTCTGTTGACTCCAACGAATTCTACGCTCTGCTCTTCGCATGAGCTCCACCTACAACTTGTTAGCTCCAAACAATGAGTTCAATGGTCTGCTTTCCGCATGAGCTCTATTCAACAACTCGCCAATCGCAAACAACAAACTCGACGCCTTAGTATTCACTCAAGTTCTCCCAAAAACTTGTTGGTTCCAAACAGCGGGTTCAGCTCTCTGATTGCCACTTGAGCCCCATCAATAGCTCGTTTACTCTGAACAATGAGTTCAACGCTCCGCTCACTGTGCGAGCTCCATTAATAACACGTTCACCCTGAACAACGAGTTCAATGCGCTGCTCTCCGCATGAGCTCTGCAAATAGCCTGTTGGTTCCAAACAACAAGTTCAGCATTCTGCTCTCTGCTTGAGCTCCATCAATGATTCATGGACTCCAAAAAACGAGTTCAATGCCTTGGTTTTCGCACGAGCTCCATCAACAACTCGTAGGCTTCCAACAACGAGTTCATTACTCTGCTCGTCGCTTGAGCTCCATCAACAACTCTTTGGTCCCAAACATCGAGTTCAACGCCTTAGTCTTCACTAAAGCTCCACCAAATAGCTCGTTAGCTCCGAACAATGAGTTTAACGCTCTGCTCTCCGCATGAGCTCCGTCTACAACTTGTGGGCTCCGATCAATGAGTTCAACGCTTTGCTCAATGCATGAGCCCTGTCTACAACACGTTGGCCCCAAACAACGAGTTTAGTGCTCTGTTCCCCGTATGATCTCCATCTAAAACTTGTTGGCTCCGAACAACGAGTTCAATGCTTTGCTCCCTGCATGAGCTCCATCAACAGCTTGTTGGATCCAAACGACGAGTTCTATGGTCTGATTGCCACTTGAGCTCCGTCAACTACTCATTGGCTCTACACAATGAGTTCAGCGCCTTGGTCTTTGCTCAAGTTATCCCAAACAACTCGTTGGCTCCAAACAACGAGTTCAACGCCTTTCTCTTCACTTGGGCTCCGTCGAAAACTCGTTAGCCCCAAACTACAAGTTTAACGCTTTGCTCTTCACATGAGCTCCGTCTACAACTCGTTGGCTCCAAATAACGAGTTCAATGCTCTGCTCTCTGCATGAGCTCTGTCTATAACTCGTTGGCTCCAGACAATGGGTTCAATGCTTCATTCACCACTTGAGCTCCGCCAAACAACTCGTTGGCTCCGAATAATGAGTTCAACGCTTCGCTCGCCGCTTGAGCTCCGTTAAGAACTCGTCGGCTCCAAACAACGAGTTTAACATCTTGCTCTTCGCTCGAGCTTCACCAACAACTTGTGGACTTCAAATAGCGAGTACACGCCCTGCTACTTGCTCGAGTCTTTCTAACAACCCCTCATCTTCGTGCAATAGTCTTGGCATCCAAAGCCAGCCTAAAATAGAATTTAAAAAACTTGCTAGATGCAACTACAAGTTCCAAATCCGTCTTCAAGTTTTCTCTACAAAACTCGTTGGGCGCAAAAGGTGAGTTCAACGATCAAAATAGGGAGCTCTACGCACAATTCCGTCACTGAGTTGCTCTCAAAACTTGCTGGGATCAAACAGTAAGCTCTCCATCGACTCAATCATGGAGTGCTCGCTAAAATTGTTGGGAACAAACAACAAGCTCAATGCACAACTCCATCACGGAGTTACCTCTCCAAGCTTACTGGGTCAAACAGTAAGTGCAACACTCAATTCTGTCTTAGAGTTCCTCCATAAACTTGCTGGGCACAAACAACAGGACCAAACATCTAACTCGGTCGCAGAATTCTCTACCTGCTTGCTAGGTGCAAATAACAAGTTCAACATCATACTCTATCTTAGAGTTGTCTCGAAACTCGTCAGGATCAAACAACAGTTTCTAAATCAACTCTATCTCAGAATTGTCTCCAAACTCACGGGATCAAATGGCAGTTTCTACATCAACCCTATGTCAGAGTTGTCCCTAAACTTGCCGGGCGCCAACGGCAAGCTCAAACTTCCAACTCCGTCACAGAGTTCTCCTTAAACTTTTTGGGAACAAACAGCAAGTTCTATGCCAACTCAGTCGAAGAGTTGCCTCTCTAAACTTGCTGGGATCAAATAGCAAGCTCCAACTCAGCTCCACAAAGAGTTGCCACTACAAACTCGTCGGGATCAAACGACTATCTCTACATCACCTCCATCTCAGAGTTGTCTCCAAACTCCCCGAGATCAAACGGCAGTCTCTACATCAACTTTATCTCAGAGTTGCCTCAAAACTCGTCGGGCTCTAATGACAGGTTCAAACATTCAACTCAGTAATGGAGTTGCCTCTACAAACTTGTTGGGAACAAACAACAAGTTCAACGACTAGCTCCACTACGAGTTGTTTCTCTAAACTCACTGGGATCAAACGACAGTTTCTAAATCGACTCGATCAAGGAGTAACCTCTATAAACTAGTTGGGGCCAAACAGCAAGCTCAAGCTCAAGTTTATCTCATAGCTCTCCCTACAAACTCGTCCGAATCAAATGGCAGTTTCTGAACCAACTCCTCATACAAGTTGTCTTTGAACCTGCGGGGATCAAACGACAATCTCTACATCGACTCTGTCTCAGAGTTGCCTCGCAAAACTTGTTGGGCACAAACGACAAGTTCAGCACTCAATTCTACCACAGAGTTCCTTCCAGACTCGCTGGGATCAAACAACGAGCTCTACGAAAACTCTGTCATAGAGTTCTCTCCACACTTGCTAGGATCAAACAGCCAGCTTTATGCCAACTCCTTCATAGAGTTATCTCCACAAACTCGCTGGATCAAATAGCGAGCTCTATGTCAATGCAGTCAAAGAGTTATCTCTCTAAACTTGCCGGGAAGAAACGACAGTTTCTACATCCAATTCCGTCTCAGAATTGTATCTATAGATTTACTGGGCACAAACAAAAAGTTCGACACAAACTCCACCATAGAGCATTCTCCACAAACTCGTTGGGATGAAACAGTAAGTCTGCAACAGCTCTCCTAGGACAGCTATATATGTACAAGATCCACCAATCGAGAGTGATGCAGTAAAAAGCTGGGTATAAACACACACACACACACACACACACACACACACACACACACACACACACACACACACACACACATATATATATATATATATATATTTGTGTATATGCAACAACATATATATATAATTATATGCAGATCCAAGTCCAAAAAAACTTCAAAATAAATTCACCAAAAAAATACTTGCAGGTTCAATAGAAAAGGAAAAGAAGAAACGGGTTCGAATTCAGGTCCAAATCCAAAACCCATCACTCAAAATAGAGCAAAAGGGGTTCGGGTCAGATCCAAGCCAAACCCGTCATCTAATATCCGCAATGTAACTCCCGTTTTTTATTTTTCGTATTTTGGGTGTATTTTTCTTTTTCTTGGTATTTGTACTCTCTTGTATTCTTTCTGAACCATATATTGGAGTTGTTTTTAATATATTCGTTTATTTCATTTTGAGCTTTGTATTTAATTGGTTGTGTTTTTGTTTCGTTCTTCATCAAATTTTGTTCTTTCTTTCATTTGGTTTTTGTCCTCTTTATTTTTGTTCTTGGGCATTTGTGGTGGTGATTGGTTGCTTATCCTATTCCCAATTTTATTGTTTGATCCCTAATAGAATTACCAATGTCAAATTAAATCCACAATCCTAATTGATTTCCTATACAATTTGTATCCTATTTGAAGCCCAATTAAACAAATCCTATTACTACTCCTAATCAACCCAATTACCCATTAACCCAACTCATATACTAAAACCTAACTCTCCTCATATATATATACCTCTGTCTCTCTCCCTAAACCCTAATCCTAAACCCTATCCTCCATCTATATACCCCCCAACCTTCTTTCCCTTGCGCCACCCCGCACACACCCGATGCCCTGTCCAGGCCGAGCCCCCTCTCTCCCTGGCCTGTGCACCCGACCGCACTCCCCCTTGGCCGATCTCCTCCATCCTGATCACCCCACCTCTTCACAACCCGACCACCACCACCATATAATCCCTTGCTCTCTCTCTCATTCTCTCTCTGGCACCGACCTACCCCGTGGCCGCAAGCCATCGTCGCCATCTCTCTGTTGCTCATCGTTCTTTTGTGGAGTTTGTTTGTGTGGAGATTTTGCACGAGTTTTCTTGGATTCATTCGTTCGTGGATTTTCGTTCGTGGGTTTTGTTCGTTGCCGGTACCCGTTCCCGTTATTCTTGATTTTTATTGTTCTTCGTCTTCGGTTAAGGCAAGTAACTTGTACTCAAATTCTTTTGTATGATACAAGTCAAAAATACCGCTTGTAGTGTAATTGGATTCTAGATACAATTGTGTGTGAAATCCCTTGTTGATATTGTCTCTATAGTGTTTTGACCATAGTTGCCTCATGACACATATGACATGAATTAACTTAGATTTTGCACATTCTTGATTTGATCATGTATGTGGAATTTTTGTGAGAAATTGAGTATTTGTTGAGATCCATGTTATAGACTTGTTTTAGATATGTTAATTACCCTATTTCATGATGCTTGGACACTTGGTAGAATCGATTTTATGTTTGGTTGCGTTTGGATCAAGTTTCGTTGGATCTATGTTGATTTTGGTTTTTGAGGGAATTCTGTGTTTTGTCGATAATCTGTCTTGATCAGTAATTTAGACCATATTAAGGTCAGTATCTTAATTCCAATATAAAATATGATTTGTAGAGAAATTCGTCTTCTTTCCAGCCCCTCTGACCTTGGTCGATTTTGTTTTCGTATGTGTGAGATATGACTGTTTTACTACAGAGGTGTCGTTCATTTCCAGATTTCGTTTCTTGATGATTTTGATGACTAAATTATTTTCATACTTGTGCTACATATATTATTTTGATCTAAAACTTTGGCCAGTATTTCTATATCTATTTAGGGATTACCCAGAATTCTGGTAGATTTTATTGATGAGTTTTATATGCCGTTTCATGCTTGTTTATAAGGACTATATTTTCTGTATTTTGCTTGCTGTTCTGTAAAGAATCGTATTTTCACCCTATTTCCTTCTACTGTATGAAAAATATTTATGAAATATGAAAGTTAGATTATTTTGTCTATTTTCATCTCCCTCTGGCAGATTTGGATTTCGTTTCATGGTTGCGAGATATTACAGTTTTCGTACAATAGTATTGAGAATTCCAGATTTGTCAAACTATCGTTTCTTGATATTTTCTGATTTTCGTTGGCTAAACTAATCTTACTAGAAAATTGTGAAAATTTATATTTTGATACTAGACAGATAAGGGAATATCCCAGATATTTCCTGGATTTATTTGAGGTGGTTTCATGCTGTTTTCCTGCTCTTGAATTCGTTTTTCTGATTTCTGGCTGAACCTATTTTCTGGATTCAAATCAGTTTTGAGTTATGTTGTTGTGAAATACTATATTACTTATTTATATTTTCTGGATTCGGTTGGGAGTCTATTTTCTAGACGTTTCAACGGATTTAGATTTGCATGTTTGTAACACTGAAAATCACTGTCTTACTACAGTATGGTCTTGAAGTTTGGTCATTTTATCCTTTCATATATTATCTTGCACCCGTACATATTTACCTTGCAACTTGAACTAGTTACATGATCATGCCATATTATTCTTGATATATTTTTGCACACCTACATGCTTGTTTGACATTAATAATAAATAATCAAGCCGGGGTTTAAAGGAAAGATCTAATAGTGGATAATTCAGAAACGTGTACTCAGAAGGATATCCACTGATCCTACCTGATTACTTGAGACATGATACTTGACACGTGATTACTTGATACTTGCACACAAGACACGATACTTGCCACTTGCACAACTTGGTACGTGATTACATGATACATGATACTTGGAGCTTGGAGCTCGATTAATTGACTTGTCCCCGAATATACTGCCCTCTATGGTCCATTATGAAATCTAAAGCGAAACTGTTTGTTGTAGCAACCATGTAAGGTGGGCTGCAAGAAGTGCTACCTATATAGTAATCACTCTACAAGACTTGATACATGATACTTGAATATGATACTTGAACATGATACATGCTTGCTTGATACTTGACTACATGATACATGAGACTTGTTTACATGATTATATGATACTTGACACTTGATACATGATTACATGATATTTGACACTTGATGCATGTTTACATGATTACTTGACACTTGATTCATGCCATTTACACTTGTTCACTTTGCCATGCTAGTTGTTTTATGTTGACATCATGCTTATACCATGTTGCTAGTTAGTTTTCCTATGTGCTTGTATTCGACATTATAAGTGGCCCGTAACTTGCAATTGACGGGTACTTGTTTTTCTCTTTTTCTTTTTCCTGCATTCGTTGAATTGTAGATTTTGGAGAACATGTTTCAGATGGTATCGATGACATGAAGTATTAGTGCTGCATTTTATTATTATTATTTCTTGTAGCATGCTTGAACAATATTGTATTTTAGACTTAGATTTATTCTTGTATTTGGGCAATGTGACCCAAGATATTTGTTTTATTCAGATCATGACTATTTGAGATTTATATATTTGGTTTCAAGTATTTTTGTTGGTATTTTGGCTCATATGTGCATGTGGTTGATTCTTTTGCTTCCGACTCTGATGATTCTTGTGAATGTTGTAAAGATTTCTTGAACAACTTATGGATGATGAAAATCATTCGCTGGACTTTTGTCTCGTATCTGTATTCCGTATTCATTTTGGGAAGCGGGGCGTGACACGCAAGCTAAGTCCAAGAGAGAATCAGTGAGGAGGCAAGATGGGTACGAGTTTCGTACCCGCTACCCAAAATCACTCCGCTTCTCATTCTCCTTCTTGTTCTTCGAATTTAAGCATCCCAAACTTTGTCTCCATCGAAACCCCTCCTTTGCAGCTCCACTCATTTACGTCGTCTCCTTAACACCACAACTGAGAAGCCTCCAACAACTCCTCCATCTATGAGGAGCTATGGCTCGACATCGTCACATCCACCTCCACCGAGCTCCAGCGAACCCAAAGAAAAGCTAACTTCATAGCTCGTTGAAAGCTTCGATAACCCATAGCTCGGCGAGAACGGGACACCTATAGCTCGGCAAGACTTTAAGATTCTCCATAGCTTGGCCATGGCGAGCTATCGCCATAGCTCAGCCAAAAGAAGAGCTTCAAAGCTCAGCGGAAAAAACTCAAATTCCATAGCTCGTCGAAAGCTCAACACCCCGTAACTTGGCGAAGTCGAAGAACCATAGTTCGGTGAAAACAAAGCTTGAGTTTGTAGATCGGCGAAGCTCAATGATCAAAGCTCGACCCACTTAAGAAACAGAGCACATGCCTCAAAGCTCCGATGACATGAGCTCTAAGCTCAAAGGCATGAGGTCCCCATAGCTCAGCCAAGACCTCGAAATCGAAAAGTTGGCCATAGCTCGGCCAAACGGTTGGCCGAGCTAAGGGGTTGCTCACAGCCATTGTCGACCGTTGGATTTCTCCAAAGTCGAACTCGAGTGCGAAGGATGGCTCAGATGCGTCCACGTCGTCCCATCGTCTTCCCCAACACTTCCCTCGCTCCTCCACTCAGCGGACGAACCGAAACCTGATGGGCATCCGTGAACATGCCATGTCGCCCTCCATCACAGCCGAGGACTCTCCACCCTCAGATCTCCCTCAACGCGTGCAATCTTCATGATCAGCGATCCAGATCGCGTCAAGATTCGCGCCGAAATCGATATATTTACAAAAAACCCCCCCAAACTTATTTTAATTCGAAAAAGTAATTGAAAAATTCAAAAATAATTATATAAATTTGGTAAATTAATTTTAAAATCTGAAAAAATAATTAAAATTGAATTTATTAATTATAAAATTCAAAAAAGTAATTTTAAAATTGGGATAAATTCTAGAAAATTTCATAAAATTCGAAAAAATCCGAAAAACTATGGAAAAATCCAGGAAAATATTCACTGCCTTCAAAAGCCACAGATCTGTTCTAGGTATCTCTGAACACTTTGATTGCTAAGATTATATGCCAGATTCCAAAAGTAAGATGTATTACTCCCGGAAAGCCAAGAAAAGTGCCTTCCGGGAGTGGGGGGCTTACGATGATGGTAAAAATCATAGCAGATCAGAGCTGTACAATTCCTGCACAGATCTCAAAGCATCTACAGGCAGATTAGCCATCATATGCCTCTTTTACAGGTCTGGGTCCACTCCAAGCCATGCGCTTCTTTCAAGCTAATTAAAAGTGACAAACTAGGCCCATTAGGAGAGACACTCAGCCTATGCAGGCTAGGAGTCAAATCTCTTATTCCCTAACAAGGATATCTTATCTCTTGAGAGGGAGAGACAAGAAAGAGATGAGGAATATAAATCAATCCAACGGATACAAATCAATCTCTTGAAATGTCTCTCAGGTTTATAAATACCCCTTCCCCTCTACAGTCAGAAGGTAATCAACAATTTTCCAGTTTTCACTCTCATACTCTCTCTCTTTCTGTTCCTGACTTGAGCATCGGAAGGTCTATCGCCGGGGCCAACCCCTGGTGTTTCAGACTTTTTGCAGGTCTATCGTCCGCATCAGCAACCATTAAATTCAGATCAGGATGGTCAATCAACGATCCAAATTCATTCTCGGGAGCTCTAACCACTTTTAACGGCAAAGATCACAGGGCAGACTTTTAGTAGTTTCAGTCAATTATTAACTCACTATCTGTTTTCTCCTATACCGAAATAAGCAGCAACAATATATATATTTTTAGGTAAGCAATTCATGCCTACCTTTTCCAGGTCAAAAAAATTAAATAATACATGTATCCATGTATCTTGGGTTGTGAAATACCTAGCAAATTGCTACTACACAAGGCCCGACTCACCCAGGCCCAAATTATGTGCAAATACATATGATAAAAATTATCGATTAGAACACATATCCAAAAGCAATCACAAGCTTTCACATGTTTTGATAAAAAAAATATCGATTAGAACATATATCCAACAGGTTTCACATGTTTTGTATTGTATATATCTACCTATTTTCAGGTTTTCAGTTTATGGGACTGGAACCCTTTACCACGGATGAGTATGTAAGGGGGAAGATGAACATCATTTTCTTGGTTCTTCGATTGTAATTGAGCTTTAGTTATTTTTTATTTATTTTGACAAAAGTGTGTAATACAGCCACCCTGTTTCATTAATTAGGAATTAACAAAACAAACTTAGAGTACCGGGCAATAGTAAAAACTACTAGCAAGAAATAAAACATGAAGCAATTTGTCACATACGAACAAAAGGAGATCCCTCCAAAAACCCTGAAGAGTGGGCCCACAAACCAATAGACTTCACCAATATCATGTCGTGGAGGTTCCATCGCTGCAACTCCACTTTAACAGTAATGGACCCCATCTTAGGCCCAATTACAGTTATCGAACCCTCATAATTTTGTACATCATTTTAGCTTCATGCCCCGCTTTCACAGCTGGTGCACACCCTCCTGAAGCGATTCAGGCGGGATTTTGATAATCGCCGAATCCTGCCTTCTCCTCATCTCCTCCCACAATCACGCAAATACTACAAATACACCACAAATAGACAGACATACACCAACATAGAGTAATGAGGAGCAACATCTTCTCTCACACTCTCTGTAACCCCTATTTTTCTGTTTTGGATTTTATTGTATTTTATTTTCTTTTGTCCTATTATTATATCTGAATTTTCTTTGAATAATAAATCTTGCTTTTCTTTGGGCTCTTTTATTCTCTTTTGATCATTCTGTACTGTTTTGGCTTGAATTCTACTATTTTTGGCTCACTACAAATTTTTGCTCGTTGTGTTTTGAGTTTGAATTGATCTGCGATATGTCTATCTCATTGATCTCTATATTTTTTTCTCTTCTTGGAGTCTAAACCCGTACCCTAAACCCATTAACCCGCAACCCAAAACCCCACATCTCAACCTCCTATATAAATACCCCCTTTAAACCATAATATTTTAATCCCTAAACTCTCTCTCTCCTACCGTCGCTCACCCTCTTCCTCTTCCCCGTTTCCCCTGTTTTCTACCCAACCCATCACCTCATCGGTCCCCCGTCGCCTCCGATCGTCCCTGTCATCACCCCCCACCATCTTCGACTTCGTCGTCCTAGCCCTTGACCCCAGTGCCACCATCCCCATCCTCGCCCAATCCTCGACCCCCCGCATCATCCAACCGCCAACCGACCACCCATCGCCTCCACCACCCGAACTCATCGATGCCTTCCGCTCGAACCCATCACCCTGTCGATCCCTTGTCGCCTTCCACCAGCTCGATCCTCCCCGCAACCACTGGCGATCCCCGTGATCGTCCTCATCGTCATTCAGAGAACTCGAACCCCCTCTATCCCGTTCCTCTGTTTCAGTGCGAAACAGAGCACCGTCCTCCCTCGCTGATGATCACCGCTGCGTTGGACCTTGATTGCGAGCGCCGCTATCTGTCACCCCCGAGCACCCCTCACCGCCAACGTCATTAGTCCCCCGCCATCTCCGCTCTCTCTCTCTCTCTCTCTCTCTCTCTCCGTCGACTTGTTTGAGAAGGGAGGGATTTGATTTTGGGTGTTTGTTGTTCGGGTAGTGAAGAAGGGTTTGGATCCGGTGTTCGGTGTTTGGTGTTTGGATTGGAGATCCACTGTTTTACAGTTTTGCATGTGTATTGCACGTAGCTCGCACGTGTTCCGTATTTTCTGTTCGTGGTTCGTCGCCCGGGATTCTCATCCCGTTATTCCGATATTCAAATCTATCAACAAGCAAGTCTCTTCTTGAACCCCTATATTATTTGTGTTTAAGATTCTTTGATCTCTGCAAGTAGATCCCAAAACTTTTTTTTATCATATTGCTATTTGGATTCCGTTATATTCTTAACATCGTGCCTACATTTTTGATCTAAAACCTAGTCCCTCTTGCATATTGCATATGCACGTTTACGTGAAAAATAACTAGATCCATGTTATAAAATTATTTGATGATTGAATTTGTTCGACTGGATTTGATATGATGAATAGATTACCATGATTGTAAAATTGCATCTTAAATCTAGAAATCTGCATGTTAAACATCTAGCATCACTTTAATTATAAAGTATCATGAACTATATGGTTGTATGATAACGTTGTTGCCTATTCATATCAAAACATGCTCTGGCCTGCTATTTGTGTCTTCTTGTATCAGAATTTTGACCCTGTTACTGTTGTAATTTGAAATAAATTTCTGAATATAAATTATAGACCCATGAGTCTACATTCCAGAAATTTTGATGGATTTGAATTCTGAGTTAAAATCTGTGAGATATCTTAATCTTAGTACATCTAGGTCTGAATTTCCAGATTCACAAATTCATGCACATCTTTCTGTTTCACAAATAAATAGAATATGATAAGGGTAAAATAAAAATATGAAATAAATTTGGCTGAGACTGTATATGTGTAGGAACAAACCTAAATTTTTGTAGATTTAATTGATTAGTTTTCTGATCTGTTTCACATGTATTTATATAATTCACAATTTGCTGCTTGAACATAAAATCTGAAAATAATAGGAGTTTCAACCTAGTTTCTGTAGCTTTTATATGTTGTGTATATATTTGCTGGAAACGGTAAAGAGTCTAGTTTTTATAATTTCTGATGGATCCAAATTTTCTTTTCTGTAGCAGTAGTAATCTGTGTTTTTGTACAGCAACGTCATGCTGTCCAGATTGTGTGATTTGTGTTAATTTAATATGTTTGCCTCTTGATTTGTCTGTAACGAGTAGAATTAGTCACACCTAGCATAATACAACCTTGACACCTTCTTCCATGCTCACATAGGATGAAATGAAATGATAACAAGCCGGGATATTATGGGTTGACTTGGTAGTGAACGATCGAAAAATGTACCCGGTAAAGGCCTTCTTGCTTCATGATTTATTACATGGAAGGTGGAGAATTGCTTGTAATTGTGTGATCACGCTATCATGATATCTTGTCATCTTGTTACTGAGTACACGATCCGTGAATTCAGCATCAGTCTAAAACGTTCACTGTGTGCTTGCGCTAAACCTGTGGTATGGAACACATGGGACGTAGTAGTACGTGTACTAGATAGATTAATAAAATGATTTATAACCTGTATTTGACATTTCATGCTTGATCCCGCATATCATCATCAATATAGAACTTAACTTGACATCATTTATTAATGCATGTTTAAACATAGACCTTTGATATTATTGTCATTCTTGACTTTGTTATTGACATTGATTCCGTCCCTTTTCTTTGATACTGTATCCCTGTTACTCCCTATTTTCTCTACTTACTGTCCATGACTTTCTCTAAGGATATTATTTTCTCTCTTTTTAGATCAAGAATTTACAGGTAGCGAAGGATCTCTACTAGCAGGAATTGGTGAGCAACGATTCTAAGAGATGGAACCAAAGATTGTGCTGCTTAATTTACTTTATTGCTAGATTTATTTCTTTTGAACATTGTCTTTGACATTGTACTTTGTTTTGGGCTTTTATCGCATCGTTTATTTATATTTTCCAGATATTGGATACTATGTTGGATATTATTTTGGATTATTTCATTATTATTGAAGTTCATCTTTGATTCATGTGATTATATCTTTCTCGTGTGGCTGTGTTTATTGTTCATATTGCTGAGTTAGTTTGGTACAACTTATGGATGGTGTTTACATCATTCGTTGGACCTATGTTACGTACTTGTATTCCGTATTTTGGGAAGCAAGGCGTGAAACTCTCTCATTCAAAAAGCCCAAAAAATTCACAACGAACTGAAGCATCACCTTCTCCACTCGCCACAATGGGCGGTGGCATTGGACGTCCGGTTCAATGATGAAGGCGTAGCGGTGGTGCTGCCTCGAAGATCGTGACCATCGGGTGAAGAGCTCGAATGTTGCTGCCGTCCATCACAATCACTCCCCAACAAAATGAACGAATTCCAGCCTCTACGTCTGGCTCCACCATAAACACAAACCCCAACTACTTTGCACAAACAATGTTCACCGCGTAATCCAATCATAGCTGCAGATCGCCAAACTTGGCAACAAAGGCGTGGACATCGCGACGAAGGCAAAGGCATTGAGTCCTGCACTGAAGGGGATGCCGATGTTAACTAATCGATGGTGGCGAGGGGGAAGCAGGCGTCGACCGATCGATTGCAGTGGAGGGAAGTGAATCAATTGCGGGGGCCCAGGCGGCGGTGCCCTGCCATCGCCACGAGCTCCACACAAGGAGCTCGCCAGCTCCTCATTGTCGCTCAAAACCATAGAGTCGTTGGATGAGCACAGGTCCTTTGACAGTAAGCTTGGTCGATGGTGGAGCTCAAATCCAGCGATGGGAAGCTTGGTCAACGATGGTCAACGGGACGGCGGGAGGGGGAGCTCCCAATTGGGTATGGAGCTCAGATTCCGGCAAAGGGGTTTTAAGGAGGAGAAGCTGCAGCGGGAGATGGATTGACGGGAGTAGTGGCATGCAGAGAGAGGGGGGGATGGCAAACCATAGCCGCCGCCCTTTCCAACTTTGCTCAGATCTAGGGTTTTTTTAGAGAGAGAGGGTTTTTTTAGAGAGAGAGTAGATGCTGACAGTAGTGGTTGTTCTTGTCGACACTCTTCCTTGTTATCTGTCATCACTGGTTGCCCTTGGAGCTTTCTCGGCTCATGTGAAATCAAGAGTTCTTTCTTAGTTAACTTCTATTTCAGGTCTTCTTAATTGTATACGCTGGAGTTATTTCTTGAGTTTACTGTTGATGCTGCCTATTTTAGTGTGGGGGCACCAGGTGCGAGTTCTTGTTATTTATAGTGGAAGGGACAAGTTTGAAACCAATCTCATCCATAGAACTGGATCTGAGATGGAGATTTTGTGAGGAACAGGAGAGGGGACGCTGCTGATATCTTGGCACCTTAAGCACCTGCAAAACCTCCTAGAGACATCAGGGGTGGTCGTGGTGACAGGCCCTCCAAAGATCTAGTCAGTCACTGGGATAAATGAAAGCTAGGGTTCAGGTGGAGAAAAGTTTATTACCTTTTTACGAGAATGAGGGGCCTGGTATTTATAGGCAGAGAGAGTGGGTTCCCTAACCCTAATGGGCCGGGTTGACCCGCTTCTCTGTGGGCCTGAGCTAATGGAAGGCCTATGGGATCCACATGCCTGATCATCAGGGATGAGCATATTTAGAGAGGATCAGACGGCTCTGCTTGTGCTAGATAATTTACCCACATCATAGGCCCCCCACTTCTGGAGGGAGGTATGTACCAGCTGTCGAGAAGTAGTCCAATTTGGTGGGAGAGGAGTTCTGCCATAGATTGTGTCCGATCACATCTGATATGCCGAGTCGAGCGTCTGGGTGCTGAGCGTTGAGCTCAGCGCTGAAGCTGGGGGCTGCATCGAGGTTAAGGCCAAGTCTCGAGCCTTGAGGGTCGGGTGAAGCGAGTCTGTATGATAGACAAGTGTTGGCTCGAGGTTCACGCCGAGCGTCGAGTGGGGTAAACTTCAGAGGAAGCCAGTAGGTGGCTCGAGGTTCATGCCGAGCATCGAGCAAGGTGAACTTGCGAGGAAGCCAGTAGGTGGCTCGAGGTTCGTGCCGAGCATCGAGTGATGTGAACTTGAAAGGAAGCCAGTAAGTGGCTTAAGGTTCATGCCGAGCTTCGAGCGAGGTGAACTAGAGAGAAAGTTAGTAGGTGGCTCATGGTTTATGTCGAGCATCGAGCGAGGTGAACTTGAGAGGAACCCACTAGGTGGCTCGAGGTTCATGCCGAGCGTGGGGTGAGGTGAACTTGAGAGGAAACCAGTAAGTGGCTCGAGTTTCGTTCCGAGCATGGCTGTATCATTTGGGAGACCTTATACGGGCCATCCCAGTTTGGGGCAAGTTTGCCCTTCTTGCGGGGGTCTGAAGGAGCGACCTTCTTGAGAATGAGTTCACCCTCTTTGATGTTGGTTAGGAGAACCTTCTTATAATAGTATCTTTCGAACCACTGCTGGTAGATGTTCCTCCTGATGGTGGATCTCTTGTAGATTTTGTTGACTAGGTCCAGATTTTCCCTAACGTCATCCGTGTTCGTTTCCTCGTTGAAACTCATGATCCTGGGCAAAGGAATCCTGATTTCTATCGGGATGACCGCCTCCGTCCCATATGTCGGATCGAAAGGTGACTCGCCCGTAGGGATCCTCTTGGTCGTTCGATATGACCAAAGGACACTGGGTAATTCGTCGACCCATAGCTCCTTGGGGAATGTGTCCAACCATTTCTTCAGATCTTCTAGAATCTGGCGGTTGGCATTTTTGGCTTGGCCGTTCAACTGGGGATGTAATATCGACGAGAATTGCTGTTGGATATTGAGGTCTTCGCAGAACTTCCAAATTTTTTGCCAGTGAATTGGGTACCATTGTTGGAGATAAGCACACGTGGTATTCCGAACCGATAGACGATGTGCTTCCAGAAGAATGGTCAGGATTAATGTTCGGTGACCGTGGCTAGGGGTTCTGCATCGATCCACTTGGTGAAGTAGTCGATGGCCACTATAAGGAAGCACCTTTGGCCCATAGCATTTGGAAACGGGCCGACCACATCCATCCTCCACATGGTAAAGGGGGCCGGGCTGAAGAGTGATTTAAGTGCTGCTTGGGGCCTGTGCCTTACTGAGGAGAACCTCTAGCAGGAGCGGCATCTCTTGACAAGGTCGTGGGTGTCTCGCAGTGTGGTCAGCCAATAATAGTCGTGGTTAAGCACCTTTCTTGTGAGCGACCTGCTGCCCATATGGGTCCCCCCAATTCCTTCATGCTACTCCTGGAGCACATACTTACCTTCAACGGGGCCCAGGCATCGAAGATATGGTCTTCCATCCACCTTTTTGTATGAGCAATTGAAGAGTACATTATCAATAAGGATGAATCTCTCTGATCGAATTCTTGTCCTTCGTCCTTCGGTAGGGTGTAAGGGAGCTCGCAATTGACAGAAATTTTCGGACGGGATCCATCCTGTCTGAACGCCTCAGTTGATACAGAGAAACTCATGGTTCTCGATGCTAGGCTTGAGGAGGATCTCAATGAGTACTGTGTGTGTAATACCCTGCAAAATAGCACATAGCTATCTTGGCATAGTAATCTGTGCACGTCTGAGTATTGCACACGATTACACATTTCTAATAATTATTAGTTTTAATTGAGAGATTTCAGACATATGAGCTGTTCTGAACCCGATGAGACAGACTCGGTATATCTTCTTAAGTTAACAATGGGTTTGTCCCGATTGTTTTGACCAGACAATTGTCGGGAGAAAGTATAATTTCTATAAAACATATATTTTTATAGATTTTAAATTGTATATATTGGTTAGTTTAAATTGTGCTAGTGCTTGAATTGGATATGGATTGTGTTTGCGCATAAGGATTACTATTTTTGACCTAGGGTTGCTTGACCTAACCTAGGGTTAGGAACCCTAGCATCACATGATCATAGCTCGGATCTTGATGGAGATCCAATGGTGAAAATATTTCACCAAGTGTATGTTGACTTAGAAGATGAGAAGTTTCCAAGAAACTTCCAAGACTTCTAGAATGTTTTTTGTTGGCACCTCATCCTACCACACATCTCGAATCAACCCTACCTCCTCCCATCCTCACCCTCCATCTCCATGATGACCGGCCACTCCAAATACCCCAAACCCTAGCTCCCTCATTCCTATAAATTCTCCATTTCCACTCACTCTCTCATTTTTCATTTCTCCACTTTGTTCTTATTCTTCAAAAAATATAAAAGAGAGAAAAAGAGAAGAAAAGAAAGGTGAAGTTTTGAGAGTAGAAGAAGTGGTAGAGAAGGAGAGGTGTAGTAGGGTTGGCCAAGTTCTACAAAGCATGGAGCAAGTGAGCCAAGGAGAAGAGCAAGCAAAGCTAGAAGGAGCTCTTGCAACTTAAAGATGTGGGAGATACTCTAACTCTAAAATTTAGTTTTTTTTGTATATGTGAATCTTGGCATGTGGTAGTAGCTAAAAGATATCTTGTTGCCTTGTATGAAAATAAAGCATGCTAAGAAAAAGATGGTTGTATGATAAGAACAATTTTTCTTGAGCTTTTGTTAAGGAGCATGTTTGTGAGGGTGAGTTTGAGAATTTCGTTCTCTCAAACAGTTCAGAATTTTGAGCTCAAATGTAGGGGAATTGTTCTCATATTTATGTAGAGCATCCATGAATTTTTTCATAATATTTGGAAGCAATTTAGAAGCCCAAACAATTGGTTCAAATCCGGACAGTGAGCAGCTGAAAATGTTGCTGGCTGTGAAATTTTGTTGTATTTTTCCAATTTTGTAACTCATTGTAGACTGGGTATTTTGAGCTTAATTTTTTTTTGGACACTCTTGTATTTGTTTAAAACTATAGTTTTAAATTTCATAATTTTTCGAGGTCGTTTGATACCTCAAAAAAATTGTAGAATGCGACTGGTTTGGTTAACAGAACCGAAGCTGACTATGTTTGGAGTGAAATTCACATGTCCATAACTCCTTGTGTGTTTATGATATTGCTATGAAATTTTGGGAGTTTCTTATGGTATACGTCTATTTGATGATTCTCAAATTTTGGAATTTTTAGAGGTTGTTTGTTGAGTTTTCAGAATTATTTAGTAAGGGGTAGTAAATACCTTGAGGAATGAGTAGCTGAAATTTCGTGCATTGTTTGAGGAGTCATAACTCATTATGCGATATGAATCTGAATGTGAATTTTGGAAACAGTGAAATAGCATATGTTTGGATTAAGAATCTCAAATTTCATGAGCATTGGACTTAAGTTTGATTTATTATCGAATTTTAAAATGGACTGGGTTCAGCTGAGTACAAATCCACTAGTCTGCGAAGATGGAAAATTCTGGAATTACTTGTTAAGAATTTGGAAATTTGACCAACAGAGAGTCGTAGTAGGGAGTCATAGATTTCTAACCCAACTGGAATTTTGTAATTCCAGTTTTTATGTTGAGAGTTATGATTTTTCAAAGATAAGGACAGATCCAGTCCAGTCGAAGCCCAGTTTATTGAAGAGTTAATTTTTCCCCTATTTGCACACTTGTTGGAATTTGGCCTTTTCAAGGACTTTAATTATTGAATATGAGAATGTGTTCAACTAAGAAGTTTTAGTAGACACTCCCATCTTTCCATAGAATCCAAAATTGAGTAATTCCGATGAGCAAACAAACTTTAATGATGTTGGAAAAGTGCAGCGAGTGCATGAAGTACAAGCTGAGAGTGTAGGAATTTTTATGATGTCAATATAATTGAATTTGAGGAAATGGTTAACTGGAGAGTTGTAGAATAAGATCTTATCTTTCCAGAATGGGGGATATCAAGCAATTTCGAATTGTGTGCTGGAAGTTATGGTCGTTGCAAGTTTAACAACCTGTTGTTTAGTTTGACTTCGAGCTTAAGTTAGCTCGGAGACTTGAGTTCTTTAAAGAATTGAGGGAATCGTCCACTAGGCGATTGCAGTGGATTTCCCTACCCTTCTGGAAAGTCTGATTGTGTTAGATTCCGATGAGCGTAGCTTGAGTTACAGCTACTGCTATTTCTTGAACTGCTTTTATAGGACGACTGATGAAGAATCCTTTGTGTACCGCATTGTGGTGATCATGAGCTATTGGGTTTTAAAAGATGTTTTTAGCACTACATTTGGGACGTAGACAAGTGTCCTGTGCTTAATACTCATGGTGGACATGGGTAAGTTGGGTTATAGCTCTGGTCGGGTTGTGATTGGTGTCTCGATGCCTGAGTCTGTCAAATGGTTAAGAATTTGTGATTATTTGTGTGCTTACCTTCATTGAATTTTATTGCATCCTTGGGGCGCCGTTGGACTACTCGCTGAAGGTCATGGGCCGGAATTATTTTGTCGCTGACTTGTGAAGGTATTGAAAATCAGTAGACGTGAATCCCGTGATGTTTGTTATTTTTGACAGACCAGTCAGGCTCAATATTGATTGTTCAACACCCCGTATGATTTTGGGTAACAACTTGTTTAGAGTAAATTGCACTGATTAGGTTTCCTTTATTTGTTTCGCTTGAAGACCGAGTTGGTGTTAGGGGTGATTCCCTATAATCCGACTCGTTCTACGAGTTGGCACTAGGTGGTGATAACTATGGGGTTGTCTCTTCCTATCATTAGGGATACGTGCTGCTGTACGTATCTTGTACTGTTGATTCCCAAGTACCATGGTAAGAACGGGATGTCGATTTCCTGGCGGATAAGGTGTTTTAGACCTTCGAGGCCGTCATGTTCTATATTCGTGGACACGAACGGATCATAATGGATCTTCTGCGCAATGGATATGCTGCTGCATATCTGTAAGTTCATCACAGCTTTTGAGGATGGTCCGGTGCAATAATTATTGGTGACAACGGGGTAGCTCCCCATGTTATTTCTTTTTATATACCTCCTTAATCATGTTGTACTATCAAAAACATGAATTGTATAATAGTAGAATGCATTGCATAGCAAGGGTTCAAATCCCTAAAACTGGAGAAACGGCTTGATCTGGAGCACATGTAGTATGGGATGCATGTGTGTCCAGAGTCTTGCTAACATTATATTAAGTGCATCTGTTCTGTACTTTTTGTTTTGTATTAGACTTCAGGTTATGGCATACACAAACACTAGAAAATCAGGATACATGTTTCTTTTTCATTTAAGATGAATTGTGGATGTGATAGTTGGAGATTGTTATTTTCTTATCAGCATTGCGTCAGTAGAATTACTGACATGCCCACTTAATTAGGTACTTGATACTGGGTCCAGAGGGCAGGTGAGCCAACCCAGCAGGGCATCCAAGTGGGGCGGTAGTGTACATGCCTACCATTCGAGCGGGCACAGAAACATCAGAGTCACACAGCAGAAGGCTCAAGCCGAGGGGCAAGTCCCAGGGAGGCAGAGCAACCGCTCAGTTGAATTTCGGTCGTGGCCAATCGATTCCCGATTTGGAAGACAGCCGATAGCCTCACAAGTGGAATCTGGATATTTGTAATCAATTGTAATGAGTTTATGTAATTTGTATTCCTTATTCAAAACAAGATAAGGGTTGTAATTATTAATGTAATAATTCTTTTGGGCAATAAAAGTTTTTAAATTTTTGTGTTATTTTACTGCGTTGAGATACATTTGAAGGAAAAGATTCTGGTGATGTCACGGATGTCCTGTAACGAGGATCCGGGGCTCTACAAAAGTGGTATTATAGCTGACTTCAAATTTTAATCTAACACGGTAGGAAATTAAAACTTAAGGTGCCAGTTAGAGGCAGGTTGTGTTCAGATAGTTCGAGCAATCGATATATATCTGAGATACCCCTCTAACCAGGACTGAACTCGTTTGTATTTTGCAGAATGGTATTCGAAGACATCTTCATCAGTCTTGAGTCAGTAAAGGCAGATGAACCAATGCCCACAAATGGACCGATGTCAGTGGAAGAAGAAACAATAAAAGTTCCACAACAGGACCGAGAATGAAAAGGACTCACCCCCACTATCATCAAGGCCAACCGTGGAGCATCAGATAAAAGCTGACATATATCTGAGAATGAAAATACTAAAGAAAAGAAAGGACAAAGAGGTTCGCCAAGCCGAGCAACAGATTGTACACCTGAAGGAATAGAAAGAGCAACTTCAATCCTATATGACACGCTTATAGGATCATTGGTGGAAACTCTAGGAAGACTTTTCAATATGCTACTTCCGGAATAAAAGACTTTTCTTCTAATTAAGCTTAGTTGACAGATAGGATGATCGTAAATTATATGGTAGCGCTTTCCAACTTATGATTATGATCTTCCCTATATCTGAACCAGTCTCAGTGTATTTCGTTTTACTAACAAGCTTGGTATAGTCGTGTTCAACGGTGGCTAGTCTGTAAACAAACATCAATGGAGGTAAACCTGCAACTGGATATCGAAAGGCAAACCTGTAACCGAATGTCTGGAAGGCAAACCTGCAACTGGATATCGGAAAGCAATTCTGCAACCGAAGGTCCAGAAGGCAAACCTACAACTAGATATCAGAAGGCAAGTCTGCAACCGAATGTCCAGAATGCAAACCTGCAACCGGATAATGGAAAAGCCCATTTCATAACCTAATGTACAGGTAACGAGAGTTGCTAGAAGATCGAAGCAGGAAGGTGTGACTTCGACCTTTCTAAGGAGGGAGTGGTCACCGACCAGCAGAAGTCATAATCAAAGAGTAAGTCAGCATCACTTGTGGTAAAGAACAAGCAAGGTAATGCAACTATCATCTACTCCAGGGCAGGAGCGGAAGAATGGTAGCATCAAATTTATGATGGGTCTGACCGGGAGGCTGGGGAGCAACAATTCAACTTGATAGAAGACCAGTTTGTTGAGAATATTACTCGAGGAACTGGAGATGGTTCAGGGAAACCTCTCGTAAACCACTGATATTTGTGTTCTGTTTTCCTCTCCACTAGCAATGTTTTGAGGACAGAATGATTCTAAGAAGGGAGTGATGTAATACCCTGCAAAATAGCACATGACTATTTTTGCATAGTAATCTGTGCACGTCTGAGTATTGCACATGATTACACATTTCTAATAATTATTAGTTTTAATTAAGAGATTTCAGACATATGAGCTGTTCTGAACCCGAGAGACAGACTCGGGATATCTTCTCAAATTAACAGTGGATTTGTCCCAATTATTTTCATCAGACAATTATCGGGAGAAAATTATAATTTCTATAAAACATATATTTTTATAGATTTTAAATTACTAGGTTTGCCCGTTCACACGTGCCTACGGCACATTTTCGGAACGGTGCACCTAGTTTGATCATATAAAATAGTTTTGGAGGTTCAGGAAATTAATTGAAGTAGCAAACATATTATATGATAAACTTTTGGGGTCCAAAAAAAAATATATTATATAATTTTTTTTGAATTATTTTAAAAAATTTTAAAATTTTAAATTTTAAATTTTTTTTGGTTTTTTAATTTTTAATTTTTTTTTAAAAAATTTAAAATTTTGTTTTCTTAAATTTTTGAATAGAAGAGGAAGGGAGAGAGAGAGAGAAAAAAAAAGTTAAATAAATATAGGAGTTGTTTTTGGTTGGGGATTTGAATTTGAGTTTTGGGGGGAAACTTTTGGGGGGGGGGAGAATATGTTTTGTGAGGTTAGATCTGAGCCTTTGATTTTTGGGGGGATTGAAGGAGAGCCACTTGATAGCTTTCTTCGTGTTTTATTATATAGATATATATTGATTATTTTAAATTGAGCTAGTGCTTGAATTGGATATGGATTGTGTTTGTGCACAAGGGTTACTATTTTTGACCTAGGGTTGCTTGACCTAACCTAGGGATAGGAACCCGAGCATCATATGATCATAGCTCGGATCTTGATGGAGATCCAATGGTGAAAATATTTCACCATGTGTATGTTGACTTAGGAGATGAGAAGTTTCCAAGAAACTTCTAAGACTTCTAGAAGGTTTTTGTTGGCACCTCATCCTACCACACATCTCCAATCAACCCTACGTCCTCCCATGCTCACCCTCCATCTCCATGATGGCCGGCCACTCCAAATACCCCAAACCCTAGCTCCCTCATTCCTATAAAATCCCCATTTCCACTCACTCTCTCATTGTTTCATTTCCCCACTTTGTTCTTTTTCTTCAAAAAATATAGAAGAGAGAAAACGAGAAGAAAAGAAAGGTGAAGTTTAGAGAGTAGAAGAAGTGGTAGAGAAGGAGAGGTGTAGTAGGGTTGGGCAAGTTCTACAAAGCAAGGAGCAAGTGAGCCAAGGAAAAGAACAAGCAAAGCTACAAGGAGCTCTTGCAACTTAAAGATGTGGGTGATACTCTAACTCTAAAATTTATTTTTTTTGTATATGTGAATCTTGGCATGTGGTAGTAGCTAAAACAAATCTTGTTTCCTTGTATGAAAATAAAGCATGCTAAGAAAAAGATGGTTGTATGGAAAGAACATTTTTTCTTGAGCTTTTGTTAAGGAGCATGTTTGTAAGGGTGAGTTTGAAAATTTCTTTCTCTCAAACGGTTCGAAATTTTTAGCTCAAATTTGGGGGAACTGTTCTTCTATATATGTAGAGCATCCATAAAAAAATTTCATAATATTTTGAAGCAATTTAGTAGCCCAAACATTTGGTTCGAATCCGAAAAGTGAGCAGCTGAAAATGCTGCTGGCTATGAAATTTTGTTGTATCTTTCCAATTTTGTAACTCATTGTAGACTGGGTATTTTGAGCTGAATTTTTTTTGAACACTCTTGTATGTGTCTACAACTATAGTCAAATTTCTTAATTTTTCGAGGTCGTTTAATACCTCAAAGAAGTTGTAGAATGCAATTGGTCTGGTTAACAGAACCGAAGCTGACTGTGTTTGGAGTGAAATTCACATGTCCATAACTCCTTGTGTGTTTATGATATTGCTTTAAAATTTTGGGAGTATCTTATGGGATGAGTCTATTTGATGATTCTCAAATTTTGGAATTTTTAGAGGTCGTTTGATGAGTTTTCAGAATTATTTAGTAAGGGGTAGTAAATACACTACGGAATGAGTAGCTGAAATTTTTTGCATTGTTTGAAGAGTCATAACTCATTAAGCGATATGAATCTGAATGTAAATTTTGGACACAATGGAATAATATATGTTTGGTTTAAGAATCTCAAATTTCATGAGCATTGGACTTAAGGTTGATTTATTATCGAATTTCAAAGTGGACTGGGTTCAGCTGAGTACAAATCGACTAGTCTGCGAAGATGGAAAATTCTGGAATTACTTGTTAAGAATTTGGGAATTTGACCAGCTAGAGAGTCGTAGTAGGGAGTCATAGCTTTCTAACCCAACTGAAATTTTGTAATTTCAGTTTGTAGGTTGAGAGTTATGATTTTTCAAAGACTAAGACAGATCCAGTCCAGTCGA
Source organism: Hemerocallis citrina (assembly GCA_017893485.1). Lineage (NCBI taxonomy): Eukaryota > Viridiplantae > Streptophyta > Magnoliopsida > Asparagales > Asphodelaceae > Hemerocallis > Hemerocallis citrina. The sequence goes on along the minus strand of CM030358.1, from coordinate 426,077,058 downwards.
AGCCCTGTTTATTGAAGAGTTAACTTTTCCCCTGTTTGCACACCTGTTGGAATTTGGCATTTTCGAGGACTTTAATGGTTGAATCTGAGAATGTGTTCAACTAAGAAGTTGTAGTAGACACTCCTATATTTCCATAGAATCCGGAATTAAGTAATTCCAATGAGCGAGCAATTTTTTATGATGTTGAAAAGGTACAGCGAGTGCATGAAGTAACGTACAAGCTGAGAGTGTAGGAGGTTTTATGATGTCAAGATGATTGTATATGAGAAAATGGTTAACTGGAAAGTTGTAGAAGAGGATCTTATCTTTCCAGAATAGGGGATATCAAGCAATTCCGAATTGTGTGTTGGAAGTTATGGTCATTGCAAGTTTAGCAACCTGTTGTTTAGTTTGACTTCGAGCTTAAGTTAGCTCGGGGACTTGAGTTCTTTAAAGAATTGAGGGAATCGTCCACTAGGGGATTGCAGTGGATCTCCCTACCCTTCTAGAAAGTCTGATTGTGTTGGATTCCACTGAGCGTAGCTTGAGTTACAGTTACTGCTATTTCTTGAACTGCTTTTATAGGACGATTGATGAGAAATCCTCTGTGTACCGCATTGTGGTGATCATATGTTATTGGGTTTTAAAAGATGTTTTTAACACTACATTTAGGACTTGGACAAGTGTCGTGTGCTTAATACTCATGGTGGACATGGGTAAGTTAGGTTATAGCTCTGGTCGGGTTGTGATTGGTGTCTCGATGTCTGAGTCTGTCAAATGGTTAGGAATTTGTGATTATGTGTGTACTTACTTTCATTGAATTTTATTGCATCCTTGGGGCACTGTTGGACTGCTCGCTAAGGGTCACGGGCTGGGATTATTTTGTCACTAACCTGTGAAGGTATTGGGAATCATTGGACGTGACTCCCCTGATAATTGTTATTTTTGACAGACCAGTAAGGCTCGGTATTGATTGTTCAACACCACGTATGATTTTGGGTAACAACTTGTTTTCAGTAAATTGCATTGATTAGGTTTTCTTTATTTGTTTTGCTTGAAGACCGAATTGGTATTAGGGGTGATGCTCTATAATCTGACTCGTTCCGAGAGTTGGCACTAGGTGGTGATAACTATGGGGTTGTCTCTTTCTGTCATTAGGGATACGTGCTGCTGTGCATATCTTGCACTGTTGATTCATGAAGTATCATGGTAAGAACGGGATGTCAATTTCCTGGCGGTTAGGAGATTTTAGACCTTCGAGGCCATCATGTTCTATGTTTATGGACACGACCAGATCATAATGGATATTCTGCACAATGGATATGCTGCTGCATATCTATAAGTTCGTCACAGCTTTTAAGGATGGTCCGGTATAACAATTATTGGTGACAACGGGGTAGCTTCCCAAATTATTTTATATATATATACCTCCTCAATCGTGTTTTACTATCAGGAACAGGAAGTGTACAATAGTAGAATGCATTGCATAGCGAGGATTCAAATCCCTGAAACTGGAGAAACGGCTTGATTTGGGGCACATGTGGTATGGAATGCATGTGTGTCCAGAGTCTTGCTAACATTAGATTAAGTGCATCTGTTCTGTACTCTGTATTTTGTATTAGACTTCATGTCATGGCATACACAAACACTAGAAAATCAGGATACACGTTTCTTTTTTCATTTCAGATGAATTGTGGGTGTAATAGTTGGAGATCACTGTTTTCTTATCAGCATTGCGTCAGTAGAATTACTGACGTGCCTACTTAATTAGGTACTTGATACCGGGTCGAGAGGGCAGGTGAGCCAACCCAGCAGGGCATCCAAGTGGGGCGGCAGTGTACATGCCTACCATTCGATCGGGTGCAGAAACATCAGAGTCACACAGCCAAAGGCTCAAGCTGAGGGCAAGTCCCCAGGAGGCAGAGCTACCGCTTTGCTGAATTTTGGCAGTGACCAATCTATTCTCGATCTGGAAGACAGCCGATAGCCTCACAAGTGAAATCTAGATATTTGTAATCAGTTGTAATGAGTTTATGTAATTTGTATTCCTTGTTCAGAACAAGATAAGGTTTGTAATTATTAATGTATTAATTATGTTGGGCAATAAAAGTTTTTAAATTTCTATGTTATTTTACTTTGTTGAGATACATTTGAAGGAAAAGATTCTGGTGATGTCACGGATGTCCTGTAACGGGGATCGGGGGCGCTACAGTATGATCGAGGACCTCAAGGGATAATGAGATGAGCTTGGAATGGGCTTCGGCCTGGGCATTGCGTTCCCTTGGGATGCACTTAACAGCAGCCTCTCCGAAGACTGTTAAGAGTTCTCTGACTCGGGCCAAGTAGAGGATCATCCGGGCGTTGCGGGCCTCATACTCTCTGCTGATCTGGTTGACCACAAGATGGGAGTCACTGAAGGCCTTTACCCATCTTGCTCCTACTTTGTGTGCTAGCATGAGCCTGGTGATCATCGCTTCATATTCGGCCTTGTTGTTGGACGCCTGCAAGTTTAGATGTAGAGAATATTGGAGAGCGAAGTTGTCGGGCCCCTGAGTATGACACCAGCTCCGCATCCGCCTTCGCATAATGACCTTTCGACGAATTCCCATATTGATTCGTCCTCTTGGACTTCATAGGCTTCGGGAATGGTGCATTCGGTGATGAATTCTGCGAGGGCATGCCCTTTGATGGCTTTCCAGTGTTGGTAGCTGATGTCATTCTAGCTGAGCTCGATCGACCACTTGACCAGGCGGCCGGAGTTCTCTAGTTTGTGGAGAACGGTCTTGAGAGGTTGGTATATCAGGACTTGGAAGGAATGCACCTGAAAGTACGGTCGGAGTTTCCGAGCAGTGATGACCAGGGTATAGGTGATCTTTTCCATTCTGGCATATCGGAATTCATTGTCGGGCATAACTTTACTGACATAGTATACAGGCTTCTGGACCCCGTCTTCCTCCATGACCAATAGGGAACTGAGCACGTGCTCTAGCGCAGCCAGGTAAAGGAAGAGGGATTTTCCCGGCCCCGGTTTGTTGAGGAACGGGGGTTGGCTAGGTAAGACTTCAGCTGATCGAAGGCCTGCTGTTCAAGGTCCCCCCACTCGAAGCTTTTCGCCCCTTGAAGCGCTTTGGAGAACGGGTGTGAATTTTCTCCAGATTTAGAGAGGAAATGGCCGATGGCCACCAGTCGACCCGTAAGCCGTTGGACCTCTTTGACATTTCTTGGAGGAGTTATGGCTAGTATGTCCTGGATCTTCTCGGGGTTCGTCTCGATACCTCGCTGGCTGACTATGAATACGATAAATTTTTCCAAAGTGACACCAAAGGCGCATTTGGAGGGGTTGAGTCACATATTGTGGGATCGTATGACCCTAAAAGCCTGCTCTAGATTATTGACATGATCTTGCCTTCTCTGGCTTTTGACAAGCATATCGTCAACACGTACCTCCATGTTTCGTCCTATCTGTTTCTTAAAGACCCGGTTAACGAGCCTTTGGTACGTGGCACCGGCGTTCTTCAGCCCGAAGAGCATGACATTGTAATAGTAGAGACCTTGGTCTATCACGAAGGTGGTCTTGGGAATGTCTGGGGGGAACATTCTGATCTGGTTGTAACCCGAGAAGGCATCCATGAAACTCAATAGATTGTGGCCCGAGGTCGCATCTATCAGGGCGTCGATGCAAGGTAGGGGGAACAGATCCTTGGGACATGCCTTGTTGAGGTCAGTGAAGTCTATGCAGATCCTCCACTTGCCGCTCAGTTTTCTTGCCATTACCACATCGGCTAGCCACCATGGATAGCTGACTTCTTGTATGAAGTGCGCTGGGAGGAGCTTGTCCATTTCTTCCTTCCTGGCCTACTGCCTGTTGGGGGCAAACTTACGCCGCTTCTGCTGAACCGGTTTGGAATCCTGGTGGATGCTCAGTTTGTGCATAATGAGCTCTTTCGAAATCCCTGGCATATCCGAGGGTTTTCATGCGAAGAGGTCGGCATTTCGATGGATGCAGTCAATAATATCGAGCTTCAGGTCAGTAGCGAGAGACTGGCTTACTCAGAACTATTTGGATTCGTCCCTTTTATAGAAGGGGATCTCTTCCAACTTGTCGACGAGATCAGCATGCAACTGGCTTCTATCATATGGGAGTTCCACCGCGTCAAGGGGGAAGACTCTGCCCCCATGCCGGCCATATAGCAAGCATGAGCGGACTCCTGATTACCTCAGACACTGCCGACCCCATTGTCGGTAGGAAATTTAAGCTTCAAGTGATATGCAGAAGGTACCGCCTGTAGGGAGTCGTGGCTAGGTTTACCTAGGATAACATTATAGGCGGCCTTGACATTGCCCACCATGAAGTCCACGCCTCCATTCAGATGGTCGAGGTTGTTCTGGCCATTACGTCGAAAGAGATAATTTCCTCAATTTGGACAGGGACACCCGAGAACCCGTGAAGTTTGTACCCGACCAGCTTCATTCTCTAGCAAGGGAGTTTGAGCTTTTCGAATGCCTACTGGAACCGTATTATGATAGAACTTACATTGTCAACTAGGACTCGGCGGACCTTGTGATTCTCCATGCCAAGGCTGATTACTAGAGCATCATAGTGAAGGAGTCGGACACCTTCTAGGTATTCATTGGTGAATGAGACCGGCACTTCTTGGTCCATGCGGGGAGTGTAACTGTGAATGGAGTTAAATTTGCATACAAAGGCCTTGCGTGAGGTACGAGATTCTCCCCCTATGGGTCCTCCATGGACGCAGTGAAGAATGGATGGACCCCGGCCCCTTCTGGTTCGGGCTCCACTTTGGGACCCCTGCTGGACGCCCGAGGAAGGGGCGAAGTTCTCTGGTCCCTCGGGTTAGTTTGAGTGAACTCCCTTAGATACGCCCTCTGTATGAGTGCCTAAATCTCATCTTTGAGAGCGCAACAACTATCGATTTCGTGCCTATGGTCCCGATGGAACCGACAATAGAACCTCCTATCCCTTTTCTTGTTGTTGTTCGCTCGAGGAGGATGGTGGACCATCCCCTGTCCTCGATCTCCAAAAGGATGGCTGATATGCTCTGAGTTAGAGGAGTGAATCTCTCAAAACGGGAAATAGGTGAAGGTTGTTTTTGTCCGAAGGCGTCTTTTTGAGCTTTCATCGGTGGCTCGGGGTCGTAGGATTTTCTCTTCCCCTTGGAGGGGACTTCTTTCTGCCCTCCTAGGTGTAGAGCCTCCTCAGCTCGAATATATTTTTTGATCCTGTTGAGGAGGTCGCGAAAGTCAAGAGGCGGCTTCTTTGCCAGGGATGCCTTAAGTTTGCCATGGCAAACATTGTGTCGGAAGGCTGCGGATGCAACGCTAGCATCGAGAGAAGAAACTGCCCTGGCCTTGGGAGTAAAACTCCGTACAAAATTCCGAAGGGACTCTCCTTCCTTTTGTTTGAGGTCCAGGAGGGACGCGCTCGTCTTCTCGACCTTCCAGCAGGGCACGAAGTAGGCGAGGAAGCTCGCTTCCAGATGGTCGAACGAGAAGATCGAGCCGGAAGAGAGTTTTGAGAACCATTCATGTGTTGGGCCATGTAAAGTGGCTGGGAATGCACGGTAGATGAGAGGATCCGATGCAATGTGAATCATCATGAGGGTTTTAAACCCTGCCAAGTGATCAGCCAGATTAGACTCTCCACTATACATCTCGAATTGAGTGGGTCTGAAGTTCTTCGGGATTTCAGCATCGAGTATGGTCTAGGCTGAAACCCTCGGTTCGGTTGTGGCCCTCCCTCGCCAATCCGACCAAGGCAATTCTCCATTTCTTGGAGGTGTTGGAGGACGGCCTCCTCGCATCTCGCTGGCCACATTGAGCTGCGGGATTTGCTGCCCTGGGCTTCCTCCCGGCGAGTGTCGTTATTTGGATGCTCGATTTAGGGATCACCTCAGAGATCCTGGAGGACCTTGTTCTGGGAGTCCGAAATTCAGCCCTCGAGACCAGGGCCTATTCTCCTTGGCCACATGGGGGCGGGTAATCCCTCGGAGAGGGGGTGCGCCTATGCTCTCGGCCCTGAGATGGATAGGTGATGTCGGTTGAAGCCTGGTTAGAGGGCGCAACCCCTCTCCTCGATTGGCTAAGCTGATGCCGGAGGTCATTTGCGGGTTGTCGGTTTTTGAGGAAGTGCCGGAGGTCATCGGTGACCGAACGTGAAGCCCTCGGAGCGGGCTCCGACTGACCCTCTACTCGTTGCCTTCAGGACCTTTGCATGATGGCATGGCTGCGTGAGTGATGAGGAGCGTCGGCATGACGTCTCGCCGTTGGCACTTTCTTGGCCTTTGGTGCTAAGGAAGGGTACGGTCTCGGGGTCGGATCCGAGTCTGAGATCGAATCAGTCTCTTTTTCCACAGACTACGCCAACCTGTTGCTGCCTGTTTTAGTGTGGGGGCACCAGGTGTGAGTTCTTGTTATTTATAGTGGAAGAGACAGATCTGAGACCGATCTCAGCCACAGATCTGAATTTGAGATGGGGATTTGGTGAGGGGCATGAGAGGGGGCGCTTCTGATAGCTGGGTCCCTGAGCACCTGCAAAAACGATTAGAGACACCGGGGGGGGGGGGGGGGGGGGGGGGGTCTTGGTGACAGGACCTCCGAAGATCTAGTCAGTTACTTGGATAAATGAAAGTTAGGGTTCAGGTGGAGAAAAGTTTATTATCTTTAAATAGAAGGAGTCTGGTATTTATAGGCAGAGAGAGTGGGTGCTCTAATCCTAATGGACCATGTTGACCCGCTTCTCTATGGTCTTGAGCTAATGGAAGGCTCGTTGGATCCACAAACCTGATCATCAGGGATGAGCAGATTTAGAGGGGATCAGATGGCTCTGCTTGTGCTGGATTATTTACCTACATCAATTGTGTTTTTTAATAAGTATCCACCCTTTTTTTCCCCATAAGTTGTAAATCACATGAACTGTTTATAAATCCTGAATCAGACAGCATCAAATAAGGGCCTTAGAAAACTAGACATGTATGGCTAAAATATTGGTTAACATAATTACAATTAGCAATGGTGCATAAGGTAAAGACGTTGGCTTCTATTTCTGGAAAAGCATCAAACATTTTCTTAAAGTTGATTAGCTTCAATCTTAATCTGACACAGCTGCACCGCTGTACAAAGCTGTTCACCTTTTCAGTTCTCTACGAACCATAAAATTCGGATTTACTTCCCTTTTGCACCTTCTGAACACGGCAAAGTCATAGTCCACTCTGTTAGTTGCTTCAATCTTCAGACAGGGCAATAACATTGCTTATTTGAAGCTACAAACAAGTATTTTGTGCCTGAGCAGGTGCTGCTTAGAGCATCCACAGATCGTTGATGGTAAAAATCTCTAATATATATATAATATTATAATGGAAGAAGGCCTTAGTGTCATTTGTAAATGTTTTGTCAATCTACCAACCCGTGCAATACACGTGCATAACTATTATAAAGGAGGTTCTAAGTTCAAATCCAGACTATGTCTAAATTTTTATTTTAAAAAACTATATTTATTAAGACATGCATCACACGTGTAAATTACTAGTATGCATAAATGGATAAATAAATATAGCAGTCTCTCGTTTTGCTGCAGTCGTAGAATGTTATTTTTTACCTTTTTAAATGAAAATAATAACAGACGGTGCTTCATGTTCCGTCGGAGAGGAAAAAAAAAACATTTAAAAAGGTGGGACGGCATATCATGTTCCGTCGGAGAGAAAAAAAAATAATTTAAAATTGTGGGACGGCACTTCAAGTACCGTCCGAGGAAAAAAATCGTACTTGAAGTGCAAAAAAAATTTATAAAAAATTACAAAAATTTACAAAAATTACAAAAAAAATTACAAAAAATTACAAAAAACTACATAGAGGGGTGGGACAGCACTTCAAGTGCCGTCCGAGAGAAGTGGGGTTTTTTGGTTTTTTTTATTACGAAATTAATTTTTTTTTGGACGGACGGCACTTCAAGTGCCATCCGACCATTAAAAAAATATTTTTTTGTGCGACGGTACTTCGAGCTCCGTCATTTATATATGAATATTTCTCATTGCAATTCTCATTTATAGCAATCCACTGTAGCGATTTATGCATAATATGCTTATTTGGCCAACGACTATAGCGCTCTTTTTGACCAAATATGCATATTATGCATATTTAGCATACGACTACAGATGCACTTATATGCCTAAGTTGGAATTAAAAAAAATACTAACAGAGAGGGAGTAATATGAAAAAGACAAATAGAGGCGAGAAAGAGAGTAAGCAAGATTGTCTATATTTTTATTTCTTATGAATTGATGTAAATTATTTATGAGGATGCGGAGGTCCTATACATATATAGGAGGAATTTTTTTCCTATGACATACTAAAAAGACATTGTCCGTAGCCAAAATTTATGATCCCCACTGTTCAACTAGAATGTATTTTGCTCATTCATCGTAAGATTGCAAAATAAACGGTTTTTTAGCAATACAATTATTGCGATTATTAAATATATTGATAAAACACATTTAACTTTGATAATATTTCATTCTCTTATATTTTATGATATGTTGAATACTTTGAACACATGCTTTTTGGATGAGAAAGTAGAAAATTTTAAGGTGCCACATTTCCTTCCCTTTTTTTTTATTTATTTGCATTTTTATTTGACTTTGAGTACTATATATTATGAACTCTTGTTTTGTTATTTCTTATTGACGCGAGGAATAAAATATGAGGTGCCTTGATGTATGCTTTTTGCCAATGACATCGTCTTAGTTGACGAAATTAGAGCAGAAGTCAATGCTAAATTAGAATTGTGGAGAGAAACTTTGGAAGCTAGAGGCTTTAAAATAAGCAGAACTAAAACAGAGTATATGGAGTGTAATTTTAGTGATATTCGGAACACAACTGAGGAAGTAGTGAAACTTGATGGCCAAGAGATACCTAAGAGAGACCGTTTTCGATATTTAGGCTTGATTATACAAAGAGATGGAGAGATTTGTGAAGATGTTACACATAGGATCCAAGTAAGGTGGCTTAAGTGAAGAAGTGTCAGTGGTGTTTTGTGTGACAAACGTATACCTTTGAAGTTGAAAGAAAATTTTTATAGGACATCTGTTAAACCAGCAATGATGTATGGAGCAGAGTGTTGGGCAACAAAGAAACAATACGTCCAAAAAATGAGTGTAGTGGAAATGAGGATGCTAAGATGGATATGTGGTAAAACAAGGAATGGTAGAATTTGAAACGAGTATATACGAGACATGCTAAAGGTAGCTCCAATCCAAAATAAGTTAAGAGAGAATCGCCTCAGGTGATTTGAATATGTCACACATAGATCTAGTAGTGCCCCCGTTAGAAAGAGTGATTTGATAAGTATTGAGGGTAGAGTTAGGGTTAGAGAAAGACCTAGACTAACTTGGATGAAAACTGTGAAAAAATATATGATAGCTTGTGACCTTACAGAAGATTTGCACTAAACTGAGCAGAATGGAAAACCATGATTCATGTAGCCGACCCCATCTAGTTGGGAAAAAGACTTTGTTGTTGTTGTTGTTGTTTTGTTATTTCTTATTAATAAAACACGATGGCATATGACACTTTTGAGTCAAATAATATATACATATACATTCACAAGAATTTGGGTAGCCAATGAGAAAAACAAAATAGAGAATGCGATAACTATCAAATAATGATCTCTCAGTGTTTAAAAAAAAAAAAAAACTACTGCATAAATGATGATTATAATACAAAAAACATATGGTCGGAGTGGAAAAATACTTCCCACAATCCTATATCCTCACCCCCCCAGGTGAAGCGGCCGCCTCAGGTCCCCGATTTTTTACGATATTAGAGGCCCCCAAATTTTTACCCCTTTATAAATATAGACACGTATTTTGTGCGTAATTTTTTAATTGTGGACCCCAAAATTAATTATTTGGGCCTTTGGAAGTTTTCGTCTCGGACCCCCGGAAACTTAGGGTTAGCCCTGTATATCCTCCAGCCTGTTCAGATACAAATGACAAGTCTACTTAAAACCTCTTCATATATTTTTCTCCAACAGAAATTAGAGGAATTAGAGGAGATTAATTGTTTATTTCTCATCAGCCAAAAAAGAAATTGCACTAAAGGTGTTAGTTCTATGTGAAAGGAAAATTTGTGGGTCGAGACTTGGATATGCACAACGAGATAACAATATTTTTCATTTTTAATTCTGAAATTATATAAAGCGCACCCAGCGAGATTAGAACCAATGTGAAAGATCTTATCACTTGGCTAAAACTTCGAAGTTGTACAAGGGTTGAGGAAATTGCGCTTATATTCTAACACAGCAAAAGTAAAATAACTTGTTCTTCTATTTCCTCTGTTGAAAGAAAACTCAAGCAGGGTTTTAATTTGTTTCCGAACTCATTTCCTAATTCTTCCAGTTCCAATATCCCGTCAGCTGGATCCCCAATCTTCCACACCTACAGTTGATGAGCAATCCCGATTGCTGTAACCAATCTTAAGAAGATGATACTTAAGTATCCCCTCAGCTGATACTGGAGTAAACTCTATGAGAGCGATTTTTTGATAATCTGAGAGTTTGGGTGAGTGCTCTGTTATAAATCTACTCTTCACTTTCTCTTGCCTCCTATATACACGACTAAAAGAATGAAAGAAAGAACTTACCAGAGCTCAATTTGAATTTCTTCGTTTCGTCAAAGTAGGTCTAACTCTCAAGCTGAAATGTACATTCTCAGATTTCAGAATAACATTTGCTTGACATTAATATCTGACATCCAAACGAGCCTCTCACATTACACTTCTGTATAACAACCAAGCTCAAAGTAAAACTAACAACATTACATACAAAACGACTCAAGCGTATTTAGCTTGCTAGCAAATGGCCACCACCACCACTTGCAGATCGAAGTGCTGCCGCAATCTCATCAGCCACCCTCACAGTGATAGAGATCCAATCGTAGAGCGAGGAACAAGTCATTTCTATCAAATGGACTGCAACAGCCATTGCTCTTACGGAATGATTAGGCTTTGGGAACGTATAATTGACGAGATTAACATCTTATATGTATACTTGTAGCAGCAGGTTAATAATTTCCGTGAGTAGAATGTGAGGTTTGTTGACATTTAGCCTTTTAATATTATGTTTTAGGTGGTTAATTAAGTTATCTACAGGTAATTGATAGACTATTTCTTTTTAAATCAATAATTGATAGGCTTGTTCCCATGATGAAAATGGGAGCTTTCGTTGACACTTGACAGTTACCCTTTTTATGTTTCAACAGCATACAATTGATTTGGGTCTTTTCTGTCTTTCTTTATCCACCGACCATCAGAATCTTTAATTAAAGAAATCAATTGCAAATTAGCAAGACCAATATGACCAAATTCTTAAGATTTTTTTAAGTGCTGTCATAAATCACCTAACCAACAATTAAGAACAAATTTTAGTAAACCTACCTCTGATTTCATTTGTTTGCGGATAACATCATAACTTTTTATTGCGGTTTGCATTCCTATTTGACAAATTTGATTGCAGATCGCACATCTGTCTCTGTCTCTGCGCTGCTAACTTTATATTTTCTAATCATTTTATTTTTACAGTTAGTGATTTAATCATAATACTTCTCACTAAAACAGTTAATATTTAATAGAATTTTAACACAAAATAAAAATTAATCCTTTAATTAGGATAGATTAATCCAATAATAACTACGGGAATATTAGTAAAATACCCCAACAAATGTGACAAAACCAGTGTTGTGATCGGTTTTTTAAGCGGATGTGTGGGATATGAAACCAAGTTTGCCAAATAGATAGGCAAACCATAAAAAAAAAGTTATGGGTTGGGTTATCTACAAACTCATGAAACCTGGGTTAGGTTTACTGAAATTATCCAATAATTAATCTAAAATGCATATCTTTCAAAATGTATATTTTAAAACACGGTTAATTGGATTATACTTATTTTTCTAACATATACACGCAAGTTGAGGGTCATTTTGCGAAGCATATGCAACATTATTTTGTTATTTATTTATATTTAATAAGCATAACTATTGGGGATTGAATAGTGGTTGCTCTAGTACCCCAGGTCTGCGGTACATGAATAATAAATATGAAGGCAGGGCAGACTCTAAGCTCATGGGGGTTCGAGGCGAAATCCTGAAATAAAGCTCCCATACATAATGTGAGAAAAAGTTTAAAAAGTTATATGCTTAATTCTCCACGGAGGCGTGAGCGAGGGAGGGAAAGGAAGAGGCCCATAATAATTTTTTTTAATTGTGTTTATTTTAAACTATGTTCTGAGCTTCCAGGGCCATAGACCGGCTGACATTTTCTAGTCTTATGTCAGTTATAAACACCCATGTTGATTTATCAAATGTGCATTGCCAAAATAGTTCTTAAAAAATCGATATGTATAGATTTAAAAAAAATAAAAATAGGGGCCCCTAAAAATGGCCAAAAATTGGGGATCCGCGACGGGCCGTCGCTGTTGCCTCTCCATAGGGCCGGCCCAATATGAAGGGCAGTAATAGTTTTTCCAATTATTTTATCAGTGTGCACAAGAAAACATTTAAAGGATGGTATCGAATATGATATGCAAAATCAAATGTGAGAGTTGTGAAGGCAACCCAATCACAACAAAAGTGTGAACGCTCTGCTCATCAATGAGTATGGATGAAACAATGTGTTATTTCCAAAGAACAACAATGGAGGGGAGTTAGAAAGCTTTGATCTACCATTCGACAGATTGGAGGTAGCATTGGTATCGGATCTTATCGGTTCGGGTTTGCACTATCAGGACCCAGACCCGATACCTTATGGGTCTAAAAATTTGACCCGAACCCGACCCGTGAGAACCGAGTCCCGGTCCGGATCCGGTTCCAACTTAGAATAACCTTACTGGTCGGGTCTAGTTCCTACTTAAGATATTCACAATTTTGTACTAAAGTATATGAATAAATATTATAATTACACATCTATCTTCAGCAATTACTATTTACATGTATATCACTATATCCCTATGATTCAAATTCCATATTTTTAAGGTATTTTTTAACGGGCATGTGTCCGGGTCCGGGTCCAGATCAGATCCATTTTGAGCGGATCCGAACCCGGACCCAAAACTGTAAAGAGTCTTATTTTAGGATCTGAACCCAAACCCGTATAAATCTGGTTGGTTCCGGTCCAATGCCGGGTCCAGATCAGGATCAAAGTAACAACTCTAATTGGAGGTAATTAAAGAGAAACATGTGAACTGAGTTTTAGGTAATGTCCAAACATTGTAATAATGCATTGATGTAGAGCATAAAAGGGAATTCGGCTACAGTTTTCAATCATAAACAACAGCAAATAGCAACAATAGTAAGAAAACGGCCGACTGTCCAAAAAGGCAGTCGACCGTGGCCAACGATTGGCAGCGCAAAACAATACATATTTTACCAGTAGACTGAAATTACTCTCTAACTAGGTTTGAGGTATTTTGGTGTCAACCACCACTTTTGGGCAGTTGACTGCACGCAGCAAACCATCACATTTTGAACCAATTTTTCCGGGTTATTTTATATCCGAATTATATATCTTTTATTTCTTTCCCATAGGGATATTTCAAGTTTTTTTGCTTCTAATTTACGTTAGTTGATTTTTTTTTTGTTGCATTCATGTTTAGTCTGTCTATTTAAAGATGCTAGAAATTATCTTGTATTATGATTTTTCATTATTAATTCCAATCAAAAGAACTTTTATTCAAGTTACCTTCTCGATTCTCCGAGAAACTCTAGTTTATTCAAGAACCATAAGTTTGTATAAAGACAATCAAATAGTCTATCTTACATCTTACGTCATGCATACAAGTAGTAAAGCAGTTGTTGTTTTGAATTAATGATAGTAACAACCATCATTCATAAATATATATAGGCCCATGTCGATCATCTGGGTACTTACACAAATTTTCTCCTTGGTAAGATTAGCAATGATAAGGAGGATTTGATTCATGTACCATAATAGGCCCAGTGTTCTAAAAACCGGTCTAGGCGGCCACCTAGGCGGGGCCTAGGTGCTAGGCAGTCCCCAGGCAACTCGCCTAGCCCCCGAGGCGTTTGAAAAAATTATTTTGGCCTATTGAGCAGGTCTAGGCAGGTACAGACGAGTCCAGGCGGCCTGGTGGATCTAGGCGGCCTAGACGGACCCGGATCATAAAATAGAGCTTAACCAGATCTGACCCAACTTAGACCCGTTTAGAAATAATTTTCGGGTCTAGAAGGAGTTAGACTTGGTTCATATTAGTAGTAGTAGTAGTAGTAATAGTTCTTAGGTGGTGTCTTTTACTTGTAGTAGTAGGTGTGGTCTGCTTGTTTGTTTTCATCTTGGAGATTTAGCGTTATTGTTCCGATATCAACTTATCAATGAAACGGGATGACAACAATCTTTCTATATTCAAATATATATGTACTTATATAGCTACAAATATATAGATAATCATCAAATTAGGAAGAGATGGATTCTTTATTTTTTCCCCAAAATTGTTTTCATCGAAGGTCACATAACCCAACATTACAAATTGTAAGTTGCAATTCACTGAAAACCACTAGTACAAACACTGTTTACCTCCAAGATATCAAATCTACTGATGCTTTTGATTATGAAAAGATAAGTCAATCCATATTTCAAAAGGGACAGACTAGAACTAGTATAATAGTTTATTTTTTCGATACATCTAATTAAGACATTAAAAATTCTGATGGAAAGCAATACCTTATCCTGAATAATAATTGCTCTACCAAAATATGTTACCAAAACCAACACCTTGATGCAATTGTGTCTTTTAGACTACCTAAAGTCATCTTGCAATAACAAAGAGAAAAAATCAAGAGTAGAAATGAGGAGCAATAAAGAGCATGATAATACATGATGGAACAACAAAACAAAACCAAAAGATAAATTAGGGTAAAAATAAACTAAACTAAAATAAATAAATAAAAAATGCCTAGCGCCTAGCCGCCTAGGCCCTGCTTACAAGGTCTAGGCGCTCAGCCCTCATCGGCCGCTTGACTACCACCTAACGAGTTTTAGAACACTGTTATAGGTCCATGTCGATCGTCTGGGTACTTGGTTTTAGGAATGTATTTGGATCTGTGAAGCCTAAAAATTCTGTACTGTTGTGGCGTTTGTTGTACTTCTTTTTTCAGATTATTTGTTCTGAAGATCGATGTCATATAGTACGCAGATTGTATCATGGTACACTAACATGCAAACCATTCAAACATGTTACACTGCATTTCCACCTTCAATTAACATCTCATCCCCTTTACATAAATTATAACACAAATACAGGCACCTATACAACTTCAGCTTTAGTAAAGGGGAAATAATACACAGGCTGGCTATTACATTCTAAGCAGACAAAAGAATTACATTATATATATAGCCAACACATTCCCTCTAAATGTAGGAAAATGAATGCATGTTTATACATTCCAAGAACGACACATTTGCTCGGCGTAGAACGTGCAGTACACATGTTTTTTTTAAATCTTGGCCGTTAATCGTGATTGGGTGCAGATCGGTAGGAGAAATATTTTTCGCCAGTTTTTGCTCGGAGACCGTACGAGATATACCCCACATACTTGCTCGGGGCGAGTGTGCCCATGCGACTCTGTGGATTATGAATGGATCCCGCACGTGTCCATTGGAGTTCTTAATGAAGGGATGGTGTGGCTCGGGGGTGAACCATGTGTTTAACTCATTGTTTGTATCTGATAGACTTGTACAAGAATTTTGCAAAGGAAAAGTCTAAAAATTTATTGAAGAATTAAACTAAGCAGCTACTTTGATGCTAGCCTTTATTATATATTGTGACTGTTATGATTACCGGCCTTTATTACATGATTGTAATTAACTATTTGGGGAGGACGTTAAGCGCCCTCGTTATACTTCATCAAGTGCTCGGTGTTCCGAACGAAGAGATTCCGGTTCTCCTAATGCATGTGATGAGTTGCTCCTTAACTTGATGTGGGAGTGCCTTGTTCACCCGAAGATACTTGGCTTGATCTTCTTGGGAGAAGGAATTTACTGCTAGTTCTTCTAAGGGTTCAGAGCTGGCTTGTCCCTGCCCTTAGGGGGAGCTCCATAGCATCGAGGGGGAGGACTGAGCCCCCCATTGTGGCAGTGTAACATGCCCGAGCAAATTCTTGACTTCCTTTGGCTTTCCCTATGCCTACTGTTATAGAAAACTTCATCTTTATGTGGCATGCTGAGGCAACCGCGTGAAGGGTTGCTAACCCCGGGCAACCAAAGACGATATTGTAAGCGGGCTTCATGTCGACAACCATGAAATTGAGTGCTTCCGTGTAGGTAGTTAGAGCTTTCCCCACAGTTTTGTCAAGGGTTTCCCTCGATTAGAACTGGGGCTCTGGAGAATCCATGGAGAGTGTTCCTGGTGGGCTTGAGGCGGTCTTGCTTGAGCTTGAGGCCCTCGAATACATTCAGAAAGATGAGGTTTACCAAGCTGCTGTTATCTACCAGGACGCTGCACACCTTATGATTGACCATACATATGCTGATTACTAGTGCGTCGCAGTGAGGTGTTTGAACACGTCTTAGTCTGAAAATGTGATCGGGACCCCCGAGTTCCTTGGAGGGAGGATATTATGCACCGAGTTCACTTTTCGAAGAAACGCTCTCCTAGAGGGGTTAGATGATCTCCCCATAGATCCCCCATGGATCGAGTGGAATATCTCCATGTGCCCTGAGCTTTGGGACTCGGCTGGTTTTTCTAGTTGCTTACTGACTCCTCTTGGAGGAGGTTCGGTGTCATTCCTTTGGGAGAACTTGGTAAGATACCCTCGTTGGAGTAGGGCTTCCAACTCATCTTTTAGGGCTTGACAGTCATCAGTAAGATGTTTGTGATCTTTGTGAAACTCGCACCACTTGTTCCTATCTCTTCTCCTACTTGGGGCATCATCTTGGGGGGAGGTCGAAGGAGTCTCTCCTTGTCCACTTCACTGAGGATTGTAGAGATGCCGGTGTTAAGCAGAGTATACTTCTCAAATCGAGGCATTGCGGGTGGACGATGCTGGCCTGTGACATCCTTCTGGGACTTATTGGTGCTCTTCCGTTTGTACCCAGATGAGGTCACCTTCTATAATTGAGGTCGAATAGAATCCTCCACTCTGATGTACTTTTCGACTCTTTGAAGGAGGTCGGAGAAGTCCCGAGAAGGTCTTTTGACAAGAGAGGTTTTGAGGTAATCATGATTTACATTGTACCTGAAGGTAGCCATGGCTATGGCTGAGTTGAGTGAGGGGATGGACCGAGACTCGACTGTGAAGTGCCGAACGTAACTCTTGAGGGACTCCCCATTTCTTTGCTTCAAGTCAATTAGGGAGGCACTTGATTTTTCTGTCTTGCGGCTGGTGATGAAGTGCGTGAGGAACAGCTCTTCAAGTTGATCGAATGAGAAGATGGACCCTGGAGAGAGTCGAGAGAACCAATTCCATGTGGATCCATTCAAGGTTGCTGGGAAAGTCTTGCAGAGGAGGGAGTCGGATATTTGGTGGATCATCATGAGGGTTTTAAAACATACAATGTGGTCTACCGAATCGATTTCCCTGTTGTATGATTCGAAGGTTGGGATCTTGAAGTTAACACGGACAGGAGCCTCAATGATCTTCTTGGAAAAGGGGGGTCTGTCAGGGTGGTATCTTCTTTCATGTTTTTCTTCTTCCTGCTTCAGTAGTGCTAGTCGATCTTCTATTTTTGTCATGCCACGCTTCCCAAAAATACGGAATACGAGTCATGAAAATGGCCCAACGAATGACTAACGTCACCCATAAGCTGTTTATCACATTAACTCAACAATATAATTGTTACCGCTGAATCTGGTGTGGGGGCAAACATATAGTATTTGTGGATTCTTAGGAAAACTGAATAATCAAACCTTAACTTCTTCTGCCGGAGTTTGACCGTTGACTCCCGCCATTCACCTGCAAAAAGTGCGAGACACCGGAGTTGATCCCGGCGACGCACCCTCCGACGCTCAAGTCAATAATCAGGAAAGATTATGAGAGAGCGTAAATTGGCAAAAGATTGATTACCTCTTAATGGTGATGGATGGGGGGTATTTATAGCCGCCGTTGGGATCAGATTAGGAATGTAATCCCTAGGATCAGTTTTGGAATGTAATCCCTAATTCTCAGTGAAAGGATATATATGAATCAAGGTCGTTGATTAGGTTTAATCAGAAACCCTAATTCTATCCTGCTGGACCGGGTTTGCTGCAGGTTGAAACCCGCACCTAGTTAGGATGGATCCGTTTGTGGGTTACTGGACTTTCGATAAGAAGACCCAGTACCCACTTCAGACCCGTTTGTAAGTGAAATTACCATGTTACCCCCAGGCTTTAAGATTCGCGTCCCATTTGGACGGTTCTGATTTAACCCTATTTTTAGCCATATTACGAGCCCCCCACTCCTGAAGACTGAGTTTGATCAGCCTTTGAGGAGTAGTTTTACTGTTTAAATGGCTTGCGGGGTTGTATCGGACTCCAAATGGATGTGTCGAATCTTTGCGTGAGGCAGTATGGTGATTTTCCGTGTTAGTTGCGTGCTCTGGGTTGTTCTTGAGCCCCTCTGGTTTTCTGGTATTTTTCTTAACCTTTATCTATTTTTCGGTTCATTTACTTAATTTTGCGAAGTGTTGATTTGTCATTCGGGGGTCTTAATCAATTATTCTAAGCAATAATTATTTGCTCAGGGGCTCGAAAATGTTTCCTTGAATTTGTAATTATTTTTTTAGAATTTGTAATTAATTTTTCCGATTTTTTAATCATTTTTTCGCAATTTTTTAAATAAATAAAACGATTTTAATAAATAAAAATTAATTTTTAATACCGAATTATGACGTGGCGAGATCTGGCCCGCCCATCACGTGCGGGCGTGAATTTCTAAAAGATCGAATGGTTGGAGTCGCTCGGCAATATTTTTTTCGCATGAGCAGCTCGGATGGCCAGTTGCTCGGAATCCGAGGCACGTAGCTCGGTGCCATTTTCTTCGTGTGAGCGGCTCGGATCGCCAGTTGCTCGGAGCACAGATTCCGAGCGACGTGGGGTGATCTGGACCGCTCATCAGGTCGAAGTGCGATTTTTGAGGAGATCCGATGACTGTTATCGCTCGGCGTTCTTTTCTCCATATGAGCAGCTCGGATAGCTAGTTGATCGGTATCCAAGCTACATAGCTTGGTGCTATTTCTTTTGCGTGAGCAGCTCGGATCGCCAGCCGCTCGGATCGGAATTCCGAGGGACGTGGAGCGATCAGAGCCGTTGGATCACGGCGCAGATCTCGAGGTAGGCACAGTTTTCGAGAAAACATTATCTTGTCATTTTGTGAGCGTGGCACGATCTGAGCTGTTCATCATTTTTGGCGCGATTTTCGCAACGATCCGATGGTTGGGGTTGCTCAGTTGCATTTTTCTTCAAATGTACAACTCGGACTACCATTTTCTCGAATTCCGAGCGACGTAACTTCGTTCTCTCCCGTATTGCGAGTAGCTCGGAATTCTAGTCGGTCGGATTGGCATCCCGAGTTACTTTCTCAGCTCGGATCGCTTGTCGCTCAGACTTTTGCTCCGAGGGACGTGGAGCCATCTGGGTCGTTGGATCACGGCGCGGATCTCGAGGGTAGGCTCAGATTTCGAAAAAATACTATCTTGTCATTTTGTGGAGGTGGCACGATCTGAGCCGTCTGATCGAGATCATGCACGAATTTTGGGGAGAAAGTCGTTTTTCCCCAATTCGCAGCTTGGACTGGCAGTTGCTCGGTTTCCGAGCTTCTTCTATGTGTGATCAGCTCGGATCGCTTGTCGCTCGGGCTTTGGTTCCGAGGGATGTGAAGCGATCTGGGCCATTGGATCTTGGTGCGGATCTCGAGGTAGGCTCAGTTCTCGAGAAAACACTATATTGTCGTTTTGTGGAGGTGGCACGATCTGAGCCGCTTGATCGAGATCTTGCAGAATTTTGGGGAGAAAGTCATTTTTCTCAAATTCGCAGCTCGGATTGACAGTTGCTCGGTTTCCGAGCTTCTTCTATTTGTGATGAGCTCGGATCGCTTGTCGCTCGGGCTTTGGTTCCGAGGGATGTGGTGCGATCTGGGCCGTTGGATCATGGTGCGGATCTTGAGGTAAGCTCAGTTCTCGAAAAAACACTATCTTGTCGTTTTGTGGAGGTGGCACGATCTGAGCCGTCTGATCGAGATCTTGCACGAATTTTGGGGAGAAAGTCGTTTTTCTCCAATTCGCAGCTCGGATTGGCAGTTGCTCGGTTTCCGAGGAATCGTGGGCCGATCTGAGTGCTTCTCGGTTGCTAAGTAGGGTGCATTGGCGACTTGGGCTTGAGGTGCAGCCAAGCGGTGCAGCTCATACCGAACCGTCGTTACTTCTTGTGAACGGTCGCCGCTCTTCGCTACTTAGTCGTTTGGGCTTTCATAACGCCTTGAGGGGAGGCCCAAAAGTTGTGTCTTTACGTTACAAAGCCCAAGAGTCGTTTCTTTTACTATAAGTCTTCACCCCCCTCACACTTTACCTCATTCTTCACTTTTCATTTCTTACTTTCACTTTTACTTTCTACTAGCGGAGTTTTCGCTTTCGGGTGGCGCTACTAGCTGTCGCGGCAAGGCGCTTTCAGATTCTGACGATCTTTTCTGGCCATTCACGACACTTCAAGGTTAGTGTCTCACCTTATCCTTAGAAAATGGTTAAGTTTTCTTCTGAGGATGAGACCCCCACCTCGGACCAAGACATCAGCTGAGCGGTGATGGTTAGGTCGAACAAGGGGAAGGAGATCGCCGAGCCGATCGAGGTGACAACAGTTAGGCCGAGCAAGGGGAAGGAGGCTGCCGAGCCGATCGGGGTGATGACGATAGTCGAGCATCCGAAGAAGGCTGGTGAATTGGGTCGGCACCCGTCTGTCTTATCGGGCGTTGGGGGTGTGCGGAGTTACCCTGAAGACTTGTTGGAGAAGGTGACGCAGGGCACGTCTCCGTCATACGAGGAGAATGATCCGAAGGACCCTTCCGAGGTGGATCAGATCTCCTCAATCTTGACCGAGGCGGACCTGCATCGGATCAAGAGTGGGTTCCGGATCCCCAAAGAATACATTCTTCTACTCCCCGGCCCCAGTGTCCGAGCGTGCACATCTACTTTGGCCGATACTTGCGTCTTCCCGTATGACGCACTGAACGCTGGACTTCGGCTACCACTGCACCCTTTCGTAAACGAGGTGCTGCGGTGGTTCGGCCTGAGTCCCGCTCAGTTTATGCCGAACATGTGGCGACACGTGATCGCCTTCGTCCTTCAGTGCCAAGAGATTGGTGTGCAGCCGAAGATGGTCATACTTCGGAGCCTCTACCGCATCTGCCAGATGAGCAAGATGGAGGAGAGGTACTATCTGTCGTCGAGGAAGGGCGTGAAACTGATCGAGAACCTAGACTCGATCAAGCACTGGAAAGAGAAGTACTTCCTCATCCGTGCTCCCGAGCCGTGGTTCTTTCTGACGAAGTGGAAGATCGGAGTTCCGAAGCGGGCGAAGAAGGAGCCCGTGCTCACTAAAGAAGAGGAAGAGGTGGTGGAGAAGCTCCTCGGTCTTCCGACCTTAGTTGGAAGGACATCATCGAGGAGGTCTTGTTTCGTGGGGGTCTTAGTCCGATCGACCCTAGTACGCTTTTCTCTTCTTTTCTTACTTCAGCTTTATCTTTTGGTTAAAATTTTCTAACTCCTTTTGCTCGGTTTTTTCAGAGGCCACCGATATGGATTACAAAGGACTGATGGCCAAGGCTCGTGCGGCGAAGGAGCAGGAGTTGAGAAAGAGGAAGAGGACTGTGGCCGGGCCTCAGGGGGGTCGAGCCGCGAAGGTCCCCTCGGCACCACCGACCGTCGTGGAGCTGGTGGCCGAGGCGCCTTCTGATGCGCCTGACCTCACTCCCTCATAGACGCCCGCTAGAGCCCCACCGAAGGCACCGGCTCAAGTCGATCAGGTTGACGTGCCCGGGTCGTCGAGTGGAGCGTTGAACGTGAGCGCGGCCTTGGCTCTCAAGGTCCCCCCTCTCACCATCGAGGCCGAGAAGATCCTTACTGAGGAGCACAAGCGCCTCTTCGTCCCCGACTGGCGGGTGATGAAGGTGGACGGGTTCCTCGGAGACGGGGGCATCTGCATGTAGGCGGTGAAGCACCTGTCGATCCCCAAAGACCGTGCCGCGCTGAAGGCGGGTACCGTTGGCTACAACACTATGCAGATCGCTCGGAACACCATGTCGGTGACTATCAAAAACTTCTATAAAATTTTTCCAAGTTTTTTCGCTCAGGCCTAATAGTTTCTTGTGTCGCCTGCAGACCCTATGCCATTTCAACCACTTGCTCGAAGAGTTTGCGAGCAAGGAGAAGGAGATGACCATGCTGAACGATCGGGAGCGGTCGGAGCGTGCCAAGGCGGTCAAACTGCTCGAGGCCAAGCGGTTGCTTTCCGCTTCACGCGCAGCCGAGGTGGTCGGTCTTGAGGCGAAGCTCGCCGAGGCGCTGAAGCACTCGGCCGCCGAGGCTGCCAAGGTTGAAGTTTTGGAAAACGAGACGGCTCGTCTCGAAGAGGAGCTATCCAAGGCACTGAGGGCGTCGAAGGAGGCTCTGAGCAGCCAGGCATCGAAGGTGGCGGCTGCGGAGCAGGCGGTTCAGGACGAGGCCGAGGCCCACATGCTGACAAACATGGAGGAGGCGTACGCCCGAGCACTGAAGCACGTGGCCGCTCACATCCCCGGGTTCGACGGCTCCTCCTACTACTTCTACGACCCCGTAGAGGGGGAGGAAGAACTGCCTCTGGCCGAGCTCGCCCCCGGGCATGAGGGCAAAGATGCCGAGGACGAGGTGGGCGTCGAGGGCGCGATAGTCACCGTGCCGACAACGCTTCGGAACGACATCATGAGGTCGAACCCTGACTTAGTTGCCTCTTCTCTCATTGTTTTTGCTTTTTTTTGTTTTATTTTTGCTGTAACGCCTAACTGCAGACTGGCCACCGCTTTTGTGTATATTTTGGATTTTTAATGAAACGACTTTCCCCTTTTGAAATCTTGGCCTAAAGTTTGAAATTTTTTGACTTGTGTTCACCTCGTCTTGAGATTTTGCTGTATTGAGGGTGGTGATACTATTATTGAAATTTTGCTGAAGCGCTGTGAACACATCGAGATTTCGCTAAGTGTTGAACACTTTTTGTTCGTGTCAAGAATTCAAGTGTTGTGAACACATTGAAATTTCGCTAAGTGTTGAAGACTCCCTTTGATATTCTTTCACTTTTCAGGTCGTGTCGAGTTCAGCAGCCGAGGTTTCTCGTCTTCGTACTGAATTGAAAATGGCAAAGCAAGCCCTCTTTCGCAGCCGAGAGTGCTTCCTCAAAAGTGAGCTAGATCTAGAGGATGTCAAGGAAATGGCGAGAGGGTATTTCTCCGAGCTAAAACAACTACGGAAGCGATCTCGCGAGATTTGTCTTGAAGGCGAGGTGGAGTTACTCCGAAAGGCGCTGTTCGACATTACTCGAGCGGAAGGTGATCTTGTGGCAGAAGTTCAAGATTTGAAGATAGCTGAGGAAGAACTTTTGGCGGAGGAAGACGAGTTAGCTTCGGCAGTGGGTAAATTAATGGCCGAGCGCGACGAGTTGTCGGCAAAGGTCGACGAGTTGAGAAGGGTTACAGTCGACAGAAGCATCAAAGTGACCCACCTTCGTCGAATCATAGCCAATAGCTCTGGCACTGAAGGTTCTGCTCGGCTTCCTCGCTTTAAGATTTCTGTGAAGGACGACTCCTTGAAGGATCGGATTGTCGAGCTTGAGGAGGAAGTCGCTCGTCTGAAGCCTCAGCTGGCAAGAATCAACGTTCGGAGCATGTCGTGTACGCGCGAAGAGTGCGAGAGGGGAATCTCTTTTTACGAGCTCGCGACTCGTTCGCCTTTTGTCAGGAGGAGCCCGGCCGATGCTCAAAGCGGGGTGGCTGCCTCGTCTAGTGGCGCTTCGGTTGGGGCCACGGTCGGAGGCAGCGCCGAAGAGGCGTCTCGGTCCGTTGGCCTACAGACGAGCTCCGAAGTTAGGAGATGCCGTCCCCGAGTGTCTTTGAATCGAAACATCCCCATAGCAAAGAAGCGTTGAATAAGCTGTAATTATACTTCTTTGATTTTTTGTAGCGCCCCATAGTAGTAACTTGGTCTTGTAATTTGGGTTCCTTTGCCGAACTTTTTAATGAAATAAAAGCTTGTTTTCTTTCTGATGCTTGTGTATTGGATGTGCATGGTAGTTCGATTCGAAAGGAGTCATAAGAACCAAACGTTAGTTCTTTTAAGTTCTTTTCTCCATGTCTAGTCTAGTTGTGGATATTTCGCGTGCGTCGACGGTCGTGGGAGCAATTCCGAATGGCGGACCACTTCTAGCTCGCTTAAGAGCGAGATTCCGAAGCGGAGTCGAGCCAAGTGTTGGACTCCGAACTCGTCGTTCGAGTATATTTCAATGGTTGTGGGAGCAATTCCGAATGGCGAACCACTTCTAACTCGCCTGAGAGCGAGATTCCGAAGCGGAGTCGAGCCAAGTGTTGGACTCCGAACTCGTCGTTCGAGTATGTTTCAACGGTTGTGGGAGCAATTCCGAATGGCGAACCACTTCTAGCTCGCTTAAGAGCGAGATTCCGAAGCAGAGTCGAGCCAAGTGTTGGACTCCGAACTCTTCGTTTGAGTATATTTCAACGGTTGTGGGAGCAATTCCGAATGGTGAACCACTTCTAGTTCGCTTAAGAGCGAGCTTGCGAAGCGGAGTCGAGCCAAGTGTTGGACTCCGAACACGTCGTTTGAGTATGAAGGTAAAAACAGAGATATACAAGCAATTCACAAGTAAAATAGGAAGCAAGATGTTCTTTATTGAAAACTAATAGTCGGCTGCTTCTAAGTTGCGAGCCGTTATTACATTGGAGAAATAAAGAAGCAAAAGTACAAGTGAAGGGAAAGGAACGGTTCAACATCTGAAGGTACTCAGAGAGGCGTTCATGCGCTCTTTTAGTACTTCAAGAGATAGTCGGCATTCCATGTCCTGGGAATCTCTCTTCCTTCAAGGTCTTCTAGACGGTATGTCCCCGGCCGAACCACTTTGGTGATCTTGTAGGGTCCTTCCCAATTTGGGGATAGCTTGTTCTTCTGACTGGGGAATGATATAGCTAATTTTCTGAGGACCAAGTCCCCTTCTTTGAGGTTGGTGGGACGGACCCTCTTATTGTAGGCCAGCTCGATCCTCCTTCGGTAGCTTTGTTGGCGAATCGAGGCTCTTTCCCGGAGCTCATCAATCAGATCCAGATTCGCCCGAAGCTCCCTGGCATTCTGCTCTTCTTCATAGGCAATGAGGCGAGAAGAGGGTACACCGACTTCCAAGGGGAGCTTCAGACCCATAGGTGAGATTAAATGGCGACTCTCCTGTAGGGGTCCGTTTGGTAGTGCGGTAATTCCACAGTACATTAGGGAGCTGATCAACCCATAAACCTTTAGCGGACTTGTCCAGCCTCTTCTTAATACCGGAGAGGATTTTTCGGTTGGCATTTTCTACTTGACCATTTGAATGTGGGTGGGAGACGGAGGAGAAGCGTTGTTGGATGGCGAGGTCTTCACATAGAGCTCGGAATGCGGTCCCTGTAAATTGTGTTCCATTGTCTGTTATAAGGACTCGAGGGATGCCGAACGTGCAGATGATGCTCTTCTAGAAGAATTGAAGTACTTTGTTCTCGGTGATTGTGGCCAAGGGCTCGGCATCTATCCACTTTGATAAGTAGTCGATTGCCATGACTAAGAATTTGAGCTGGCCAGGAGCTGGGGAAAACAGCCCTAGTAAATCCATTCCCCACATTGCAAAGGGGATCGGACTTGATAGGGAGATGAGCTGAGCTTGGGGTAGGCGACAAATGTTGGAATGCTTTTGACAAGAGCTGCATTGCCGAACGTGTCGTTTGGCGTCTTGGAGGAGGGTAGGCCAGAAGTATCCATAATTCAACACCTTTCGGGCAAGTGATCTGGACCCTGAATGTGCTCCGCCTATGCCTTCGTGAATCTCTTGTGAGGCATACGTGGCTTGTTCCGGGAAAAGGCACCTCAGGTAGGGTCTGCCGTCAACTTGTGTGAAGGAGTTTGTACAAGATCCCCTCAACAAGGGTGTACCGCTCTGCTCTGGTTCTGACTCGACGAGCTTCCTTAGGGTCTTCGGGGAGGAGCCCATCCCTTAGAAATTCTACTGGGGGTTTCATCCAATTATCTTGAAGTTGAACTGGCAGTGACTCCATTGAGTCGGAAGTTTCTTCTTCTATGCTCGGCCTTAGGAGCACTTCAATCAAGACAGTCTGCTCGAGACCTTGGAGGGAGGAAGAGGCTAACTTGGAGAGGGCATCTGCTTGGGTATTTTCCTCCCCGGGGATTTGCCGAATAAGTGCCTCTTCGAATAGAGCCATAAGATTTTGGACCTTGGCTAGATACTTAGCCATTCGGTCATCTTGCGCTTCATACTCGCCCAAGACTTGATTCACGACCAGCTGAGAGTCACTAAATATGCAGAGGCATTGTGACCTGCTTTGCGGGCCATTCCGAGACCGGCTATAAGGGCTTCATACTCCGCTTCGTTGTTGGAGGCCTTGAAGTTGATGCGGAGGGAGTATTGAAGAACGAAGTCATCTGGGCCTGCCAGAATGACCCCGGCTCTGCTCCCTTCGGTGCAAGAGGATCTGTCTACATATACCGACCAGATAGGAGGCCCGTTTGCTACTCGACTGACCTCGGGGATAGTGTTCTCAACAATGAATTCGGCCAAGGCCTGAGCTTTGATCGCGGTCCGGGGCTGGTATGATATATCATGCTGGCTCAGCTCGATCGACCACTTCATGAGGCTGCCAGAGGTCTCCGGCTTGTGCAGGACTTGCTTCAGCGGTTGGTCGGTAAGAACGACCACCGAGTAGGACTGGAAATATGGGCGAAGCTTCTTAGCTGCCATAACCAAGGCGTATGCCATCTTTTCTAGCCATGGATAACGAAGCTCAGCATCACGAAGTACCTTGCTTACGTAATAGATGGGCTTCTGAGCCTTGTCTTCTTCCCTCACCAAGAATGCGTTGAGGGTTTGTTCGGAGGCAGCTAAGTAGAGGTAGAGTGTTTCCCCGGGGATAGGCTTGCTGAGGAGAGGGGGGTTGACTAGATAGGCTTTAAGCTGATCAAATGACTCCTGCTGTTGTCGACCCCATTCGAAGCCCTTAGCCCTCTTGAGAGCCTTGAAGAAGGGAAGACACTTCTCCCCTGACTTGGAAAGGAAGTGCCCTATAGCGGCAAGTCGCTCGGTTAGTTTCTGAACTTCTTTCACATTTTTGGGAGGAGCCATGTCCAGTATGGCTTTGATCTTCTCGGGGTTGGCTTCGATCCCTCTTTGGCTGACCATGAAGCCTAGGAATTTCCCCTGACGAGACTCCGAACGCACACTTGTTCAGATTGAGCCTCAGATCATGTTTACTTAATACATCAAATGCCTCTTGCAGATCGGTGACATGGTCGGCCCCAAGGATGCTCTTCACAAGCATATCATCAACATACACCTCCATGTTGCGGCCGATCTGATTTTGGAAGACTTTGTTAACGAGGCGTTGATAGGCGGCGCCTGCATTCTTCAACCCGAAAAGCATCACCCTGTAGCAGTAGATGCCCTGATCGGTAACAAAGGAGGTCTTCGGGATGTCCCAGGGGAACATGCAGATTTGATTGTATCTGGAGAAAGCATCCATGAAGCTGAGAAGCTCATGGCCCGAAGTGGCGACAATTAAGGTGTCCATGCTTGGAAGAGGGAACGGATCTTTGGGGCATGCTTTATTCAGGTCGGTAAAATCGATGCAGATTCTCTAGCTCCCGTTGGCTTTCTTTACCATCACAACATTTGAGAGCCATTCGGGATAATTGACCTCTTTTATGAACCGAGCCTTAAGGAGCTTGTCCACCTCTTCTTTTATAGCTTGTTGGCGCTCGGGAGAAAATTTGCACCTCTTCTGTTGAACCGGTCTGGACCCCGGTGTAACACTCAGGTGGTGGACAGGGAGCTCTTCGGAGATTCTTGGCATGTCCGCAGCCGACCATGCGAAGAGGTCACGGTTCTTTCTAATACATTGGACTATGTCCGAGCTTAGGGCAGATGGGAGGGTCTTGCTGATAAAGAACTTGCGGTTCGGATCTTGCTCAGGGAAGAGCACTTCCTCCAATTCATCCACCGGCTCGGACGTTGGTCGGACACCATCTTGGGGGATTTCAAGAGTTTTGAGAGAGAGGACTGGACCCCCAGTAGAGGTCATGTTGCATTTGCGGGCCATTTCCTGACTGCCTCTGACTTCCCCTACTCCTGCCCGGGTGGGGAACTTCATCTTGAGGTGATAAGCAGAAGGGACGGCTTCGAGTGCAGCTAGGCCGGGCCGGCCTAGGATGACATTATAAGCTGCGGGGACATCAACGACCATAAAGTCCATCGGCTCCATTCGGGTAGTAGGAGTTTTGCCAGTGGTTACGTCAAGGGTGATCACCCCTTCGATAGTCACTGGCACTCCCGTGAACCCATGGAGCGTGTAGCCGGCGGGCTTAAGCCTGTCCCGGGGTAGCTTGAGTCCTTTGAAAGCATCGAGGAAGAGGATGTTAACGGAGCTGCCATTGTCCACCAGTATCCTTTCCACCTTAAAATTTGCCATATGGAGGTTGATCACAAGTGCGTCGCAGTGGGGGGTTCGGACGCCCACCAGGTCTTCATTTGAGAATGTGACGGGTACTCCGAGGCCTTTAGGGGGAGGTGTGCCGTGAACTGAATTAACTTCTCTTATGAATGCCTTTCGAGAGGAGTTGGAGGAGCCCCCCATTGGGCCCCCATGAATGAGGTGTAGGACACGCTTCTCTTCGAATTCGGGTGTCTCATCGCGTCGTTCAGGACGCTTGTTAGCCCCCCGAGGAGGAGGAGGAAGGTCGGTTCGGTCTTTTCTCACGAATTTGGCCAGCTGCCCCCTCTGAATGAGGGCCTCAATCTCGTTCTTCAAGGCCCGGCAATCATTGGTGTCGTGGCCATGGTCTCGGTGATAGCGGCACCACTTCTCTTTGTCCCTCTTCTTGCCAGGGGTGTTCATCTTCAAGGCAGGAGGTATCACCCCTTCCTTCTCAACTTCCATGAGAATAGTGGAAATGTTGGCATTAAGAGGAGTGAATTTTTTGAATCTGGGGGGAGGGCGGCGCTGTCCGCCATTGTCCTTCTGGAGCTTCTTGGCTCCCTCTTCTTCACCTGCCTTTCTTTTGGTTCCGGAGGAAGGCCCTCAAAGGTGGGGTGATGCTCAGCTTCCTCAGCCCGGATATACTTCTCGCTTCGGAGAAGGAGGTGGGAGAAGTTCTGCGGGGGCTTCTTGGCGAGGGAGGACCAAACGCTGGAGTTAAGGACATTCGACTGGAATGCTGCTGCAGCGACCGACTGGTCGAGGGAAGCGATGGACCTGGCTTCCGCGGTGAACCTTTTCACATAGTCTCTCAGCTTCTCACCCTTCTTCTGGTTGAGATAGAGTAGCAAAATGCTGGTCTTCTCAGTTCGGCGGCTACTCACGAAGTGGGTGACGAATAGGGTCTCGAATTGCTCGAAGGAGAATATTGAGGATGGGACGAGGCAAGAGTACCATTCCCGGGTCGGACCCTTGAGAGTAGCGGGGAAGGTCTTGCAAAGCAGAGCATCAGAAGCTTGGTGGATTAGCATGAGGGTCTTAAAGCTTTCGATGTGGTCCACGGGGTGGGACTCCCCGGAATAAGTTTTGAATTGTGTAGGCTTGAAGCCTATTGGAACGGGCGCCTCCATGATGGTTGATGTTGATTTTTGCAAGTGGACAAAATCGCACAAGTAATATAGATAGATGAGTAGAGTGTCGAACCCACAGGGACTAGATATTTTACTGAGTACCGATATCACTAGATGAATCACTATTTGGAAGATCGAATTTTATATGATAAAACAACTAAATTAACTTAATCTAATTAAATCTAACTAAATTGGTGAAGAGGGAGAGGGCTGTAAAACTTGAAGCTCTTCTACTTTGTTAAGGGTAAAGTTTAGTTCCAGGTTTCTTGGTTCACCTCGTTTATCACACACACAAATTATAATTCCTTATAAAAAAAATATTATCTTTCCCAATTATCGACCAAAATCCTAAAGATATTAACCACTCTATCAACGTAGTCTAAAAATTATTTTCAATTAATCATTCGTCTATCCACCAAATTATTAATTGAAAAATTGGATTTCTTAACGGTCACGTCCTCCAATATACGGTCTTTAATTTTTATTAATCACAAATTTCCTATTCGGTCTCTTTATGATTTAAAAATTCATACAAATGTCTATCCACCATGTTGTATGTATAAATAATAAAAATTTAAAACACAATCAGGAAAAATATAGTAAGAGCAAGGAATTAAAATCTGTGTTCAAAACTTGGTTACATCTCACCCTCTAGAACATTCAAATTCAGTTCATGATCAAATTTGCAATTAATAGAATTGTTTGGGATTGTATCAAAAAATATAGAGAAGAACATACACAAAATAATAATATAAAAAATTAATTAACTCCAAACTCCTGAACAAACCGAACCCAGCTTCAGGACGCGTCGCCAGGTGATCGCCACGTCAGCTCCTGTGTGTGTGGGTCCCGCTGTCGGTGTCCAAGCAAAACGCGTGAACGCCTGGAGCTTGTGTATGCCTCGTTTTCCGCGCCAGGAACCCACGTCAAGAAGTCAGAAAAAGCAGCACTGTGTTGCTGCTTCTGATGCGTCACGTCAAAGTCAGAGTGGTCCACGTGCTGTCTCTCTCTCCCTTTGTTGTTCTGAGCCGCTCTGCTGTTTATATCGGTTTCCGAGTCGCCAAGTCACCACTTCAGCCGGGTGCACTTCGAATACTGCGCCAGATGGCAGCCCTACTGCCCGCACGGACTTGGTTTCCTTGGAACTCGTACACACTTTCTCTCTCTCTCTTTTTCCTTTCTATTTGGTACAGCCGTCACCTCTTGCCTTCTTCTTTCTTCTTTGCTTTGTATATATAGAGAACGGGAAGGAGTTAGGGTTTGCACTTTTTGCAGAATAGTCCTTCCACTTTCTTTATTTCATTCCTTTTATAACCAGGATTTTATTTACTTCCTCTTTCTTTCTTTTCTTCCTTTTCTGCCACCCACGTCCTTCTGCGTACACAAAATAATACCTGAAATTAAGATTTTTAAATAAAATAAATTTGATTAGTTTAAAATTAATTAAACTAACTATAAATCATATTAGCGTATAAAAATCCTTTTTAACATTATTTGTCGCAATTTTAACTCAACAAAACAATAAAATCGATAAATCAATTATTTTACTTTGTTTGTTGATTTTTTCACCAATTCTTTACTTTTTGCATCAAAAATATTATTTCTTCAAAAATAATTAATTAAATGAAATCATATAGAAATAAGGTGAATTAAAGACAATATCAGCGAAAACAAGCCATTTTAATAGGTAAATGAGTACAAATATTTGTATATAAATTCGACACATCAAATACCCCCAAACTTAAGATTTTGCTTGTCCTCGAGCAAAAAGTAGAATCATAAACAAGGGAATAATAATAGCAGGCTCAACCCATCACACCAAGAGATCTTATCATGCAAGCATCAAAATTACAATTAAAAATATAAACAATTGCAAATAAAGTAAAACTAAGCATACCCACTTTCTCCAGTGCAATTATTTATTCATAATTCCCAAAAAAAAATCGCATTTGTCATGCAATTAATGTAATTATAGTATGCAACAACTCAATCTGTGATTATCCCTTCTCTCTACTACAAACCGAGTAGCAAACTAGAGTTTTTTTTTTTTTTTTTTTTTTTTTATTTATTTTTATTTTTTTTTAGTCTCTTCTTTAAGTTGTCACTTGCCTTTTGACGCGAATGTAAAACATTTGTGATGAATTCACCCGGTTACTCAACAAGTCACAAACTTAAAGTGCTTTGCATACTCATATTTCAAGTTGCTGTTCTACGTAAGTGTAGACATTTGTGATGAACACC
The DNA here is from genome assembly GCA_017893485.1 of Hemerocallis citrina. NCBI lineage: Eukaryota > Viridiplantae > Streptophyta > Magnoliopsida > Asparagales > Asphodelaceae > Hemerocallis > Hemerocallis citrina. Next base: position 426,044,951 of record CM030358.1, on the reverse strand, counting down.
CCTAGTTACTAAGCAACTCAAAACATTGGAGTAGATTGACTTTATTCTAAATATTTTTTTTTTATTATTATTTTTTTTCATTATTACTCTATTTACTTAAACTCAGTTTAGGACTAGATTAAAGGGGATAATCACGAGAAAAAGCATCACATTTGTCTTTTATGTATAATAGCATGACCCACACAATTTTGTAAGGAATTTTGAAAGTCAATAATCCTAAAGTAAATAAGTATGCTTAATGTTGCTTTATAAAAAAAAATTGTTTATACCAAAAAAAAATTGTCTTTTATGCTTATCACCATAAAGAACTCAAAAGTGTAATGGTGAGCCCAATTAAAATCCTTCTAACATTGTGTTTTTCTTTTCTAAAAATAAATCATAAATTTGTAAACCTTCCCCCCAAACTTAAATATCACATTGTTCTCAATGGGAAAGAAAAAGAAAAACAAAAAGAATGCAAAAAGTTTAGAATATCTCCCCTAATTCGTCTTTAAATTTCTGCATGCGCAGCCTTCAGTATTTTGGCGATATCTGGAGCTGTAGATGTCGAAATGGGCTGAATTTTTTTTTGCTGGAAAGCTAAGACAATTGTCTACAACTTCTCTTTGAATCACTTTTCCAGATTCTGACTTTAAACTGCTCGAAAACAGCCATCAATGCAGGTGTTCAAAACAGCTCCCTTTGGCGACTTTCAAAATTGATGCAATCCTACAAAATAAAATCAAAAATTAAAATAAAATAAACTAAAAGGTAATAAAAACTGAATGCAATAAAAGAAAACATGGGTTGCCTCCCAAGAAGCGCTAAGTTTTAAGTCTTCAGCCAGACATGGGGGTGATATGGTTATGTAACGCCTAGATCCAACAACATTAACACATCTTTTCTAATTTTCCTCTTCAGATGTGGATCAGGTTCAAGTTCCAATTTGAGGCGTTTCCTTCGTGATGATGATGTCTTTGATTCCCCCACCTCTTTGAATTTATGCTGCAAGAATGAATAAATAGAAGGTTCAGCATCCAAGTACATTACATGTTCAAAAATATTTTCTTTCTTAGGTTCAAAATTTGTTGAATTTGTTGGACATACTTCATTTGGTGATTTTTCAAATTTAGCCTTATCTTTCTAGCCCACAATTAAATAAGTTTCACTTACTTGAATAGATGACTGTTCTTCAGGAGGAAAATTTATAGAATTAAAAACATCATACATTACTTGCTCATGCTGAATTTGTTCCTCCACAATTTGTTCTATTTCACTTTGCTTTTCAACCACATTATGTTCTTCATTTTCTTCTTGTGGTTGCTCAATTGTCCTCCCACTTCCTAGTATTATAGCCTCAACATGCTCCTTGGGATGGACAACTGTATTGCTTGGTAATGATCCTGCAATTTTTTCATTAAGAATATTTGAAATTTGACTAATTTGTACCTCAATATTTTGGATGGAAGCCGAAGTTGAATTTGCAATATTTTGAATTGTTGAATCTGTCTTTTGTATGTATTGCATGAACACCTCTTCTAATGTCGGCTTCTTTTCTTTCTGTGAAAAATTTTGAGGGTGTATAACTGCTTCTTGATTGTTGTTCCATGAAAAATTGGGGGTGTTTCTCCATCCTGAATTGTATGTGTTTACATAATAATTGTTTTGCATTTGAAAGTTTGACACAAAATTTTCATGTTCGGCACTTGATGGAGCAAAAGGGTTCCCCACTTGACAATCTGAACTTGCATGATTTCCTGCACAAAGATTACAAATCATATTAGATTGAAAAATATTAAAATTCATATTTTCTACTTGTTTATATAAAATATTATTTTTTGCATTTAAAGTAGAAAAAGGATCAAGTTCAAAAACTTCAGCCACTTTTCTTGGCATCGTTCTCTCTGAAGACCACTGGTAATGATTTGATGCCATTTCCTCTAAAAGATCATAGGCTGCTTGGTAAGTTTTGCTCATCAGTGCACCACCAGCTGCTGCGTCAACCATAGATCTATGTGTAACTTCCAAACCATTATAGAATGTTTGCATTTGCAGCCATTTTGGTAGTTCATGATGAGGACACTTTCTCAATAACTCTTTAAACCTTTTCCATGCATCATACAAAGACTCGGTCTCAAATTGAGTAAATGTGCAAATGTCATTTCTTAGTCTTGCGGTCTTTGCTGCTGGAAAATACTTGGCTAGAAATTTTTGTGCAAGTCCCTCCCAAGTAGTAATACTACCTGGCGGTAGATAACGTAGCCAAGTCTTTGCCTTATCTCGTAGGGAAAAAGGAAAGAGTCTCAGTCTAATTGCATCTTCTGATACACCGTTGTGTTTGAAAGTGTCACAAATTTCTAAAAAATCTGCAATGTGAGCGTAAGGATCCTCGTGTGGTAGTCCCCAAAATTGAACAGTCTGTTGAATCATTAGAATCATCGCCGGTTTAATTTCAAAATCGTCAGCTTCAATAACCGGCTTCTTTATGCTTGATTCATAAATTGAGGGCATGACATAGTCTCTCAAAGGCCTATTTTCATCGTTCGCCATGATAATGTACGTGTATATCCTGCAATATATGTATCGAAAAAGAAAGAAAAAAAATAGAAAAACTAAAAAAAACTAAAATAGAAAAAAAAAAAAAAAAAAAAATTAAAGTTAGTCAAAATAAAATAAAGATGTAAAATGATAATAAAATAAAAATAATTACAAAAAAATCCAAATTAGCAATAATCTAGCAATTGTCAATATCAATAAAAGAATAACTAGTCCCCGGCAACGGCGCCAAAAACTTGATGTTGATTTTTGCAAGTGGACAAAATCGCACAAGTAATATAGATAGATGAGTAGAGTGTCGAACCCACAGGGACTAGATATTTTACTGAGTACCGATATCACTAGATGAATCACTATTTGGAAGATCGAATTTTATATGATAAAACAACTAAATTAACTTAATCTAATTAAATCTAACTAAATTGGTGAAGAGGGAGAGGGCTGTAAAACTTGAAGCTCTTCTACTTTGTTAAGGGTAAAGTTTAGTTCCAGGTTTCTTGGTTCACCTCGTTTATCACACACACAAATTATAATTCCTTATAAAAAAAATATTATCTTTCCCAATTATCGACCAAAATCCTAAAGATATTAACCACTCTATCAACGTAGTCTAAAAATTATTTTCAATTAATCATTCGTCTATCCACCAAATTATTAATTGAAAAATTGGATTTCTTAACGGTCACGTCCTCCAATATACGGTCTTTAATTTTTATTAATCACAAATTTCCTATTCGGTCTCTTTATGATTTAAAAATTCATACAAATGTCTATCCACCATGTTGTATGTATAAATAATAAAAATTTAAAACACAATCAGGAAAAATATAGTAAGAGCAAGGAATTAAAATCTGTGTTCAAAACTTGGTTACATCTCACCCTCTAGAACATTCAAATTCAGTTCATGATCAAATTTGCAATTAATAGAATTGTTTGGGATTGTATCAAAAAATATAGAGAAGAACATACACAAAATAATAATATAAAAAATTAATTAACTCCAAACTCCTGAACAAACCGAACCCAGCTTCAGGACGCGTCGCCAGGTGATCGCCACGTCAGCTCCTGTGTGTGTGGGTCCCGCTGTCGGTGTCCAAGCAAAACGCGTGAACGCCTGGAGCTTGTGTATGCCTCGTTTTCCGCGCCAGGAACCCACGTCAAGAAGTCAGAAAAAGCAGCACTGTGCTGCTGCTTCTGATGCGTCACGTCAAAGTCAGAGTGGTCCACGTGCTGTCTCTCTCTCCCTTTGTTGTTCTGAGCCGCTCTGCTGTTTATATCGGTTTCCGAGTCGCCAAGTCACCACTTCAGCCGGGTGCACTTCGAATACTGCGCCAGATGGCAGCCCTACTGCCCGCACGGACTTGGTTTCCTTGGAACTCGTACACACTTTCTCTCTCTCTCTTTTTCCTTTCTATTTGGTACAGCCGTCACCTCTTGCCTTCTTCTTTCTTCTTTGCTTTGTATATATAGAGAACGGGAAGGAGTTAGGGTTTGCACTTTTTGCAGAATAGTCCTTCCACTTTCTTTATTTCATTCCTTTTATAACCAGGATTTTATTTACTTCCTCTTTCTTTCTTTTCTTCCTTTTCTGCCACCCACGTCCTTCTGCGTACACAAAATAATACCTGAAATTAAGATTTTTAAATAAAATAAATTTGATTAGTTTAAAATTAATTAAACTAACTATAAATCATATTAGCGTATAAAAATCCTTTTTAACATTATTTGTCGCAATTTTAACTCAACAAAACAATAAAATCGATAAATCAATTATTTTACTTTGTTTGTTGATTTTTTCACCAATTCTTTACTTTTTGCATCAAAAATATTATTTCTTCAAAAATAATTAATTAAATGAAATCATATAGAAATAAGGTGAATTAAAGACAATATCAGCGAAAACAAGCCATTTTAATAGGTAAATGAGTACAAATATTTGTATATAAATTCGACACATCAATGGTTCGAGAGAAAGGAGGTCAGCTCAGATGGAGGGTCCTTCCTCTAAGCTCTTCTTCTCTGTCTAGCTGACCCAAGTGCCTCTCCATTTCATAGAGACGACGGTAGACAGTTTCATCCCTTCGACGATATTCAAACGAGCCTCTGGACTCATCTTCGTACGAGGGAGAGCGGGGGCTACGACGACGGTAGCTCCGAGAGTGGCGAGGACTAGGAATGTGCTGGGGGTTGCTAGGAGCTGGGGGAGGAGTTAGGGACCGTCGGCGAGGACTTTGGACCGGAGGAGGAGTGGGGCCCCTCCGAGCATTATTATTGTTGGGTCGGAGATGGAGGTCTTGCAAGATGGTTGCCTGGAATTGCTGGAATTCGGCACGGGTGATAGGAGCATTATCATCCCTCGGTGAGCGAGGCCTTCTTCTATAGTGCTCGGGGGACTCTCTCCGTCTTCGGGGAGGCGGAGACCTCCTATGTTCTCGGCGATGAGGAGATCGCTCATTTGGACGTTTTTGGCGGGAGACTCCCTCTCGGGCCCGCCTTTCATCCAAACAGCGGCGAAGATCCTCTTCTTTATGTCGATTGTTAAGGGTGTTGCGGAGGTCATCGGAGGCTCGGGGATTGTGAGATGCCATGGAGTCGGTAGAGGGGTTGTGCATGGAGACGTGGTCATGTTGAAGAGGTTGTTTCGGAGGATTGGGACTGGAGCCCCCCGCACCGGCATTCTGAGGCCCGGTCTGACTCCAAAGGTGTTGGAGGTTCTAATGAGGAGGTTGGTCCTGCTGCGGGGCTTGATCAGGTTGAGGAGGAAGTCCCACCGGCTGGACGGTCTGGAGGGGGATCTCCTGTTGTGGTTGAGGAGGAGTGGGTCCACGGTTGGACCCTCTGGATCTTAGCTTTCGGGGAGGCATGGCTGGGTAGATCTGACCAACGGGAAGAGAAAGGGCTGCTATTTGTTGTTTCCCACAGACGGTGCCAATCTGTTACTGCGGAATCTGGTGTGGGGGCAAACAGATAGTATTTGTGGATTCTTAGGAAAACTAAATAATCAAACCTTAACTTCTTCCGCCGAAGTTTGACCGCTGACACCCGCCGTTCACCTGCAAAAAGTGCGAGACACCAGGGTTGATCCCGGCGACGCACCCTCCGACGCTCAAGTCAGTAATCAGGAAAGATTATGAGAGAGCGTAAATTGGCAAAAGATTGATTACCTCTTAATGGTGATGGATGGGGGGTATTTATAGCCGCCGTTGGGATCAGATTAGGAATGTAATCCCTAGGATCAGGTTAGGAATGTAATCCCTAATTCTCAGTGAAAGGATAGATATGAATCAAGGCCGTTGATTAGGTTTAATCAGAAACCCTAATTCTATCCTGCTGGACCGGGTTTGCTGCGGGTTGAAACCCGCACCCAGTTAGGATGGATCCGTTTGTGGGTTACTGGGCTTTCGGTAAGAAGACCCAATACCCCCTTCAGACCCGTTTGTAAGTGAAATTACCATGTTACTCCCAGGCTTTAAGATTCGCGTCGATTTAACCCTATTTTTAGCCATATCAATAATCAATACAGAATATTTGTACAGGCAATAATAATAATCTCATGAACAATAATACTTGGAATAAAGCAACAAAAATATCCAAATATAATAATATTCCAATGTCTGGAACAAAATAAAATCGGGGACATAATCCCAATACAATAATAAATCTCAAACACAATAGCAATGAGTCTCAATACAATAAGTTCATGAAATAACATTTTATTATTAAAGCAATAGTTCTTCAAAAAGTTTGTTTTCCAATCCCAGTAGGCAATTCTCCATCATTACCAGTATACACTACATGTAAAAAGAGAAGAAATTTTTTTCTTAGAACAAGTCATGGACGGCAAGTAGAGAAAGCAGGGAACAATGGAATAACGATGTAACAATGAATCAATGGATCAATAGGAATCAATAACATGGGACAATAATCAGGATAATCGATGCAATGGCTATGAACAATAATTCAATTATCAGTAACAATAATCAATGGTCATATCAATAGCACTTAACCAATATTCGATATCAATAGAAATAATGGTGAACAACATGCAATGTCGATGTGTAATCTTTATGTCTATTAATCATTTTAACTCCTAACTAATGCACATACTACTATGTCCTATCTGTTCCATACCCCAGGTTTGATGCATACAATCAATTTCGTTTAGACTATAGTGGTAGACTCTATAGTTCATGTACTGGGTATGATGACGATAACAATATAACATGGGTCAAGGTGCAATTTCTTACACAGTGACGATAACAATAATAACACGAGCCATGGTGCAATTTCTTACACAATGACGATAACGATAATAACACGGGCCATCATCTGATTATAGTCCCTATATCATCAACTACTCTATTTAATCCCTTAACCCCGACTTGTTAATTATTTATCATTGCAACAATACAATATGCAATTTGGATCCTGAGGTGAACCATATTATCAATAGGGGAATAATAGGATGATAACATAAAATAGGACAATTAGAATGATGATAATAACTGATTAGGATCATGCAATGCAACAAACATACATCAATTCATGCAATATTACAACATAGGAATAATTAATTCATTAAAATCTGAAATATAAAATTCTGGACAGCAAGAGGAGTCTGTACAAAAATATAATTTTCCACTGCTTCAGAAATCGAAAAGTGAATCTCTCAGAAGTTCTAGAAACTAGATTTCCACACGGTTCCAACGCATATTGAAAGTTCAAAATCTGACGACCAAAGCTAGGTCAAACACATGGTTCTTTAGAGATTTTTAGTTCAGGCAAAATTTTGACATTATGTTATTATAATTTTAGAAACAGCAAAAACTCGATATTAAATTCAGTAAAAATATTTTTTGGACTTCTAAACATGTTAAGCAACAATTTGGAAATTTTCAGATTAAATTTTTTTCATTTGATCAGCATTTTTACTGTTTAAGCGCGAAAGATAAAAGAATCTGAAAATCTGAAAACAAAAACACCGCTGTAGTAAAACGGGCATAACTTTTGCTAAAAAACTCGGAATTCAAAATTCCAAGATGTTTTGGAAACTAGAAAGATAAGGTTACAATTCTTGTTCAGAAAATAATTCAATTTAAGATCATTTACTAGTTCAAAAATAGCAGTCAATATACAGGTCAACAAGCACTATACAGGATTCGTGTAGTTTCTTGAAAATAAATTAATTAACATGATGGGTATCGATTCTTTAGTCACTAAATTGTATAATCAGCATGATGGGTGTCAAAACATGATAAATAAAACTATAACATGCTCATACATCAATTTATCATCAATCAATCATCAATCGATCAAACAACATACAAACGATCAATTGTCTCTACAATAATTTATTTGTGTGACGATTATATGAACAACCCTGTTATCAATTCTATATGCACTCATGAAAGATCCAAACATTACAGTCAAAAGTGGCACGATGTCAAGAATATTGAGGTTAGCTCGTGTAAACCTTCAATAGACCCAACAAAGAGATGAACAATGGATAATACGATAACAAAGAGATCTACTTGCAAGAGTTTCAACAAAACTTGAATTTGATACAATTAACAATTCAAGTGGATGGTGACTTGCCTTATAACGGTGAAATCGAATACCAAGAATAATGGGATAAGGATCCCAGAGCAACGAACCGAGGAACTAGCAATCCACAAAAGAGCACGTGCAATATACGTGCACACAAAGATCCAAGAGCAATCACAGTAAGTCAAAGCGACAGCACAAGATAGTAGCAACATCGCCTAGAGAGACGGCGGTGGCGGTGTTGACTGTGAGTGCTATCTTAAACGTTTGAGATATTCATGATGAAGACGACGTCGACGAGGGGGTCGACGGTGGGAGGACAGAGGTGACGGGATTTGGGGTTCTTGGCTGTCGACGGTGTCGAGGCAGAGAAGGAGGAGCAGGGGGTTTCGATTGGCGGTTGTGTGGTCGTGGGCTGAGGAGGAGGAGGAGGTCGGGATGGGGTTTTATGATGGCGACGGCGAGTGGCGACGAGGGGAAGGTCGCCGGATGTCGGGGGTCACCGGAGAAGACGAACGGAGAAGGGATTTCTGGTGTTTTGGCGGGAAAACGGAAGAGAGAGAGAGAGAACGGTGAGGAGAGAGGAGAGAGAATAAGCGGCTAGGGTTTCGAAATTTTACAATTTTTAGGGTTTGCAGTAGAGTTGTATTTAAAGGGTACAATAAGGGTACTGGGTTGGTGAATTTGTGTCCAATAATAGCAGATTTGGGTCAAGAACAATTGGAATTGGGTTTTAGTGTTCAATAAGAGATAAATCCAGATCAATAGGGTTCAAATAAAAATACCCAAAATTAAGTGGAAGAAAATAGGAACAACATGAATATCTCAAACGACAAGAACGAAGAATTTCATGAACAAGATCTAATTAAAATAATCTAGAGCCAAAATAGAGTCTTTTATTCAATATCAAATAAAATATTACAAAAGGGGAAAATGAAAAATAGCGGGAATGGTAGTTACAATCCTTCCCACCTTACAATAAAATTTTGTCCTCGAAATTTAAGCAAGTGGTAGTAGGGTAACCCCGAGGAAAAGAAAAGAACGAGAACTACTCAAAAAGATGGGGAAATCTCTTCTGAATCACACTCTCAACCTCCCAAGTTGACTCACCAGGCGAGTGAGGATTCCAAGCAACACGAACCAACTTGATAACCTTATTCTTCAAAATCTTCTCCCTCCGATCCACAATTGACACTGGATGAATCTCACAAGAAAAATCTGGTCGAATCGACAACTCCGAATAGTCAATAACATGAATGTCATCCCGAACGTACTTCCTGAGCTGAGAAACATGGAAGACGTCATGCACCTCAGCAAGAGCTGGCGGCAATGCGAGTCTATAGGCCACCTTGCCTACTCGCTCCACCACATCGAACGGACCAATGAACCTAAGGCTCAACTTGCCCCCACCACCAAAACGAATCACACCTTCCTATGGAGACACCTTGAGAAACACATGATCACCAACCTCAAACTCCAACGGTCGCCTGTGCATGTCTGCCCATTTTTTCTGCCTATCCTGTGCGGCTTGCAAATGCTTCCTGATCTGGCCACCACATCAACAGTCTTCGTGATCAATTCGGGCCCCAAAAGCTTCATCTCACCAATGTCATCCTAGCACACTGGTGATCTACTTTTTCGACCATACAAGACTTCATACGGAGCTGCCTGAAGACTAGCTTGGTAGCTATTATTGTATGAAAACTCCACCAAGTGTAGATGATCTTCCCAAGAACCTCCAAACTGAAGCACACAGGACCTCAACATATCCTGCAAGGTCTGATTAGTCCTCTCTGATTGACCATCTGTCTGCAGATGGAATGCAGTACTGAACTTCAGCTTACTCCCAAGACTGGTCTGAAGATTCTCCTAAAATTGAGATCTGAATCTAGTATCTGTGTCTGACATAATACTGATAGGAACACCATGCAATCTCACAATCTCCTGCATATACCTTTCTGCCAGGCTCTCTGTAGACTTACCAACTCTGAAAGGAATGAAATGAGCACTCTTCGTCAAGCAATCCACAATCACCCAAATGGCATTATGACTCTTGGGACTTCTAGGCAAAGCAGTCACAAAATCCACAGTGATATTCTCCCACTTCCACTCCGGAATAGGAAGCGGTTGAAGAAGTCCAGCAGTCCTCTGATGTTCTGCTTTCACTTGTTGACAAATCAAACATCGAGAAACAAATCTCCTAACAACCCTCTTCATACCAAGCCACCAGAAATGCAACTTCAAATCCCGATACATCTTCGTATCACCGGGATGAATAGAGTATGACGAGCAATGAGCTTCTTCAAGTAACTTCTGCCTGACTTCTCCCTTCGGAACACATAGACGAGTCCCAAAGCGGAGAGATCCATCTTCATAAATCACCATATCAGTTTTAGAACCAGCTTCAAGTCCAGATCGAAACTCCTGAAATTGCTCATCACGAGACTGTGCCTCCTTAATCTGATCCACCAAAGATGACTGCAACTAAAGCACCATACAACTCTGACCAGAACCAGGCAATACCACATTCAATTCCAATCTCCTCATAGCTTCCACAAGTTCCTTCTTCTCAGTAAGAACCATAGCAATAGGTCTTCTACTCAAAGCATTAGGTACCGAATTAATCTTGCCAGGGTGATACTGCAAACTGATATCATAATCTGCCATCAGTTCCAACCATTTCCTTTGCCTCATATTTAGCTCCTTCTGAGTGAACACATACTTGAGACTTTTGTGGTTAGCGAAGATCTCCAGTCGGTCTCCAAGTAAATAATGCCTCCAAAGCTTCAAGGCAAAAATCACCGTAGCAAGCTCCAAATCATGTGTAGGATAATTCTTCTCATGCGTCCTCAACTGCCTAGATGCATATGCAATAACCTTGCCTCATTGCATTAAAACATCACCCAAGCCTCTACCTGAAGCATCACAGTGAATTATGTAACCTCCTGATCCATCTGGTATAGTCAACACCAGTGCTGATGTTAACCGATTCTTCAATTTAACGAAGGCTTCTTCACAGAACTCATCCCACACAAACTTCTGATCCTTTCCAATCAACTTGGTCAATGGCCCTGCAATCTTCGAGAAATCCTGAACAAACTTTCTGCAATAACCCGCTAGACCAAGAAAATTCCGAACTTCCGATACAGACTTTGGCGTCGGCCAATCCTTAACTGCGGAAACTTGGACGGATAGACAGAAACTCCATCACCAGAAATAATATGGCCCAAGAAAGTCACACGATCCAACCAAAATTCACACTTGCTAAGCTTCCCACACAACTGATGATCTCTCAAAGTTTGCAAAACAACCTTCATGTAGCGCCCCGAATTTCTAATATAATAACTTAGAAACTACGTGGCACCATCCCAGCATCAACTTCAATGTAACAGTACACATAGCCCAAAAACACAATAATTCTATTCCAAACTTTTGTTACAATAATCATTTTTCAAAAACACAGCGGAAATACAAACACCTTGAATTACAACTTTTCTTTTACAACACAAATTTTACTAAAATTTTACACAAGCTCTGTTACATCAGTATATCACAGAACTATCTCAAGCATCCAAGCCTCCAACTCTAAGCAACAACCTATAACACATGAGGCTAGAGATGATCCCTAACCCCCAAACTAAAGGGGTCAGCCATAAATGGTGTGAGTGACGTAAAATCAAACAATATAAATTAATCATAAAACATAAAGTCATCAACAACATATATTAACCACAATGATAAATGAATGAGGAATAACAAAGATGTAAAGCATGAAAACATCATAGAATGAAAACAACAAGTGCATCTAGTCTAAGTGTCAAGTGTATGAAAACTGGAAAACACATGCATAAAACCAAGTCAAGAAAACACAAGTTCTAAACTCTCTAATGCATACTTGTTGAAGTCTATGCATCTCATTCTACATAGGTTTGGTGCAAGCCCTTAACGTCTTCACTTCATAGGGTTCAATCCCCCGTTATGCAACTAATCTTATCACGATGACTACTACGAGATAAAGATAAACTGTGTGAATTAGCCCATGCCTGATAATTCCGGAGATGGATCCCACATCTCAGGTATTTTACCTAGATAATTCCGGAGATCATCTCACATCTAGACATAAACGCATCATCACATGAATACCCCATGTGCATCGCCTCGACTTTGATAATTCCGGAGATCAATCCCACATCGCAAGCAACCCACTTGGATAATTCCGGAGATGGATCCCACATCTCAGGTATTTTACCTGGATAATTTTGGAGATCATCCCACATCTCAAGGAAGTTACCTGGATAATTTCGGAGATTAAATCCCACATCTAACGCCATACTGAGGTTCATAACCCATGTTCCCGTTCATCATATCACCACTAGTGCCTGTCCTTATTATTTGTGGTTATTTAAATTTCTCAATGAATCTCCTAGAGTGATGTGCCCTACCGGCCTAAAATCAAAACTGAATAACTAAAATGCCTCAAAGGGCCTCAACAAAATAACTCAATACCGGTATACTAGGGTCACACATCTCTAGAGACTCAACTCAAATGTCTAAACAAAGGTCCCACTAAACAAAGTGGCTCAACTGAATGTCTTAAATCAGATGCTTAACTGAATATCTTAAAATAGACTGAATTGTCTGAGAACTAATCACTCAAGGAACACTCAAGTTACAAAATTCCATCAGTACCAGTCGACTTATACTTTAGTAAGTCGACTGTCCAGAGAACAATTATCCAAAATTTTACAAAAATAAACTAAGTCATATAAGTCGACTTAAGAAAAGGAATCAGTCGACTTACCCGAGGTAAATCCCAATAATTTACTCAAAAATATTCTAAGTGTATAAGTCGACTTACAGGTTTATAGGTCGACTGTCCAGAAGGACAAATAATTCTTACAAAAATAATTTTCCACAGTGGACCAGTCGACTGCCTATGAGCTAGGTCGACTGTCCAGAACGGCTTTTCAATGATTCTAAAGATACAGTATCAGGCTCGTACCAGTCGACTGTACAGTAGGCCAGTCGACTGTCGGCCTACTGATTTCAAATTTAGGTCTGAATAAAATAATCAAAACTGAAGTCTTCTAACGATCCATTGTTCAAGAAAAATAATTCGTAATCAGGCAAAATGATCTTCATTAAGGGTATATTATTCAAAGCCTCAAATATGTCAAACCCAAGTTCTCATGTTCTAGATCTCTAATTTCTTTCATTAGGGTTTCTCAAGATTAAATTCTTTCACCACTCTAAATCAAGATCTGATTTGCAATATATATAAAATCCAGATGTTCCTCATCCGATAAAAATCATACTCCAATCTTAATAATACGGTGTTATGAACAAGATCTACTAATCATTCTTAGATTTCTCAACATGGTATAAACAACAATCATCTATTCATATTAATCATACCATAATACAAGATCTATATCATTCACAACTTCAAATCTAACATCATTACCACTCGCATACATAGATCATCAACAAGATAAATTTATGTCATTCACAAACAATGCAAAACTCACGAAGTCATTCACAAAATCAAAACAAAACAAAAAACCAAGTCACTTACCTTTTAGTTGAGAAGAGTCCACGAAAAGTTTCCTTTTTGCTAGATCCAAAATCGCCTTTCTCCACCAAAATAAGATCTCAAATTTCTGTATTATCCGTGAATGACGGCTGGAGAAAAACTATTTAAACAATCCGGAAATAGGTTTTAGGGTTTCACCCATTTTTGCAAAATAATCCTTTTCCAAAATACAATTTACATATATAGATCTATCTTTAGAAATTCCATCAAAACTCATTTAAATTAGGATTTATAAGAAAATATACATTCTAAATCTCAATCAATACTGTTCAAAACGTCCAGAATATACATTTTACACTTTAACCCCTAAAAATGTCAAATTTGCAAATAGGTCCTTCTTTTCTCAAAAATTGCAAATAGATCCAATAAATTTCAGAAAAATCTGAAAAAATACTAATTAAATCACAAATATTAAATAATGATTTTTTTCATGAAGAAAACTTAATTTTTCAAACTTCTCAAAAGTATTTGCACGTGTTTTGCACGTGTACAAAAGATAAATTTTTCTGAAAATATTTATTAAATCCTCAAAAATCGTTTAAATTCATTTTCAAAAATTTAAAATAATATTTGAAAATATGGGGTTCTACACTTCAAGTGCTCAGCATGCTCATCCCGATTCTGAGAATAGACAAGGATGTCATTAATGAACACCACAACAAATTTGTCCAAGAAGAGAGAGAAAACCTGATTCATCAAGCTCATAAATACAACTGGAGCATTAGTAACTCCAAAAGGCATCACCAAGAATTCATAGTGCCCATATCTTGTACGAAAAGCAGTCTTCTGTACATCCTCGGCTTTCACCTTAACCTGATGGTAACCAGAACGAAGATCCGGTTTCGAAAATACAGAAGCGCCTCCCAATTGATCAAATAGGTCATCAATTCTTGGCAATGGATACTTGTTCTTCACTGTAACATTATTGAGCTCACAGTAGTCAATGCAATACCTTCGACTACCATCCTTCTTGATGAACAGAACTAGAGCTCCCCAAGGCGAAACACTTGGCCTGATAAAACCTCTATCCAACAACTCCTGAATTTGCTCCTTCAACTCAGCCAATTCAACAGGAGCCATTATGTACAGACTCTTAGAGATTGGAGCTGTTCCTGGCTGAACATCAATAATGAACACCACTTCACGAACTGGCGGTAATCTCGGCAATTCCTCAGGAAAAACATCCAGAAAATCCCGTACAACCAACTGTGCGACAACATCATCAGCACACACTTCCTCCATAACTCCAACTTTCTGACTGGCCAACTTCTCAACACAAGCAAGCGGCGTTTCACCGACACAGAATTCAAATCTTTGACATTTTGGCATTCGAAAAACCACCTTCTTCTTGCGGTAGTCAATCACAGCATGAGTGGCACTAAGCCAATCCATCCCCAGAATAACATCAAAACCAAAATTGCCAATGACAATCAGATTGGCAGCAAAATCAACACCACCAATAACCAAGGGACTCTGCTCACAAATATGAGAACACATGACAACACCTCCACCTGTAGAAATGTTCCAAGGTACTGGCATAGCGCTGCTAGCCAAGAGATGCAGATCGACGAAACGGAAAGAAACAAATGAATGAGTAGCACCAGAGTCAAAGAAAGCATGAGCAGGAAAGGAATGGACAAGGATAATGCCTAGCAAGAAGTCAAAGTGAGAACACCAAAAGGCCGAAACAAAATGCAAGAATAAACATGAATGAGAGGCTAACATGAATAACAACAAGATAGGAGAATAAAATATCAAGGAAAAGGAAGCAACAATGCAAGGAAGGAGAAACAACATGAGAATCCTGGGACCTATGGGTTATGGGCCCACCACGCTTCCGCTGCACTACTATGATAGAGAAACTCCAAGCTGTAGACATATCGTTGTAGATCAAGAAATGCCGATTGAAGGACCAAGCAGGAAGAAGAACGGATGACACCAGAATCAAAAGAATATGGGTATGAAAAGGATGAAATCATACCCAATAAGGAATCAACGAATGGAAGGGACCAAAGAGGAATAAAATAAGACTAGTTTCCAGATCATAAGTTGGATATCAATTGTTCATGCGATCACTGTATTGCACATACTATTGAGTTAACCTGATTAGACCCAAATCTGATTAATATATCAATCAAAGCAAAACATCTTTTCGCTGGTCACGTTTGACTGATATATTATCCAAACCAGGGCTCTGATACCACTAAAAACTATGTCATGCCCCGCTTCCCAATAATACGGAATACAAGTACATGACATAGCCCAGCGAATGACTAACGTCACCCATAAGCTGTTTATCTGATTAACTCAATAATATAATAAATACAGAACATTTGCGCAGGCAATAATAATAATCTCGTGAACAATAATACTTGGAATGAAGCAATAAAAATATCCAAATACAATAATAATCCAACGTCTGGAACAAAATAAAATCCAGAACATAAGCCGAATACAATAATAAATCTCAAACACAATAGCAATGAGTCTCAATACAATAAGTTCATGAAATAACATTTTATTATTAAAGCAATAGTTCTTCAAAAAGTTTTTTCTCCAATCCCAGCAGACAATTCTCTATCATTACCTGTATACACTTCATCTAAAAAGAGAAGAAAAACCGTCCTTAGAGCAGGTCATGGACAACAAGTAGAGAAAGCAGGGAACAACAGAATAACGATATAACAAAGAATCAATGGATCAATAGGAATCAATAACATGGGACAATAATCATGATAATCGATGCAATGGCTATAAACAATGATTCAATAATCAATAACAATAATCAATGGTTATATCAATAGCACTTAGCCAATATTCGATATCAATAGAAATAATGGTGAACAACATGCAATGTCGATGTGTAATCTTTATGTCTATTAATCATTTCAACTCCTAACGAATGCACATACTACTGTGTCCTGTCTGTTCTATACCACAGGTTCGAAGCATACAATCAATTTCGTTTAGACTATAGTGGTAGACTCGATAGTTTATGTATTGGGTATGATGACGATAACAATATAACACAGGCCAAGGTGCAATTTCTTATACAATAACGATAACGATAATAACACGGGCCATCATCAGATTACATTCCCGATATCATCATCTACTCTAGTCAATCCCTTAACCACGACTTGTTAATTATTTATCAATGCAATAATACAATATTCAATTTGGGACCTGAGGTGAACCATAGTATCAATAGGGGAACAATAGGATGATAACATGAAATAGGACAATTAGAATGATAACTATAACTCATTAGGTTCATGCAATGCAACATACAACATCAATTCATCTAATATTATGATATAGGAATTATTAATTCATTAAAATCTGAAATATAAAATTCTGGACAGTAAGATCAGTCTGTACAAAAATGTTATTTTTCGCTGCTTCATAAATCGAAAAGTGAATCCGTCAAGAATTCTAGAAACTAGACTTCCACACGGTTCAAACGCATATTTAAATTACAAAGTCCGATGACAGTAGCTAGGTCAAACACATGGTTCTTTACAGATTTTAGGTTCAGGCAAAAATTTGACATTATGTTATTATAATTTTAGAAACAGCAAAAACTCGATATTAAATTCAGTAAAAATATTTTCTGGACTCCTAAATATGTTAAGCAACAATATGGAAATTTTCAGATTAAAATTTTATCATTTGACCAGCATTTTTACTGTTTAAGCGCAAAAGATACAAGAATCTGAAAATCTGAAAACAAAAACACAGCTGTAGTAAAACGGGCATAGCATTTGCTACAAAACTTGGAATTCAAGAATCTAAGATGTTTTGGAAACTAGAAAGATAAGGCTACAATTCTTGTTCAGAAAGTAATTCATTTTAAGATCATTTATTAGTTCATAAACCGCAGTCAATATACATGTCAACAAACACTATACAGGATTCGTGTAGTTTTTTTGAAAATAAATTAATTAACATGATGAGTATCGATTCTTGTAACGCCCCGCCCCAATACTCAGACAAATTATAAATACTATGTAGTACAACTGCCCACCACAGGCTGCCTCTCAAAAGGTGGTTAACCGGATTGGTGACTCTTGATCATTGGCTAATAGTATTTATACTCAAATTATCTTTGCAAATTCCCGATATGGGACTATGTTTCTCAAATTCTCTCACAAATCTCAATAGCAGTCGACTGCTAGGTATACCAGTCGACTGTCCTCTACCAGTCGACTGCTACCAGTACCAGTCGACTGTTCGCTCAAGATCTGGGGTATTACAATTCTTTAGTCAATAAATTGTATAATCAGCATGATGGGTGTCAAAACATGATGAATGACACTAGAACACGCTCATATATGAATTTATCATCAATCAATCATCAATCGATCAAACAACATACAACCTATCAATTGTCTCTACAATAATTTATTTGTGTGACGATTATATGAACAACCCTATTATAAATTCTTTATGCACTCATGAAAAATCCAAACTTTAGAGTCAAAAGTGGCACGATGTCAAGAATATTGGGGTTAGCTCGTGTAAACCCTCAATAGACCCAACGAAGAGATGAACAATGGATAATACGATAACAAAGAGATCTACTTGTAAGAGTTTCAACAAAACGTGAATTTGATACAATTAATAATTCAAGTGGACGGTGACTTGCCTTATAACGGTGAAAACAAATACCAAGAATAACGGGATAAGGATCCCGGAGCAATGAACCCACGAACTAGCAATCCACAAAAGAGCACGTGCAATATACGTACACACAAAGGTCCAAGACTAATCACTGTAAATCAAAGAGATAGCACAAGACAACAACAACAGCACCTAGAGCGACGGTGGCAGCGGCATTGGCTGAGGGCGGCGAAGAAGTCAACGTTAACGAGGGGGTCGACGGTGGGAGGACAGGGGTGACGGGATTTGGGGTTCTTGGCTGTCGACAATGTCGAGCCAAAGAAGGAAGAGTAGGGGGTTTCGATTGGGGGTTGTATGGTCGCCAGCTGAGGAGGAGGAGGCCGAGGTGGGGTTTTGTGATGGCGACGAAGAGTGGCGACGAGGGGAAGGTTGCCGGATGTCGGGTGTCATCGGAGAAGACGAACGGAGAAGGGGGTTTTGGTGTTTTGGTAGGAAAACGATAGAGAGAGAGAGAATGGTGAGGAAAGAGGAGAGAGAATAAGCAGCTAGGGTTTCGAAATTGTGCAATTTTTAGGGTTTGCAGTAGAGTTGTATTTATAGGATACAATTAGGGTACTGGGTTGGTGAATTTGGGTCCAATAATAGCGGATTTGGGTCAAGAACAATTGGAATTGGGTTTTAGGGTTCAACAAGAGATAGACCCTTCTCAATAAGGTTCAAATAAAAATACCCAAAATTAAATAGAAGAAAATAGGAACAACACGAATAGTTCAAACGACAAGAACGAAGAATTTCATGAACAAGATTTAATTAAACTAATCAAGTGCCAAAATAAAGTATTTTTTTCAATATCAAATAAAATATTACAAAAGGGGGAAAATGAAAAATAGCGAGAACGGTAGTTACAATTTTTCAAAGGCGTCGAAGGAGAATGAACTCCTGCTAATCTGATCTGGTGGACCCATGAGACTCTTCGTGTTGCAAAGAAGTAGAGCGGTGAGGACTAGTTCGTCGGCCTTAGGATAAATTATGTCATAGGCCTGAAGAATTTCATCTTTGAACTCTCGAAGTTCTGATCTGGTGATGGGTACTTCTTCCTCCCTCCCTCTTCTAGGGTCTGCTTTGCTGGTTGGAGTTAGATGTTTCCTCTCTTGGGGAGTTGTTTTGTAGTCCCTTGGGGAGCGGTGTCTTCTTCGCCCCCTAGGAGAGGGGGATCTTCTTCTCCTTCTGGGAGAGGGAGTTCTTCCATGCCCCCTTGGAAGGGAGTTATCTGGAATGCGACCTCCGAGGAGATGGACTCTTCGCGCCTACCTGACATGACAGATGTGGCCAGCTTGAATGGCCCCTACATTTAGACTCCTACTGTCTGGATTTTATGAGATGGCAGAGATCTTATTGAGGTTGAGGTGCCTCGGGATGGTCGGTGGAGGGTGCAGAGGTGTAGACCGACCCTCTGTTCTCTCCACTGTGTTTTGTAGGGGGTTGATTTCTTCAGGAGCCTCCTGGTGGAATTTTTTGGAAGGGGTTGAGTAGGTTGTTCTGGATGAAGAGGTTGATCAACATGAAGGGTAGGAAGGACATCCTCATAAGAGGGAGGTGGAGGAAGAGGGTTGGCTCGTCGGCTTAAGGCCGTCGCCTTTTTTTTTTCCTTTGGAGGCATGGATAAAAACTGTTTTTACCGACTTTGGTCGGATTGCTTTTAGAAGTTTCCACAGATGGCGTCAATTTTTTGCTGCTAATTTTTGTATGGGAGTAAACAAATCATATAAGTTTTTTTTTAAAACAATAAAAAGCTGACCTTTTTGACTTTCGTCGATATTAACTGCTTTGAACTAATGTTGACTTCTCGATCAAACTCGTTTGCACCGTTGGATCTGATTCGTGTGGTGACGATTGCCTCCACTGACCTGCAAAAAGTCTGATACACTAGGGTTGACTTCAGCGACAGACCCTCCGATGCTCAAGTCAGAACTCAAGAATATGAGAGAGCTTTTATGGAGAAAATACTGATTACCTTTTTCTAGTGGTGTAACACCCCGAATTCCAAATACAACTGAATTCGAAGTTCCACAGGATCTTTACACTTCTTTTCGTACAATTTTACAAGGAAATTTAAATTTTTCTTTACATCAGAGTTACATTTACATTTAAACTTAAACAGCGGAAGCAATTTACAATATTTACATAAATAGATGTACAACACTTGAAACATTCTTTAAGCTGCTTGCATACTTTAATCTTTGTCAATTCCTTTATCCTGCATAAAGACTGTGGGCATGTCAGTTCATTCAACTGACGAGATATTATACACGGCCATCCTCTCTATGCCGAAACAGTATAACGATTCTCAAAGCTTAACAAACCACAAACTTGTTAACAAACAAAGCTAAGGGGATTATCCTATTGATGTCGTGTTGTGATTGTGCACCTAGTCCCTAATTCAATTTATTATTATTATTAAATAACACTAATGCGCACTTGTTCGGATTCTATGCATCCCATACTACATGGGTACGAGGGCAAGTCCTTAATCGTTCTTCAACTTGTAGGGTTCGATCCCTCGCCATGACTTAATCTACTACTGTAACTACTGTAAGTATCCTAGATGTCCTATGAGTTACGAGCCTATGTCCAGACAGCTTGGAGAGGAATCCCACGTCGTGACATGACGCATCATGCAGAGCCTATGGTCAATTCAGCCTCCGTCATGGACCATGGCACCACCCGTAGTCAATCAAACATCCCACAAGCGTCGCCACGATCCCGATAATTCCGGAGTAGTGTCCATGCCAAGACTTGACTCATCAAGTAAGCAACCTATGAATCACTCTCACACCGTAGACTCGAGGCCCTCATACTTGTATTTTTCTCTTACTTTCATCACATCTTCTTTATTGTTTGGTCCTTAATTGTATGAATCATGAATAAAAATCAATTTCTAGGGTTAACTCTTTCCTCTATACCGGTCTTAACCATGAATCAATGCATTTGACCGAAACCTGGTCTTTTATCTCAAATATCATTTCAACATTTCTTTTATTGCCGGTATGAGGCTTAGCTACACCCTAATTCTCAATTTCAATTCACAATTCTAACATTGAGTTTTTCATACTCAAAAGTTCTCTTTTTCAAGTAACTTGATTTCCAATCTTTTTCATGAATCAAGTCTCATATATAAAGTTCAATCGCAATTTATGCGTCTCATATTCAATTTAATTTCATCTCATTCTCATACTATTGTATACATTTCATTTATTTACTTTAAGGATCATAAAGTCATATTTTCATACTTAACCAGATTTAATTTGACAATAATAGTCCATAGAAAATTTACAACCACATTTCCTTTCATCAAAAATTTCTGCTTAAATACTTATCATAATTTTCTCATGGAACAACACTTTATTATAACTTTCTAAGAGTAGAATTCAATAGTTTTCAACACAATTTCACTTCTAATCTCACTTGATTTTAGTCAAAAATAATCCCCAATAATTTTCACAAGTTCTACATGACTTTAAAGTAATTAACATATTTTTTTTCAGATTTTTAAAAACCAAGAACAAGTCAGAAAAATCGATATTCCACAAAATATATTCAGGCCGAAACCCTGAATCGAACTCACAGCCTGAGGGAAAATAGCCGCATGCTCCAGCCACTGGGCAAAAGTGCTCACACGGTATAAAGGGGGTTTAATACTTTAAGTATCATTGGGTCGGGTCTGGGTTTATTTAAACAAACTGAAAGCAAAAGAGGGTAGAGCCTAGGACTCGAACCCGCAACCTCTTGGATCGCCCACGGCTACAGTGAACACCCAAACACTCAGCAACCAGATGGTCTAAGTGACCAAGTCGATCTAAAGTTGAAATAATAGTTTTTGTTCAAGTCTCTGTTCAAATCAAATTATCAAAATTTCTCAAAACGTTTTAGTTCTATTTCTCCTCTTTTTTTTTGAGTCCAACTTTTCCAGTATTTATTCTATATTAAAATACAGTAACCCAGTAATTTTAGAATCAATAATTACTCATATAACACACATTTTTAATCTCTTTTCTAATGTCCATAGTTTCGACATTTAGAACCATTTCATTTTCATGAAAGTAGCTTAACTAAGTTTCTACGAAAGTGCTTTGATTCTTCATTCTTCCATTATTTATTCATCTACATTAATTTAGAACACAAAAATTCCATCTTTCCTACAATAGGGTTCATTTTAGTTTGCACAACCAATTTCACATACAATTCATCATTTGTCTCATAAGCATAATTTCTTCACATAGCATGATTCTTAAACATATGATATGACAAACATGATAACTTTTCTAATACTTTCATTCACAATTAATCAATCTTGCAAGCATTTTGACATACATCTACTAGATTATCAATTCTTCTCTAATTAGGTAAACATGAATTTAATTTCAACTAGTTGCTCTTTAATAATTGCTCAATTCATTCCTAGCATGATTTCTAATTTAGAAGCATGAGAAACACCCACCTTGTTGAAGATAAACACACAAAAGATCCTAGGGCAAAGCTCCTAGAATGAACAAAAGGCCTTCTTCTCCTAGTTTAAGTTTGCAGATTTGTCTTCTCCTCCTTGCTCCTTGGTATTGCCGCAAGCCGTTAGTCTCCAAAAGAATTGGCCGGCCTTCTTTGATTGGAACACACACAAAAGCACACTCGATCTTTTGAAACTCACTTAATTCTCAATCTTTTGCTTACAAAATGTGTCTTTTTCTCTTAATCTTTTGATGAAGAAAATGTGCAAGAGTAACTGGGGGGGTTATTTATACTTATTTTAGGGTGAAAAGAAGGGATAGGATTAATCTAGGAGTTGAAGATTAAGGACCAAGATGAGTTAGGAAGTTGTAGTAACTTCCATGAACTCAATAACTACTCCTCCACCTCATCCACTCTCCCTCTCCCACTCATCCAATCCCGGCCTACCCTAGAATTGGTGTGCATTGCACACCTTAGTGCATGCACAAGCTTTCTGGTGTCCCCATTATTAAGTTGTACACATTTAATTAATCAATTGCCTACTAAATGTGTCTACATGACAAGTTAGGGCAATTTGAGAGATTAATTAGTTGTGGGCTTCAAAATAGTGGGCTCAAATCTAAGGGCCAATTAAAAAAATAATTAAATAATTAGGTTGGGCTCAAAATAGAGAAATAAATCTTAGGCTTTATAAAATAGGCTTTTATAAGAAAACAAAGAGAAAGAATTATAATTATTTGTTGATGTTATAAAAGATAATTTGTATAAGAAAATACATCCAAGATTGCACGTGCACAACACGTAAAATCAACAATTTCACATTAAATGAAAATCAGGGTATTACAAGTGAAGGTAGAGAGGTATTTATAGTCGCCTTGGGGTCAGTTTCAAGATAATGATTTATCTCTACTTCCCGGTATTTTTGGATTGAATCAGTTATCTCTTCTTCCTGAAGAGATAAGAGTAGTTGAGGGGATTTGAGTTTTAAACTCTCCCCTCTATAAGAGATATGGTTTTGAACCATCTCATTTATATGAACAAGAGTTTAAATCATTTTTAAATGATCTGCACTCATTTGCATGGGGCTGTTATGATAACCCAATAAAACAGATCCATTTTTGGGTTATTGGGCTTGAAAGATGCCCAATTTCCATTCATGAACCTGTTTATATGTGTAATTACCATTTTACCCTTGGGAGCTTTAAGATTCGTGCCTGATTTGAACGGTCCCGATTTAATTCTATTTTTACCCATATTAGTAGAAAAACGAAACTGAAATGGCAACAAAATAGAAAGAACATAAGGAAAAATAAAGATGTAGCAGACACAGTAGAAGAAGAAGGTGAATAGACAAAACACAAAAGAACCAGCAGTTACACTCGATGCCCCAAGCCAACACAACTCAAAAAGAAACCAATCAATCAAAGAAGCTAGATCATATATCATCACAGAAACATAGCACAAAGACAAATGGACATCAGTACACAATAGTCCATGCTTTCTTTGCTTAGATCATGTTCGAAGGGGATGGGTGGGTGGGGTTTTTGAAGGTGGTCAACGGATGGTGGTTTCGATGGGCCGGGGTGAAGGGGGGAGCTAGGGTGAGAAGGATTAGGGGATTTAGGATGGAGAGGGGAGAGGGGCGTCGGTTTCAGATTTAGGAACCATTAGAGAGATGATTGCGAAGGGTATGAGAGAGAGAGAGAGAGAGAGAGAGAGAGAGAGAGGGAGGGAGAAGAAGATTAGAACGGACAATGTCAAAATTATCCCCGCTTGGGCGGGTGTAAGTTTCCACCATCCGATAGCAGGTAAGATAATACAAAAATATATAGATGAACAAAAAATAAAACTTGGTAAAAAAAAATAAAAATAAAATGAAGTGGATAGACTATTAAATGGCAGAGTAACTGTTGCACAATATAGCCAATGGAAGCACAACATTGACCCACTGTCAACTGATGACCCATGGTCAAAAACGAAACGCCGATCCGCAGAGCATCATCTACAATTGACACAATATAAGAACACAAGCACGCTAATGAGCAAGTGCTACTATGGTCTAGTGATAACCTCCTTAGTTGGTGTGCAAGATGTTGGAGGTTCAACCTCTGCTCACATCATGAATTTATTATCAGATTATTGTAAGTGTGTGTGGGTATGGCCATGGTCAAAAATAATAATAATAACACACTAATGAATGAGAAGAGAAAATGCTTAATACAATAAGATAAACATACAAATCACTCTTAATTTATACTCCCTTCGTCCTATAATATAAGTCATTTTAATATTTTTTTGTCACACAATATATGTCGCTTTACATTTTCTAGGGAGATGTCTTAACCTTTTTAAAGGTACATTAATTCTTATTCCATGAGATTTCCAATTTTCCCTTGTATAGATATTTAATTTCTATCTAAAAAAATTACTAGATCATTTAAGAAGAGGAAAGTTTAATAATTTATAATAGCTAGCTTATTTAGAGCTGCAATAATCTTGAATATTTATTTGGTCCCTAGAGTGTCCTTAATATAAGCAAAATAAATGAGAATGAATTATAATATGGAACGAAGTTGTTGTTGCTTATTTAGTTTGTTGTAGTAAATAGAAAGACAAGTTCTCTTAATGGAAAGCAAGAGACCTAACCTTCGACGGATCCATGTTCGTGACAGCTGACAACTCCTTCTTGGGGGGTATGTTACTCTTGTGGGGTTTTGAATGACAACCCTAACAGGCTGAAACCCCCCTAAGGCTTAGGTTGTAAATGAGCTTGGATGGCTGGATTGGTTACTTGTTGCTACATATTTTCTATGTCGGAGCAAACAGATAGATGGGTTCTCTTAAAGGAAAAGCAAGAGACCTAACCATCGATTGATACAAGTTTGTGATGGTTGATGGCTCTTTCTTCTTGGTTTTGGACTGCTAAAAGCGCTGTCGGAGACCTGTAAGAAGATTAAAACACCGGGATAGTCCCCGATGATAGACCCTCTAATACTCAAGTCAGTAACTGGGATTAATAGGAGAGTTTTAGTCGCGAAAATAATCATTACCTGAGCCTGGTGGAGGTGGAGGGTATTTATAGCCTTGGGAATAGTTACAAGAAATCGACTTTTAACATGGCATCTTCTGCTGATTCCCCTGGTTAAGAGATAAAGTTAGTTTTTCTTCCCTTCATGAAAAGATCGAGTTAGTTGCTTTTCTCTTGTAGAAAGGATAGAGTTGGTTAACCTTCTCTTGGTGTAAGGATATATAGTTTGTTACTCTTTGGGGGTTTTGAATGAGAACCCTAACAGGCTGAAACCCTCCTAATGCTTAGGCTGTAAATGAGCCTAGATGGCTGGCCTGGTTGAGTTGATGGACCTGGAAGCGGCCCAAGTTACTGTAAGATTACTGTTCTGCTGCTAGGAGGTCTAAGATGCGTGCCCGAATAGTACGACCCTGATTTGCTATGATAGCTACATCACAAGCCCCCCACCCTTGAAGAGAGAATTCCTCAGCCTTCGGGGAGTAGTCTCGCTGTTATGAATGTTCTTGAGAGATGGTGTGAATTTTAGGGACGATTAGATATTATGGGTGCCTTGTTCAGAGCTTCTGGGGGGGGGGGGAGTAATCAAGTTCTAGAGTTTTTTAGGGAATTTTCTAGAATTTCGTATAGATTTTAATTAACTTTTTTCCAATTTAAATTACTTTTTGAAAATTTTAGTTAATTAATTCAAAATTTTAATTAATTTCTATATTTTTTAATTAAACTTCATAAAATTATAATTATTTTCCAGAATTGATTAATTTAATTTTCCAATTTTATAATTATTTTTCAGAATTTTAAATTAATTTTCAGAAATTTCTAATTAATAAATTGTATTTTAATTATAATCAAACCGGTGCAAGAATCTTGGAACGATCCGACAACCGATATCAGAAGCCAAGGAGATCATTGACGTCAGCACTGACATCGGTTATATTGACTTTCTGCCAAGGAGTTGAGCATGAATTTTGGAGCAGATCAGACAACTGTATTGAATGGTCCGTTTTATGGAGATCGGATGGTTGTGGGATCCCAAAGCAACCAGCCTCCTCAGACGACGAGATCTACAATAAGGAGGTGGGACCTTCTTAAGTGCCACATTAGCAGTCAACGTTGACTGCTCAAGACCACGTCACCAACGTTGATCGGTCAACGTTGTGTCAACAAATTTTATTTTTTATTTTTTGTTGCCTTCTTCTTGGCTACTTTTTGGCTTCTTTACTCCCCTTCTTTCTCTTGTATGCCGAGAAGTTGGGCATGAAAGTTAGAACAGACACGCGGCTCTGATTGTTTGTGCACCGAGAAGCTAAGAAGAACTGCTAAGCTCTCGAGGAGCTTAGAAGATGGGCTTCGCTACCAAGGGGCTTAGAAGATGAGCTTCACTACTGAGGAGCTTAGAGTAGGGGCTTCTCTATCGCAGAGCTTAGAAGAGGAATTTCACTACTGAGGGGCTTAGAAGAAGAGCTTTGCCATCGATGAGATTAGAAGAGGAGTTTCGCTACCGAGGAGCTTCACTACTAAGGATCTTAGAAGAGGAGCTTCGTCACTGAGGAGATTGAACAAGGAGCTTAAAAGCACTTAACTTTTCAAACTCCGTGCTATAGCGTCGTTGTGTAGTAGAGATCTTCCCTTTTGTATTTCTCTTGACCCTTGCCTTCTTTGCATTGCCACCTACTGACTTGAGTCAGTGAGTTTGAGGGGGAAACTCTAGGGAGTGGTTTGGACTTCGAGCTTGTTACTTAGAGTTGGCAAGTATGGGGAGGAGCTCTAGGGAAGAGCTAGATTTTAAGATTGTTGGTTGTAGTTGGTGAGCTTTGTGAGCAGCTTTAGAGAATAGATGGACTATGAACACGCAGTGGAAGGAGAAGGCCTCTCAGGAGGCGAGCGAGTGAAAGAACATCGCCAGGATTTAGGGATGAGCCATTTGGAAGGCAAGCTTAAAGGGCAGCTCTAAGGACTAGTTTGGACTCCGAGCTTGTTGATTGTAGTTGGCAAGCTTTGGGAACAACGATAAGGAAGAGCTGGACTCCGAACTCATTGTAGGGTTCCAATGGGTTATTAGAGTAACTTGAGTGATGAACAGTGCAGAGAAATTATTGTACAAAGTCTATAAGCTGTTGGAGGGGTTCGAGCGGCAGGCAGAGCACCTAACTCATTGTGGGGAGATGATTTGGTGCAGCTCAGGAGAGGAGCGGAGCACTAAACTAATTATATGGATTCAATAAGATTTTGGAGGGGCTCGTGCAGCTAGCAGGCACCCAACTCATTGTGGGGCCACCAATGAGTTGATGGATGGGCTCGAGCAACGAGCAGAGCACTGAACTCCTTATAGGGAGTCAATGATTGGTTGTTGGGGGGGGGGAGGGGGGCTCGAGCGACGAGCTGAGCACTGAACTCAGTGTATGGAGTCAATGAGCTGTTGGAGGGGTTCGAGCGGTAGGCGGAGCACCTAACTCATTGTGGGGAGCCAATGAGTTTTTGGAAGGGCTCGAGCGACGAGCAAAGCACCGAACTCATTGTAGGGAGTCAATGAGTTGTTCGAAGGGCTCGAAAGAGGAGCTGAGCAACGAACTCATTTCCATGAGTTAATGGGTTTTTGGTGTTTCGAGTCTTCTTAACATTGAAATAAAGTCCATTGTATTTGCTAACACATAGTGATTCGATCCTTCTCTCTGTTGATAAATTGTTGTGTGTGATGGAGTTAGGTCTTATCCATTTGCACAATGAGTTGTATGATACAAAGTTGGGGGTCACTCGCATGAAGACAGTGTTGGTTAGGAAAAACTTAAGTTCATCCGCCTAAGGAAGGCTAGTTTCGATGGACCACTCATAAGATGCCCGGAGTTCCATGGCTTGTGGAGCACTTGCTTGAGGGGTTGGCTGGTGAATACAAAGATAGAGTGTGCTTGGAATTGTGGGCAGAGTCTTACGGGCAGCCTTGATCAGGGCATATACTATCTTCTCCATCTTGGGATAACGAAGCTCGATGCCATGAAGGACTTGCTCACACTGTCAATTGGCCTTTTTAGCATGTCCTCTTCTTTCACCAAGACGGTTATGAGGGTTTGATCTGAAGTGGCCAAATAGAGGTAGATGCAGCGCCCCAAATTTTCATAATAGAAATAAGAGACACAAATCCCGAATCTTTACTTCAAGTTAATCCAAACACAGTATAAAATATAGGGAAAATTGAAACTTTCTTACAACAGTCCATAATACAATGCACAACGGAAATTTGAATACACTTTTATTACAACTCATTTGAAATATTCAAACTCCAGTCTTCACCAAAATCTGAGCCTTAACTCTTATTCAAGTCACTCACTTTGCAATCCTGCAAAACTGTTAAAACTGTGGGTATGTCAACTGAATGCAATTGACACAATACTAATAAAAGCAGCGACTCTCCAAAGTCTCACAACCACACACTTGATGCAAAAATAGAAAAACAATAATAAAAGAATCATTAATCAACAATTAATACTGAAACTGAAAGAATAAATGTATGTTAGAAAAAATAAGCAAAGATGCATAAAAAATTGTTCAAGAAAATACAATGCACACGATGCACACTAATGCATACTTGTTCGGATTCTATGTATCTCATACAACATAGGTTCGAGGGAAAGCCCTTAGCGTTCACCTCATTTATGGTTCAATCCCTCGCTATGCAATCCTATATCGGTGAAAGAAGCAAGATTAGACAATCTACAAATAGGCCCCAGCCCCGAATTACATCCGCCCGATTGTACAAGCGTAACCGTGCAAACATCCCGTAAGCATCGCTCTAACTCTGGAGAATCACCTCCCTGTCATATATTCTGCAAATAGACCCCAATCCCGGATCATAATCCGCCAAACTATACAAGTGTACCGCGTGAACATACCATACATTCTGCAAATAGATCCCAATCCATGTATACAACCTGCCAGACTGTACAAGTGTACCGCGTGAATATACCAAATCCATCTCACTTCTAGACATTCTGTAAATAGACCTTAGTCCCGGTATACAACCCATTAGATTGTACAAGTGCACCGCACGAACATACTAGAGAGACATAAAATTTCACAGTCCCGGAATTCATCTGCCCGACTGTACAGAGTGCATACTTACGTTGTTCAGGTTCTGTCTGTTAGGTTTCGAGGGTAATCTCAGATTAAATACACACCGGAAAATTACAAAAAAATATCGAAACCTAGCCATGGATCCATGCGAAAACCATAAATAGTGTTTAGGAGTTATGCCTTGAAGGTGGATCTGCTGTCTTCACAGTATGTCGATCACAGCACTACAATATTGCTGTGCCTCTACGGTATTCACACGAACATATCAAATCAAGCTTTCCCTCTCACCGCGGTACTAGCTGCGGAAAAGGGATGTTCCTCACGATCTCTCTCTCACAATTTCTGAAACGGCTAGGGTTTTCTCATGTGTCACTTTTCCACAGATACATATCATATATGTAGGAGCAGAAAATCAACCCTAAGAGAGTAATGAGGTTGTTGGGCTCACAATCTGACCTAGGTCAGATTTGTGTGTGGGCCTTTGAACTTCAATCAGCCCATTTAATCGAATTAAATGTCCAACCAATGTCAGAAATCCAAGTCTTACTTGGATCCCCAATTAAATTAATCTTATGAACTTAAACCCAATTTTGATCCATTCTAAGTGTGTGACCCAGTAGGTTCCTATTATGTTGACAGTAATACTAAAATTATATTTTAGTATTACAAATAGTGATCGGTATTTAGCAATACATCACTACTATTCAAGTAACGAGAATGTCATTACTTTAACATAACCTATCTGTGACCAATGTTACCATCTAGTCTAGTCCCTTTGTCCATATATCTTAATTGACCACAAGGCATAGAACGTGTCACCCTTGTATAGTTCAATATTTGGTTTCTTGATGTCCATGTAGACTTACTAAAACAAATGAGCTCAATATATCATATTGACTCATTTGAGCACTGTCATGCATTTTGCAGTCTCACTCAATCAAGGGGATATCGCTTCTGTTATGTAATAGGGACAAATTGTAACACCCTGCAAAATTAGAAATGACAATTTTATCTCTCGTGTGTTACGCACGTGTATTTTGTACCATTACGGGTAATATCCGTAATGTATTTCACTATGTATTTTTAGATTCCGAATATTTATGCATTTCTCGTCTTCTTAAAATTCTTTTTATCCTATTTGAACTCAAATATAAAATTCCAATCTCTGTGTTTTTACGTGCTTTATACGTGTTATCGATGCACGTGTCAATTATGTATTTTTCCACCGCTATATGTAATATTTTCTATGTGTTTTCAATTATTTATTTTATGACTCATTTGAATTCGTTTTATAAATGAAAATTTATTTTCCTCTTATTTTGATTAAAATATCTTTATACATGTGGTGCACGTGTTTTTCTGTGTACGTATTGATTACCTACTGTATATGTATAAAGAAATATATTTTTGTATGTTACATTTCAATTATTTATAAACATTTTCAGTCGATCAAATCTATTTTTGTACTTGAATATTTTTACCTGCGACGCACGTGTTTGTGGTGCACGTATTGAGTGTATTCTCTCTTTCAAAAAGATATTTTAAAGTATGTGTGTGTCTATTTTATTCGTGCATGAAAGCTATAATTTTTAATTAAATTAATTTTATATGCATATTATATATATAACCATATGTTTTAAATTAAATAATTAATTAATTTTGTGTGGTGTACACCAGCACGTGCACGTGCATTGTGCACACCTAGGGGGTTGATGTGTGAACGTGGAGGACATTGGCCGGGTCTTGGTGTATGGGGAGTGTGTGGATGGTTGAAGTAACTACCCACTAATTTTCCTTCATTATATAAACCCACCCTTCTCCATAGGCAAAGAGATTTAAAAAAAACAAAACCAAAACTAATTGGTGGGTGATGTTCTCTGTTGCTGGCCAAAATGTCTGGCCAAAATGTAAGTGCTGCTCTTGTTGCATGTCGAAATGGAATTGGGGGGTTTTCTTTGGGCACGGATTTCGAGGTGCTCCTTGAGAGATTTAAGGGTTCTTTTTGCTAAGGATTTTGTCAACTAGGTGGGTGTTTCTTAAATCCTTTCTAATTTAGGAGTATTATGCATGCTAGTTGATATATTGTTTAGTTGTTAAATTTTGATTGGTTGAATGAATGTAGATTTCATAATCTTATTTTAATTGTATGATGAAGTTTTGAAATGCAATTAGAATTCTCTTGACAAGATGTTATAGTAATTGATTGAGAATATTTGAATTGCACACAATGATTTAAGTGATTAAATTAATAATGAAAGTGAAGGGAGTTACTTCTTGTTGTAAGAATATAAAGAAATGTTTTCATGAGAAAGAGATTGTGAATAAAGAAATTGAACTATTATTTTGAGATTGAATATAACATATTGTTGAACTCTAGAACGATATAGTTGATGGAATCTATAGACTAGGTGAGACCCTGGTGATCGGCAGTATTTATTAATGAGATTTCAGGAGTAACCAGTTTGGTTGACCCTCTTTGAGAAGTAGCCAGTGTGGGCTGACTTGCTCTTGTATTTTTTAAAGTCCGGTAGGGTAAACTAGCTCTAGGTTGTGATGATTTTCTTCTAAAATGCACTAAAAATGTAAGGACAAGCACTAGGGGGAGATGTGATGAAAGTATAAGAAAAACACAAGTATGAGGGCGTCGGATTCATGGTGTGAGAGTTTTTACAGGCTGTCTACATGATGCGTCATGTCATGACGTGAATCCTTCTTCGAAATTACCGGAATCGTGGCGATGCTTGTGGGGTGCTTGGTGACTACGTAGTGCCATCGTCCCATGACGGAGGCGAATTGTCTGTAGGCTGTCTACACGAAGCGTCATGTCATGCCGTGGGATTCCCCACCAGGCTATCTGGACATGGGCTCGTAACTCATAAAACATCTAAGATACTTACCTTAGTACCGTAGTAGTTAAACTCATAACGAGGGATTCAACCCTACAAGATGAAGTACGGTTAAGGGCTTTCCTTCGGATCTATGTAGAATGGGATGCATAGGTACGAACAAGTGTGCATTAGTGTCATGAAATATAAATAACTGCATTAAGGTTAAGTGCACTAGCACACATGACATCAATAGGATAGTCCCTCCTTAGCTTTGTTTGTGATCAACTTTGTGATTGTTAAAGTATTAAAGAATTGTTATATTTTCGGCATAGCGAGGATGGCAGTGTATAATATTGCATCGGTTGTAAGCAACTGACGTGCCCAATGTTTCATATGCAAGACATGGAATTTACAAGAATATATAAAGATGAATTTGATGCTGATGATTACTTAAATGCTAAAGTTGTTACAATTGTACCTTTATCATTGTTGTATTTCATTTACTTTCTGCTGCGTGTTGATGTAAAAGACTTTGTTGTAATAAAAGTTTCAAATTCCTTGTAAAATTGTACGAAGTGAAGTGTAAGGATCCTGTCGAACTTCGAATTCAGGCTTATTTGGAATTCAGGGTGTTACACAAATCTTATCTAAGTCACTCACATCCCTCTGCATGATTTGTAGTATATCCAGTCGACTTTGAAATCATCTTATTACATGCAACGTTTGACGATATTGAAACATACAACTTCTCATGTAGGAAACCGTAATAACTTCAAGTCAAAGGACTATGTATACCATGGTCACTGTGAGAACCACTTATGACACTTACGTAATGATCCATGCAGCGTTCTCATGGTGGGTCAGTCCAGTACATTATTACTCTAATATTTACCCATGTGAAGACTTGATATCTCATATTCATAACCCGTGAGATATGGTCATCAGTCTACGCACATACTAGTCTCTATGTATTATTTTTGTCCTAATTCATAATAATACTTAACTATGGACATTTAAGAACAGTTTTCTGATTACAACCAATAGGATATCACAATCAAGTCATGCACTTGATATCTCATGGTATTGAACCTACCATTCTAAGGACTTTATTATGTTCATCTAATCACAATAAAAAACATAATAAATGAAATTTCTCATATATGAAATAAATATCATGATACAATGTAAACTAGTAATATCAATACACAACTGGCCTCTAAGGCATACACCAACACAGTCACAAGTCACAATCTAGTGCCTATCTTTAGGTTCAAACATAGGTAACCATAGCCACCTAGAATTAGCTCACCCTACTGGACTTAACTCATCAAAATTAGGAACACCAGCCCCTCTGGCTAATTCCTACAACCAAATAACCACTGCCGGTACCATTGGGTTTCTCTCATCCTCTAGTGATCACAACTCGATGACTCAAGCATCCATCTAGGGTTCTCACAATATTCCTAACTTTCAATCAAGAACCTCCACTTGGTTTAATCATAAAAAAATACTCTTTATTTGCTCTTTTCTGAGAACAACACTTTTTTCCACAACACCACTGTTGTAATTCAAAATCTCTAATGAATACTTCATTCCAAAATAAAACATTCTCACATCCACAAAAAATCTCTTCAACATTCCACATTTTATTTAATAAACCATCGTTACCATAAAAGTCTCCTTTTATGGAAACAAAATTCCAATCCATTATAATCCTTTAAATTCAACTTTTAAATTCCTCTTTCCATATAAATAAAACCAGCATCAATTTTTTGGAATTCACATCAATCCAAACTGAAAACAAGCCTATTTATTTTCTAGGGTTTCATCTCTAAAATCTGCAATTCTTTAGTTCCAAAATATGAAACTTTACCTTTATAAAAACTGAAAATAAACCCTTTAGAATTCAAAGTTTTCATCTTTAAAAACTAAAAAATATACCCCCTCAAAACTGAGAACTATATCCATCAAAATATAGATTTTCACACTTTAAATCACAACTTGAACATATTAAAATCTGAAACTAGATTTTTACAAAAAATCTGAAATTCAGCGACTTCGAAACTTGATTTAATAATCAATAAAACTTCATACTATCGTAAAATATATACACATACATACACTCCTACACATATCCTGGGGTCTTCAACCCTAGTACACAAAACCCCACACGAAAGGAACTCCAAAACCTGAACCCAAGTGCAGGCCGAAACCTAGAATGGTGCAAACGTGAGGGTTGCACAGTGCAGGCCGAGTCCCACACTCCAACCCTAGGTTAAGGGTTTAACCACCGAAACCCTAACCCTAGCCACTTTATATTTCGTACATCAATTAGAAAAATAGTCACTATTCAAGCATGAATCTTTCAACAAAAAGTTCATGAACTTTTCTCTACTCAAAACAGTAAATATTTAATAAAGATCTCACTTTTAATCTCTTAAACATGGATCTAAACATATACAACGAGATCTACACTTCTAAATCAATGTATAGTTTCTTTTAATCAATTTCCAAAGATAAAAATTCGATCTTTTATTCATAATATCATCCAATCTTTCAAGAATAAGTCATCATACATTCTAGGTTAGAAATTCATGCATATGTAACCCCCATTCCCGTAAATATGTATTTCCCGAATATTTTCTGTATTTCGATTATTATTTGTTAAATTCATTTTTTAGATCTTCTAATTAAAATCTTTTATAAACAAAAAAGTTTGTTATTTCGAATAATAGTGCATTTTAACCTCACTTTCCATTTTATAATTGATCGATTATATATTTTTCCCGTTTGGATTATTTTTGATAAGTCAATCTTATCTTATTGAATAATGTTGTTATATTATTATTATTATTATTATTATTATTATTATTATTATTATTATTATTATTATTATTGAATTATTTTCATGAATATGTTGAACCAATTCTGTCATGTATAATTACTTTTATCATATTATTATTAGTATTATTATTTTTTTGTAAAGCCCATTGTTTTCAATTGATATTGTATTATATAATTATTTAATTTAAAGCCTAGTCTAAGCCCATCTCCTATTTGATTTTAACCCAAAACCCAAGACTCATTCCTATTGGATCTTGACCCACAACCCACAAACCCAAAACAACCTCCATATCCCCACTAACAGCCAATCTCCAAAAATCACTTCTAACCACATCACATCCTGTAACCCCCCAAAATTGAATCCTTAACAATCATCCCTATAATCTCTCCCACATTATTATACATTATATTTATTATATTTATTATATCATTATTATTTTAATATAACCCCTCCCCCCATTCCCTCTCCCCGTTACTGTCTCTCCCTCCTCCCTGTTTACCCAACCGAAGCAGAACACCGAGCCCCCTCATCGTCTTCAACCTCCCACCTCACCATTACCGAAACCCAACCTCCGCAGTCGACCATCGCCTTCCTCCGCTCGCGCCTATCTGCCTCGCGAACCCCTATACACCTCGAGTTCGCCCCTGTCTCTCCATCGATGCCTCACCCTTGCCACCCTCGTCGAGCCTCGCCATCAACATCTTCATCCTCCTCGACTCTGTTGCCATCTGCTCCATGCCCCAATCGGTTTCCATCGAAGCTCACCTTCTTTCGCTGCCCTGCCTTCACCCCGAGTACGACCTCCAGTCGCAACCACCACTGTCTCGCCATCGTCCTCGCCGCCTGATCTTCGTGCCCATCGTAGCAACCACCGTACCTCCGAGCACCCACCACAACCGTCGACGCCCCGACTACCTCCTCATCTTCCTTCCCCTTCCATGAGGTTCAGCTGAACCCACCTCTGGAGCTTGCCTCGACACTCTACCACCACCCATCATCTCCCCCAGTCGCTACCCTGAGCGCCACCGTCGACCACCAGTGCCTCGCCACGATAACCCCGCCAGTGCACATCTCCCGCTTACTGTCACCTGCTCCCGCCGCCAAGCCTAAGCTGACCACTCGCTCTCTGTTTTACTTAGTGAGCTCTGTTCTTGAGTTGATCATCACCAAGATCTCTATCAAACCTCCGATCACCATCGTAATCATCATCATCAAGTTACTTTGAATCGCAGCCGTCCGATCAGATCATCATCATCAGTAGCAGCCATTGGATCTAGGCCTTCTGATCGTTGATCATCGCGATCGTGATCATCATCTTGATCTTGATCTTCAATCTCAGTCATCCGATCATCCGATCTTGATCCCCATCAAGATCTGTGCCCGATCATGATAATCGTGATAGTTTGCTCGTCGCCGTTCCGCCCGGGATCCTAATCCTTTTATTTCCTATATCGGATCTAACGTCGTTCTAAAGGCAAGTCATCTCACTCTAGAATTATATTGTATCATATTCGAGATTTTTTATTGAATAACGCAAGTAGATCCATATTGATTACCGTATATTGTTTATTGTTGTTCATCGTTGGGATGCTACAGATTTATACGAGCGAATCCAAATAGTAGTCTTGACTTCGTGCCGTCTTTTGCCTCCAATGTATAGATCTTGCATGCATTCATGTAGTTAATTATTGAGTATAGGAATAGGAATTATTATTGTATTGCAAGTCATGACATTATACAACTATTGTAGATTGTATACTAGCATTGATTGTTTATACGATTGATGTTGGTATGTTAGTTGATTGTGATTAGTAAGGTTATGGACATTATACATCTTAATATCATGTTCACATAGATGTAATTTGCTGTGATTTATAATTGTTAACCCCTAACTCATCGTTCATAACATTTTAATCTTCTTATTCATGAAGAACATGTTGAAACCCTGAAATTTATTGTCAACCTGAACATTACCATGCAGTTTCGACCTAGATAATGTCATCAAAATCAATAACTTTATGAATATGAAATGTACCTCCATGTTTCTAGTTTCCAGAACATTTAGAATTTTTGAATTCCGACTTATATTTCATGAGTTATGACCATTTTACTGCTGTTGCGCTGTATTTTTAGATTTATGCAAATACCATGTTAAACTGATGAATTAGGTGAACTAATGATCAAATATTATCATGATAATTTTTAGATTGATAAACAACATGCTTAGGGTAATAAAAATTATTTTTACTGATTTTTATAATGAATATCTACTGCTATTACAACTGAAACTATTTAATACCGATAACCAGCTAGAAACAGTAACCTGTAAAGAACACTGAAATTCACCTAGCTACTGTTGTCGGAATTTGGACATTAAATATGCATTGGAACCAGGCAGGAGTCTAGTTTCTAGACCTTCTGACGGATCCACATTTGCGATCCTGTAGCAACGGGAATTCTGATTTTGGTACAGTAATCTACTGCTATCCAGAATTGGGTTTCTATGTTTAATAATATATTATTGAATCTATAATGTTGAATTTGGTGTATTTGATTGTATAGAGTACATTGCATGATCTTAGGATTTTGTTTTCATCATTCTAATATCCCTTATTAATTGCATTATCGCTTTCCATTGATATTTTTGTTTCTATTGTTCCCTATTAGTATTGCATGTGAATCAAGCCGGGGTTAAGGGTTGACTAGGGTAGTTGATAATATAGTGACTATACTCGGGAATGTGGGCATTGTTTCCCAAAATATTATGTCGGCTAGTGCTATGATTTATTGTTGGATTACTGACCACAGTATCCTAATTCATCGTGTATTGTTTTAGGATTATTGTGCCGACTATTATTATCGTTATTGTGCAAGACATTGCTATTGTTATCGTTATTGTTATCATGCCGAGTACATGACTTATAGAATCTACCACCTTTGTCTAAACGAAATTGATTGTATGCATGGAACCTATAGTATGGGATACAGTAGTACGTGCATTAGTTAGGATTAAAATGAATAATAGACTTAAGACTTCATCGCATTGTCATTTGCATTTTGACATCGTTATTGAACAGTGTTATCGTTATTGCTTACCATTATTATTATTGTTTATTGTGATGGTTATAAATTATCGTTATTGCACATTGTACTCTTATCATTTTGTCACTGTTCATTACCATCGACTCTATTGTTTATTGAATTCAATGTTATACCGTTATTGTCATTGTTTCTCTGTTTCTCTGCTTGCTGTTCACTACTCGCTCTAAGTACATATTTTTTTCTCTTTTAGATGAACTGCTTACAGGTGATCAAGGAAAATTTCCTGATGGACTAGGAGAGCAGTAATGGTGAAAGAATTGTTATGCTGCGCTGCTTAATAATTATTGTTTCATTTTGAGAACTTTAATAATTGAACAATGTTGTTTTCTATGTACTGTGGGCTTTTGACCCGAATGATGTTATTGTTGATTCCAGATGTTGGATTTATATTATGTTGGTTATTTTATGCTTAAATTTTAAGTATTGTTATTCATGTGATTATTCTTTTAATGCATGCGTGGTGGTATTACTTCCTGTTTATATTATTGAGTTGAATCGATAACAGCTCATGGATGACGCAAGTCATTCGCTAGGCCATGTCACGTGCTTGCATTCCATAGTTTTGGGAAGCAGGGCGTGACAACATACATTCCACAAATCTACATCTATTATTCATCTATATAATTTTTCTCATAAACTACATCACAACATGCTAATATAATAATAGATTCATAAAGATTAAATCCTAGCATCTACTACAATACTCATGAGAAAAACAAGACAGGAGAGATGGAGGAGACACCCACCTCTTGAAGAAAATTGATACAAAGAAATAGCCTTCTTCTCCAAGTAATGGATCACCTCTCCAAGCCACCAAGAATCACAAGAAATCAAAAAGAAAGGGGGAGGCCAAAACATGCTGCCCTCCTAATATAGGCCGGGATACAATTAGGGGTTTTCAAGGAGAATTTTGCAAATAAATCCCCATAGAACACTTCTTTACAAAATTTAATCAATTAAGTTAAGATCTCAATCAATTAGTTCCAAAATTAATTCCCCTAATCCCCCTAAATCATGGTTGTTCGGCCCCCTTATTCAGCCATTTAAATTTTAAATTCAAAAATTTAGGATCATATCTTGACCCAAATTGCTTATTTTTCGAAAAAGTCCATTTCTTTCAAAATAATTTTAAAAGTAGTTTTTCTTTTTCAAAACATATCAATTAAATAAGAGAAACTAATTTATTGACACAAATTTTAAGATTTGCCTTTCGTAATATTTGCACGTGCAAAACAATAATTTCACCAAATGGTCAAAATGGTCAAATTAATCAAATTAAAATTAGTTAATAATTCATAATAATACATTTAAATTTCTGGGGTGTTACGGAGCATCTCTCCCAGCTCTACATATGTCCTGACTTATTCAAAGGCTTCTTGTTGTGCTTGCCTCCATTCAAAGCCTTTTGCTCCTTGAATAGCTTTAAAGAATGGGAGACACTTCTATCCTTACTTGGAGAGTAAGTGTTATGCACTGAATTTCATATACATAAAATTCTTGACTCATCCAGAACCTTTACTTCAACTTCGTACAGCATAATACAAAAAATACAGGAAAATTTAAAACTTTTACATTACACAGCGGAATTTACACATAAAATTTCAATTCATTTCATCATAGATCTTTAATCCTATAACATCGTCCATCACAAGCTCACGCCCACGCCACTAGTTAATCAAAGTCCTGCAATAGTTGAGAACTGTAGGCACATCAGTTGAATACAACCGACGCAATGCTAATTATAATAGTGATCCTCCAAAACATACAAACACAAGCTTGAATGAAAGAAGAAATATAAAAGGAGTGACTACCCTAAATGTGTTAGTGTATGCCATGAACCTAATGACCAATGCACAAACAATATACACACGATGTTCTTCTAATGCATGCTTGTTCGGATTCTATGCCGCTTATACAAAATCGGTCTGAGGGAAAACCCTTAATGTTCTCCTCATTATAGGGTTTCATCCCTCATTATGCAAACTTATAACCATGATGAACTTCAAGATTTAGACATCCTGTAAGGTTCTCACCCCGGAAATTTTGTAGGTCAATCTCCATCTTCAGATAATTCTGGAGACTTTCACTCACATCTGAGAATATTTGGAGAATACCTCACTACACAGGTCATCATGCAACCCTCATTACACAAACGTACCATGAGTGTCGCTTCCATCCCATTAATTTTGGAGATCAATCTCTAACCACAGATAATTCTGAAGACTATTTCACTCACATACCAGAATACTGGGAATATCAC
Source organism: Hemerocallis citrina (assembly GCA_017893485.1). Classification (NCBI taxonomy): domain Eukaryota; kingdom Viridiplantae; phylum Streptophyta; class Magnoliopsida; order Asparagales; family Asphodelaceae; genus Hemerocallis; species Hemerocallis citrina. Next base: position 426,004,025 of record CM030358.1, on the reverse strand, counting down.
ACACCGTGGATAATCCTAAAGCCCGCATACTCACGTTTGCTCTTGACTCGTCACATCTTCCATCTAGTGTCTATCCTTTTATCCAATCATAAACAATACCACCTAAAGCTAGCTAACCCTGCCAGACTTAAATCAATGTCACTGAGAACACTAGCTCATACAGGCTAATTCTAATCCTTTCAATAAATCACGATTTGCTGATACTTTAGGTCTCGCTCAGTCTCTAGAGCCCACACAGCTAAAACACCACCACATTTCTATAATCCAGTAGGTTAATCCAAACCCTTTAAAGAAATCGGAAATTGGTTCATTAATATTCCAATATGTCCTTTATAATTTCCCCAAGTCATACTCAATTAACTAAATTCCCGTTTCCTAAATAAATGGACATTATTTCTATATTTACTTTGACTCTACTTTCAACGACTATGGAAAAATATTCTAAGTTAATCCACTAGTCAACTTGTTTCAATATTTTACATCTTGGAACAAATATGCTCTTTCTATAATTAAAATCTCCCAATTCTAGTTATAATAAGATTTCCCCAAATTTTAGTTTAATTAAAAAGTTCTAATCTAAATTTAATAAATTCCCAAATCTAAAATTAATCAATAAATAAATTTCTGAAATTTAATTAACTTCTAGATCAATTACCCTAATTTACTTTTAAGCAATTTCTACCAAATCAAGCCCCATTTCAAAACGAAACAAATAAAACAAAATAAAAGAAATAACCCGAGCCCCCAAGATTCGAAACCCGCAACCTCCACACCCCAAGTCACACCCAATAACTAGGCCCACAAGCCTCTTCCTCTGTCAACTTGATTCTGAAAATCTAATTAACCCGACCAGATCCACTCTGGATCAGACCCGAAAACCACAAAAGAAAACAAATCCAATTGCACTCAATAGGCCCATTAAGGACCTCATACCCATCCATATTTGTTAAATAAAGATCCAAATAATTTGATCAAGTTCTAATTTATTAAACACAACTCAAACAATTAAACAAAACCTAATTAATTAAATTATGATCTGGGTAACTCAAATTGAACCCACATGGATACAACCCGATTTCGAAAGAAAGCATACTAATGGGTTTGGTTTGACAAGGAAAATTTGGGTTTTGCGTCCAAAAATAAATCCTGATCAAACATCAATTTTACTTCATAAAATCTGAGATTTAACTATGAAAATTCCTAGTTTTTAATGGGTTTTATGGTTGAAATATTCCTTTGTTATCATTCAATAACCAATAATCAAGTTACATACAACTAGCATGTATTAGAATCAAAAGCATATTCATGAACATCTTGATACATTTCATTCTTACATTCATATACAAAACTTCAAAACACAACACACCACCATGCATATATTATTTACATCTATAACAAGCCATATAAAAATTTAGAAACAAAACAACATAAAGTTTCGAATACCAACACCCACCTCAAGTTGTAAGCGTAGAATGAATCCTTAATTTACCATCTCCTCCAAAGAAAAAGTCTCCAATGAAAACACCAAAATTAAAACAACAAAAAGAAAACCCTACCACTATTTATATAGGCCGGGATTCAATTTAGGGTGTTTTAGGGGGGGGGGGGATTTTCTCATATAAGTCCCTCTTAATTTATATAATTTAAATTGGACACAAATAACTAAAATTGATTTGCTTCCTATCCAAATCAATCTATTAAAATTCAGCCTAATCTTCTCCTTGATTTTTGGCCGGCCATACTCAACCCCTCCTTGGGTTGGGCTTGGTTTGGGTCGGCCATAGCTCAAAATAAATAAATAATATTAAAAATATATTATTTTATTAAGTGAACTCTTAAAACAACAACTGTTCAAAAATACCTTCGTATTCAAAAATAATAAGGTTAATTATAGACAATTAAATTAATAATTAAGTGATAATAAAGAATATTGCAATTGAAATTTTATAATTCATGCACGTGCACCGAACGTGTCACAGTGGAAAATAATAAAAAATAAAATATTGTTTTATTTTTGTCAGCTGTAATAGAAAGCATCTGATGACGGTGAAGCGCCCTATGAGTCTTTACACTTATTTTCTGTTGGACTGCAGAGACATGTTGAGTCATAGGAGCAGTTATAGGGGGAGCTGGACTTCGGATTCTATGCGTTTGAATTAGTGAGTTGTGTGAGCAACTATAGTTGGACTTCACACTTGCATTTTGAGTTAGCGAATTGTAGGAGCAGCTCTAGCTGGACTCCGAACTTATCTTTTGAGAGTTATAGAGTGTGGAAATTGCATATTTATCGCTTGGAGGTGAGACTAGCAGGGTTGGGCATGCAATTTACCCTTCGCCCTAGCGGTACTGGTCTGGAATAATGGCAAGGGAAGAAACTCGGATGCCCGAGTGTCTCGGAGGAAACCTGAGGAAGCCCCAAGTGGAGTGGTCAAGACAACAAGCATGGCTCCTAGCAAAAAGGTGGGGGTCGCTTCTATTTGTGAGGCCGAACTTAATCTGCAGGTTTGCAACCCCTCTTGGGCAGCTCGGGCAGCCGAGGTGGATTTTTGATGGTGAAGAGGCACATCAAGAGGAACATGTCTTTAAAATGAAATGTCCCCCCCTCCTTGTGTTGAGCGTGATTGGAGCGGAGAGGAGTTATAAGGTGATCCAATGTACTTTAGCTCTTAAATTTGTGTCGAGATGAATGAGGGATCTGTCGTGTTCTTCCTTAGCTTGTAGTAGGAAATTAATACGAAACAAAGGTCTTCAAAGCGTATTTTTCTTGACTCTTGGCTTCTTTTTGTTGCGATCATTGTCTGGAGCAAGACGTGGGAGTAGCCCCGGGGGACGGTTGTGCTATGGGCTTGTTAGTTGACAACTAATTTCAGGAGTAATTCGAATGGTCACTTTAAGCCCCGAACTCGCATTCTTACAAGTTGTAGGAGCAATTTTGAGCCATGATTATGAACTCCGAACCAGTTTTTAAAGTTCTAATGAGTTGCAGGTGTAATTTTGAATGGCGAGCCCTGCTCCAAACTTGCTTGTTTTCAAGTTGCTAAAGCGGCGTTGAGCCACGAGTTGGACCCTAAAACATGTTACTAAAGGGATAACGAGTTGCAAGAGCAATCCCAACTGGCAAGCCCTGTTTCGTACTTGCTTTCTTGCAAGTTGCTTAAGCAGCATCGAGACACATGTTGGACTCCTAACTTATTATTAAAGGGTCAACGATTTGCAGGATCTGCTCCTCACTTGCTTGTTTGCAAGTTGCTCAAGTGGAGTCGAGCCAAGTATTTGACTCCAAACTTATTGTTTGAGAGGGTGGCTTAGGTAGCCCGAACTAAGCTGGGCAGCAAACTCACTGTCCTATGTTGATGAGTATTAGATGCAGCTCAAAAGAGGAGCTGAGCATCTAACTTATTGCTTTGAATTGATGAGTTGTTGGTGTAGCACGGAAGATGATCTGAGCACCGAACACATTGTTTTAAATTGATGAGTTGTTGGTATTGCTCGGAAGAGGACCTGACCACTGAACTCATTGTCTTAAGTTGACGAGTAGTTGGAGTAGCTCAAGCGATGAGCGTAGAATCGAACCCATTGTATGAAGTCAATAAGTTGTTGGAGGAGACCGTACGTTCCTGTCTCAAGCAAATTCACTGTCTAGAGTTGATGAGTTCCTAGTGTAGCTCAGAAGAGGAGTTGTGCATTGAATTCACTACTTGGAAGAGGAGCTGAGCGCCGAAGTCATTATCTTGTGTTGACGAGTAGGTGGAGTGGCTCGAGCAGCGAGCGTAGCACCGAACCCAATGTATGTAGTCAATGAGGTATTGGAGGAGCCCAAGCGATAAGCAGAGCACCGAACCCATTGTATTCAGCCAATGAATTATTGGAGGAGCTCTAGTGGCGAGTGGAGCACCTAACTCATTCAATGAGTCAATGAGTTGTTGGAGGAGCTTGAGAGATGACCTGAGCAATGAATTCACTGTCTAGGGTTGATGAGTTCCTGGTGTAGCTCGGAAGAGGAGCTGTGCAGTGAACTCCCTACTTTGGATTGATAAGTTGTTGGTGTATCTCGGAAAAGGAACTGAGCACCACTCATTATCTTGAATTTATGACTTGTTAGTGTAGCTCAGAAAAGGAGCTGAGAACCAAACTCATTGTCTTGAGTTGACAAGTAGTTGGAGTGGCTCGAGTGATGAGTGGAGCACCGAATCCATTGTATGCAGTCAATGAGTTGTTGGAGGAGCACGAGCGATGAACAGAACATCGAACACATTGTATGCAATCAATGAGTTGTTGGAGGATCTCCAGTGGTAGGTGGAGCACCTACGTCATTTTATGGAGTCAATGTGTTGTTAGAGGAACTCTAGCTATGAGCTGAGCAGCAAATTCACTATCTAAGGTTGGCGAGTTCTTGGTGTAGCTCAGAAGATGAGTTGTGCACTGAACTCATTGCTTTGGATTGATGAGTTGTTGGCGTGGCTTGGAAGAAGAGATGAGCACCTAACTCATTGCTTTGAATTGCTGAGTTGTTGTTGTCTCTCAGAACAAGAGGTGTGCACTGAACTCTTTGGTTGCATCTGAATAGTTGTACAAGAATTTGAGATGGCAATACTAAATTTATTGAAAAATTAGTCTATGTGAATGCCTTGATTGTGGCTAACCTTTATTATACATACTATGAAAGTTGCATACGTCGACCTTATTAGAAATTGAAAAAACTATTGCTAGTGAAACTTCCTCTAATGCTTTCTCGATGGCTTCCTGCCCCACTAGCTCTTCAAGTCAATAAGCTCCAAGGCTAACGGCTTTGGATACCATGTAACAAGTTATTTTTGGACTTGATAGAGGAGAGCATGGTTCGTCTGTAAGAACATGGTTTGGAATTTGTTGGAAAAGGGGATCTTTTTGTAATATTCTGGACGAATATTATATTTATATAATTATTATTTTTGAAGTTAAAATATTTTTATAGAAATTATTGGTTTTTCTAATAAAAAGTTTTCTGGATATATATACTAGTAAGTATATATAGGTATTGTATCAGTTTTGTGCACTTGTACAAAATCTTGAAAAATGCGTTTTTGAGAAAATGTCTGGAAAATTCCGGCCAGATATTAAAAAATTTTATTATTTTATTATTATTTTCAGAACTGAAATATTTTTGGTGGACATCACCCGGTTTGTTAATAAACAGTATCTATACGAATAAACTAGTCAATATATGGCTGTTTTGTATCAAATTAATGCTGGAATCTTCCAAGCCGGTAATAAAATTATTTTCTCGGAATTGAATGACTTTTATACAGATTATTCGTTTTTACTAATAAAAATTGTCTGTGTAATCAGAACTACGTACGTAGTTGAATCGTATCGATTTTGTACGTTTGTACAAAACCATGTAGTATGAGATTTGGAAAAAATATCTTTTATTTTCGATCCATCATGATGAGATAGAGGGTTTTGATTGAATTAGGGGGTGATTGTAAATTAAAATTGCAAATTATTCCCAAATTGTTGTGAACCACAAAATGAGATGGACACTTATTCTCAATTCTAACCACAAACCATTCACCTCCCCTACATAACTCTTCCCCACCCCCACCGGGCCACCCCCTCCCCCCCCCCCCCCCCCCCCCTCCCTCATCCATTTTTGGCTGTCCATAGAAGAGCAAAAAGAAACCCCTCATTTGGTTCTCCCATCTCCCTTCCCACTCAATCCCTTCTCCTATTCTACTACTCCTTCTACTTGCTTTATTTGAGAAAAAAATTAAGAAAGAAAAGAAAGAGAGGATCAAAAATCAAAAGAAAAGAGAGAGTATTCATGGGTGCTTTTTCTTGGTGGATTTCTTGAGGAGGAGCAAGAACAAGAAAGAAGAAGGAAGGGCAAGTTCTTCCTACAAATTCTAAGGTGGGGGTTTCTCATCTCATGTGTTTTGTAGCTATTTTAGGGTTATATTTGTTGTATGTTGTTGTAGATTAGATTAAAATCATGTTCCTATGTTTGTGTGTGGACTAGAACAAAGGGGGTGTAAGATTCAAGTAGTAGAACACAAATAATGCAATAAAGATTCAATTTTTGAAGTTGTAGGATTAAATTTATTTACTTGTGTAAACGATGGAATTTTGACTTAAAATTTATGGGGGAGGTTCTCCTAGGTGTTGTTAGCATGCTAGAATTTTTGGGGATTTTTCGGAGAAGTTTTGATGGGTGAAACGAGCCGTTTTCCCAAAACAGCGAGAATTTCGCCCAAAACAGTGAACTCTGTGTTTTAGGTTTGTATCGCGGTTGGTTCAAGGGGAAAAATCTTGGGGTTCCTCTCGGAATTTGAGGGGGAGAACAACTAGAAAGTTGTAGTAGACGTTCTCCCCTTTCTGAATTGGCCTTTCGGGTTAAATTTCGATAAGAGATGCAAAATTTATGACCGTTACAAATACAGCTACTAGCTGTTTGACAGGTTGCTTGCTGTTGTGTTTGTTTGTCAATTTTGAGGGTTTTACTGGTTGAATCTGAGGTTCGGACCAACTAGGAAGTTGTATTATAGTCTCTTCCCTTTCAGAATTGACCTCTCGGGTTAATTTCTGATAAGCGGAATAGGAGTTATGGTCTTGGGAAAATACAGCAACTAGCTGTTTGACAGGTTGCTTGCTGCTGTGTTTGTTTGTCATTTTTGAGGGTTTTACTGGTTGAATCTGAGGTTCGGACCAACTAGGCCATTGTAGTAGAGTCTCTCCGCTTTCCGAATTGACCTCTTGGGTTAAATTCCGATAAACGAAGGAGTTATGCCATTTGCAAAGTACGGTAACTCGCTGCCTTGACTGGATACTTGCTGTTTTGCTTCTTAAATGTTTTGGAGTGTCGTAATGGTAGAATTTGAGGTTCGGACCAACTAGAGAATTGTAGTAGACACCTTCCCCTTTCCGAATTGGCCTCTCGGGCTAGATTCTGATAAGCGGAATAGGGGTTATGGTATTTTGAAGGTGCAGCAGCCAGCTTTGAGCTGAGTGTGCTTGTTGTTTTGACTCTTTGATGTTTTTGAGTGACTTAATTGTAGAATCTGAGGAGGAGACCAACTAGGGAGTTGTATTAGAGACTCTCCCCTTTCCGAATTGACCTCTCAGGTTAAATTTCGACAAGTGGAGTAGAAGTTATAGGCTTTGAAATTTTTCAGCTTGGCTGTGTATTTAGTGGGTTTGTACCTGTCTTGATTCCTGGTAGTTTTTTAGTGTGTTACTCGTTGAATCTGAGGAGCCGACCAACTAGGGAGTTGTAGTAGACATTCTCACCTTTCCGAATTGATCTCTTGGGTTAAATTCTGATAAGCGAAACAAAAGTTATAAGCTTTCAAAGTTTCAGCCTTTTCATGTCAATTCTGCTGTCTTGTTACCGTTTGCATTTGTTCGACGGGTAGGAACTTGGAATTCCTTCTGGAATTTGAGAAGTGGTCGACTGAGAAGTTTTACTAGATGTTCCCACCTTTTCAAATTGTCCAGTTTCGTTAAATTCCGACGAGTAGAGCAAAAATTACAAGCCACAGAACTTTCATATGAATCTGTAGTTTGGTAATTGTTTGCGTATATTCGAGGTCAGGAAATAGGAATTCCATACGGAATCTGAGGAAGTGGTCAACTAGAGAGTTGTCGAAAATGTTCTCATCTTTCTAAAAAAGTATATTTTAGTTAAAATTCGATAAGCGTAGCACTGGTTGCTTTGAGGTTGTCGGAAGGCTTTTATATCTCTTTTGGGCTTCTCTTTGGTAGTATGTCTATTTTAGACTGTTAGAAGATTCTTCTGTTGCTTCTAATTATAGAAGATCATGTTTTTCTAGTAAACACGTTTGGTTGCTTCTAGGTTGATTACCTGTATGGTTGTTTTTGTATGTAATTTTGCTCATAAGTGGCTCGCCTGGCCCATATGTAGCTATGGTCTCATACGTAGCTTATTTGGCTCGTATGTATGTTGTTGTCTCATATGTGGCTAGTCTGACCCGTATGTAGCTGTTGGTCTCATACGTAGCTTATTTGGCTGGTATGAATGTTGTTGTCTCATACGTAGCCCGCCTGGCCCGTATGTAGTTGTTAGTTTCATACGTAGCTTGTTGGCTCGTATGTGTTCTATTTATTCCTATGTAGCTTATTAGCTAGTACGCAGCTTTGTTGTGCTCATCTAGGCCGATATTACTGCCCTAGGGCTATCGACCATCAAGATGTGTGTTTACCTTACTCCTAAAGAACTGTGGACGAGTCACTCCTTATGTACCGTCGGATCTTAACTGGGTTGGTTGATCGCGGACCGGAGCATAGACGGAATCCATGTTCGGGGTAGTAGCATGCGAATACGTTCGTATTGCCGGGGTCTTGGATCGATAGGCCATGAACCAGATCCTTAGGGATTCTGGTAAGTCTAGGTTGAGCAGCCTAGTAGAGTTATCTTGCGAAGTCTAACTTAAGACCTAGCATGTTGTGCTAATACTGTTGTCATCCCTAGGATTGTTCAGGATTAGTGACATCGTTAGGGTAGTAACTTATGGCTATTACTACGTACCCTTTACTTATTATCATTTTCACCGAAGGGAAAGAGTTGGTGTTAAGGGTGATACCTTATGATACAACCTTTCCTATAGGCCGACACTGGGCGGTGTTATTGGGTTGTACCCTTTTGTCAAAGGGATATGGTCTGTGCCTTCTCACGAGTTGGGAGCATGGGATCTGTATCCCATCTGTTAATTTCTGAAGTGCCATGATATGGGTAGGAGCGATTCCTGTCGGAGCTAGGGGGATGGACCCCGAAACTTTGTCATGCCCTAGATCTAAGGACGGACAAGTAATAGACTACGGTCTATCAGCTAGGGGGGCCACGGGTGATGCTTCGAGCTACCTGTGCTGTCAGATAACCCCAGGGTGGCCACGGGAGATGCTTCGAGCTAACCTGTCCTGTCGGATAACCCAAGGGTTCGTCAGATTTTTGAGTGAGGTCTGGTACGTCGGGCAATAGTGGCAAACGGGGACACCACTATAAGACTGCGAAAGGCGGGATTAGACCATTTCAGAGCAGCCTCATCAGTCACGTTGTAGCTTCAGAAACAAGTTGAGTAAAAGAGTAGAATTCATGGCGCGGGTTCAAATCCCTATATATGGAGAAACGGCTTGAGATGGGGCGTATGTAGTATGGGATGCATATTGTTTCGAAGATTCACTTGCATTAGAATAAGCGCATCCTTGCATTAATAAGTCTTGTATTAGAGTCTAAGTCATAGCATACACTGACACATCAAATATATATACACGTTTCTCTTTTTATCAATCTGTTTGCTATAGTTGAGATTCGCTGCTAGTTATCAGCCCTAAAGCATCAGTATATGTACTGACGTTCCCACTTCAATAGGTATTGGATTACAGAAGTACAGGTACTAGATTGCAGAAGTACAGGTACATGATTCAGGAGGTCTCAAGATAAGAGAAGCAAGGAGTCGATTTCATTTCAGTTTTCCACTATAATATATATTGTAATTTCAATTGTTACAATTATTGTAATTTATTCATTGTTATAAATTATTTATTTGTTGGAAAGCATCCAAGTGAAATACCAAGTGTTGTTCTTTGTTTATTATACTCTGATGTAATTTGTTGAAAGTTGTAACACTTGGGATTGATAAGGTATTATTGTAACACTGTTATAATGTATTGCAATTTATAACATTCGGATTTGTAATATATTTGTGTTGAATAAAAAGTTTTAAATTTTTCGGTTTTTCTCTGTATTGTGGCTAATTGAAGGAAAGATTTTGGCTTATGTTACGGTTTCCCAATGTATGGAAATCGGGGCGTTATAGAGTGGTATCAAAGCCGACTTCAATTTACAGTCCAACACAGTAGGAAAATTAAACTTGGATGCCTTTTAGAAATCGGGTTTTAGCTAGTTGTAGACAATTATAATTCATATTGTTGTTTCTTTCAACTTATGTTTTTATAATTTTTCTATATCTGGACTAATCCGAGTATATGCATTTGAAGGATGGTGTTCGAGGATATCCTAACCGAGGAGGTGTTGATACAAGAAAGTGAGCTGATTTCGATGGATGATCCGATGATCTTAAGCGAGGAGCTGAATGAGATTTCACCACCGCAGGAGCAAAGTGTGGATCAGCGCACAGCGGTGGCAGCCAGCATACGTTAGGAAATGAAGAAGCTGAGAAAGCATAGGACCAGGAAAAGTCGTCAAGCTAAGCAACTGGGTAATGCTTGCAGAGTTGTATTAGCAGGCCTGGCAGAGGAGCGGGAATATTTCAATGCCAAATTGGCACAACTACAACATGAATGGGGGCAAGTTCTAGAGACAGCCAAGGTTATAGTATGCCATTTCTGTGAGGAGGATGGGCACGAGAAATCAGTCTGTCCACAACTACGAGAGAAAAGATCTGCACCAGCATCAGGGTCGAGAACCGAGGTCATAAGCAGAAGATTCAGAATCGGAAGGCAAACTTAGAGGCGCCAAGCCAGGAAGCTGTTTCCTATGTGGTGAGCATGGTCATTTCAAGAGCCAGTGTCCGGGGAAGGACCCTCAGGTGGAGACCCGTACATGTTACAATTGTGGAAAGATTGGTCATATTAGGCCGAACTGTCTCCAGTTTCACAAGAAAGACGGTAGATCAGTATCGAAGATGAACAATAAAGGAAAGGAGCCTGTTCACCATGGCTAGAAGTTTGCACTTACGAAAAGCAAGTTGAAGAAGGCAGGAGAGCCAGTACCAGTATGTGCATATGGAATCACAACTAAGTTTAAGAGTTGTATTTTGAAATTTATTTCGGACTAAGTAATGTATGATGAAACACTTTTTGTAACTAGTTGGATTTATATATATATGGAATCCATGCGGCTGTTTTGTTCGATTGTGGTTCATCACGTTCTTTTGTCTGAATTATTTTGCAAAATTAAGATGTATGCGGGAGGAAACTCTAGATTTGATTTTGATTGATTAATTCGTCTGGAGCAATCCTCATTACAGGTTTATACTATAAGGGCTGTGAACTCCAATCAGAGGGAAGACCTTAAGTATAGATTTGTAAGGGTCGGACCTTACAGGAGCGGAAGAAGGGCATGCTGAGCATTGACTGTAGTTCTGAGCAACTACAAGAGCATCGGCTTTGAGCAAATTATAGGAGAGAATCCTGGAAGTCAGAAGTGATGTTCGTAGGCCATGTCCTATTCTAAGGAGGGAGTGGCTACCGAAGTGCAAAAGATCGAGAGAGGTGAAGAATTAGCCTCAGCCAAAGACCGTGAAGGAAGTAAGAAGCTACAAGATGAGATCAGGCAAGCCGGTATTGGAGTGGTTACTCAAGATTGAAGCTCAGTTTTGGCACGATTGAAGCTGCAACCGAGTCGAAGAAAGCAAGTCAGAAGGCTTAGGCAGAAGATGTAGGGATTGAAGCACCGAAGTGGCAAGTTGATGAAGGAAAATCTCAGAATGTCAGTATGGACTTCGTCACAAGAGTACCCAGAAGTTTGAAAATGTATGACTCAAGTTGGGTTATTGGGGACCCGGTTGACGAAAGTCTGCACATTTTTCCGATAAAAATGACTTAAACGCTAGAGAAATTAGCGGAAGTCCACATTGAAGGCGCAATGAAGCAGCATGGAGTACCAGTATCAGTGATTCTGACCAAGATTCGAGAATTACATCTCGACTTTGACAGATTCTTCAGGCAGCTTTGGGATCAAGGTCTGGTTCTTTGGAGAACCAGTTCATGTGTGAGTGACTTGGGAGCCGGAAAGCCGTATAAGTTTTCTTTTCCCGAGTAATTTAAAGTATGGATGTTTGTCTATTTTCCTGACTTAATGTAGTTCTGAGGACAAAACTATTCTAAGGAGGGAGTATTGTAATATCCCGGACGGATATTATATTTATATAATTATTATTTTTGAAGTTAAAATATTTTTATAGAAATTACTGGTTTTTATAATAAAAAGTTATCTGGATATATATACTAGTTAGTATATATGGTATTGTATCAGTTTTGTGCACTTGTACAAAATCTTAAAAATGGGTTTTTGAGAAAATGTCTGGAAAATTCCGGCCAGATATTAAAAAAATTTATTATTTTATTATTATTTTCATAACTGAAATATTTTTGGTGGATATTACCCGGTTTGTTAATAAACAGCATCTATACGTATAAATTAGTCAATATATGACTATTTTGTATCAAATTAATACTGGAATCTTCCGAGCCGGTAATAAAATTATTTTCTTGGAATTGAATTATTTTTGTACAGGTTATTCGTTTTTACTAATAAAAATTGTCTGTGTAATCAGATATACGTACGTAGTTGAATCGTATCGATTTCGCACGTTTGTACAAAATAATGTAGTATGAGATTTGGAAAAAACATCTTTTATTTTTGATCCATCATGATGAGATGGATGGTTTTGATTGAATTACGGGGTGATTGTAAATTAAAATTGCAATTGATTCCCAAATTGTTGTGAACCACAAAATGAGATGGACACTTGTTCTCGTTTCTAACCACAAACCATTCACCTCCCCTACATAACCCCCCCCCCCCCCTCCATTTCCGGCAGTCCATAGAAGAGCAAAAAGAAACCCCTCATTTGGTTCTTACATCTCCCTTCCCACTCAATCCCTTCTCCTATTCTACTACTCCTTCTACTTGCTTTATTTAAGAAAAAAATTAAGAAAGAAAAGAAAGAGCGGATCAAAAATCAAAAGAAAAGAGAGAGTATTCATGGGTGCTTTTTCATGGTGGATTTCTTGAGGAGGAGCAAGAACAAGCAAGAAGAAGGAAGGGCAAGTTCTTCCTACAAATTCTAAGGTGGTGGTTTCTCATCTCTTGTATTTTGTAGCTATTTTAGGGTTATATTTGTTGTATGTTATTGTGGATTAGATTAAAATCATGTTCTTATGTTTGTGTGTGGACTAGAACAAAGAGGGTGTAAGATTCAAGTAGTAGAACACAAATAAGGCAATAAAGATTCGATTTTTGAAGTTGTAGGGTTAAATTTATTTACTTGTGTAAACGATGGAATTTTGACTCAAAATTTATGGGGGAGGTTCTCCTAGGTGTTTTTAGCATGCTAGAATTTTTGGGGATTTTTAGGAGTATTTTTGATGGGTGAAACGAGCCGTTTTCCCAAAACAGCGAGAATTTCGCCCAAAACAGTGAACTCTGTGTTTTAGGTTAGTATCGCAGTACGTTGAAGGGAGAAAATCTTGAGGTTCCTCTCAGAATTTGTGGAGGAGAACAACTAGGAAGTTGTAGTAGACATTCTTCCCTTTTCGAATTGGCCTCGCGGGTTAAATTCCGATAAGAGACGCAAAAGTTATGACCGTTACAAATATAGCAACTAGCTGTTTGACAGGTTGCTTGCTGTTGTGTTTGATTGTCATTTTTGAGGGTTTTACTGGTTGAATCTGAGGTTCGAACCAACTAGGAAGTTGTATTATAGTCTCTTCCCTTTCCAAATTGACCTCTCGGGTTAAATTCTGATAAGCGGAATAGGAGTTATGGTCTTGGGAAAATACAGCAACTAGCTGTTTGACAGGTTGCTTGCTGTTGTGTTTGTTTGTCATTTTTTAGGGTTTTACTAGTTGAATCTGAGGTTCGGACCAACTAGGAAGTTGTATTAGAGTCTCTCCCCTTTCCGAATTGACCTCTCGATTAAATTCCGATAAGCGGAGAAGGAGTTATGCTGTTCGCAAAGTACAGCAACTGGCTGCCTTGACTGGATACTTGTTGTTTTGCTTCTTAAATGTTTTAGAGTGTCTTAATGGTAGAATTTGAGGTTCGGACCAACTAGAGAATTATAGTAGACACCTTCCCCTTTCCGAATTAGCCTCTCCGGCCAGATTCCGATAAGCGGAATAGGAGTTATGGTATTTGGAAGGTGCAGCAGCCAGCTTTGAGCTGAGTGTGCTTGCTGTTTTGACTCTTTGATGTTTTTGAGTAACTTATTGGTAGAATCTGAGGAGGAGACCAACTAGGGAGTTGTTTTCATGCCCCGCTTCCCAAAAGGAATACGGAATATGGATACGAGACAAAAGCCAGTGAATGATTTTCATCATCCATAAGCTGTTCAGGAATCTTTACAATATTTCACAAGATAATCAGAGTCGGAAGCAAAATATACAACCAGGCATGCATAATTGAAACAAGATACCAATAGGAATTACTTGAAACCAAATACAATAATCTCAAATAATCAAATTTTGAACAAGTCAAATATCCTGGGTCACATCGCCCAAATACAAGATAATATCTAAGTAATCAAGTACATCTTATTCAAGTTCAAGCAACAAGTAATAATAATAATAATAAAGCAGAAAATCCAGCACTAGTACATCATCTGGCCAATACCATCTGGCAGCCGTCCATCCTGATTTGCAATTAGTAAATTTGCAGGAGAAGGAAGAAGAAAAACAAGTACCCGTCAATTGCAAGTTACGGGCCACTTATAATGTAGGATACAAGTACATGGGATAGGCAAATCTAAATAACAACCTAGCATGGTATAATCATGATAACAGGATAAAAATCATAGCATGGCAAAAGGAGCAAGTATAATAGCATGTGTCGAGTGTCAAGTAAACAAGTGTAATGCATCAAGTAACCAGTATCAAGAATCATGTAATCATGTAGCATGTATCAAGTATCAAATCTCATGTATCATGTAGTCAAGTGTCAAGTAGGCATGTATCATGTTCAAGTGTCAAGTCTAAGTCTTGTAGTTATTACTATCTAGGTAGCACTTCATGCATCCCGGTTTTTACTACATGGTTGCTACAACAAGTAGTTTCGCTTTAGATTTTATAGGGGACCATACAGGGCAGTGTACTCAGGGACAAGTTCCAAGTATCATGTAATCATGTATCATGTAAACAAGCTCCAAAACCCAAACAAGCTCCAGTGTCATGTATGTACGTGTCATGTATATCGTGTCAAGCTCCACATGTAAACAAGCTCCAATAATTACTAGGTTCTTCCAAGTACACGTTTCTGCACTATCCACTACTAGATCTTTCCCTTAACCCCGGGTTGGTTATTTATTATTAATGTCAAACAAACATGTAGGTGTGCAAAACATATCAAGTATATCATGTCATGACCATGTAACAAGTTCAAGATGCAAGATAAATATGTACGTGTGCAAGATATCTTATAAAAGAATCAAATAAGCAAATCTCAAGTTCAAGACAGCAGGACCACACTGTAGTAAAACTGTGATTTCCAGTATTACAAACTTCCAAATCTGGATCCGTCGAAGGATCTGGAAAATATACTCCCACACGAATCCAGCGAGTATAAATATGCCATATAGTATTTCAAAAAATCATAACTCAAAACTGAATTTTATACAGAAATTAGGTTCGGCCAGAAATCAGGAAAACGAATTCAAGAACAGGAAAACAACATGAAAACATCATAATAAATTCCCGAAAAAATCTGGGTATTCCCCTATACGTCCAGTATCTAAATATAAAGTTTCAAAATTTTCCAGTAAAAGTAGATCAGTCATCAAAAATAAGAAAGCATCAAGAAAATATAGTTTTGCAAATCTAGAATTCCCAACACTGCTGTACGAAAACTAAGATATCTCGCAACCAGTGAAACAAAATCCAATTCCGCCAAAGGGATGTGAAAATAGATAAAATATACTAACTTTCATATTTCAAGCATTTTTCATACAGTAAAATTAATCATAGTGAAAATAAGGTTCTTTACGGAACAGCGAGCAAAATACAGCAAGTATAGATTTCATAAACGAGCATGAAGCAACACATAAAACTCATCAATAAATTCACCAAAATTCTGGGTAATCCCTAACTTGATAAAGAAACACTGACCAAAGTTTTGGCTCAAAATAATATATGTAGCATAGTTCTTTAAAATGGTTTGTCATCAAAATTACTGGTAAACAGAATCTGGAAAAGATCGATACATCTGTAGTAAAACAGTCATAACTCATTCATAAGAAATCAAAATCAAGCAAGGTCAGAGGGGTTTCAAAATAGACGAAATTCTCTAAAACTCATGTTTTATACGGAAATCAAGATACTGGCTTTAACATAGTCCAAAACAGCAAACAAAACAGATCAGCGACAAAATACAGATTTTTCCCCTAAAAACAAAATTAACATAGATTCAAGAAAATTGGTCCAAACATACCCAAACATGAAATCCCTACCAAGTGTCTAAACATCATAAATTAGGGTATTTAACATGTCCACACCAAGTATTTCACATAGGTCTCAACCAAATCACGAATTCTCACAAAAATCTCACATACATGATCAAAATCAAGAACGGATAAAACCTAAGTTAATTCATGTCCATATTGTGTCATGAGGCAACTATGGTCAAGTTTTAACAATAGAGACAAAACCCATCAAGCATATCACAAACAAGAGTCGTCTCTAGACCCAACTGCACTATAAGTGGGTTTTTTTGACTTGTATCAAACAATGAATTGGAGTACAAGTTACTTGCCTTAATCGAAGATAAGGAACGATGCAAATCAAGAGTAGGAGCAAAACCCACGAACGAAAATCCACGAATCAACAAATCCAAGCAACTCAAGCGAGAATCTCCACACGAACAAAACTCCACAAGACGAGAGAGATGATGGCAATGGTGGCTTGTGGTCACGAGAGAACACCAAGAAAAGAGTCGAGGGATTTTGTGTGGTGAAGTGGTCGGGAGTAGGGTGGATGAAGGCTCGGGTTGTGGGAGATGGGGTTCGGGTGTAGGGTGTTGCCGGGAGGAGGGAAGGCCGGGAAAGGGGACGGCGGCCTGGAAGGAGCTCGACCTGGGCTGTGGCAGGGCTGGGGTTGCTGTCGGGTTTGCACACAAGGAGAGGGAGGGAAAGAGGGTGGCCGGGATTGAAAGGGAGAGAGACTAGGATTAGGGTTTGTGTTAGGGGGATTAGAGAATATATATATATATATATATATATATATATATATATGGGGATTAGGGTTGAGAAATACAAGTTGGGTTAATGCGTATCTGGGTTGTGGGTAATTGGGAGTAGCAATAGAATTTGTTTAACTGAGCTTCAAAATAGGATACAATGCATAGGATATCAAATAGGATTGGGGATAAATAGGACAACCAAATCACCACCACAACAACCACCCAAAATATATATATAAAAAAATAACGAGATCGAGACCAAAATGAAGAAAGAACCAAAATAATGAAGAGCGAAACAAAAGAGATAACCAATCACACACGATGAGCTCAAAATGAAATAAAACGAATATATATTGAAAACAATCCAATATACGGTTCAGAAAAAGAATACAAGAGAGAAAATACACCAAAACGAAAATTACACTAAAAAAATACACAAAATGAAAAACAGGGGTTACAGTTGTGATAGAGACTCTCCCCTTTCCGAATTGACCTCTCGGGTTAAATTCCGACAAGTGGAGTAGAAGTTATAGGCTTTGAAAGTTTTCAGCTTGGCTGTGTATTTAGTGGGCTGGAATTGTACCTGTCTTGATTCCTGATAGTTTTTGAGTGTCTGACTCGCTGAATCTGGGGAGCCGACCAACAAGGGAGTTGTAGTAGACGTTCTCACCTTTCCGAATTGACCCCTTGGGTTAAATTCTGTTAAGTGGAACAAAAGTTATAGGCTTTTAAAGTTTCAGCCTTTTCTTGTCAATTCTTCTGTCTAGTTACCGTTTGCATGTGTTCGACGGGTAGGAACTTGGAATTCTTTCTGGAATCTGAGAAGTTGTCAACTAGGATGTTTTAGTAGATGTTCCCACCTTTTAAAATTTTCCAGTTTCGTTAGATTCCGACGAGTAGACCAAAAGTTACAAGGTACAGAAGTTTCATCTTAATCTGTAGTTTGGTAATTGTTTGCGTATGTTCTAGGTCAGGAAATTGGAATTTCTAACGAAATCTGAGGAAGTGGTCAACTAGAGAGTTGCGGGAAATGTTCTCATCTTTCTAAAAAAGTATATTTCTGTTAAAATTCGATAAGCATAGCACTGGTTGCTTCGAAGTTGTCGGAAGGATTTTATATCGCTTTTGGGCTTCTCTTTGGTAGTATGTCTATTTTAGACTGTTAGAAGATTCTTTTGTTGTTTCTAATTATAGAAGATCAAGTTTTTTTAGTAGGCACGTTTGGTTACTTCTAGGTTGATTACCTGTATGATTGTTTTCGTATGTAGTTTTGCTCATACGTGGCTCGCCTGGCCCGTATGTAGCCGTGGTCTCATATGCAGCTTATTTGGCTCGTATGTATGTTGTTGTCTCATACGTGACTCGTTTGGCCCATATGTAGCTGTTGGTCTCATACATAACTTATTTGGCTGGTATGTATGTTGTTGTCTCATACGTAGCCCACCTGGCTCGTATGTAGTTGTTCATTTAATACGTAGCTTGTTGGCTCGTATGTGTTCCATTTACTCGTATGTAGCTTATTAGCTAGTACGTAGTTTTGTTGTGCTCATCTAGGACGATATTATTGCCCTACGGCTATCGACCATCAAGATGTGTGTTTACCTTACTCCTAAGAGACCGTGGACGAGTCACTCCTTGTGTACCATCGGATCTTAACCGGGCTGGTTGATCACGGACCGGAGCGTAGACGGAATCCAAGTTCGGAGTAGTAGCATGCAAACACGTACGTATTACTGGGGTCTTGGATGGATAGGCCATGAACCAGATTCTTAGGAATTCTGGTAAGTCTAGGTTGAGCAGCCTAGTAGAGTTATCTTGCGAAGTCTAACTTAAGACCTAGTATGTTGTGCTAATATTGTTGTCATCCGTAGGATTGTTCAAGGTTAATGACATTGTTTGGGTAGTAACTTATGGCTATTACTTCTTAACCTTTACTTATTATCATTTTCGTCGAAGGGAAAGAGTTGGTGTTAAGGGTGATACTTTATGATCCGACCTGTCCTATAGGCCGACACTAGGCGGTGTTATTGGGTTGTACACTTCTTCTCAAAGGGATACGGTCTGTGCCTTCTCACGAGTTAGGAGCACGAGATCCGTATTCCGTCTGTTAATTTCTGAAGTGCCATGATAAGGGTAGGAGCGATTCCTGTCGGAGCTAGGGGGATGGACCTCGGAACTCTGTCATGCCCTAGATCTAAGGACGAACAAGCAATAGACTATGGTCTATCAGCTACGGGGGGCCACAGGTGATGCTTTGAGTGACCTGTACTGTCGGATAACCCCAGGATGGCCACGGGGGATGCTTCGAGCTAACCTGTGCTGTCGGATAACCCAAGGGTTCGTCAGATTTGTGAGTGAGGTCCGGTACGTCGGGCAATAGTAGCAAACGGGGACACCACTATATGACTGTGAATGGTGGGATTAGACCGTTTCAGAGCAACCTCATCAGTCACGTTGTAGCTTCAGAAACAAGTTGAGTACAAGAGTAAAATTCATGGTGCGGGTTCAAATCCCTATATATGGAGAAACGGCTTGAGATGGGGCGTATGTAGTATGGGATTCATACTGTTTCGGAGACTCGTTTGCATTAGAATAAGAGCACATTAATAAGTCTTGCATTAGAGTTTAAGTCATAGCATACACTGACACATCAAATATATATACACGTTTCTCTTTTCATCAATCTGTTTGCTATAGTTGAGATTCGCTACTAGTTATCAGTCCTAAAGCGTCAGTATATGTACTGACGTCTCCACTTCAATAGGTATTGGATTACATGAGTACATGTACTGGATTGCGGAAGTACAGGAACAGGATTCAGGAGGACTCAAGGCAAGAGAAGTAAGGAGTCGATTTCATTTCAGTTTTCCGCTGTAATATATATTGTAATTTCATTTGTTACAATTATTGTAATTTATTCATTCTTCTAAATTATTTATTTGTTGGAAAGCATCCAAGTGAAATACCAACTGTTGTACTTTGTTCATTATACTCTGATGTAATTTGTTGAAGGTTGTAACACTTGGGATTGTAAAGGTATTATTGTAACACTGTTCTAATGTATTGCAATTTGTAACATTCGGACTTGTAATACATTTGTGTTGAATAAAAAGTTTTAAATTTTTCTGTTTTTCTGTGTATTGTGACTAATTGAAGGAAAAATTTTGGCTGATGTCACGGTTTCCCAGTGTATGGAAATCGTGGAGTTACACTCTTCTAGGTCGTTCATGGGCTCAAAGTTGGCCTAACTTCTTTCTTGGGGGAGCTCTAATTTTTCGAGTAGGAGGATCGATCCCCCCATTGTAGTCCTGTAGCATCTCCTAGCCACTTTTTGGCTACCCTTCACTTCTCTTACCAAGGCGGATGTTGAAAACTTCATCTTCATGTGGAAGACTGAAGTGCTATTAGACTGGGGTGGCCGAGAATGGCATTGTAGGTAGCTTTTACATTGACAATCATGAAGTCCATGGCCTTATTCGGGTAGTAGGGGGTTTTTCTGCAGTTATTTCAAGTGTGACTATCCCTTTTATTTGAACGGGGACCCTAGAGAATCAGTGGAGAGTGTTCCCGGCAGACTTGTGATGGTCCCTGGAGAGCTTAAGGCCCTCGAAGGTTTCGAAGTGAGTTTCATTGCCAATGTTGGGTCCTGTAGGCAAGACAAATAACACTGAGGGGGGGTGAATAGTGTTGTATAAAAAAATTCAAGAACTTGAACTTTTCGTACTATTAAGTTGACTGAAAAAGATATACAGTCGACTGTTGCGTCAGATGAGAAGAGCATTTTACTGAAGAGTTACAAGTCTGATCAGTCGACTTATAGCAGAAAACCAGCCGACTTACTAGACAAGTTTTTGAAATAAAACTCAGAGAAATTAAAATTGCAAGTTGAGAGAATACAACTACAGAGAGTCAATCACAGCCAAACACAACGATATATCCTGGTTCGGTCCTCTCGTCCTACATCCAGTCCCCAAGCAACCCACTTGAGATTTTCCACTATTCTTGAAAAAGTACAAGAATACTCTACGGCCTTTGACAACAACAATGTCAAATCCGTAGACCTCTCTCACCACTAGAAAGCAAACCCACTCTACACCCTAGAGTGAAACCGACTCTAAAACCAAGAGCCCTAATCTCCAACCGAGAGCACCACTCTCACAACCTAAGAGTGAAAACAAAAACAAAAAAATTGGGTTCACAACAACCTATAGCCATGTATGTGATAGTGCTTTGTGTAATGGCCATTAGGTCAACTTCTGAATTCAGTCTAAAATGAAGTTAATGTTATATTAGACTGAAATTTAGAGAACCAAGTATTAGAGAGTTTGTATGCTTTTGAAACACTTGAAAACAAAAGACTTGAGAGTTTAAAGAATGCTTGGAGTTGAGTAACCTTTGTCAAATGAATTCTATACTCTTTTTATAGAGTTAGAAACGTTTGGACGTTGAGAGATTGAATCCCAACTGCCATACAACGGTAGTAAAAAAGATTTGATTTTAAAAAACAAGTTTTAATCAGAAAACTGTCGAAACAGCTTGAACAGTCGACTGGGTTGCCATAATGAGTCGATTGGCCAGAGCTTTTATGAGTTCAAGCAGTTTCGCACTATAACAGTCGACTGGTTCCAAGGAGTGGTCGAATGGTACTCATACAGCTGAACTTATTCAAGCTTGTTTTGACATTTTGATTTTGTAGAACACTCAGATTATTTAAAGTATGTGTGAGTGGGTGTGTGACAAGGCTTTTACAAGTTTCTAAGACTCAAAGAATTAAAATTACAATAGTACAAGACACTTTGTTTAATACAATTGAAGCACTTTGAATCTAGTCTTGAACTTGAGTCTTTGTCTTGAGCTTGAGCCTTTGTCTAGATGTCTTGAAGCTTGATCAATTACCTTTTAAAGCTTCAATAGATTGTGTTGCCTTTGTGTATTTTACCATGGTATTGATTTTGATAAACTCTGCAAGAGATATGTGATAGACAAACTTTGTATTGTGTTGTAGTCATCAAAACCAAGAATCAACATTCTCCCCCCTTTTGATGATGACAACACAATAACTTATAATAACAATATACATAGCAAGATGTCACACATAATTTAATGATATACAAATGTGAAATAAGCTCCCCCTAAATAATGTACAATATGCACAAAATTACAAAACATTTATGCACAAAATTGTAAAACATGCACAACATAAAATATATAAGCAAAACCATATTTTTCATAAAACATATAAACAAAACCAAAATTTTCTCCCCCTTTGTCATCAACAAAAACATAAGGAGGAGGGATACATCATAAAGAAAAAAAATAAACATTGCATTACCATAACACATTGATACATAAGAAAATAGGGTAAAAGAAATAGAGAGATGCCTCAGTTAAGTGAGGATTCGAAATCAGAAAAAAAATCCAAACTAATATCGCGATAGTCGACTGGTTTTGATGTCAGCGACTTAGTCGAGAGAAAATTAAACCAAACGAAATGTCAAGTAAAACTTCTGTCAGTCGACTGGTTTCTGATACAGTCGACTGTCCAGGACACAAAATTCAGCCAAAATATGAACAACGAAAATACTTTATAAGTCGATTGAAAAAGACGTTTAAGTCGACTTACACAAAATAAATTTTCAAGAAATGTCATGAAAACAGCAAATTCCTAGTTCTCTTCTAAAGTTGATAATAGTGTATTCCTTAAGTGGTTTGGTAAATATATCTGCTACTTGTTTATCAATAAAAATAAAATCCAAAGTTATATCTCCCTTTAAAACATGATCACGTAGAAAATGATGTCGAATATCAATATGTTTTGTACGTGAGTGTTGAACCGGATTTTTAGATAGATTAATAGCACTGGTATTATCACATATTATAGTAGGTTTTGAAAATGAAATACCATATTCCAATAAAGTTTGTTTCATCCACAAAATTTGGGCACAAGCCAAACTTGCAGCAATATATTCAGCTTCTGTAGTAAATAGAGTACCAAATTTTGCTTTTTACTCCACCAAGACACTAATGAATGTCCCAAAAAGTGACAAGTTCCACTAGTACTTTTACGATCAGTTTTACTACCAGTAAAATCAGCATCACTATACGATAAAAGTTGAAAATTATTGGTGCGTGGATAAAATAAACCATATTCAGACGTTCCTTTAATGTATCTTAAAATACGTTTCACAGCTTTTAAGTGAGATTCTCTGGGATTCGACTGATATCTAGCACACAAACATATACTAAACATAATATCTGGTTTACTAGTAGTTATATATAAGAGTGAGCCAATCATAACTCAATAGAGTTTTTGATCAACACTCTTACCTACTACATCTTTAGCTAGTGTAGTAGTAGTAGCCATAGGTGTGGTATTACTACTAGTGCTATCCATGCCAAACCGTTTGAGTAATTCCTTAGCATATTTTACTTGATTAATAAATATGCCATTTTGTGACTGCTTTATTTGTAGTCCAAGGAAATAATTGAGTTCACCCATGTGACTCATCTCAAACTTATTTTTTTTGGTATTAGCAAACTCTTGACAGAGATTACTATTGGCAGATCCAAAAATTATGTCATCTACAAATATTTGTATGATTAGAATATCTGTCTCTGTTTTCCTGATAAACAAGGTAATATCTACTTTACCTATCTCACAACCAGTTTCTAAGAGAAAAGTTTTTAACCGATCATACCAAGCACGAGGTGCTTGTTTAAGACCATATAAAGCCTTTTTCAATTTAAAAACGTGGTTTGGGAATTGTTCATGTTCGAAACCGGGAGGTTGCTTAACATAAACATCTTCCTTAATAACATCTTCCTTAATAAATCTATTCAAGAAAGCACTTTTAACATCCATTTGGAAAAGTGTAAAATTCATGTCATGCCCCGCTTCCTAAAAATACGGAATACGAGTACGTAACAAAAGCCCAGCGAATGATTTTCATCATCCATAAGCTGTTCAGCAATTCTTTACAACATATCACAATAAAATCAGAGTCAGAAGCTAGAAAAGTCAACAAAATGCACATATGAACCAAATACCAACAAGAATACTTGAAATAAAAATATATTAATCTCAAATAGTCATGATCTGAAATATACAAATAGTCCTGCGTCACATTGCCCAAATACAAGAATAAACCCAAAAACATTAATACAGTATTGTCCAAAATAAGCAACAAGAATAATAATTGCAAAATTCCAGCATCTGGAACCTGTCCTCCAAAATCTGCAATTCAACGAATGCAGGAAAGGGGAAAAGAGAAAACACAAATACCCGTCAATTGCAAGTCACGGGTCACAAATAATGTAGGATACAAGCACATGGAGAACTAACTAGCAACATGGTATAAGTGTGATGTCAAAATAACAACTAGCATGGTAAAAGTGATCAAGTGTACATGGTATAAATCAAGTGTCAAGTAATCAAGTAATTATGTAAGCATGCCTCAAGTGTCAAGTATCATATGTTCATATATCAAGTATCAAGTTTCAAGTCTCATGTAAACAAGTCTCATGTATCATGTAGTCAAGTACCAAGTAAGCATGTATCATGTTCAAGTATCAGGTTCAAGTATCATGTTCAAGTATCAAGTATCAAGTCTTGTAGTAAATTACTATCTAGGTAGCACTTCATGCCGCCCATACAATATGGTTGCTACAACAAAATAGTTTCGCTTTAGATTTCATAGTGGACCATAGAGGGCAATGTACTCAGGTACAGGAAACAGGAAACAGGTTCATGAATCAAAACAGGTATACGAATCATCCGATTCATGCATCAACGGGTTCATGAATCAACAGGTACATGACAAACAGGTCCGTGCATCAACAAGTAACAGGTACATGAACCAATAGGTATCATGCATCAACAGGTAACAGGTACATGAACCAACAGGACCATGCATCAACAGGTAACAGGTACATGAACCAACAGGTATCATGCATCAACAAGTAATAGGAACATGAACCAACAGGTCCATGCATCAACAGGTAATAGGTACATGAATCAACAGATCCATGCATCAAAAGGTTCATGTATCAACATGAATCAAAATGGGAAACACAGGCCCCCTTCCGAGTACACGTTTCTGAACTATCCACTATTAGATCTTTCCCTTAATCCCGGCTTGGTTATTTATTATTATAATAGGGCATGCATGTATGTGTTGCAAAACAAAGCAAGGATAACAGGGTATAAACATTTATCAGGATCAGGGTGCAAGATAAACAAGTACGGGTTCAAGATATCACATAACATGGTAAAACAACTAGTTTTCTAATTCAGGACAGCAAGACAATGTTGTACTAAAATAGTGATTCCCGCTACTACAAACATCCAAATCTGGATCCGTAGAAGGATCTGGAAAATAGACTTCCACACGAATCCAGCGAGTATAAATCAGTCATATAGTAGTTCACAACAACACAGCTCAAAATTGATTTGAATACAGAATTTAGGCTCGGCCAGAAATCAGGAAAACAACTTCAAGAACAAAAGAACAGCATGAAAACACTTTGAATAAATCCACGAAAAATCTGGGTAGAATCAAAATAACAAGTTACATAATATTCTAGTAAGTATAGATCAGTCATCAAAAATACCATAGCATCAAGAAAACATAGTTTAACAAATCTAGAAATCTCAACACTGCTGTACGAAAACTAAGATATCTCGTAACCAGTGAATCGAAATCCAGTTCCGCCAAAGGTTTACGAAAATAGACACAATTTACTAACTTTCATATTTCACAAAGAATTTTCATACAGTATAAGGAATTATAGTGAAAATAGGATTCTTTACTGAACAGTAAGCAAAATACAGCATGAGTAAATTTTAGAAAAGAGCATGAAACACCATATAAAACTTGTCTTTAAAATTCATCAAAAATCTGGGTAGTCCCTAACTTCATAAAGAAACACTGACCAAAATATTAGATCAAGATAATATGTATAGAATAGTTCTCAAAAATAGTTTGTTAACAAAATTGATTCAAAACAGAATCTGGAATTGATCGACACCTCTGTACCAAAACGATCATAACTCAGTCATACGAAATTCAAATCAAGCAAAACCAGTAGGGTTTGAAAATAGACAGAATTATCTAAAATTCATATTTTGTACAGGAATCAAGATACTGACTGTAGCATGGACGAAAACAGCAATCAAAACAGAATACCCAGTAAATACAGATTTCACATTTCTAATCAAGAACATCATAACTTTAAGAATATTGATCCAAACACCTCCAAACTTGAAATAAAACCTACCAATCATCTAAAAATCATGATTTAGGGTTACTAACATGTCCACACCTATTATTTCACATGGGTCTTAATCCAAACACAATTTCACACCCTTATTCACATACATGACTAAAAATCAAGAATCGGGCAATCCTAGGTTATCACATATCAAGATGGGTGTCATGAGTCATATATGACCAAATTATCACAATAGAGACAAAACTCATCAAGGAAAACACAATCTTTGGTCGTCTCTAGACCCAACTACACTATATGTGAACTTTTTGACTTGTATCAAACCAAATGAATTGTAGTACAAGTTACTTGCCTGAAAGACGATAAAAACGACGATCCAATAAACAAGAATAACAGGACTAGATTCCCGAGGCATGATCCAAAATCACGAACAAGCAAACACGAACTAGATCACGAATCCAAAGAACAATCGATCACGGACACGATCGGACGGCTGAGATTCGAGGGATCACGATATCAAGGCGATCGGATCAGATCGGACGACTCTGATCGAAGCAAGATCAAGATCGAGATGTGATTAGTATCTTGATGATGAAGATGATGATCAGATCAGATCGATGATCGGACGGCCACCAATCAAAGTAATCAAAGAACCCCAAGATGATGATAATGCGATCCAATGGTCCATAATCAAAAATGATAATCAAGATCCGACGACCCACAACAAAGCTGATCAAGAACGGATGGCCAATAATCACTCAATCAAGATAAAAAAAAAATCACATGATCAAGAATCCAACGGACGGCTCATAATCAAAGAGATCAAAACCCATGATGATGATGGTCATGATGAAGATCGACGGCCCAAATTCAATCCATCCAACCCATTACAATAGTAACCCCTGATCACTGCAACAATAGTGGGGTATACACCGGGGTGATGGAACAGTGATGCGGCGCAACGGCACCGGGCGGTGGCCATGGCAACGACGGCCAGGGGGGCGCTGCCGCACTGGAGCAGAACGACGGGGGGTGCTGTTGCGGGGCGGCGCGATTGGGGAGCAGTCGGGGTCGTTGGCAGCAAGGCGGCGCGCTGGACGGGACAAAGCGGCGGTCAGGGGACAGGGCTACCGGCTATCATGGTTGCTATCGAGGGCAGGGGAACCGGAGTGGCACAGGTCGCTGGCGCGCACAGGGAGCCAGCGCGCATTGGCGAGGGACGTCGCGATAAGAGCACAAGGCGCAGGGAACATCGGGGTGAGCAGGAGGTGAGTTCCAGTGGTGGTCGGAGGATCGGGGGCTGTCGTTGGTCTGCTGGACGGGAGACGGGGAGGCAGAGGGTGGCTGTGATGGCTGACGGGGAAGCATGCGCAGTGTAGCTGCGCTGGCGATGAGGAGGGAGAGAGGGAGACGGGAGATGGGTTGCGAAAAATTTTGTGTTTCTAGGCTACTTTTTGATAGTATTTGCGATTTTGGGCCAAGTCCCAAACTATTAGCGTTGCTGGGCTAGCCTCTGCCACGTCAGCAACGGCCGCTATTGGGAATAGCGGCCTCTTCATAGATTGGAATTTTGTGCCCCCCACACTTGGCTGTGTACGAAGCTGATGAAGGCTGAAGGCTACCGAAGTGGTCGCTAGTGCTACTAGCGACCTCTTCTAACTGAGGTCGCTAGTGGCATTCGCGACCTTAGGTGGGTCCCCTCGAAGGCTTCTAACTTACGAAGAGCCACTGTTTCCCTATTTACGTTTACAACTCTATCTCTTCTTCTCCCCTTCTTCCCCAATAGCGGCCGAACCCTACTCCCCAAAACCCTAAACCCTAAACCCTAGTTTCTCTCCCCAAATTCAATTAATCCAAGTATTCTTCTTCCCCTCCCGATCTCCCTCATCACAGATCTTCTAATCGCGAAATCTCCGCCATTCGTAAAGAATTTGAAAATCTCCATATCAACTCCAAACTCCAAATCCTAACGAGTTATGCCTAGTATAGTATTGTGTTGGTTGATTGTTGGTCTTGATTACAATTTCATTGCACTTGTTGTTAATAATGTGACCCAAATAGGTTGTTTGTTTATTGAGTTATTTTTGAGGAATTGGATATCTTTTTAGGAATATAGAGCACATAGAACACATTGGCTGTTGTGAATGAAAACTACTGTTAAAATGTGTTCTATAATTGAATATAACTGAATTGTGTCTACCATGATCTAAAGACTTGCCTTTGGTTCTAGTTACGATTATGAAGTTATCAGAATAACTAAAATTATATATGTCTCTTATTTGACGATTTACTTCTTATTTTACTAAGAACTTCGCCAAGGGAAATTGAAATTTTCTGTAGGCTTACCATGTCGAGTGGAGTTTTGAATAACTGCTAGGATACTTCTTTGTTAATGAACATCTGTTGGTCCCCTATCTTAGTCATGTATTTGTTTCCCTAGATTAAATTTGTTCTGGTGTGTGTAGGCGTTGTAGTCACCATTTGATATATGTGCTCTATATGATATATGTGCTCTATATGATCTTACAACATTTGATATATGTGCTCCATATTTGTTTCCCTAGATTAAATTGGTTCAGAGCTTGGTACAACTTAACAACATTGATATATGTGCTCTATATGATCTAACAAAGTACAAAATTGAGTCTGTAATCAAGAACACACAGTATAGAACCATCACAAACAAATTTACAAATTTTGTGTTAAGTGAGTACCTATCAAACTTACTTGTTTGCCTATACTTTGATAGGTGATCTAAGCAAATATGGTCAGGACGATGGGAGCTGGATCAAGGAGTGCTAGGTCTGAGGTATGAACTATAATTTTGTAATGTTTGAATACTATATGCCAACATATGAAGTGTTCACTAAACATCGTTTATTTTATCCTCAGGGTGGCCAAGGTGATGTCCCTTCTACGTCTGCACCGACCGGTGAAGCTAGTTCTTCTCGTGCTGCACCTGTGGGACCAGGCCCTCATGACCCGACGTTGTTGACGTTGCAGCGGACACATAGGTCCCAACGGGTGTGGGACGGTACATCCCGAGAGTGTAGTTTCCGCACGCACGAGACACTAGCTATGCATCCTTTGACACACCAACTCCTTGTTCAGGCCGGCTTCTACGGTTTAGGTCTAATAGAAAAAACCAAGCTCGACAGACAATTACTCACAGCCTTACTCGAGCGATGGAGGCCGGAAACACATACGTTTCATCTCGGCGTTGGGGAGATGACCGTCACACTCCAGGATATCGCGGTTATATCTGGACTACCAGTTGATGGATTTGCGGTGACGGGAACAATGGCTTTCAACAAGGAACAACTAGTGGAGGACTTCCTTGGTCGGGTGCCGGATGACAACACATTTGATGGGGTCTCAATGCGACTAAGTTGGTTGAAAAGAACTTTCAAAAATTTCCTAACCAACGATTCAAGTGAATATGATATTGAATGCTACACTAGGGCTTACCTGATGACAGTATTCGGAGGTGTTCTCTTTTCCAACTCCACGGGTGATGTGGTACCTATAATGTATTTGCCGCTTATTGGTGATCTGACGAGAGTTCGGCAATACAGCTGGGGTAGTGCAGCGCTAGCATCCTTGTACAGAAGTCTTTGTAGCGGGGCATTGATGGCGAAAGAGATGACTATTCCAATGTTGCTACTCCAGATCTGGTATTGGGAACATTTACACCTAGGAAGACCTCGCATCAGCCGGCAATCAAGTGGGTGGATGAGGGACGCAGCGAATGCCGACATGCTGCCTCCCATCGCAGTATATTGGTCCGGTGGGCATACGTGGAGAGATAACCCACGTGGGGTGGTAACGTATTATAGGGATGAGCTGGATATGTTGAGAGAGGAGTTTGTTGTTTGGGAACCATACTCCAACAACCGATTGGAAAGGTTGCCTCCCATCTGCACCGCACATAGCAATCTTTGGTTGACTAGATCACCGTTCATCAATTTCAGTATTGTGGAGATGTACTTCCCCGACCGCGTGCTTCGTCAATTTGGACTACAACAAGACATCCCCCCACCGCGGTCCTACGACACTCTCCTGCATAAAGTGAAAGGGGTTGGTCATGTTCCCGACCATGATTGGGCTTCACACCATCAAGTTCATGTGAACTCTTGGAATGAGCAGAGGCATGCTACTGTTATAACGGGTATTCCACCATACGACGGATCGCTCCAAGCTGCCTACCTATCTTGGTATCAGCGGATCACCCGTTTGTATGTGGCGCCCCGTACTTCAATGCCCACCGGTGTCCAATTGCCTATACCAAGTGCCGAGGCCGAACCCGCACCCGCCCATTCCTCTTTGCAAGCCATGTACCAACCGAAGGCCTCTTCGAGTCGAAAAATTGTAAGCTAGATCGTTTTTCTTTTTCTTGTTTCACATAATTTTGGTTTTCTGTCAAGTTTGTTTATTTAGCACTTGTTTAATATAATAGTTCATAGTAGATTATTAATTTTTTTTGTATTTCATTTTCGCAGATTGACCAAGTCTGGGTGGTAGCACGGAAATGCACACAAGTACTTGGTAGCAATGTAGCTCAAGCCGCAAAGGATCTTGCACGCGAGATTCTCGCACCGTGTCGTACGGCGATTGAGGAGGTTGGTGAGGTGGCGAGATTTGACGCAATGCTAAGCTCCCCCATTCACAGCACATCGACTCGCAAGCAAAGGAAGAAGAAGAAGATGGCAACACGATCGAGCAAACGTCTCGAAAGACGTGTCGAAGAACAGGAAGAAGAAGGTAGTGATGAGCAAATGGATGAACTACAACGAATGGTGCAACATGCACTTGTTATCCGTGAACCAGAACCTGAGCGGCCGCCTACTGAGTAAGGACAAGCATCACATGAAATTGAGGAAGAAATCCCAGACGAGATGCTAATTTCCCAGATTACACAAGTGACTCATAGACGGGCGCCCGTACGTAAGAGAGTCAAGCCCAACTACTTTACCCCGTCGTAGCCTTGTAGTCTTATATTATTGTATTCCCTCTTTTCAAGTTTGTGCTTCTCTTATTATTGTATTGTTAGTCTAGATTAGTGTGCTGTTGTGGTTTGTTATATTTGTAATGGTTTGGTATGTTTAAATTTGGTATGTTTAATTTGTTTGTTTGAATGTTTATGGTTTTTGGTGAGGTGTTTAAATGTTGGGTACACTCCCATTGTTGTGAGGGAAGTGTACGTTTCAAAGTTTGGGGGAGCGAGTGAGGATTATGTTAAATGTGGGGTTGAAATGTAGAGCAATTGGAGTAGTAAAATCAGAATTGTATTGAGAAAGTGATCAAGTCATGTTTTTTGTAGGCTATTTAAGTCAATACACTGTGGTCGCTAATGCCAATCGCGACCACCACTAATATAGGTCGTGATTGGCATCAGCGATTATACTGTAGCCATAAGAAATATAACACAAATTGAGTCTATACTGTGGCCGCAATTGGCAATCGCGGCCACAGTATAGACTCAATTTGTGTCATATTTACAGAGAAGAGGTCGAGAGCAACCTCTTCTCTGTGAATATGACCCAAATTGAGTCTACACTGTGGCCGCGATTGCCAATCGCGACCACAGTTAACTGTGGTCGCTAGTGGCACTCGCGGCCACAGTATAGACCCAATTTGTGTCATATTTACAGAGAAGAGGTCGAGAGCAACCTCTTCTCTGTGAATATGACCCAAATTGAGTCTATACTGTGGCCGCAATTGCCAATCGCGACCACAGTTAACTGTGGTCGCTAGTGGCACTCGCGGCCATAGTATAGACCCAATTTGTGCCATATTTACAGAGAAGAGGTCGAGAGCAACCTCTTCTCTGTGAATATGACCCAAATTGGGTCTATACTGTGGCCGCGATTGCCAATCGCGACCACAGTTAACTGTGGTCGCTAGTACCACTCGCAACCACAGTATAGACCCAATTTGTGTCATATTTACAGAGAAGAGGTCGAGAGCAACCACTTCTCCGTGAATATGACCCAAATTGAGTCTATACTGTGGCCGCGATTGCCAATCGCGACCACAGTTAACTGTGGTCGCTAGTGCCACTCGCGACCACAGTATAGACCCAATTTGTGTCATATTTACAGAGAAGAGGTCGAGAGCAACCTCTTCTCCGTGAATATGACTCAAATTGAGTCTACACTGTGGCCGCGATTGCCAATCGCGACCACAGTTAACTGTGGTCGCTAGTGGCACTCGCGGCCACAGTGTAGACCCAATTTGTGTCATATTCACAGAGAAGAGGTCGAGAGCAACCTCTTCTCTGTGAATATGACTCAAATTGGGTCTACACTGTGGCCGCGAGTGCCACTAGCGACCACAGTTAACTGTGGTCGCGATTGGCAATCGCGGCCACAGTATAGACCCAATTTGGGCCATATTTCTTATGGCTACAGCATAATCGCTGATGCCAATCGCGACCTATATTAGTGGTGGTCGCGATTGGCATTAGCGACCACAGTGTATTGACTTAAATAGCCTACAGCCAACAGTATAGACAGCACCTCCTCAACACAAATTAACTTTTTCAGTTGCTCCATTTCAACACTACAATTGAACAATCACTTCCCTCACAACAATGGGAGTCTACCCAACATTTGAACACCACATAAACTTTTAAATCAGAAATGTACCCATACCACAACCAAATATGAATCTTAAACCACAAAACATAACACCATTGGGATACATAAATCCATCCAAAACTATATGTTACAAGCATTCTATACAACAATATCCGACTCTTATAATTTATATGATTGGAGAAACTTCAAAATATATATGATTGGACAAAATTAGTCGACTACAAAAATCTGCACATCAAAATCCGACTAGCAAAATCTGTACATCAACATTCGACAACCAAAAAACTGTGCATCAAAATTCAACTATCTGCAGTCCTCCTCGGACTTTGCGCAAAACGACCCCGTGCAGCCCCTCCTCTTCCCCGTCTACTGGTTGTATTCAAGATTTCATCCTGCATTGCAACCAAATATAATTAATTTAAATGTACAATTAATTAACAGTTCAAACAACATTACAGGTTGGTTAATATGATAAAATGCTACACCATAAATTCGATAATACCTGCGACGTGCGAGCTTCACCAGAGATTTTCCGCTTTGTACATCGGCGCTTATTATGACCTGTTTGATTGCATTCGGAACAGGTTATCCTTGTAGCAACTCCGTCTGTAACATCCATGTCATTCCGAATCCGCGTAGATCTAGGTCTACCTTTCCGACATCTTCTGAGTGTGTCATCCGCTTTCAGTGTTGGTCCCAGTTGCGCAGGCCAGTAAGCTTCATCTGGGATTGGATTGAAAGTTGGTTGCCAGGTTCGAAATAAGCAATCGGTTGAATAGAAGGGGTCAATATAAGGCCGGTAATCCAAAGCCCTGGATGCACAAGCGGCTAACACATGAGAACAAGGCAAATGGTATAGCTGGAATTTATGACAGGTACAAGTACGGGCTCCTAAGTCAACCGTATGCAGGTTCCCACCCTTCTGTCGATTTCTTTCAAATCTAATACCTGTTTTAACTTGAAACACACCGGGGCTATGATGGAACATAATAGCTTCATGTGAGTTAGCTCTCTCTCGGCGTTTATCAAGCAGAGCTTCAACCTTTGGAGACCACTCTTTCCCATCGATTATCATTTTCTGTGCGGCCTGACGACGTTCAGTGAAGTAACTATTAAGACGATAGAATATCATCTCAACAATAGTTGTAACAGGCAAGCTCCGTACCCCCTTCAACACAGAATTGAAGCATTCACTACTATTTGTGGTCATGATGCCGTACCGACGACCTCCATCTGCGGCTAATGCCCATTTCTCTATTGGTTTCTCCTTTAGCCAGTTGCACGCCTCGACCTTCACCGACTCGATCTCCGCCATTCCTTTTTGGAGCTTTTTGGGTTGTTTTTGACACGAAACAACCTTCACCTTGTTGCTCAACTCTTTGTTACCAAATTTGGAGAAAAAATTCGTAGCAAAATGACGCATGCAGTAACGGTGATAAGCATGTGGCTCATTCCAAGATCCGTTTTGCAACTCCATGCATGAAAGAATACCGGCATGACGATCGGAGATTACGCAAAGCCCTTGACGGTCCGTGACGTAGTATCGAATACAGCTCATGAACCAAGTCCAACTTTCGATACTTTCTGCATCGACTATGGCGAAGGCGAATGGAAATAGTCGATCACTAGCATCTGGGGCCACCGCTATCAGTAAACATCCCTTATACTTACCGTACAAATGTGTACCATCAATACTTATTACCGGTCGGCATGCCTTGAATCCTTCTATTGAAGCTGCAAAACTCCAGAAAACTCTCTTAAATGTCTCCTCACCTGGTCCGGACGGAACTTTATCCCATTGTACATATGTACCCGGATTTGAAGCTTGCAGTGCTGACAGCAGAAGAGGCAACTTCGTATATGCTTCGCCGAACCCACCATAGATCCTCTCAATCGCTCTTTGTTTCTCCCGCCATGCCTTGTTGTAAGAAATCTTATAATTGACGTCTTTCAACACCATCTCAATGATCGTCTTTGGAGTTATACTTATTTGTGCCTTCACAACATGCAAAATTAAGTTTGAAACTAATTTGGAGTCAACTTTCCTGTGATCCTGTGTCAATGTTGGATTAATGCAGGTGTGAGAACCTCCTAATTTTGTCACAACAAAGTGAGTCTGTCTAGCTGGAATCATTGCACGAAATCTCCAAGGACAGCCTTGATGCACCACATCGGGGTGTGTTCTTTGTTCCGATATTGTTCTAACCCTTGGTGCCATTTTACATTTAACATCATATATGGTTTTGTTTGATCTGACCGTAACATACTCTCGATGTTCCTTGATGTTGAAAAGTTTCACTGCATTTATCACCTCATCTTTGCTTGTGAATTTCTGGCCAATATACAAATCACGTTGGTCAGATGAAGTGGATGCCTCTTCTCCAAAGTGGTACACTCTAGCAATATTACCCAATTCAACATGTCCAATATCATTAACAGTTGATGAAACAAATTGGGTCATTGGGACTACGTGTTCAACATTTGGTTGCAAATCGTTAACTACGTTAGCTTCATTAACGTGAGGATTCGCATCATGGACGTCCATTTCTTCTTCTTCTTCATCTTCACCGTCCACTACATCTTCAACCTCTTCTTCATGTTCTTCATCTTCTATGAGGTCATTGTTAACCAAAGCATGCTCGAAGGTTTCAACAATATTCTCATTTTCAACTAGATTGCGTATAAAATTGGAAGGAATTGGGATTTCATCTTCTGCAAGACTATATGTACTTTGAGTTATCAACATTTCACCATGTGGAGGAGACAAACTGACAGTCAAATGTACCGGATCACTAAGATTAAATTGAGAGGTCTGTACTTCGGCTATTGGAGTTGAAACATGACCAACATCTACACTACGTGTGTGAATCTTGGCTTGCTCTATATACAATTCCATTGCCGACCAACTAGTATATGGATCAAGCGACCTAGCTATCATTGCAACTAATGAGTCATCATCAACTATAGGTACTGACATAAAAATAGGGCCTCCTTTGCCTCTACCAGCTGCATACCTAGCTTTAATATGAACACTCCATTCACTCTTATCCCATTTAGTAACTTCGTATACCTTGTCCACCAATTCTTCCATTTTTATATCGCGATTGGCCCAAACTATCACCGGTTGTACTCCTTTATAGCAAAATCCTACAGTTCGGTCTTCAACTATTTCCCCCCCCATAATACAACCAAATTGGAATTTTATAGTCCATACCTATACATTAGTACACAAATTTGGATTCACTATACAATCGTACACAAAAATATTTAAGACCAAACTAAACAAATATGAAGCAAGGCATTTACCCATTTCATATAAATATGAGTCTTGGCGTGTGTGTGCGCGTGTGTGTGTGTCTGTGTGTTAGTGCGTGTGTGCGTGTGTGCGCGTGTTATATTCATAATAGCATGGCCAAGGTGAACACAAAAAGTGAACACAAAAAAAAGGTCACCAACACCAACAATAAAACATCAAAATACTATACTAGGGATACCTCGAATAGTCTTTGGGGGTTGGATATGAATTGGGAATTACAAAAAACTGTCGTGGGGAGAGCTAATTTGGATGAAGACGAAGTGTGAGGAGAGAGGTCGGGTGGAGAAAATTATAACTTGGAATAATGGGGATTTGGGTGAGAACTAATAAAGTTAGGGTTTTGGGTGAGAAATGAGGGAGTTAGGGTTTTGAGTAAGAAGTAAGGGAGTTAGGGTTTTGAGTAAGAAGTAAGGGAGTTAGGGTTTTGGAAATCGCCAGTTATTTGGGGAAGAGAGTTCTAATAAAAGTAAATAGGGAAACAGTGGCTCTTCGTAAGTTAGAAGCCTTCGGGGGGACCCACCTAAGGTCGCGAATGCCACTAGCGACCTCAGTTAGAAGAGGTCGCTAGTGGCACTAGCGACCACTTCGGTAGCCTTCAGCCTTCATCAGCTTCGTACACAGCCAAGTGTGGGGGGCACAAAATTTCAATCTATGAAGAGGCCGCTATTCCCAATAGCGGCCGTTGCTGACGTGGCAGAGGCTAGCCCAGCAACGCTAATAGTTTGGGACTTGGCCCAAAATCGCAAATACTATCAAAAAGTAACCTAGAAACGCAAAATTTTCTGGGTTGCGGCTGTTCATGGGGAAGATGAAGCGGCGGGTAAACAGGAAGGTGAACATGTGGGTTTATATAGGATTAGAATATTAGGGTTTAACGGGGCTGATGGGTTAATAACGGGTGGGTTAAATGGGTCTGGGTAAAGTGGTTTCGGGTCTGGGGTGTTTGTAGGTAATGGGTTTGGGGATATTGGGTTCTGGGTAGTAGTAAATGGGTATAAATAGGGTATTGGGTTTTATAATGGGTTTTGGGTATTAGGGTATTAAAGTAAAATGGGCTATTGGGTTTTTAAAACAAGGGGTTATAATTAAAAATCCAATAAGGAAAATAGGGTATTAAATAACAAATGGGTTTGGAGTTCTGGAAAAATAAAATAACAAATAAAAATATACAATTTAGAATTTTGTAGAAATATAAATATTAATAATAAAAACAATAACAATAGTAATAATTTCTATTATAAAGACAATCATTGGGGACTAGTATAAATAAAATTAATAAATAAAAAAATAGATTTTAACAGAAGATCAATAATACATTTTGACAAATGAATTTGAAAACCGAAAAACTAATTTGCGAAAATTTTTAAAATACAAAAAATACACAAAAAATACATTTTTCGGAAAACAGGGGTTACAATTCATAAAACACGCAAAAGATAATAAGATCCTAATTGATTCTAGTCTAGCAACCGGAGCATATGTTTCATCAAAATCGATTCCTTCTTCTTGATTATATCCTTGAGCAACTAATCTAGCCTTGTTCCTAACGATTTGTCCTGATTCATCTAACTTATTCTTAAATAACCATTTGGTAGCAATTATTTTATGATCAGGAGGTCGTGGAACTAGATCCCATACATCATTTCTTATAAATTGGTTAAGTTCATCTTGCATGGCATTCATCCAAAATTTATTCTCAGAAGCTTCTTGTATATTCTTCGGTTCAAAATCCGACAAGAAAGTCGTATGGAAAATCATGTTAACATGAGATCTTGTTTGAATACCACGTGCAATGTCACCAATTATTAAGTCATGAGGATGATCTCTAACTTCAACAAATTCTTTTGGTAAAGTTTGAGTCATCACAACAGGATCAGTCGTCTTAAAAAGTCCATCAGCCGACTGATTCACATCAGTCGACATGAGATCCTTATCAGTCGACTTATCTATGGTAGTTTGCTCTAGTGATTTAATAAAGTTATTTAAAGGTGATGATTCAATTTCATCATCTTTAATAACAGTAGATGAAGGCAAAG
Source organism: Hemerocallis citrina (assembly GCA_017893485.1). NCBI lineage: Eukaryota > Viridiplantae > Streptophyta > Magnoliopsida > Asparagales > Asphodelaceae > Hemerocallis > Hemerocallis citrina. The sequence continues at coordinate 425,965,937 of CM030358.1, read as the reverse complement.
ATTCATCAAATGAAACATGCATAGATTCTTCAATAGTCACAGTTGACTTATTGAAAATTCTATATGCCTTACTCCTATTTGAGTATCTAATGAAGATACCTTCATTAGATCCAGCATCAAATTAATCTAAATTATCTTTAGTGTTTAATATGAAACACTTACATCCAAATACTTTAAAATATGATACTTTAGGAATTCTTTCATAAAATAAATTATAACAAGTTTTCTTAAGCTTAAGCTTAATCAATATTCTATTTAAAATATAAAATGCTGTAGAAACAACTTCAGCCCATAAGTACTTAGGCAAATTGCTTTCAACAAGCATAGTACGTGTACACTCTTGCAATGTCCCATTCTTTCTTTCAACCACTCCATTTTTTGGTGAAGCTCTAGAAAATGCAAATGAATGTGTTATACCTTTCTTGTTGTAATATTCTGAAAATGTTTTATTCTCAAATTCTCCATTATGATCCTCTAATAGTAACTTTGGTTAGAGATTTTTGATTTTGAATTCGTTTGAAATTTGCAAATTCTTCAAAGGCATCATATTTATGTTTTAAAAAGAAAACCCATGTAAATCTTGAAAAATCATCTACTAAAACAAATACATATCTACTTTATTTAAAGAAGCGACTCTAGTAGGACCAAATAAATCCATATGGATTAATTCGAGAGGCCTACTAGTAGAAATCATTTCTTTTGTCTTAAAAGTAGATTTAACTTGTTTTCCTAGTTGACATGCATCACATAACTTATCTTTTTTAAAAGATAGTCTTGGCAGCCCTTTAACTAGGTTGTTTTTAGACAATTTAGCAATATTTTTCATATTTACATGGTCAAATATCTTATGCCAAAGCCAAGAATCATTGTTAGAAACTACTAAGCAAAAATCATTAGAAAATTCATTTGTTTTTAAGCATAACTCATAAATGTTATTTTTCCTAAAACCTTGAAAAATAACATTTTGCATAGATGAATCATATATTAAACATGCATCTTTTTCAAAAATAATTTTATATCCCTTATCACAAAGTTGGCTAATACTTAACAGATTATGCTTTAATCCACTAACTAGAAATACTTCTTCTGTAGTAGGGGTAGTGTTTTTACCGACCATGCCTATTCCAATAATCTTCCCTTTGTTGTTGTCACCAAATGTTACTGTTTCTCCATCTATCTCTTGTATGAAAGAAAGAAGATTAGCATGACCAGTCATATGCTTGGAGCATCCGCTATCAAGTATCCAACGTTCTCTTTTAGGTACCTATAAAAAAAAGCATTGTGAATATGGTACCCTTTTCATTGGATCCGAAAGAGATTAGTTTTTAGGAAACCAAACCCAAAGTGAGTTTGATTTACCACCAAAAGCAGGAATATTTAACAGAATTACATATATTAAGAACATAAGAATTTATATAAGTAACCATATCATTTAGATTCAGGTTGACTGGAACCCAAATGTTTTTAGTATGTTCAGTTGACTTTATTGTACCTTTCAGTAGACTGTTATGAGAGGTCAGTCGACTGGGAGGTGAAATAGGTCGACTTATCTGAGGTTTTCGTCTCTTTGAATAAGACTCCAAACCTCTAGTCAGACGACTGACATTAGGGTTCAGTTGACTAGTCCGAACTACAGAATTACTATTTTTATGAAAAACAATAATTTTTGGTTTCTCAAAAAACTCATATAATTTGTTCTTCACACTAGAAATAGAACCAGTCTTATTACTACTAGTATTCTTAGAAGAATGATGTTTTTTAAGAGTCTTTTGAAAACCAAGTCCAAATCTTTTATTAGATTGAACTTGATTTTGGAAAAATTCATTTAAATTCTCCTTTCATTTGTTAAATTTAGATACATTGTTGGATATCTCTTCATAATTTTTCTTAAGAGATACAAGATCTACATCCAAATTTGAAAGTCGAGAATTTAAACATTTGACTTCAACATTCAAGTCAAGATTTTCTTGACAAAGTGTTTGATTGACTTTCTCTAAATTTTTAACTCTAATTTTCTCCTTCTTAAGTTCTTGAAAAACTGAACTTGAAGGCATCTAATAAGTCATTTGAGTCAAAGTTTTCACTTACATCGTTTTGTGTAGCCATGAAACATACGTTCGCTACTTCGTTTGACTCCTCATTCTCTTCTTCCGATGAAGAGTCACTATCATCCCAAGTTGCTTGATATGCCTTATTGTTCTTCATATACTTGTTCTTTTTGTACTTGTCCTTCTTAAAGTTGGGAGCCTTCCCTTTTGATTTGCATTTTCTAATGGGCAATCCTTTTTCATATGACCTGTCTTGTTACACTTGAAACAAGTGGGAAGTTCATTAATATCTTTAAACTTGGAATTAAATTTACCTTTTCGTAAAAAATTCTTCAACTTTCTAGTGAACATGGCTATTTCTTCTTCATCTTCGAAATCCGACATGGCCTTGAAAGCGAGTGTCTTCTTCTATGCTTGTTGAGGTTCTAGATCCTTCTTGCGTTCTTCAAGTTGTACTTCATATGCCATAAGATTTTCCACAATATTCTCAAGAGAGAGTTGTGATAAATCATTGGCTTCTTCTATGGCGGTGGTCTTCTTCTCCTATTCGGGGGTTAGGGCACAAAGAACTTTCCTCACCATTTCCGCTTGTGAGTACGTCTTTTCAAGGGCCATAAGAGAGTTTGTAATGTCCGCGAATCGTGTTATCATGTCCGACACATTCTCGTTCTCCTTCATACGAAACATCTCGAACCTGTGAACAAGAAAACATATCTTAGATTCTTTAACCTTATTAGTACCTTCATGAGTTACCTCGAGTGTATGACAAATTTGATGAGCCGTTGTTGCATTTCACGCACGATTGAACTCTTTGGTAAGTGCACAGAATAAAGCATTCATCGCCTTTGCATTGTTCATTGTGTTGCTCTTCATGTCATCGTTCCATTGTGCATAGAGATTTGTAGGAGCGGTGAATTCTGGCTCAGTCATGATCCAAATCTCATAGTTGATGGACTGAAGGTAGATCATCATTCTACACTTTCAATAGTTATAGTTTGTACCATCGAATAGGGGTGGCCTTCGTGTGGATTGGCCTTCATGGTATTGGCTTGCATTTGAAGTAGATGTCATTGCACTCAACTAGGCTCTGATACCAAGTGTTGGATCTTATAGGCAAGGTAAATAACACTAGAGGGGGGTGAATAGTGTTGTATTAAAAAAAATTAAGAACTTGAACTTTTTGTACTATTAAGTCGACTGAGAAAGATATACAGTTAACTATTGCGTCAAATAAGAAGAGTATTTTACTGAAGAGTTACAAGTCTGATCAGTCGACTTATAGCGGAAAACCAGTCGACTTACCAGACAAGTTTTTGAAATAAAACTCAGAGAAGAAAGTTGAGAGAATACAGCCACAAAGAGTCAATCAGAGCCAAACACAACGACACATCCTGGTTCGGTCCTCTCGACCTATATCCAGTCCCCAAGCAACCCACTTGAGATTTTCTACTATTCTTGAAAAAGTACAAGAATACTCTACGGCCTTTGACAACAACAACGTCAAATCCGTAGACCTCTCTCACCAATAGAGAGAGCAAACCCACTCTACACCCTAGAGTGAAACCAAATATAAAACCAAGTGCCCTACTCTCCAACCGAGAGGAACATTCTCATAACCCGAGAGTGAAAACAACAACAACAAAAAATTGAGTTTACAACAACCTATAGCCTTGTATGTGATAGTGCTTTGTATACTGGCTATTAGATCAACTTCTGAATTCAGTCTAAAACGAAGTCAATGTTATATTAGACTGAAATTCAGAGAACCAAGTCGTAGAGAGTTTGTATGCTTTTGAAACACTTGAAAACAAAATACTTGAGAGTTTAAAGAATGCTTGGAGATGAGTAACCTTTGTCAAATGAATTCTACACCATTTTTATAGAGTTAGAAACGTTTGGACTTTGAAAGATTGAATCCCAACTGTCATACAACGGCAGTAAAAAATATTTGATTTTGAAAAACAAGTTTTGAAATCAGAAAACCGTTGAAACGGTTTGAACAGTCGATTGGGTTGCCATAATGAGTCGACTGGCCAGAGCTTGTATGAGTTCAGGCAGTTTCGTACTATAACAGTCGACTGGTTGCAAGGAGTAATCGACTGGTACTCATACAGCTGAACTTATTCAAGCTTGTTTTGACATTTTAATTTTGTAAAACACTCAGATTGTTTAAAGTATATGTGAGTATGTGTGTAACAAGGCTTTTACAAGTTTCTAAGACTCAAAGAATTAAAATTACAATATTACAAGACACTTTGTTTAATACAATTGAAGCACTTTGAATCTTGTCTTGAACTTGAGTCTTTGTCATGAGCTTGAGCCTTTGCCTAGATGTCTTGAAGCTTGATCAATTACTCGTGCAAACTTCATCAGATTGTGTTGCCTTTGTGTATTTCACCATGGTAGTAACTTTGATACACTCTGCAAGAGATATGTGATAGACAAACTTTGTATTGTGTTGTAGTCATCAAAACCAAGAATCAACAGCCAAGAAGTGAGTTGACTTGGTTAGTCGATCGACTATGACCCAAATCGCATTAGTACCCTTCGAACTCTTGGACAAACCCGTGATGAAATCCTTGCTGATGTTATCCGAATTCCACTCTGGAATGGGAAACAATTGCAACAAACCTTCAGGCTTCTGATTCTCGGCTTTCACCTGCTGACAAATCTCACACCTCGCCACAAACTCAGCCACATCCCGCTTCAAACCTGACCACCAGAAATATTACTTGATGTCTTTGTACATCTTGGTACTCCCAGGATGTACCGACAAAAGAGTAGCACGTGCCTCCTGAAGAATACTCTTATTCAAATCTGATTGATCTGGAACACATAGCCTATCTCCAAACCACAACACTTCATCCCTGATCTGAAACTCTGACAATCTGCCAGCACCAACCTGCTCCTTCATCTTCTAAATCTCTGCATCATCCTTCTGAATCGGTATAATCCTTTCATTCAGCGAAGGCTGAAGCCTCAGCTGAGCCAAAGATGCTCCAAAGCCTTGCACAACAACCTCAATACCAGTCCGATCCAACTCCTCTGCCAAATGCCTCTGAGTCGTAATCAAACAGGCCGAACTGCTTTTACAGCAAAGTGCATCAGCAACAACATTAGCCTTCCTTAGATGGTACTTAATCTCTGGACGCATGTCCTCAAGTACTTCCAGCCATCTCCGTTGCCTCAGATTCAGGTCCTTCTGCTGATAGATGTACTTCAAGCTTTTGTGGTCTGTATACATGTTTAATTTCTCACCGTACACATAATGTCTCCATTGCTTCAAGGCGAAGATAATTGCAGCCAACTCCAGATCATGAGTCGGATAATTCTTCTCATGCGGTCTTAGTTACTTAGACCCATAAGCAATTACTTTTCCTTCTTGCATCAAGACACAACCAAGCCCACGATGTGAAGCATCGCTGTAAACATCATACTCAACATCTGCTCTAGGCAAAGTTGAAATGGGAGCAGTAGTCAACTTCTCTTTCAACTCCTGAAAGCTTGCCTCGCACTGCTTGGTCCACTTGAAATTCACATTCTTCTTGGTCATACCAGTGAGCGGCACGGCTATCTGAGCATAGCCTTGAATAAACCTCCTGTAGTATCCAGATAACCCAAGAAAACTTCTGATTTCGTTCACTGTAGTAGGCCTTGCCCAATCCTTCACTGCCTCTATCTTCTGAGTATCAGTTGCCACTCCCTCCTTAGAAAGGATGTGACCCAAGAATGCCACTTCAGATTTCTAGAAATTGCACTTAGATAACTTGGCATATAACTCATGCTCTTGAAGCTTCTTCAGTACCTCAGCCAGATGCTCAGTGAGCTCCCCCTCGACTTGGAGTACACAAGAATATCGTCGATAAACACCACGATGAAAGAATCAATAAACGGCATCAGAACTCTTTTCATCATGTCCATAAAGATTGCAGGTGCATTCGTCACTCCAAATGGCATAACTAAGAATTCATAATGCCCATGTCGAGTTCTGAAGGCATTCTTATGCACATCTTCCACTTTTACTCGAACCTAATGGTATCCTGATCGAAGGTCTGTTTTAGAGAAAACAGCTGCTCCTTGTAGACGATCGAACAGGTCATCGATTCGTGGAATAGGATATTTATTCTGAATAATGACCTTATTTAGCTCTCGGTAATCGATACACATCCTCATCGACCCATCCTTCTTCTTTACCAACAGCACTGGTGCTTCCCAAGGTGACGCACTCGGCTGAATAAAATCTTTCCCCAACAGTTCCTCAATCTGCCGTTTGATCTCATCCTGCTCCACAGGTGCCATCCTATATGGTGCCTTGGAAATGGGTGCACTCCCTGGCTAAATGGTGATGTTGAACTCTACATCACGATGCGGGGGTAACCCGGGCAAATCTTCCATGAACACAGTCGGGTAATCCCGACCCACTGGAATTTGTTGCACCTCTACAGGAACCTTCTTCTTGCTGATAGCTGGCACAAATCTGAACATCTCCTTTTTCCCCTGGAAAGTGACTACATGACCTACTGGAGCCTTCACTGTTACCTCCTTGGTTTTGCACTCGATATTTGCACTGTACATCGACATCCAATCAATGCCAATGATAACATCGACCCCTAGGATATTCAGCTCGATCAGATCAATACCGAAAATCCTGTCTTCAATCTCGACCTCGCAGTCAGCATAGTACCAATCAGTGGTTAAAGTCTCTCCTGATGGAGTAGCTACTGCTAAGACCATGTTTGGAACAATCTTCGGTTTCTCCCAAGACTTTAGCAAGTTTAGGAGATACAAAGGTATGAGAGGATCCAGTATCAAACAGAACAACAGCTTTCTTTCCATTTAATAAAAGTTCGCCTGTTACTCTCGTTACATAACAGTTCTTACTAAATAAACAGGTAAAAGAATAAAAGAAACTTCTAAACATTCGCCCTCGTACCAGTAATGACGTGATCCACTTCTTCAGCGTCGGCTTCAGTCAAGGCAAATACTCGCCCCTGCTGGTACGACCTCTTTCCAACCTGCTGCGGTGGTCCATTTCGGGCGACATCTCCCTATGATTTTCTTTTGAATCCACGAGTTTGAATGCCTCAGGAACTGGATTCGCAGGCATCTCCCTATGATTCTGATTCATGGCTACGGCGTTGAGGGTCTGATAGACTCTAGCCAACTCCGTTTCCAAGTCGAGTCCACAGCTGGGTCCTTCTCCATTTCTTGATCTTCTTCCAGCCATACTCTAATTCAAAAGATCCATTAAATTCGAAGTAGAAAACATGAGTTTAAACCAACTTCTTTCATTTTATTTAATTCAAACTTTGTACATTCAAATTTAAAACATCATTTGACATCAAGAAAAAGCATTGACAACAATCTAATCCCTACAGTTCCTCTTGGCTTTCCTAAGCTCTTCCCGTAGTTCTTCCACTTCTTCCTTCAGCACATCATACAAGTTCTTTCTCTTCTCAAGTTCCCAAACACGATGACTGAGGGTTGCAATATTCTCCTTGCACTTCGCACACTAGGCCTGCAATAACTCTGCTCTCTCCCTCTGAGTTTCCACTTGCTTATGAAGAGACATGATGAGACCTTCCGGAGCTGGCTCTTCCTCATCGGATGAAATGTCTAATGAGTCCGGAGGTAGAGTGATCTTTCGGGACTCGGGCCATTCTCCTTCATACTCCTCGGGATCTTCTTCGTCGGAATCTCCTTGTCCGAGGTAGTGGTCCTCTTCGAATATGTGCCAATCATCATCGCTTGCTCGGTAGTGGAGGTTTGCCATCTTTAGGGAGGGAGAAGAAGCATCAATCATAAAGCAACACAAATGTAAGTAGTTTACATTTAAATCTCTTTACCAAACTCACACTCTAATGTCCACTCTAGGATGCCATTCCTTATAAATTTGTACTACTTGAAAGCGTGGCTCTGATACCACTCTGTAACACCCTGAATTTCTAATAAGACTGAATTTGAAGTTCCACAGGATATTTATACTTCACTTCGTACAATTTTACAAGGAATTTAAAACTTTTATACAACAATGATTACATCAACGCAGCGGAATTATAAATTACAACTTGTTACATGAATTAAACAACAACTTGAACATTTCTGTCACGCCCCACTTTCCAAAAAGAATACGGAATACAGATACGCGACAAAAGCCCAGCGAATGATTTTTATCATCCATAAGCTGTTCAAGAATCTTTACAATATATCACAGAAATAATCAGAGTCGGAAGCCAGAAAAATATCAACCAACATGCATAATTGAAATAAGATACCAACAAAAATTACATGAAACCAAATATAATAATCTTAAATAATCAAATTCTGAACGAGTCAAATATCCTGGGTCACATCGTCCAAATACAAACAAATATCCAAGTAAACAAGTACATTTTTATTCAGGTTCAAGCAACAAATATTAACAATAAATAAAGCAGAAACTCCAGCACTAATACATCATCTCGCCAATACCATCAAGCAGCCGACCATCCTGATCTGCAATTAGTAAATTTGCAAAAGAATGAAGAAGAAAAACAAGTACCCGTCAATTGCAAGTTACGGGCAACTTACAATGGAGGATACAAGCACATGGAGAAAACTAAACAAATCTAAATAGGAGCATAAACAGATCTAGCATGGTATACTAACATGTGTCAAGTGTTAAGTATCAGATAGTATGCAAACAGATATACAGATAGTATCAAGTAATGGTGTCACATAGTAGTGTCAGACAGATAACAGATAATCAGATAATCATATAATAGATAGCCAGGTACATATAACAGATTCAGATTTCAGATTCAGATTCAGATGTCATGTTCTTATAAGTCTTGTGTGATTACTATCTAGGTAGCACTTCATTCGCCCCAAAAACATAACACGTGGTTGCTACAACAAACAATTTTGCTTTAGATTTCGTAGGGGATCATATAGGGCCGTTTTCTCAAGGTTCATACAGATATCAGATAATCAGATCAGATAGATAGAACCTAGTGGTTCTCTTCTTCTCCACACCTTCTATAGGAAGTAATGTAGACACGGTCAGATAACAGATTCAGACAGACAGATAGAATCTAGTGGTTCTCTTCTTCCCTACACCTTCCTATAGGAAGTGATGTAGATAGGGTCAGATAGCAGATAATCATATGGGAAACACGGGCCCCCTTCTAAGTACACATTTCTATGCTTTCCCACTACTAGATCTTTCCCATAAATCCCAGCTTGATTAATTTTATTATGATCATCAAACAGGCATGAATGTGTACGGAATAATGTCAAATTAACATATATAATCAGTATTAGGTACAGGGAAACAAGTAAACATGCATAGAAGATATACAATCACATAACCGAGCGAAACATCGTATGTTCATATTCAGGACAGCATGACAGTACAGTACTAAAACAATGATTCCTGCTACTACAAACATCCAAATCTGGATCCTTCGATGGATCTGGAAAGCAGGCTTCCACACGAATCCAGCGAGTATAAATAAGTCATATAGTAATTCACAAGATCATAACTCAAAACAGATTTGAAAACAGAAAACATGTTCAGCCAGAAATCAGAAAAACGAATTCTCAGTCAGGAAAACTGCATCAAAACTTCTCAAATAAATTCAGGATAAATCTGGGGTATTCCCCTATTTGTCTAGAATTAAAATATAAAGTTTCATAATATTCCAGTAAAATTAGTTTTGTCATCAAAATTAAGAAAACATCAAGAAACGACACTTTGGAAAATCTTGAAGTCCCAACACTGCTGTACGAAAACTGAAGTATCTCGCAACCAGTGAAACGAAATCCATATCCACCAAAGGGAGGTGAAAATAGATAAAATATACTAAATTTCATATTTCACAAATATTTTTCATACAGTAAAAGGAATCATAGTAAAAATAAGGTCCTTTACAGATCAGCGAGCAAAATACAGCAAGTATAGATATCATAAACGAGCATGAAACAACACTTAAAACTCATCAATAAAATTCACCAAAATTCTGGGTAACCCCTAGATATGTTTAGAAAGATTGAACAAAGTTTTGGGTCAAAATAATATGTATAGCATGGTTCTTGAAAATAGTTTGTTATCAAAATTACCGAAAAACAGAATTTGGAAAAGATCGACACCTCTGTACTAAAACAGTCATAACTCAGTCATACGAAATCAAAATCAAGCAAGATCAGAGGGTTTTGAAAATAGACGAAATTATCTAAAACTCATTTCTTATACCGAAATTAAGATACTGACTTCAAGATAGTCCAAAACAGCAAACAAAACAGAACAGCGGCAAAATACAGATTTCTCACTTAAAAACAACATCAACATTGATTCAAGAAAATTTGATCCAAACACAACCAAACATGAAATCGAGTCTACCAAGTTTCTAAACATCATAAATTAGGGTATCTAACATGTCCACACCAAGTATTTCACACAGGTCTCAACCAAATCACGAATTCTCACAAAAAATCTCACATACATGATCCAAATCAAGAACGAGCAAATCCTAAGTTAATTCAAGTCAAGATTGGTGTCGTGAGTCATCTATGGTCAAGTTTTCACAATAAAGACAAAAACTATCAAGAAAAATACAAACAAGTGTCGTCACTAGACCCAACTACACTATAGGTTAACTTTTTGACTTGTATCAAACAAATGAATTGGAGTACAAGTTACTTGCCTTAAAGCGGGATGAAAAACGATGAACTCAAAAGTACGAGCAAATCCTACGAACGAAAAACCACGAACTCACGAACAATCCACACGCGCACTCGAGCACGCGCAAGAAAACCCCAAAAGCAAGAGAGCGCGAGACGGCGGACGGAGAGAGAGAACGGGAGAGATGATGCACGGCGCAATGGTAAGGGAAAAATATAATATGCAGCTGATCCAAGTCCTTGAACTTGGCTCCTAAGGGAAGTCGACTGAGCTGAAGGGAAGTCGACTATTGGATCTGTAAAGGAAGTCGACTGAGCTGAAGGGAAGTTGACTGAAGTAAGAGGATGGAATGTATCAGTGGTGGTATCAGTTTGAATGTAAATAAATGTAAATATGAGTGTTTGAGGGTCTTAAGTGTAAAAGTGCCACAGGTGCTTGTTTTTGTTTGGAGGATACCGATCCATATGGGTCCCACCCCTAACTGAATTCTGTTAGAGATGTTCACTATCAATTCCGTGCTTTGCACGTGTCCTGTACTTGTATAAAATTTGTAGGGGAAACCCATTATCGAATATGAATAGAATTTGGAATTTGTTCTTGTTCATCACTCTTCCTCTTCAATCTTGATCTCAAACTTGCAGGTCAATGGTGAGGAGACGTCCGTCGGCATTTATGCGCGCTGGTAGAGGACGAGCTGCAACAATGGTATCAGAGCCAGATCTGGACACGGCGATCGATCAAGAAGGAGATCTAGAGCTGGATCTCGAAGCTGAGAATCCCATAAGATCTGGAACTGGATTTCGATTTGGTTCTGGGCAGCGGGATCAGTTTGCGCGAGCGGCCACTGTTGACGGTGACGCTGCTCACAAGCAAACCAGCATCGAATCTAGGATCGACCGTATAGAGAGAGCTATAGAGAAGCTGTTGGAAGCCTCTCCACGGCGTCGACGATCTCGTCAAGATCAAGAAGCTAGCCGAAATGATTCTGAAGGCAGTGGAAGTATGAGTAGGTCGCCAGGTGTTCGAGATCGGCGAACTGAGCAGCGAGGAAAAGAAAAGGCTAGAGAACCTGCTCAGAACTACCAAGAGAACTTCAGAAGAAGACAGGGACTCAGGGAAAGTCGACAGAGTCCAGGTATATCCAGTACCTTCTTTCCAAAACATCTTAAGATAGATTTGCCTAGTTTTGATGGTTCGGGAGATGTCACAAATTGGGTGTACCATATGGAACACCACTTCCACACTCAAGGAGTGAGTTAGTACGAAAAATTGCCCTTCAGTATTTACTATTTGAAGGGGGAGGCATTACTATGGTGGAGATGGTATGAGCAACAAGAACATGGGGTAATTGATTGGGAAATGGCTAAGGAAGAATTGCTATTGCAATTTCGACCCTCTGAATTGGATGATCCAGAAGCTGCCTTGTATAAATTGCAGCAAAGTGGTACTGTTTTGGAGTACCATAAGGAGTTTCTCAAATATAGTCATTTGGTGAAGAATGCGTCCATGCCTTCTTTAGTGAGTTGCTATATCTCAGGGCTTAAGGGAGAATTAAGGAAGGAAGTGAAGTTGAAACATCCTCAAAGTGTATTGGAGGCCTATAGGGAAGCAATAGCCAAAGAATCTATCTTAGAAGATCACAAGAAGGTTTGGAAGAATGCTAGTTTTGCGAAGAATACTGCCAGTGCAGTTGTACCTTATCATCCTTATAAGACCAATGTGACACCAAATTATCCTCCTCCAAGAAAGACTCAGGTATCCACAACCTTACCCCTGAATTCCTCTCCAGTTGTTTCCAATAGAACAAGAGATCCACAGGTACTTCAATATATGAAAGAAAGGAGGGAGAAGGGACTTTGTTTTCATTGTGATGAAAAGTTTGTGAGAGGGCATAAGTGTGCGGGTAAAACTTTTATGCATATGATGGGTGCTTTTGAGGGTAGTACTTTCATGCAGATGATTGGTGCTTTTGAGGATGAGTTGGTGGAGTATGAGACTAAAGTGGAAGAAGATCATGGGGTTGAAGAAATGCCTAATATCCATTGTGAGAGAACGCAAAATTCTGAGTTAGCTGCTATTTCATTGAACACCTTGGCTGGGAGTACTGGACCTAGAACATTCCGAGTGTGTGGAACAATCAAAACCACCCCAGTGTGTGCATTAGTAGACTCAGGAGCTTCACACAACTTCATAGAGGAGAAATTAGTAAAAAAGATTCATCTTCCTGTTAATAGAGATATGCAGTTGGAAGTGACAGTACCAGGGGGAAAAATGCTGTATAGTGGAGGCCTGTGTGAAGGGGTAAAATTCCTGTGTCAAGGAGTAACTATTGAGGCTGATTTCTATGTGTTAGCAATGGATACTAGCCAGCTAGTTTTGGGAGCTCAGTGGATGGAAACCCTTGGAGATGTGGTTTGGAATATGAAGGAGAAGAGATTGAAGTTTTGTTCAGATGGCAAGGCTAAACAATTATTGGGTATACAGCCCAAGGAGATGGAAGTGACTACTGCTAAGGCTATGCAGAAGAGTCTCCATGCTATGCAAGGGGGTTGGCTTCTCTAATTGACAGGGGTTGCAATAAATGTTTCAACTGGTGAAGATGTTAAAACTTTTCCAACAGCTGTGCAGCCAGAGGTTCAACAGGTATTGAATAACTTTGGTGTAGTTTTCAAGGAAAATCTGGCATTGCCTCCACCTAGGCCTTGTGACCATAGCATACCCCTTGTTCCTGGTGCAAAACCTGTGAGTCAAAGACCCTATAGACATCCTTGGCATCAAAAGAATGAAATAGAAAGATTGGTTAAAGAGATGTTGCAGAGTGGAGTCATTAGGCCTAGCCATAGTTCCTATTCTTCCCCAGTGGTTATGGTAAAGAAGGCTGATGGTAGTTGGAGGATGTGTGTGGATTATAGGGGTTTAAATGATATTACTGTTAAGAATAAATACCCTATTCCTATTATTGATGAACTTCTAGATGAGCTGCAAGGGTCAACTATCTTTAGTAAGTTGGATCTTAAAAGTGGATATCACCAAATTAGGATGAGAGAGGAAGACATACACAAAACTGCTTTTCGGACACATGAGGGTCACTATGAGTATTTGGTAATGCCCTTTGGGTTGTCGAATGCACCAACAACCTTTCAGTCACTCATGAATGACCTTTTTAGACCATACCTAAGGCAGTTTGTATTGGTATTTTTTGATGATATACTGGTTTATAGTCCAAGCTTAGAATCTCATTGTCAGCATTTGAGTAAGGTGTTGGCTATTCTGCAAGATCACCAATTGTTTGCTAAAGCCAGTAAATGTTATTTTGGTGTGGAACAAGTTGAATACCTTGGTCATGTGGTCTCTTCAAGAGGAGTGGCAGTAGATCCCAGCAAGATAGCAGCTATTCAAGATTGGCCCAAGCCCAAAACCCTTAAAGCATTGAGAGGATTTTTAGGTTTAACTGGGTATTATAGGAAGTTTATAGCACACTATAGTACACTTACTTGGCCTTTGGTGAAGCTTACAAAAAAGGGGGCTTTTGAATGGACAGATGACTCCCAAAGATCCTTTGAAGAAGTGAAGAAGGACTTAACAACTCCTCCAGTACTGAGATTGCCAAATTTTTCTCTGCCCTTTGTCCTTGAGTGTGATGCTTGTGGCTCAGGTATAGGAGCTGTGTTAATGCAAGAAAATCATCCTATTGCTTTCTTGAGTCAACAACTGAAGGGAAAAGGAGATTACTGTCTACTTATGAGAAAGAAATGCTGTCAATTCTGTTAGTAGTACAAAAGTGGAGACAATATCTTTTGGGAAGGGAATTTATTATCAAGACTGATCATAAACCCCTCAAGCATTTACTAGAGCAGAGGTTGTATACTGAGGCTCAGCATGAGTGGTTAATCAAGTTACATGGGTATCAGTTTGTGGTAGAATATAAGAAGGGAAGGGACAATGTAGTTGCAGATGGACTTTCAAGGCAGTATGAGGATGAGGAAGGAACTTTATTCACTTACACAATTGTTCAACCTAAATGGTTACAACTGGTGCAACAAGAAGTCACTTCAAATCCCTTCTACCATGATATTCAGTTGAAGGTGGATGCTGGTGATGTCAATTATGGGCTAGTGAATGGGGTGTATTTTTATAAGGGTAGAGTTCTACTCAGTGCAGATTCTTCTTTGAGAGATTGGTTTTTATTTGATGCTCATTCAACTCCTCAGGGGGGTCATGTTGGCATGGACAAGGTTTGGCCTTCATTAAAGAAGGTGGTGTATTGGAAAGGAATGAAGAAAGATATGAAGAACTACATAAGGTCATGTGATACTTGTCAGAGGAATAAGTATATGAGCACCAATCCTGCAGGCCTTCTGCAACCTTTGCCCATTCCTGATAATGTTTGGAAAGATATTAGCATGGATTTTATTGAGGGTATGCCAAAGAGCCAAGGGTATACTGTGATCTTAGTGGTGATTGATAGATTGAGTAAGTTTGGCCATTTCCTACCTCTCAGTCATCCATTTACGGCAAAATCTGTGGCTCAGGTTATGTTTGCATAGGTGTTTAAGCTCTATGGGTTGCCCAAAAGTGTGGTGAGTGATAGGGACACTATTTTTACCAGTCAATTTTGGAATGAGCTACTGAAAGAGCAAGGTACGAAGCTGTGTTTGAGTACTGCCTTTCACCCACAATCTGATGGGCAAACAGAGGTTCTTAATAGAGTCCTAGAGACCTATCTCCGATGTTTTGCTGCTTACAAGCCTCAGGATTGGGTTAAATGGGTGCCTTGGGCTGAATTTTCCTATAATACAGATGTTCAAAGTGCTACCAAGGTTAGTCCATATCAAGCCTTGTATGGGAAAGCTCCACCCACAGTCTTGTCATATATACCTAACTCTGCCAAGGTTCAAGCTGTGGAGGAAGAATTGTTAAGTAGGGATGTAGCACTGCAATTGCTGAAGGATAATCTGCTGAAAGCTCAAGAAAGGATGAAGAGAAGAGCTGACATTCATTGTACTGAGAAAGAGTATGAAGTAGGAGACTGGGTATTTTTAAAACTTCAACCGTATAGGCAGGTCTCTGTGGGAGGACATAGAGTACATAAGCTTTCATCACTATACTATGGTCCTTACAAGGTGATAGAGAGGGTTGGGGCAGTGGCTTATAGGTTGTTATTACCTGCAGAAGCTAAGATCCATGATGTATTCCACATATCCCAATTAAAGAAGCACATTGGTACTTCTGTTGATCATACATCTTCTATTCCTGCTTATTATGTTGAGGTGGCTCCTAAACCTGTGAAGATCCTTGATAGAAGAATGGTACCCCGCAGGGGAATTGCAATTTCAGAAGTGCTGATTCAGTGGGATGGTGGGTCGGAGTTAGAAGGGACTTGGGAGAGCTATTGGGACATTTACTGGAGGTTTCCGGAGTTTCGGAGCTCCTTGGAAACTCCTTTTGATGGGGGAAGGATTGATCCAAGTCCTTGAACTTGGCTCCTAAGGGAAGTCGACTGAGCTGAAGGGAAGTTGACTATTGGATCTGTAAGGGAAGTCGACTGAGCTGAAGGGAAGTCGACTGAAGTAAGAGGATGGAATGTATCAGTGGTGGTATCAGTTTGAATGTAAATAAATGTAAATATGAGTGTTTGAGGGTCTTAAGTGTAAAAGTGCCACAGGTGCTTGTTTTTGGTTGGAGGATACCGATCCATATGGGTCCCACCTCTAACTGAATTCTGTTAGAGCTGTTCACTGTCAATTCCGTGCTTTGCACGTGTCCTGTACTTGTATAAAATCTGTAGGGGAAACCCATTATCGAATATGAATAGAATTTGGAATTTGTTCTTGTTCATCACTCTTCCTCTTCAATCTTGATCTCAAACTTGCAGGTCAATGGTGAGGAGACGTCCATCGGCGTTTATGCGCGCTGGTAGAGGACGAGCTGCAACAGCAGCACGGTTGAAATATATGTAGGAGTACATATGTATTAGGGTTTGAATAAAGGGGAGGTGCACACCTGGCAACTCCAGCAAAAAGGAACTGGTCGGGTTGGTTTTGGGGTAGAATTAGGGGATCGGATATTAAGGTAATAGGTGTAGTAATTAGGTAAGTATATAAAGTAAGGTAATAATTGTAAGGAATTAATCTGATGACATAATTGGTACAGGATTATATATATAGGTGGAGTATCCAGTATAGGTTAATAGGGTTAAGAAATTGGTAGTGGGTTTGGGTATTAATGAATATTTATAGTAGAATGGTTTTTGGGTGTTTAGGTGGGTATTGGGTATCTGTGTGAGTTTGGGTATGAAGATTCAAAATGTGATAGGGCACAAATGAATAAATTAAAATAAAAAAATGGAGATAAAAATAAATTTAACTGTGAGAGTCAAAAATAATAGCACGAGCAAAAAGAGACGAATCAAAAGACAGACAATGAATCAAGAACTCAAATTAAAAAAGACAAAACAATAAAATGAAAATATATTAAAACAAAAATCCAATATACGGTCCAAAAGAAATACAAGAGAAATACAACGAGAGAAATTACACCAAAATAAAAAATACACTAAAAAGTACCCAAAATAAAAAACAGGGGTTACAATCCGACCCACCTAACAGAAAGAATTTCGTCCTCGAAATTCAAAAAGAAGATACATAGGGTAACCCCAAAACAACCAAAAGACCAAGCAAAACAAAAACTACTCAAACAAATGGGGAAACTTCTGCTGAATCTCCTCCTCCAGCTCCCAAGTCAACTCACTAGGCGAGTGAGGATTCCAAGCAACACGAACCAACTTGATGACCTTTTTCTTAAGCACTTTCTCCCGCCGATCCACAATGGCAACTGGCGGAATCTCACAAGTCAAATCCGGCCGAACGGTCAACTCAGAGTAGTCGATCACGTGGCTTCATCTTGGATATTTCTCCTGAGTTGTGAGACATGGAAAATATCGTGCACTCCTGATAAAGATGGCAGCAATGCAAGACGATAGGCCACCTTGCCCACTCGCTCCATAATCTCAAACGGTCCAATAAACCTCGGGCTAAGCTTGACCCCGCCACCGAACCGAATGACACCGTGCCACGGCGATTCCTTAAGGAAAACATGGTCACCAACAACAAACTCCAAAGCCCTATGATGGACATCAGCCCACCGCTCCTGCCTATCCTGAGCTGCCTGCAAGTGCTTCCTGATCTGGACCACAACATCCACTGTCTTGGTGATCAATTCCGGACCAAACAACTTCCTCTCACCAATGTCATCCCAGCACACTGGCGATCTGCACTTCCGCCTATAGAGTGCCTCGAACAGAGCAGCTTGAATACTGGCTTGAAAGCTGTTGTTGTACGAGAACTCTACGTGATGCAAATGGTCCTCCCAAGACCCACCAAACTGAAGCATACATGACCTCAACATGTCCTCAAGAATCTGAATAGTCTACTCTGACTGTCCTTCTTTCTAGGGATGAAAATCTGTACTGTACTTTAATTTACTCCCCAAACTGTTCTGAAGACCTCCCAAAACTGAGATCTGAATCTCGTATCCCTGTCAGATACAATACTAACTGGAACCCCATGGAGTCTAACAATCTCTTGCATGTATCTCTCAGCAAGACTCTCAGTAGACTGACCGACATGAAAAGGAATGAAGTGAGCAGTCTTCGTCACACGGTCGACAATCACCCAAATAGCATTATGACCCTTAGGACTCCTCGACAAAGCGGTCACAAAATCCATAGTGATATGTTCCCACTTCTACTCTGGAATAGGATGCGGTTGAAGAAGTCCAGTGGTTCTCTGATGCTCTGCCTTAACCTGCTGACAGATCAAACACTTGGCCACAAACCGAGCAATAGCCCCTTTCATACCATGCCAGCAGAAATGAAGCTTCAAATCCCGATACATCTTAGTACTTCCAGGATGGATAGAATACGAAGACTGATGAGCTTCTTCAAGCAACCTCTGACGAACTTCACCCTTAGGGACACACAACTGGGAACCAAAACGAAGCGAACCATCGGCATGAATAACCATGTCTGTCCTAGACCCAGACTCAACCTCAGCTCGAAAACCCTGCAACTACGCATCACTAGCTTGCACGTCTTTAATCTAGAGACGACTGCAGCTAGAGCGCCAAACAACTCCGACCAGAACTCGGCAATACAACATCCAGCTCCAACCTCCTCATCTGCTCAATGAGATCACTCTGCTGAGTAAGAAACATACCTGCTGGTCTCCTGCTCAAAGCATCAGGCACCAAGCTTACTTTACCAGGATGGTATTACAAACTGATGTCATAATTGGCCATAAGTTCCAACCAACGCCTTTGTCTCGTGTTCAACTCCTTCTGGGTAAAGACGTACCTGAGACTTTTGTGATCTGTAAAGATCTCCACTCGGTCCCCAAGTAAATAATGTCTCCACAGCTTCAAAGCAAAAATCACTACCGCTAACTCCAAGTCATGAGTAGGATCGTTCTTCTCATGCGGCCTCAACTACCACGATGCATACGCAACAACACGGCCCTTTTGCATAAGAACTGCTCCAAGACCCTTACCAGAAGCATCACAGTGAACTACAAATCCGCCTGAACCATCTGGAATAGTCAACACAGGTGCTGACGTCAATCTGTTCTTCAACTCAACAAAAGCCTCATTGCACTCATCAGACCAACAAAACTTATGATCCTTCCCAGTCAATTAAGTCAACGGTCCTGCTATCTTCAAAAAATCTTGGACGAACTTCCGATAATAGCCAGCCAAACCAAAAAAACTCTTGACCTTTGAAATTGACTTGGGAATAGGCCAATCCTTCACAGCCTCAATCTTGGCCAGATCTACAGAAATACCATCACCAGAAATAATGTGCCCCAAGAAAGAAACCATGTCGACCCAAAACTCGCACTTGCTAAGTTTTCCATAGAGCTGATTCTCTCTCAAAGTCTGCAGAACCACTCTAAGATGCTCAGCATGATCTTTCCGATTCCGAAAGTGCACCAAAATATCATCAATGAAGACCACCACCAATCTATCCAAGAACTGAGAGAAAACCTGATTCATGAATACAGCCGGCGCGTTCGTAACTCCGAACGGCATCACAAGATACTCATAGTGCCCATATCTAGTCCTGAAAGTAGTCTTCTGTATATCAGCAGCCCTCACCTTAACTTGGTGATATCCAGAACGAAGATCCAACTTCGAGAAAATAGTAGCCCCACTCAACTGATCAAACAAATCATCTATCCTGGGCAACGGATACCAATTCTTCACAGTAACTCTGTTCAGTTCCCAATAATCCATGCACAGTCGACGACTACCATCCTTCTTGTCAACAAAAAGGACTGAAGCACACCAAGGTGAAACACTAGGTCTGATGAAACCCAAATCAAGCAACTGCTGAATCTGCACCTTAAGCTCTACCAGCTCAATCGGTGCCATCCTGTACGGACTTTTTGATATCGGCGTTGTTCCAGGCTGAACATCAATACCGAATTCCACTTCCCTATCAGGGGGTAAGCCAAGCAACTCATCTTGAAAAACAACCAAGAAATCCCGAACTACTAGAGGCACAGCCTCACAGCCCGAGTGCAATTCCATCGCACAATCTACCTGTTCAACTGCAGTCTTTGCTCGGCCAAGGAAGGACTCCCCGGCATGGAACTCAAATTCTACTCGATCTGGAGTTCTGAAGACAACCTTCTTGGCACGGCGGTCAATAATGGCATGGGCTTCCCCCAACCAATCCATACCCAGAATAACGTCGAATCCCGAATTTTCAATTATAATCAGGTTGGCTTTGAAATTTGCATCCCCAATAACCACGGAACATTGCCTGCACTTCCGGGAACAAATGACAACTCCACCACCTGTCACAATGTTCCAAGCCTCTGACATATTGCTGCATTCTAACTAATGGCGAGCGACAAATCGAAAGGAGACAAAAGAATGGGTTGCCCCAGAATCAAAAAGAACATGGGCAGGAAAAGAGCAAACAAGGATGATACCTAAAAGGAATCAAAGATAAGGAGAAAGCATAGACAATCAAGGGTGAGGGAAAAACAATAATGTAGGAAAATAACAAAAGGAAGCAAAGCAAGACTAAAGGAAATAAACAAAAGGAACAAAACAACAAAACAAGATATACCTGCCACAACTCCTTCAGCGGTCCCAGCATCTATAGCAGTCAAGTTGAAAGCTTGACCTCTCCTTGGAACAGCGGTCCTCTGACCGACAATCTGGCACTGAGGAGGAAGCAGTGGTCTAACTGGACCACGATCTGGAGCTGCCTGCTAAACAGGACCCCTGGCTAGAAGAGCCAACTGCTGCAGCGGTTTTGGACAAACTCGCACTGTATGATCAGTAGAGCCACACCTAAAGCATTGGCGAGAGGCACGAAAACAGTTCTTACGTTCATGCCTAGACACCTGGCAGAAGTTGCAAAAACCACCCCTCGAAAACCCAGCAGAAGGGTACGGAGCTGCCCTGATAGGACGGGCGGGAACAGGCCTCCGAGCAGGACCACTAGAAGGCCTAACAACAGCAGCAGGAACAATCTGCTGAGAATAAGACGAACCATCACGAGCCTGCTCCTGAGCTCGGGCTGCCTCAAGAGCCTCAGCATAAGAACGTGGACGAAGAGAGACGAGATGCCTCTTGATATTCTGCTCAAGCCCATTTGTGAATCTACGAGCCCTATCCTCTTCGATTGCCATAAGAACAGCAGCGAAGCGGCTAAATCTAGTAAACTCAGCTGCGTACTCATCCACTGACCTGGAACCCTGTTGCAAGAAAGTCCATGTTACAACCTTGCCTGAACAATTATGTAACAAATCTCAAAATTGAATGATGACTTAACCTGTTTTAGGGCCAGGAATTGCTGTTCCATCTCAACTCGAGTACTACTGGGAAGAACTTCTCCAAGAATCTCCGAGTAAAAGTAGCTCAAGCAATAGGCCTCTCAAGATGCTCAGACTCGGTCATCCACCAGATATGAGCCAAATCTACCAGCTGGATGGAAACAACGTCCACTCGATCAGCCTCGACAACACGAGCCGCTAACAACAAGAGCTAAGTCCAGATCAACCACTGTTTAGCCTCTAAAGGCATCCCAGTACCAGAAAAATGGTTAGGATGTAGCATCATAAAATCTGTAACTGTCCCTGGACGAGGCGGAAGATTTGCCTGCACAGGCACAACAGGAGGCGGAACCCGGGCAGCTTCAAGAGTAGCCATCACAAGATCATTGTGGTTTTGCTGCTGATTAATCAGCAGCTCAAGCACAGCAGTGACAGCCTCAATCGGATCAACCTATGACTGAGACGTAGAACCTCTGTGAGCCATAGTCTGCACAAAACAAAAAATTATTAGCATCCAGAATCAGAGTTGGTATAAATTTTATTTATGTATGCATGGTTGGTGAAATGTTGTGCAGATTCCAGTTCGAGCCAAGCTTGTCTAATATATTAGGCAACTAATACATTAGCCAAACCTGGCTCTGATACAACTAAAAACTCTGTCACGCCCCGCTTTTCAAAAAGAATACGGAATACGGATATGCGACAAAAGCCCAGCGAATAATTTTCATCATCCATAAACTGTTCAAGAATCTTTACAACATATCACAGAAATAATCAGAGTCAGAAGCCAGAAAAATATCAACCAACTTGCATAATTGAAACAAGATACCAACAGAAATTACTTGAAACCAAATATAATAATCTCAAATAATCAAATTCGGAAGGAGTCAAATACCCTGGGTCACATCGCCCAAATACAAATAAATATCCAAGTAAACAAGTACATTTTTACTCAAGTTCAAACAACAAATAATAATAATAAATAAAGCAGAAACTCCAGCACTAATACATTATCTCGCCAATACCATCTGGCAGCCGAATATCCTGATCTGCAATTAGTACATTTGCAGGAGAAGGAAGAAGAAAAATAAGTACCCGTCAAAATGCAAGTTACGGGCTACTTATAATGCAGGATACAAGCACATGGAGAAAACTAAACAAATCTAAATAGGAGCATAAACAGATCTAGCATGGTATACTAACATGTGTCAAGTGTTAAGTATCAGATAGTATGCAAACAGATATACAGATAGTGTCAAGTAATGGTGTCACATGGTAGTATCAGACAGATAACAGATAATCAGATAATCAGATAACAGATAGCCAGGTACATATAACAGATTCAGATTTCAGATTCAAATTCAAATGTCATGTTCTTATAAGTCTTGTGTGATTATTATCTAGGTAGCATTTCATGCGCCCCAAAAACATAACACATAGTTGCTACAACAAAAAATTTCGCTTTACATTTCGTAGGGGATCATATAGGGCCATGTACTCATGGTTCAGACAGATATCAGATAATCAGATCAGACAGATAGAACCTAGTGGTTCTCTTCTTGTCTACACCTTCTATAGGAAGTAATGTAGACACGGTCAGATAACAAATTCAGACAGAAAGATAGAACCTAGTGGTTCTCTTCTACCCTACACCTTCCTATAGGAAGTAATATAGACAGGGTCAGATAACAGATAATCATATGGAAAACACGGGCTCCCTTCTATGTACACATTTCTATGCTTTCCCACTACTAGATCTTTCCCATAAACTCCGGCTTGATTACTTTTATTATGGTCATCAAACAGGCATGAATGTGTACGGAATAATGCCAAATTAACATGGTATAATCAGTATTAGGTACAGGGAAACAAGTAAACATGCATAGATGATATACAGTCACATAACCGAGCGAAACAGTGTATGTTCATATTCAGGACAGCATGACAGTACAGTACTAAAACAATGATTCCTGCTACTACAAAAATCCAAATCTGGATCCATCGATGGATCTGGAAAGTAGGCTTCCACACAAATTCATCGAGTATAAATAAGTCATATAGTAATTGACAACATCATAATTCAAAACAGATTTGAAAACAGAAAACATGTTCAGCCAGAATTCAGGACAACAAATTCTCAGTCAGGAAAACTGCATCAAAACTTCTCAAATAAATTCAGGATAAATCTGGGGTATTCCCCTATATGTCTAGAATCAAAATATATAGTTTCATAATATTCCAGTAAAATTAGTTTGGTCATCCAAATTAAGAAAACATCAAGAAACGATACTTTGAAAAATCTGGAAGTCCCAACACTGCTGTACGAAAACTGAAGTATCTCTCAACCAGTAAAACGAAATCCAAATCCGCCAAAACGAGGTGAAAATAGATAAAATATACTAACTTTCACATTTCACAAATATTTTTCATACAGTAAAAGGAATCATAGTGAAAATAAGGTCCTTTACAGATCAGCGAGCAAAATACTACAAGTATAGATATCATAAACGAGCATGAAAAAACCCATAAAACTCATCAATAAAATTCACCAAAATTCTAGGTAATCCCTAGATATGTTTAGAAAGACTGACCAAAGTTTTGGGTCAAAATAATATGTATAACATGGTTCTTGAAAATAGTTTGTTATCAAAATTACCGTAAAACAGAATCTAGAAAAGATCGACACCTCTGTACTAAAACAGTTATAACTCAGTCATACGAAATCAAAATCAAGTAAGGTCAAAGGGGTTTGAAAATAGACGAACTTATCTAAAACTCATGTTTTATAACAAAATTAAGATACTGACTTCAGAATAGTCCAAAACAGCAAACAAAATAGAACAATGGCAAAATACAGATTTCTCACTTAAAAACAACATCAACATAGATTCAAAAAAATTTGATCCGAACACAACCAAACATGAAATCGAGTTTACCAAGTGTCTAAACATCATAAATTAGGGTATCTAACATGTCCACACCAAGTATTTCACACGGGTCTCAACCAAATCAGGAATTCTCACAAAAAATCTCACATACATGATCCAAATCAAGAACGGATAAATCCTAAGTTAATTCATGTCAAGATTGGTGTCGTAAGTCATATATGGTCGAGTTTTCATAATAGAGACAAAATCCATCAAGAAAAACACAAACAAGAGTCGTCTCTAGACCCAACTACACTATAGGTGAACTTTTTGACTTGTATCAAACAAATGAATTGGAGTACAAGTTACTTGCCTTAAATCGAGATGAAGAACGATGAACTCAAAAGTAGGAGCAAATCCCACGAACGAAAATCCACGAACTCACGAACGATCCACACGCGCACTCGAGCAGGCGTAAGAAAATTCCAAGAGCAAGAGAGCGCGAGACGGCGGATGGAGAAAAAGAACGGGAGAGATGAAGCACGGCACAATGGTAAGGAAAAAATATAATATGCAGCAAGGTTGAAATATATATAGGAGTACATATGTATTAGGGTTTGAATAAAGGGGAGGTGCACACCTGGCGGCTCCAGCAGAAAGGAACTGGTCGGGTTGGTTTTTGGGTAGAATTAGGGGATCGGATATTAAGGTAATAGGTGTAGTAATTAGGTAAGTATATAAAGTAAGGTAATAATTGTAAGGAATTAATCTGATGACATAATTGGTACAGGATTATATATATAGGTGGAGTATCCAGTATAGGTTAATAGGGTTAAGAAATTGGTAGTGGGTTTGGGTATTAATGAATATTTATAGTAGAATGGTTTTTGGGTGTTTAGGTGGGTATTGGGTATATGTGTGAGTTTGGGTATGAAGATCCAAAATGTGATAGGGCACAAATAAATGAATTAAAATAATAAAATGGAGATAAAAATAAATTTAACAGTGAGAGTCAAAAATAATGGCGCGAGCAAAAAGAGACGAATCAAAAGACGGACAATGAATCAATAACTCAAATAAAAGAAGACAAAATAATAAAATGACAATATATTAAAACAAAAATCCAATATACGGTCCAAAAGAAATACAAGAGGAAAACAACGAGAGAAATTACACCAAAATGAAAAATACACTCAAAAATTCCCAAAATGAAAAACAGGGGTTACAATTTCTTCAAGCAACATTTATTCTTTAGTTTTGTCAATCACTTTATCCTGCATA
Source organism: Hemerocallis citrina (assembly GCA_017893485.1). Classification (NCBI taxonomy): domain Eukaryota; kingdom Viridiplantae; phylum Streptophyta; class Magnoliopsida; order Asparagales; family Asphodelaceae; genus Hemerocallis; species Hemerocallis citrina. Next base: position 425,940,235 of record CM030358.1, on the reverse strand, counting down.
GAAACTGTGGGCAAGTCAGTTGCATACAACTGACGCTAGGATATAATCTGACGCTAGGATATAATACATCAATTTCTCTTACTTAGAAAGCACACACTTGTCACAAACATAGCTAAGGGGGACTATCCTATTGATGTAGTATGTGATTGTGCACTTAGTCTTCAATGTAGTTATTTATATTAGATGACACTAATGCGCACTTGTTCGGATTCAATGCATGTCATACTACATAGGTCCGAGGGCAAGCCCTTAATCGTTCTTCATCTTGTAGGGTTGATTCCCTCTCCATGAGTTAAACTACTACGGTAAGTATGGTAAGTATCCTAGGTGTACTATGAGTTACGAGCCCATATCTAGACATCCTGGAGAGAGTCACACGCACTGACATGACGCATCATGTAGGCATTCTATGGACAATTCGCCTCCGCCATGGAACGATGACACTACGTAGTCACTGAGCACCCCACAAGCGTCGCCAACGGTACGATATCCTGGAGAAGTATCAACGCCCTGACATGACGCATCATGTGGACATCCTGTGAACAATCTCACACCGTAGATCCGAGGTCCTCATACTTATGTTTTTCTCTTACTTCTATCACATCTCCACTATATGTATAATCCTTAGATAATTGAATCGTGAATAAAAATCAATACTCTAGAATTAGCGTTACATCTACATTGGTCTTAAACATCAATCATTAACCATGACCCAAACTTGATCTTTATTTATCACATTTCTCTTTCAAAATTTCATTCATGCCGATGTGAGGACTTAGCTAAAACTCTAGTCTAAATTCTCTTTTCATGTACATTAAAATGAGAGTATTCATATTCACAAATTTCATATTTCATCATATTTCTTTTACTTCATTTTCTATACACAAATTTCATAATTTTGAACAACAATCTCATATTTAATCCCACTTAATTTTTCCATGCCAAATCTCTTTTTAGAAATCTATACAAAATTTCTCTATATTCAAAAAATGTTTGTTGTCGTTAATTACAAAAAAAAGAAATCATATTCTAAGAAGTTTTATTAATCTCTTTTTCCCAAAAATTTCTTCTAATTCTCATTATAATAAGTCAAAATATTGTAGAAAAATTTTCATGAAGCTAGGTATTTTTCTAAGATTCCTAATAATTTTTCTCAATTTTTAAACACTTCAAATTTCTCAAAAGAATCAAAAAAAATAATAAAAAATCAAAAATTTTAAAATAGTGGCAACAGCCGGATTCGAACCCACGCACAAACCCCCTCCTGTGAACAGTGACTGTCTTAAGTCGCACTTGAGAACCAAAAAGTCCAAGAGCGACTACTGTCAAATGGGAAACTTATTTTATACTTGAGTTTTGGACTTCGGGTTTGAGTAAAAATCGGATTTCAGAAAAATAAAGTCTCTGGAGAGACTCGAACCCAAGACCAAACCCTCCGCTGTGCTACAGTAACACGACTAAAGCGCACCCATTGACCACTAAGGTCTGAGTGACTAACCAATATGAACTGAGTTGAGTTATTTAATAAATTTTCACAATTCTTAGTCTTTTTAATTTTCTTCTCCTCTATTTTTGTATCATAAAAATTTTCCAGAATCTCAGTCTTAGAAATTTACAGCATAACAGTAATTTAAAAGTCATTATTTTGAATTAAAAGTGAATTCTCTTCCCAATTTATATTTTAAGTCTACAATTTCGACTTTGAAAATGCAACAATAATTTCTTCACAATTAGGCAATACAAATTTTCACAAAAAGCATTTTCTTACTTTCTTTTATTCCTACAAGAATTCTAGAACATATTTTCTTTTGTCACATTAATATTGCACTAATTAAAAACAACACATCAATAGTTCAATTACCCAACTAGTCATTCACAAGCAAATTTCCTTAATCTAGCATGGTTCACAAAATACACATTATATGGCAACATGACAATTTCTATTTTAATAATCACAATTCTACCAATTATCAACCAATTCATCAAGAATTCATCTCATTTTTAACTAGTCTCTTTTTAATAATCATATGGCAAAATTAACTAGTTTCTCTTAGCATATTCATCAATTCAATTCCTAGCATGGTATCTACATTAGAAGTAGAGAAATTACCCACCTTAAATGAAGAAACAAAGAAAACTCCTAGAGAAACTCCTTGAACATATGATCCTCTCTTAGTTGTGAGCCTTCTCCTCCTTGCTTGTGCACACCAAGAGCCATCTCCTTCTTGAACTAAGCAATCTGAGCTCCCTCCTCTTTTAGTGTAGGCCGGCCTCCAATGGTGAAAGGGAACACACAAAATGCACAACTCTGAATCTTTTCCCCACACAAATTTCTACAACTCTTTCTTTTCTTCTCACTCTTTACAAATTTCTAATGGTGCAAAGAGATGAATGGTTGGGGGGGTGGGGGGGGGGGGGGGGGGGGGGGGGGAGCTATTTATACACTACTCAAGGCTAAATGAAGGGTGGAGATGCATTTAGATGAGTTAAAATGAGAGACTAGGATGCATTTAGGAGTTAGAATAACTACCCATGATCACACAACCACCTCTCCATCTCTCCACTCACTCCATCTCCTCTTGAAATATGGCCAGTCACCCATATGCTCCATTGCACGTGCATGTGCAATGTATGTGTCTCTCCATGCACACCTAGTTACTAAACATGTGTTATTTATTTATTTGTTACAGAAACAAGTCTACCGTACAAGTTGTCTAATTTAAATGGGAATAAACTAATGGGCTTATTTTAGTGGGCTAAGAATCCATGGGCTCTTAATTTATTTAATTAATTTAATTAGTGTGGACTAGAATTAAACAATTAGGACTTTAAGAATTAATAATAGATACTAATAGGTTTTTTTTATATATAAAAGAGAAGAAATAAAATACTTGTTCATGACATAAAAATAAATAATTTTTAAGGAAAAATGTACATAAATTTGTACGTGAAAAAAACGTGAAATCAAACAAAACTTATATTTAATTATAAATGAAAACTTAGGATGTTACATGGGTCTTCCTGTTCCTCCGACCAGGTTGACCTGTGACATCCTTCTCTTTGCATAGTTTTAGGTTGGTGATTGCTTGTTTGTCGACTCCTGTTAGGCAACTTGGAGGGCTTAGAGGATTTCTTCCTTGAAGTCTCGGAATTCGGCCCTAGTGATTGGTACCACCTCTTTTCTGTGGTGCTTAGGAGCATGTCCTTACTGAAGTTCGGCTTCTATGGTTTCTTCACCCCCTGGAGAGGGTGACCGTCGGGACTTTTATTGGCGAAGAGAAGGACCTCATCTCTGGTACACTTTTTCTAAGAATTAACGGAGATCCTTCCCTTGTTGTCGGTTGTTGATGACGACATGGAGACCAGGTGGAGTCAGGGGCACTACAGGGGGCACCGTGAAAAAGGAGGCAGTGTAGATGGAGAAACAGTCCTCAATCAGGTGAGGTTCGAGGCAAGGTTCAAAGCAGTGTTCGAAGTGACGTTGTCAGGAGTCCGCAAATGCATCCTTGCAGGGGAAGGAAGGGGGGCAGCCAGGGTGGACAGAGGGCCTGCGGCGACGGACATGGAGGTTGCCTAAGAGGAAGAAGAGGAAGAAAAGGGTCAGCTAGACGGCTAGCGGTCATTAACTTCTTTCCTTTGGGGGACATGGCTGGAAAAAAAATGGTTTTTTCTTCGGTAAGATATGATCGAAGAGTTTGATCTGCTTTTTTTCCACGGACGGAGTAAATCTATTCTGCTTATTTTCTGTGGGAGAAAATAGATAGATGATTTCTCTTAATGGAGAAGCAAGAGACAGAACCTTTGACCAGATCCAAGTTCGTCATGGTTGACTGCTCATTCTTCTTGGTTTCAGACTGCTCGAAGCATTGCTGGCAAACTTTCATGAAGCCTAAAATACCGGGGTTGGCCCCGACTATAGACCCTCTGATGACCAAGTAAGTAACTCGGAATAATATGAGTTTTAGTCACGAAAATATCTGTTACCTGAGCATGGTGGAGGTGGAGGTATTTATAGCCTTGGGGCCAGCTTCAAGATATAGACGTTTAATAGGGCATCTTCTCCCGATTCCCTTCGTGAAGAGATAAAGTTAGTTTATCTTCTCTTCATGAAGAGATAGAGTTAGTTGTTCTTCTCTTGTTGAAAGGATAGTGTCGGTCTCTTCTCATGTTGAAAGGAGAGTCGGTTACCCTTCTCTTGGTGTAAGGATAGAGTTTGTTACTATTTTAAGGTTTTGAATGACAACCCTAACAGGCTGAAACCCCCCTCATGCTTAGGCTGTAATTGATGGCTGGCATGGCTGAGTTGATGGGGCTGGAAGTAGCCCAAGTTCCTCTAGTGGGCCTGCAGATGTTGTGAAATTACCGTTCTACCTCTAGGAGTTTGGAGATGTGTTCCCTTAATCGTACGACCCTTATTTATTGTGATTTTTACCAATATGAGTACTATTTTTCTTATATGTATTTTTTTTTGAAGTACTGACTTTTATTTAAAAAGTACAAATTCTGATTAATATATTTTTCTTAAAATGTTCTTTTTACTTTTAATTTTTCTTCTAATAAAAGAAGTATTAATTGTCGGATGCTGATGGATTTAATGTTTTTCCTTTTCTTTTGGCATTCAATGGATTTAATGTTTGTAAAAAGTTAAAGAGGCTAAAAAAATTAATCTCATAAACTACTGAGCAACTTAAAATAGCGTTAAAATGAGTATGGCGTGCTATTTTTTCCCCCCTCCGTAAGTGGTAATATTGTTTGTTATTGTGTTCCTAAATTCACACAACTTTATTTATAAAAGGAGTGAGCTTTCTTTTTGTCTATGAGGAATGTAGGATTCTTTGGAATAATGAAACCCTGATAATGTGATGAAAGGGATTCACATTGCCGAAAAGCCTTTAATAATATCTTTGGTACAACATACATGTATATTACATTCATGAGCAGTGGCAGAGGGAGGAAGAGAGGAGGGGGGACATTTGAGACCCCAAAAATTTTGTAAAACCTCTTAATATAGACCAAAATTTTTATTTGGCCCCCCTTCCAGTTAAAAAAAATTTGGGACCCCAAATCTAATCCACCTCTTATTAAAGGCTCAATTATGTCGATGCCGGGGAAAAAAAATTTGGGACCCCCATTTGGATTCGTCTGGCTCCGCCACTGTTCATGAGAATCTTATGTTGCTGTGCTTGGTATCGTACATTACCTTCCTAAAACATGTGTTATGCTTACCAAAATACCCTTTCGGTGGTAAAGAGAGGAAGTGAACGGCAGCAAGAGTGGTAGAGGGAATGGTGGCTGTAGTCGTGGAGGCAGTGATGGCGATGTGATGGACGATGGCAGTGGACGATAGTGCATTGAAGGCATGAATGGTGGGTTGTTATTGGACAATTTGGGTAAGTGTTTTGCTCAAAGAACGAAGTGACAGAACTCGCTGGGATCCAAATAAAACTCAACAGAATCGCATAGCTAATCTCAATGAAACCTATTGAGTACACGACCAATTCAACTTGAATTTCTTCGTTTTCTCAAATTATGACTAACTCTCAAGCTGGAACATACATTCTCAGTTTTCAGAATACATTTGCTTGACATCAATATCAGACATCCAAATGATCCTCTCATATTACACTTGTATGTAACAAACAAGCTCAAAATTGCCAACTACCGCCAGAGAAAAAGACAACTCGGCCGTAATTAGCTTACTAGCGAACGGCCGCCTCCACGCAATCTCATCAGCCACCCTCACAGTGAGAGATCCAATCGTAGAGCGAGAAACAAGTCATCTCCAGAAAGTAGAGAAAGTAGACCGCAACAGCCATTGCTCTCGATCGTATGGTGATTACGCTTTGGGGGCATATAAAAATTGAAGAGAACTGCATCTTATATAGGTCACTTAATTTCCATGATTGGAATGTGAGGTTTTGTTGACAATTAGCCGTTTTATATTATTACTCTGGTTAGGTGGTTAAGTTATTACGTATAATTGTTGGACTTTATGTCTCAACAAGCACGATACATTGCATTTGGAATTGTATGTCTTTCTTTATCCAACCATCAATCAGAATCTCTAATTAAAGAAATCAATTGCAAATTAGCAAGAAAAACATGATCAAATTCTGTTTAAAAAGGACAAAAAATAGAGTTTTGTCATTATCCAATATAATTAATCTAGGAAGCATACTGTTTCATCATATATTAAACTAAGTGAAAGATGTTGGATATATTGGTATACTCTCATTATATGCATAATATTATTTAATAATAATATTTTATGAGTAACACATAAGTTGTACGTACTATTTTTATCGAGTCAGTGTTGAGTGGTCCTAGAGCCAAATACTCAACACCTAATTTTTATCCTATAAATGCTGGTTTGAGATAGTTATCTATGTATTCCAATATTGATACCTAAGGTATAATATTTCAAGCAGTAGTATATTAACCCTAACATTTCTTCATAATAGTTAACAATCTTGAGATATTAAAATCAATTTTATTGTGAGATTAATAAAAGAGAGAGATTATTGAATTTCAATGTTGTCGAGATCTCTGTGCGAGAGATCTCTATTCTTCGGGATCTCGCGACCGCCGTCGTACAGCGCGGCCTACAGTCTCCCTGTCTCGCCGCCACTTCATCTCCTTCTTTGTTTGGTGTTTGGTATTGGTGTTCGGCCTTGGGTTTGGTGGTTGGGTTCAATGTTTGTTGTTTGGTTTGGTTGTGGATCCAAACCGACCTGACCCGTTTTGTGTGGGCATGCTTGCTAGATCCGAGCCAGACCTATAACGCCCCGTACCCGCTTAGCTCTATACACGCCAACGTAGGCGTATATGTACTAATAGCCTAAAAACAAAATCTAACTACGGCCCCACCACAAGACATAGCCTCACCAAAAGAGCTAGCTTAATGGGTCACTACAAGACTAACAGTCTTTACCGACGTTTTCTTGCACATTTACCGGCGTTTATAAACCCCGCTGTAGATATCACCGGCGTTTTATAAATCGCCGGTGCAAGTGTCGCTGAATCGTGTGTCGTTGTAGCTTAGGGACATTTACCGGCGTTTTTTACGGCCGCCGGTGTAAGTTAAAACTACACCAGCGGCCGTAAAAACACCGGTGAATGTGTGGGTACCATTTTCGGCCATCACCTACACCGGTGTTTTTAAAACACTGGTATAGACTGCCAAATTCTTGCTGAAAGCTACACCGGCGCTTGTAAAAACGCCGGTGTAGCTATATTTTTTTTTTAAAAAAAAATTTGAAAAAAATAGAAAAAAAAAACACAATTCAGCACTCTTATAATCAAAACCAAATGCAAGAGACCCATTATAATATATATGAATAATATATATGAATGAAGCATAATAGTATAATATCATCAAATTGTAATATCATAAACATAATAATGTGATCTCACCACATTCATAACCAAAATATAGAGTTCAAAATATTGAGTTACAAAGAGTGAAAAAGATTATTTTCACTGTCAAGATACTAACTGAGATGAAACTTATACTTTTATAATACTCATGAAATAACTGTCAATTGAAACCACAACATAAGTTCAAACAGGATTATTTCATCACTAGTCACTCCTCTGTAAATCATAGTATGCAACTTCAGTTACATAATCCATCTCATCATCACTTAAAACCAATGAGAAAGAAAAATCTCATTTTAAAACCCAAGCAACAAGCATGAACATTATCTTAGAAAATGATACTCATCTAGACATCATGATGTAATTGTATATAAAGTTTAGATAAAAAAATTTCCATCACTAGTCACTCCTATATAAAAAAATTATAGTGTGCAACTTCAGATACATTATCCATCTCATCTCCAAATTCAGACAAAAAAGCAACTCGTGAAACCAAATTTCTAGACAAATCATTGCTCAGTTCTAGACAAAACAGCCCCAAACAATGAAAATACATTTGGGGCATTTTCCAGCGAAAGAGATAAAACTAGTTTGATCCCGTATTAATCTTTCTCACAATACTTTCAGTAAAATATAATCGGGTTCGATGGGCATAAAGATAAAAGCCGATTCTTCAAACTCATCCACTGAATGTGGTTAAACCAACTGAACATGAAGCAACTGAACATGAAGGCAATTTAACTGAGACCAAAAATTTATAATCATTATCAGTGCCCAACCTAATTATAAACATCAGTGTTACAATTTATAAGATATAATAATGTGCTCCTTCTAATCTTTTCTTTCCCTTACTAAATTTTGATGCATTGGATTCTTTTCAGCTAAGCAATATGTCAATTGTCCTAAACAATGAGCTCACTGACTAGGTAAGACTTCACATCACGGATGCTTCTAAAAGCTTCCTCTAGTGTCTCCATGCAAAATAGTCAAAAATTCACTTCTTGCCTTAAATTTCTTGAAGTCAACTTCTAACAATCACAATTCAAAAAACTTCAAAACCAAAAGTCGATCACATATGACTTAGATGATAAAGATCTAATCTCACCTAAAGACCAAATATATATTTACCCAAACATCAAGATCTCAGTTTATAATAACATGTCAACAAAGAAGGCTTCCATCTTGCAATTTCTTACCATATAGCTTCACATGCTTCCCAAGATTCTCAACTTTAACCTCCAATATATGCCATTAATCAAATGATAAAGACAAAGAGGAAAAATGGCAATAAAAGAAATGACCAATATATTTCATTAATCTGAATTATAAGCACAATACAGAAAAACAAACAGCTATCTGTGCACATCCAGTCACAGATAAATTACAAAACACTGCCATATGTTTTCAAAACTTCCTTTACTAAGCGCAACTCCCATGAACTATTCTAGTTTTAAAGAAAAATCACACGATTTTCATAGTTCGATTAATGCCCATCAATCTATATACACTCTTAAAAGTGCCAATCAAGGTACTATGTTCCGAAAGGTAGTTTTCCAAAAGATCAAACTGAAAGTTTGCGGAGTTCCTCATAATAGAATTTCCTACAGGTTAATGCAAAATTTTAAAACAATTCAAGTTCAGATTAGTTTTCTACAATTCAAAATTTCACTAAGATGTAAGAACAACATAACAAACATCATTTGGCCCCGACACCTTAATAAATGGCAATGAAAGCACAACCAACGAAAAACCCCCCAACAGCTTAAATTACAGTGTGGGAAACAAAAATCATAAATCCCAAATAGATAGAACCACAAGCTCCACAAATCAATCACATAACAAACAACACATACATTTAACACTATCTCCTCATTTTCCCTAAACTAAATTTGAGTAAAACTAACCTAAAATTTGCATCTTTCTATGAAATTAAATATTCAACATTATCTCCTCAAAATTTCAAACTCAACCGACAAAACTAAAAGCACTTTAAACACCCAGATTTGAACTAAAAACAACCAAAATCCTTAAAAACTATAAAGACCGCATCTTTCATCGAGAAAACTGACGGGGATCAAGGAAAGTGCAAACCTGCAACAGAGTCATTGTGAGCCGTGAACGCCTTATGCATCTCGACAAGCTGCTCACAGAGAGTGGCGTAGATGGAGATCTGATGGCGTACGACTTAGCACAAAACCCTATAAGTGGAGAAGGCGGCTTGATTGGGGCGATGGTGGGGGAGGGGCGAAGGCGGAGCCGGGGCAGCGATGGGGGAAGGCCCGACGGCGGGGTAGGGGGGGCGGCGATGGAGAGAGGGGTTTTCGATTGGGGAGGATGGAGATGGAGAGAGATAGTGGAAAATTGGGGGAAGGGGGGATATAAAGGAAAACAGCGATCGATAGATTCTGAATATATATTACACTTCACCGGCATTTTTAAACAAAACGCTAGTGAATATCATGATTCCCCGGCGTTTTATAGCGGCCGCCGGTGTATAACCATCCAATCTGACGCCCCATTTCTGGTCACTTCCTACCCCGGCGCGATTGGTAAAATGCCGGGGAATATACGCCGGTAAATCGCACATGTGTTGTAGTGGTACTCTTGGATCATAGAAAATCTAATATAAACACTCCTAATACACTTTATATTTCTGACATGGGACTTAATTTTCCCAACACATGCCACTTCTCACTTTCTTCATGTGCAGCACATGATGCATGGTATGCGTGCACTTCTTGCAAACTCGAGCCTATCGTCTTCATGCACACCCACCAACTCACTTGTCCAAAACATATATCCTAGGCCCATATATATATATATATATATATATATATATATATATATATATATAATATATATACATATATATATATATATATACTAGTTGAAATTTGCCGTGCACTAAGTGCACGTTGCTTGGTGAACGTGCCAATTGAATAATTTAACAATGTTTTATTTTGGAGTCCAAAGCCATTTTAGGCTAAAAATAAGTCCACCCAGACAGGCCATTAGTCACTTTACATTTTGTTCATCGTTAGTTGAGGATCACCTACACACTACTACAAAGGAGATTACCGATTAATATAATGGAAAACATATATGGTCACAATATAAATGTACATAATAAGCTACTGATGATTTATAAAAATGGATAAAGGAAACTAACTTGCATAAAGTGATAGAAATGAATGTCATCATGTTATCTTTTACCTTGCAAAAGCTCCCATATATTGATTACCCTGCTGCTACCATGTCCTTTCCTGGTTGCAACACATCTTCTAGCTTTGCTTCATCCTTTTTTTAATCATGTAAATCCCGGATATCTGCGGGGGAAAAGTGAAAAGCATAAATCAACGAAAGAGAGAAAATAGTCAGTGTCATTGATCAGTGAAAAAAATCGACATAAGCCAGAAATTATAAATAATCCCTTTTAATTATCTCAAAACAATGAATAATCAACTCCTGACGTTTTATGAAATAACAAGATTTAAAATTCCCTCTTCATGATCACTTTGTTTGTCAAGGAATATGACATTATTCCAGAATTTAAAAAAAACATTTATAAGAAAAAATTGCCATGAAAAATTTCTTATCATAAGAATTTTATCAAACACCTCATGTGCTAACCAATTTGAGCATGATAAGATTTTGGGTTAAGTTTTCACCTTCAACTCATTTACTCTTGCATCACCAAAGTTCTAAAAATAATGCATACCTCTGTACATCATGAAACATTGAGCAAACAATCCACTAACCTTTAAAGAAATGATTATATCTCTACACATAGTTAACAACCAAATCATCAGATGTATGCAAAGAAAAATGTCACCTTTTCATGAGTTTCTGCAGATAAAACTTGAAACTTGAAACTTTTATGATGATAAACTTAAAAGGGTTGGTTGACTTGAACATAAAATACTGCAGTGAAACACAACATAGAGAGAGCAGAAGTGAGCTAAATTTCAGTAAGTAGTCTTAAAGGTTGCAAGCAATTCAAATTGAGAGTTACAGAGGATGTTTGCATTGATTAAGAATAACAGAGAGATCAAATAAAATATAATTGGTCAAGATTTAAGGGCACGCTATATTTTTTCTTACTTCCGCCATCTGCACTTTGGCAGCATTTTTCTTGACTGCCTTCTTGTTCTTATTCTTTTTGTTCCTGATCCTGGCATATATCATGAAAAACATGAACTTAAACAATAGATAAGAATACCGGAATGCATATATATGTTTGATCTATGTCCACAGCCTACCGACAATCTGCACCATTGATAAATAAATAACAATTTGCAAACTCCTTCACTTTTAACACACTTTTTTTTCCCTAATATACAATGATTACCTATTTTTTCTATGAAAAAAAATGATTACATCCAGTATAAAAATATACTATATATCACATAACAAACTTATGATTCGACAGATTTACATTACAAAAGTAGTAATTTGGATTGGAGTTTGAATCCAAATTATCGGGCCATTGTACACCTTCTGCTATGGTTATTGGTCTCAGACTCTAAGTTAATTTGGATAGGAGTTCGAATAAAGATATAGTTAATCAATCATTGAACTGCATATCATTTATTGGCCCACGAGCTGCGTATAAATGTTTTGGAAGACATGTTCCACATGTCAATGAATATATTTGTTCTAAGCATAATACTGCCAAATAAGATGAGAAAAAGAGCAGTATTATCATCAGGAAGAAGATGATACATTCTTTTAAAAAATGTTCAAACAGATAAAACAAAAGAAATAATCACAACATGAAGTAGATACAAAGATGGTGAAGAAAAGAACTCTTACACAATCAGATATCATTGAACTAACCATGCTAATATTATTGCCAATAGTACTCTTTATTTATACTCACCATCACTACAGATGTAAAATTCATTAAGTGTTACTACAGAGAGAAGCTACTTTCATCACATTCAACGTTTAACTCTAAAGGATGCAATCAATGTTAAAAAGACAAATCACGAAACTATAAATGTACCATTAGAAATGATTTAAGTTGTTAAATGAAGGTACTAAGAGACTGCACATGTCAAAATGAAGTGTGAACTAAGAATCCATATAAGTCATAAAGTAAAAAAGTTGTGTCTGTGTTACTTGAATCTACAATTTTAATGCATACCCATTCCACAGAAAGGTTCAGCTCTCACAACACATTTCTTGAATGGAATTTTCTTCTCTAGGTCATCAAATTCCATTTACTTGAGTAGCTCCTCTCGTTGTTCGGCAGTCATGACACGAAATGAAGCCCATGAATGAGCACTTGAAACCTATAGCCACACTGTAAATTGGGAACCAGCGTTGCCACCAGGCTCACCGCCACCACTAACACCCACCTCAACCACAAGCAGTAACTCTTGCCACACAGCCACCCCTCCCCGACCTCGAAAACGGGGTTCATCATGATCGGAAACATAAAGAACAAATTAATGCACAGACCCATCTACAGTAGGAGCATAACCACTCCCCTTCCGAAATTAGTTGTAATAATGTCCCTAGTATCCTCCCCAAATGCGAAAAACCCCAATGCTCCAAAAAGCACGTACATGAAGGAAATGATAGCCATTGAAATGCCCAAGGTTGAACCGAACTTGCCCTTGTTCTCAGCCTCGTACTCCAACGGCAGCACCATTCCGATTCCCTCAAAGGCATAAACCACAAAGCCGATCCCGTAAAGCACGACGGAGAACCCATTGAACATCTGCAACGGCGGCCGGTTGGCCAAGAAGATGTGCAAGTCCTCAACCATGACAACCCCCATCGCGCCGATATCGATGACGTCGGCGAAGATGCACAGAGGGGCAAGATGGGTTAGGGTTTTGATGGAATTGAGGCCCAGTTGGAAGGGGAACATGGCCCAAATGTAGAGGGATTTCGGGGCGAGGAGGAACGACCAAGATTGAATTTTGAAAAGATGGGTGAGGGTGTTGGAGATGAAGATGAGGTAGCCCACGCAGAAGCCGGCCTGGGAGAGGACGATCATGGCGTCGACGGTGGCGTGGCCGAGGGGGCCGTAGACGGCAAAGCCGAGGTCACCGAAGGAGGCGATCTTGGAGAAGGAGCGGTCGTGGTCGTGGCGGCGGCGGGTGCGGACAAGGAGGACCATGTAGTGGAAGGTGAGGAGGCCGACGGTGGCGAGCATGAGGATACCAGCGAGCCAGCCGGTGCGCTTAAAGGTGCAGGGGAGGTCGAGGACGCCAGCGCCGACGATGGCGATGAAGACGTTGGCGAATGTTTTGGACTGGGAGGAGAGGTTGTGGATTGGAGGGCTGGGACTGAGCAGGGGTGAGAGGAGGAGGAGGAGGCGACATTGGCGGTGTCGTCGAAACCCATGGGGATGGGATCTGGGGGTGGATCTGTAGGAAAGTTTTTGGGGATCTATAATTTTTGGCGACAAATTTATTCGTGATATAAATGATGTATGATTGTGATTCAACCTCACATATAATCAATCAGATTTAATGGACGGTTTAGATCTGTTCTGGACAGATTTATTGTGGCTTTTATAATAGTAAATAGATATATATTCTCTAAATCCAGGGTCTTACAAGCCCCGAAGTGGACCCGACCCACTCTGTGCGGGTTTGCTTGCTGGATCCGAGCTAACCCGCAGAGGACCCCGCTCGCAAGCTGTCAAACCCAACCCAGAGGCACATATGGAACCAGATCCATACATGTTGGAATGAATCCAATTAGAATGGACTGTATCCAACCATAGATTGGACTAGATCAAAGTTGGACCAGATCCTCATGGTTGGACTGGATCTAATAAAGTCGGACCAGATCCAGAATAGTAATTGGACCAAATCTAGAAATATAGTTGGACTGGATCCAAAAATCTAGTTTGACCAAGTCTTTTAATCCGAAATTGACGATAAGTTCTTCACCTACATATATTTTAATTATTTGTTTAAATTTTGTTGATAAGTGCAACCATTTAAAAAAAAATTAACCATTGTTTGTTTATGAATTTGATTATGTTGTTGTGCGCTAAATTTAAATATTTATAAACAATTGGTACAATAATTTATTTAATTAGTTGTGGACTATTAAAACTTAAATACAAAAATAATTCTACTAGATGCACTTAACTTGGATTTTATTATGTGCTGAATTTGTTGCTACAGCCCAAAAGTTCAAAAAAAATTATTTTAAGCCTATACTTTGAATTATCCTTCTTTGATATGTTGCTAACTACTAAAGCTAAAAACTTTATTAATAATTGTTTAATTAGTTGCAAGATTGAATAATTGTTTTAGCTATGTGCTAAGAATCAAATATTTATTTTGAAAAGTTAAATTCTCCAATTTAATTGTTATTAGAATTCAATAGTGCAAATAATTTGATCAAAAAAATTGTGCAAATAATTTGTTTAATTGACTAATCTTAAATAATTTTGATGATTGTAGGAATTTCAAAATCTACAAATTGAATATGCTGGAGGCTAAGGATTCCTCTCAACTTAGAAGTTTGGCTCAAAGTTAAATAAGTGCACATGGCAAGCTTTTCCATCGAATTTGGAAGATACTTCTAACATGAAGTGTCGGTATAATCTACTTAATCCCAATTAGTACTTTTTTCTGTGATGATTGGACTATCCCAACTTAGATTAAATGATCTGTGATTTTTTGTGGGATTGATCACATGTTTGGAAGTTTTAGATCATAATTAATCTCGTTTCATAACTAACATATTGACGGTTCTTACGTGTGTCTTACCGTATTATGTATATGTATATATAATGTCTAACCTTTGTTTTGCAGATTTTACGAGATACTGAATATGCTTTTCCCATGGTTCGGATTGATGTTTAGGTTAAAGGAAGTAACCATAGGAGCAGAACCATGAGAGAAAGAACACTAATTTGTGAAATGTGTTTTTATCATTTATTGTGATAGTAATTTTGTATTAACTCTCATATTACTTATAATGTGCTAATTTGTAGTCAATGTCATGTGTAGGTTGAGTTTAATAAATGAAGTAATTGGTAATGTTTGTTCTGATTTGTGGTCTTTTAAAACGACCTAATATGGTAGGACATGTGAACTATATATTAAATTGCTTGCTTTTGTTAAAACTCATAACTCTGCTAAATGATACATCCTTAATATATGAAAAAACACGAGGTTTGTGCTCAGACTATGATCACTAGAAAACCCTTTAGTATGGTTTCTAGGAGCATTAAACTTCTTGAGTTAATATATTCAGATATTTGTGATATCAATGGCTTTCTGACTAGATGAGAACAGATTTGGTCAGAAGTGTTTAATCACTTTCATAGATGATTATTGTAGGCTTTCTTATATATATGAAGTATGAAGCACTCGTTAATTTAAAGAATTTGAAATCTAGTTAAATACTAAATTCAGAGGGGTTCAGATTTGATAAAGGTGGAGAACAAGTTTTAATAAATTTTAGAGAACTTTACACTTGAATTAATCTTTAAAATTAGTGCACTCTATTTGCCGCAGTCAAACTATATTGCTAAAAGTTTGAATCAAACATTTAGGGAAAATTGTTGAATCCAATATTATTGATTGTTAGTTTGTATTTGCGTTATTGTGGGGGAGGTTGTATTGTTAATCATATCTTAAATATGTTACTGCACTCCAAATTATCAACACCTTCTGGGTTATGGCATAAAAATACACATAATTTTGTTAAAGTGAGAGCATAGGTTGTTTTTGTTAAAGTATCTGATCCTAGAAGGCCTAAAATAAGACATAGAATATATATTTGTGTATACTAAGAAACTACGGAATGTAGTGATGTGGACAGTTTTGGATCAATCTAATAAATGATAATAGAATCTAAATATGCATAGTTCGTTGAGGATGTGTCAATTAAAGTTAAAGGCATTTCGTTATTTGGTGGGTGCAAACGAAAATCTATCTCGGCAATGGCTATGTGGGAAATTTTTTGGAAAATTTTCATCTAGACAATTTTGGTTGGTGGATAGTGTTTGGCTCACGAACACGATCTTTGCCCTATGTTGGCTAGAAATTTTCGATGTGCAACATCGTTGCACCTTCCTGACGTTCCAACTCTTCTGATGTGCACGAAAAAGGCGGTGCACAGCTGATTTTTCAGTTGAAATATTTTTTGTGGGCTGTTCCTATTCTGTTGGGCATATGCTGATGTTGGAACAATGTCGATGAGAGAAATTCGATGTGAAGCACCGTTTGCATCGTCCTGATGTCCCTGACTCTGTGATGTGCACCGAACATGTCATGCCCCGCTTCCCAAAAAGAATATGGAATACGAATACGCGACAAAAGCCCAGCGAATGATTTTCATCATCCATAAGCTGTTCAAGAATCTTTACAACATTCACAAGAATCATCAGAGTCGGAAGCAAAAGAATCAACCACATGCACATGTGAACCAAAATATCAACAAGAATACTTGAAACCAAATACATAAATCTCAAATAGTCATGATCTGAATAAAACAGATATCCTAGATCACATTGCCCAAATACAAGAATAAATCCAAGTAATCAAATACAATATTGTTCAAGCAAGCTACAAGAAATAATAATAATAAAATCCAGCACTAATACTTCATGTTACCAATACCGCCTGGAACCTGTTCTCCAAAATCTACAATTCAACAATTGCAGGAAAGAGGAAAAGAGAAAAACAAGTACCCGTCAATTGCAAGTTACGGGCCACTTATAATGTAGGATACAAGTACATGGGAAAACTAACTAGCAACATGGTATAAGCATGATATCAAAATAAACAACTAGCATGGTAAAGTGATCAAGTATCATGTAGCATATATCAAGAGTCAAAACAAGTAATCATATATCAAGTGTCATGTATCAAGTCTCATGTAAACAAGTCTCATGTATCATGTAGTCAAGTGTCAAGCAAGCATGTATCATGTTCAGGTATCATGTGCAAGTCTTGTAGTTATTACTATCTAGGTAGCACTTTATGCAGCCCACCTTACATGGTTTCTACAACAAACAATTTCGCTTTAGATTTTATAGTGGACCAAAAAGAGCAGTGTACTCAGGGACAAGTCAAGTAATCGAGTTCCAAGCTCCAAGTATCATCTATCATGTATCACGTAATCACGTGTCAAGTTGTGCAAGTGGCAAGTATCGTGTCTTGCGTGCAAGTGTCGAGTAATCACGTGTCAAGTATCATGTCTCAAGTAATCACGTAGAATCAGTGAATCCTCTTCCGAGTACACGTTTCTAAATTATCCACTATTAGATCTGTCCCTTAAATCCCAGCTTGATTATTTATTATTAATGTCAAACAAGCATGTATATATGCAAAATATATCAAAAATAACATGGCATGATCATGTGGTAAGTTCAAGTTGTAAGGTAAACATGTACGAGTGCAAGATATCTCATAAAAGAATAAAATAAACAAATCTCAAGTTTAAGACAGCAAGACCATACTGTAGTAAAATAGTGATTCCCAGTATTATAAATATGTAAATCTGAATCCGTCGAAACTTCTAGAAAATAGACTCCCAACTGAATCCAGCGCGTATAAATAAGTCATATATTATTTCACAAAAACATAGCTTAAAACTGATTTGAATACAGAAAATAGGTTTAGCCAGAAATCAGGAAAACGAATTCACAGTCAGTAAAACAGTATCAAAACTCATTAAATAAATCCACGAAAAATCTAAGGTATTCCCCTAAATGCCTAATATCAGAATATAAAGTTTCATAATTTTCCAGTAAAATTTGATCAGTCATCAAAATCATAAATCATCAATAAACGATAGTTTGGCAAATCTAGAATTCCCAACACTGCTGTACGAAAACTATAATATCTCGCAACCAGTGAAACGAAATCCAAATCCTCCAATGAGAGATGAAAATAGACAAAATATATTAACTTTCATATTTCACAAGAATTTTTCATACAATAGAAGGAAATAGGGTGAAAATACGATTCTTTACAGATTAGCGGGCAAAATACAGCAAGTATAGTTTTCATAAACGAGCATGAAACGGAATATAAAACTCATCAATAAAATTTACCAAAATTCTGGATAATCCCTAACTAGATATAGCAAAATTGACCAAAGTTTTGGATCAAAATAATATGTGTAGCACAGTTATTAAAATGATTTAGTCATCAAAAACACCAAGAAACGAAATCTGGAAAAGATCTACACCTCTGTAGTAAAACAGTCATATCTCACACATACGAAAACAAAATCAATCAAGGTCAGAGGGGTTTGAAAATAGAAAAAATTCTGTAAAACTCCTGTTTTATAATGAAATTAAGATACTGACTTTAAGACAGTCCAGAACAGCAAATAAAACAGATCTTTGACAAAATACAGATTTTTTTCTTTAACAACAACTCAACATATATCATACAAAACTTGTTCAAAACACAACCAAACATAAAATCGAGTCTACCAAGTTTCCAAACATCATGAATTAGGGTATCTAGCATGTCCACACCAAGTATATCACATGGGTCTCAACGAAATCACGAATTCTCACAAAAGTCTCACATACATGATCAAATCAAGAATGGGCAAAGCCTAAGTTATTTCATGTCAAATTTTATGTCGTGAGTCATCTATGGTCAAATTGCACTATGGAGACATAACCCATCAAGAATAACACGAACAAGATTCGTCTCTAGGCCCAACTACATTATAGGTGGTATTTTTGACTTGTATCATACAAAGAAATTTGAGTACAAGTTACTTACCTTAATCGAAGATGAAGAACGATAAAAATCAAGAATAACGGGAGCGGATCCCGACAACGAGCAAAACCCACGAACGAAAATCCACGAACTAATGAATCCAAGCAACTCGAGCAAAAATCTCCACACGAACAAATTCCACTAAAAGAGAGAGATGATCCAAAGAGATACGGCGACAATAGTGGCTTGCGGCCACGAGGGAACACCAAGAGAGAGGATGAGAGAGACAAGGGATTGTATATGGTGGTGTAGGAGGTGCAAGGAGTGGTCGGATGGCCAAGGAGAGATGGGGGGTTGGGTGTCGGCGTGTTTGGGCATCAGGATGGTGCAGACCGAATAGGGGCGGCCTGGGGTCGGGTTGGGGTGTGCGGCGCAAGCAGCGGGAGAGAGAGATAGGGGGAGGTCGGGTAGCATGGAGGCAGTAGGGTTAGGGTTTAGGTGAGGGAGACAGAGATAGTATATATATATGAGGAGATTAGAGTTTGAATATAAGTTGGGTTGTGGGTTTAATTGGGTATTAGGAGTAATAATAGGTTATGCCAATGAGTTGTGGATTTGGGTCAAATCAAATAGGAATACAAATAGGATTTTGGTTTAATTAGGCTTTGGTGAAAAAATTGGGATAAAAAATAATGGGATTGAAAAAGGGAATGAACCACCAACACACCACAAGTACCAAAAGACAACCATAAAGAGAACAAAACACAATTGGAGAGCGAAAACTACGACAATAACCAAGAACCAATCAAGAAACAGAAATAAGGTCACAGAAGATCAAGATTGAGCCACAAAATGAATATATATAATGAAAATACCCCAATTTACGGATCCAGAGAAATACATGAAGGAACAAAATACTCAAGAAAAAAGGAAAATACATCAAAAATACGAAAAACGAGAAATAGGGGTTACAGATTAGGCAGAGCACAAATGATTTTTTTAGCCAAATTTTTTTTGTGGGCTATTCTTGTTTGGTTGTGCATATGTTGGTATGTATGATACTGGAGCAATGTCGGTAAGAGAAATTGGACATGCAACGCCGTTTGCACTGCCCTGGCGGTGCGATGTCGACTTAGCCGGGGAGACGCGATCCGCGGGGCTATCGAAATTTTGCACAGAAATTTTTTTGTGGACGAAATGTAACTCATGTTTTCCATTTTATGCATTTTGAGTGTATTTTCTTTTTCCGTGTATTTGATTTAGCTTGTATCTCTTTTTGGACCATATTTGACTCTTCTTTTTCAGTCTATATTCGTTTATTTGTTTTGTCGTCTTTTATTTGATCTTCTTGATCCTATTGTCTCTTGTGTTGTCTCTGTTTGATCGGATCATTCTTTTGATTTCTATTAATTAATTTCTTGTCCTAGTATTTTATTTATTTTTTATTTATTCCTGCTTCATTTTTGTTTCACCTTAATTATTTGAGTTTAATCCATTTGATCAACCCATTTCTTTAATACCCAATAACACACACAATACCCTATTCTAAAACCCAATTACTCTGTTAAATATCCACCTAACTATCCATACCCATTTACTTGCTACCCAAACCCGTTACTATCCTCCTACACCTAAGCCCCTGTTCCGCCGCCCCCCCTCTTCTTCATAACCCTAATATACTTTTCCTATATATATATATTAACCCATGCTGTGTTGCTCTGTTCATCCCTACCAGCCGAAACCCTAGCCCGTCTCACTCTCCTCCTTCTCCCGATCTTCCCCTCAGTGCTGCTAACCCCCCTCCCCCCCCCCCCCCCCCCCCCGCAGTGCTTACCTGCTCCTCCTGGGCACTGCACTGCCGTGCCACCTCGGCTGCAGCAGCGACCACCTTCATCTTGGGTTTCTCCAACAGCACGGACCCCCCCAGTCTCCCTGTGCTGCCCTTGCTCCGACAGCAGCCCCGGGCTCTCTCTCGTTCCCCCTTATGTGTGAGTAGGTTGGTGGGTGTGTGTTGGATCTCGAGTACTCACGGTTCATGCAATTCGTTGTGAGTCATAGCTCATGATTGTGTTTGTGGTTCATGGTCATTCGTGGTTATTGTGTTCGTGCCCTGGGAATCTGTTCCCGTTATTCTTGCTTGGTATCGTTTCATCGTCGTCTTTAAGGTAAGTAACTTGTATTCCTTTTTTTGTGTAATACAAGTATTGAATACCGCCAGTAGTGTAGTTGGGTTCTGGAGACAATTTGTGTGTAAATCCCCTTATTGATATTGTCTCTATTGTGTTGATTTGACTATAGTTGTCTCATGGCATACATGACATGAAACAACTAGGGATGACCACTTTTTGAATGTAGATATGCATACTATATTGTGATACCGTGTGCTTGATGTGTTATTCGTGCTATAACATGTTGTAGGCTAATAAAATACCCTATACTATGTTGTTTGGACATTTAGAAAACTATATTTCATGTTTGGGTTGATTTGGATGAATTTCGTATGGTCTATGTTGAGTTGTGTATGAAGAATAATTCTAAAATTTCTGTTACCCTAATGTTGTTCAGTATTTTAGACCCTATTAAGGTCAGTATATGAAAATATTTTGTGAACAAGATTTGTATGGAATTCTGTCTATTTTCCAACCCTTTTGACGGATCTCAGCTTTGTTTTACGAGTTGTGAGTTATGTATATTTTACTACAGATGTGTAGAGAAATTTTCAGATTGTGTTTTCTATAAATTCTGAAGAGTAATCTATTTTTATTGTGATGTTAAAAGTATTATTTTGATCCAATATTTTTCACAGCATAACTAGACCTGATTGGAATTAACCCTAAATTTTTGTGGAATTATTTGATGAATTTTACAAACCGTTCTATGTTTCCAAACAATTACTATACATACAGAATTTTGATACTGTTCAGTAAAGAACCTGATTTTCGACCTTATTCTACTTGTTGTTTGTAAAATACTTGTGAATATGAAAGTTACCCTACTGTTTATATTTTATCACCCTTTTGGCGGATTTGGATTTCGATTTATGGTTTGTGAGATATTGCTGTTTTCGTACTGCAGTATTTATAATTCCAGATTTACAAAACTACTGCATCTCAATATTTTCTGATTTCTGTTGACTAAACTATTTATATTGAAAAATTATGATACTTTATATTCTGATGCTAAACATATAGGGGAATACCCCATATTTTTCATGCATTTAATTAACGAGTTTTCATGCTATTTTCCTGACTTTGAATATAATCTTCTGATTTCTGGTTGAACATGTTTTCTAGATTCAAACCTGTTTTGAGTTATGATGTTGTGAAATGTTATATTACTTATAAATATTTGCTGGATTCGACCGGGAGTCTATTTTCCAGATTCTTTGACGGATTCAGATTTGCATTTTTGTAGCAACGGGAATCCCAGTTTTAGTGCAGTACTGTCTTACTGTCCTGAACTAGAATTTTCATTGTTCTATTCTTTTATGTGTTATATTTAGTCTGTACATGTTTATCTGCCACCCTAAACCTGTTACATTTTTATATCATGCTATTTTCACTCTGTTTTCTGCACAATCTTTCCTGTCTGATAATAATAAGAAAATAACCAAGCCAGGGTTGTGGAAAAGATCTAGTAGTGGAAAATATAGAAATGTGTACTGAGAAGATGGCCCGTGTTCCCTACCTGTTACGTGTTCATGACTACATGATACACGACTCTGTTTATCTGAACCCTAACTACATTACTTCCCTATAGAAAGGTGTACTCAGAAGAGAACCCATATGTTCTATCTGTCTGTCTGATCTGTATCTGATATCTGTCTGTCTGATCCCTGAGTTGTAACCCCTGTTTTCATTAATACGTATTTTCAAAGTATTTTTTTCCGTATTTAAATTCTCAGTGTCTTATGATTATTTTTCCTTAATTGATTTTCATTATTTTAACTATTTTATGAATCCAATAGTTTGACTATTTATTAAAAGCCAAGTTTGTATTCTGATTTTACTATTTAAATTAATATGAGCCCAGGTTGTATTCTGATTTTATTATTGGTTAATATGAAACCCAATTATTTATTCCAAGCCCAAATTCGTGTTTAATTTTATTAAATTAATTTGAGCCCAAAATTTAACCCAACATGCTAATTACTTCATTTAAATATTTGAGCCCATTATTAAAGCCCAAATCCAGTATCCATATTTGTACAGATTATTATTCTACACTTACCGTATACAATATTTTCTTTCTCTACTCTTGATTTCCGTACTCTAACTTCTCCCCCCCACTTTGCCTGCACATTTCCCCACTCCTCGTAACTACCCCCACATCCTTCTACTCTATCTCTCCCATCTCCTTCTCCGTATACTCCTCTCCCCTGTTTCTAAAAACACAAACAGAGAACAAAACAAAAAACAGAATAAACCCGAAACCAACTCCCCATCTCCTTCCTTCTCCATCGCATCTCCTCACCCATCACCGCGCGCCATCCAGTCGACCCCGCTGAGCTCCTCGATCGTCTTCTCCGTCGAGCTCGCCTCTCGCCATTGCCATGACCATGAGTCTTCCCCACCTTTGCCGCTCGAACCAGTCGTCCATCTGTCTTCTTCGCTCCGCCCTCCGAACTCAGGCGAAGCTCTTGTCGTCTTCAACCTCCGTCGAAGCCCCACTCACCACCGCTCATCTCCGTCTTCAACCTCGAAGCCCCGTCGCCATTACCACCGAAGCTTCATTCCGCCAGTGTCACAGTCACGCCGCCTCGCCGTCGAAGCCATCGCCAGCGTCGCCGCCGCTCCCTCGCACTTCGCCGATCGAAAGAACGAAGAAGAAGAAGCAGCCAGATTGGGCGAGTTTGAATCTCGACCATTGGATCGCGCCAAGATTCGTGCCGCTCAGATCTGATCCGATCTGTGTTCCGTGTTTCACCCACAGCGGATCCCCTTCGCTGTTCCCTGTTCGTCGCCGATCTGGTGTGCGGGATAAATCCGATTGGTGGGATTTGCTGTACCGTGTTTTGCCGCGCCAAATCCCACGTTGCTGTTTGCTGTTTTGACGATCCGGTGTGGGAAAAATTCACTCTTTGGTCGATCTTTGCACGTGATTTTAGGAGGCTTCTTCCGGGATTTTTCAACCCAATTTCCTACAACAAGTGGATCTAGTCATCGTCAAACTAAGGCAAGTATCCTTGTACATTTTATTGTTCTAGTACAAGTACCCTTGAAATACTGCAAATAGTTAGATTGTGACTCCTCCTTGAATTTCGTTGTAGATCAATATTGAACCTCCAAATTGACAATTCTAAGAGTCAAAAAATTTCCTTGTATTTAATTTATAATTATTGGACTCTTTTACCCTTGAACACATGAACACTTAGACATATGAATTTAGGAGCCCTAAATTTGTAGATATATGTCACATTCAATTTTTGACGAACTTGCAACCCTATAACTTGAAAAATATTTATCATTTGTTGTTTTAGCCTCCATTATTATGTATTTATGCTACTTAATAACTTAGACGCCAAATGACTTTTTCCCATGTAATCTACATTCGTAAGTTATTTCTACGAGTTGCTGTCTGAATATTCTTTTGCTGTTTCGACCCATTTATCATTTGAATCTGGACCCAAGCCCTGAATAGGAAATGTAGATCTGGATGTGTAGATATCGATAGCTTTCGAAAGTTTTGAATTCGAAGTTACGGTCTAGGAGTTATGGTAGTTATACTGCAGCTGTGTCAGTAGACGCAGATTTGCAAAACTGCTGTACACATTTACTTTGCAAATTAATTTAGCTGTGTAAACAGCGGGCGTTTGACACGAAATTTTATATGTAGTTGCTGGACACCCTATAGGACATCCCCAATTTTTCCCAGAATTAATTTACATTATTTCAACCCTATTTCATATGTATGAATACATATACATAAATTCTGCCTGAACATTTTAGCTGGATAATTTATTCATGTCGACCCTAATTTCTTGACTTGTTTCGCACACATGTATGCTTTCTTGATAAAATAATAAATGTAACAAGCCGGAGTTTAAGGAAAAGACCATAGTAGTGGATAATATAGGTAAGTGTACTCGGAAGGGGGCCCGTGTTTCCCAGTACTCGGTTCATGAACCTGTTGCACGTGATGTATTCATGGAGTCAGTTACTTGGCTCATGAACCTGTTACACATGATGTATTCATGGAGTCAGTTACTTGGCTCATGAACCTGTTGTATTCATGGAACCACTGTGTGGTCCTTGAACCTGTTTGTATTCATGAACTCGTTTCGTGAACCTGTTATTAAATTTCGTATTCATGAACCGTACCTGCCTGATACCTGATACTTGATACCTGAAACCTGAGTACACCGCCCTATAGACTCCCTTACTAGGTCTAAACAAAATTGTTTTGACTGTAGCAACCATGTAGTAAAAAGATGGATGCATGTCGTGCTACCTAGATAGTAATAACTACAAGACTTGAACATGAAACCTGAACATGACACCTGTAACTTGATACATGGAACTTGATACATGAAATCTGACACATGAAACATGATACTTGATGTTAGATACCCCTACAGGTTCACCTGACATATGTTTTACCATTAGCAGTTGTTAATTAGCCTGTTTACTAGGAAGTCCCCCCTCTTGCCAGCTAGTTCTTGGGTGTTCCCACTACTTGTTATAACTCTGTTACATTCTTGATTCCAGTTCCTGTTCCCCATACTTGTACTTGTTTTTACTATTTGTGGCCCTAGCTTGCACTAAGGGCATTTTCTCTTGTTTTCCCCTGGTTTCTCTTTTTATATCTATTAAGCAGACCTTGGGAGACGAGCTACCTGCTGGAATTAGCGAGCAGACATTTTAGGCTTCGCTTGAAGCAAGGACTTGTTTAAATAGTTGCTTTCCTTAAGGTATTTATTTTCTTCTACTGTTTAAGACTTGTTTCCGAGTTTACACTTGATCCAGACATGAGAACTATTTGAATATTATTATTTGTTTAAATCGTTTTCTGTTGCTTAATAAATTATTCATGCATGCTTGGTTATATATAAATCTGGTTATATTCTTATCTTGATGCTGAGTCGAACCTATAGCTTATGGATGATGAAAAAATCATTCGCTGGGTTTCGTCACGTGCTCGTATTTCCGTATTTTGGGAAGCAGGGCATGACAAGGTTTTTAGTGGTATCAGAGCTCAGGTTTGGCTAATGTGTTAGTTTGACTAATACATTAGACAGGCTTGACTCAGTCAGGATTAACTCAACATTAAACAGTCCTTGCAATCACATGAATAATTTAATAGTCAACTCGATCTGGATACAAGTCTTATCCCATCCATTTTGATCCCTTCATATTCAATTCTTTTGATTCATTGCTCCTTCCATCTCTTTACGGTCCTCCTGATTTGTTGATTCCTTATTGGGTACAATTTATTCTTCCGTACCCATATTCTTTTGCTTCTGGTGCAAGCAATCTCTTATTTATGCTTGCCTCGTTAATTCCTTCTTATTTCAACTCGTGTGTCATTCATTGCTTTCCCTGCCTTGTATTCATTAACATTTGTTGATTCATATTGAGTATCAAGTTGGTTATTTTCTTCCCTTCTATATTCTCTTCAATTCCGAATCTTGCCCCTCGTCCTTCTTCCTTTGTATTCAATTCCTTAATTTCCTTTTGTCTCTTCTAGTCATCCTCCTCTTTAACTATTTATTGGGTATAGCTTCATTTTTCTCCTACCTATTTTTTTTCACCTTATAATTACTTTCCCGAATGCTTTCTATATTTCGATTATTATTTGTTATATCTATTTTCGACCTTCTATAAAAATATTTCTCAACAAAGACATTGTTATTTCGAACAATGGTGTATTTTAACTTCACTTTTCATTTTGATCGACTATATATTTCTACTGGATTATTTTGATAAGACAAATTCTCATTTTGATGTATAATGCTATTATTACTACTATTATTATTATTGCTATTATTTTCACTATCCTTACTAGTATTACTATTATTGTTACTATTATTGATATTCTTATTGTTGTTTTCATTATTTTATTATTGCTGTTATGATCATTGTTATTATCATTGTTATTCTTATTGTTATTAGTATCGATATTTTATTATTATTATTGTTATTGGTACTATTATTTTTATTGTTACTATTATTATTATTAATTTGTTTTGAGCCTGAGCATGCTCAATTTTATATACATTTCACTACTTCGGTGCAACCTAATGTCGAGATGGCAAATATGCAACTCGATGTCAATTGAGGCAAATTGCAACTGGATATCGGTGAGGCAAAATGTGCAGCCGAATATTTGGATGGCAATTTGAAACCTAATGTCGAGATGGCAAATATGCAACTCGATGTCAATTGAGGCAAATTGCAACTGGATATCGGCGAGGCAAAATGTGCAGCCGAATATTTGGATGGCAATTTGAAACCTGATGTCGTGAAGGCAAATATGCAACTTGATGTTAAGGAGGCAAGATTTTCTACCTATTGCTAATTGATATTTTAAGACTCATTACTTATATAATGAAACTGATGGTAAAGGAATATTTTCGTTATTATTGGTATTATTATTATTATTATTGTTATTTCAATTGATGTTATTATTATTGTTTTCATCACCTTTATTACTGTTATTATTTTTATTATTATTACTGTTGCTTTATTGACATTATTGTTATTATTGCTATTGTCATATTATTTATTATCATTATTGATATTATTTTTAATGCTATCATTATTATTATTATTGCATTATTTTCATGAGTGTGTTGAATTCTATTATGTCATGTATGTGTTATCGTTATTATTAGTATTGTTAATATTTTTATTATGTTATTATTACCTGTATGATTATGACGATTTTGATTTCTGTTATTATTATTGTCATTATTATTATTTTGTTACTATTATTACTAATTTTATTATTATCAAGGTTATATTTATTTTTATTATTGTTATTATTATTCTGTTACTATTGATATTATTATTATTAATATTTGTTGTGTTATTACTTCTGTTAAAGGCCATTAGTTTTGATATGTATTCTATCTTTTAATTGTGAAGATTGAAGCTCAAGTCTTATATCCATTTTGCATTATTGTCTATCCCTATTTGGAGCCCATACTCTCTTTTGATCTTGGTGCCTCATTCTTATCTTCCTGCACGGATCGTCACTTGGTGTCACGTAGTCGACAAAGACATGTCTGCGGTTTGGAACGTCACCATCAGAGTAGCGCAGCGGAAGCGTGGTGAGCCCATAATCCACAGGTCTCAGAATTTTCCTTGTTGCTTTCCCTTCCTTGAACTGCTTGCTTTTCTTTTCATACATTTGCATTGTCTTCCTTCATGGAATCTCTATTGGACATCACGCTAGGTCACCCATTCTTATCTATGATTTCTTATTCTGGTATTGTCACCCTCTTGACATTTCTTTGAATCCCTTGTTTGTTATTCCCCATAAGAGTTGCTTAGCCCTGTCCTATGTACCGCCTAAGCAAATTTCGAGGACGAAATTTTTGTGTAAGGTGGGTAGGATTTGTAACCCCTGTTTTCATTAATACGTATTTTCAAAGTATTTTTTTTCGTATTTAAATTCTCAGTATCTTATGATTATTTTTCCTTAATTGATTTTTATTATTTTAACTATTTTATGAATCCAATAGTTTGACTATTTATTAAAAGCCAAGTTTGTATTCTGATTTTACTATTTAAATTAATATGAGCCCAGGTTGTATTTTGATTTTATTATTGGTTAATATGAAACCCAATTATTTATTCTAAGCCCAAATTCGTGTTTAATTTTATTAAATTAATTTGAGCCCAAAATTTAACCCAACATGCTAATTACTTCATTTAAATATTTGGGCCCATTATTAAAGCCCAAATCCAGTATCCATATTTGTACAGATTATTATTCTACACTTACCGTATACAATATTTTCTTTCTCAACTCTTGATTCCCGTACTCTAACTTCTCCCCCCACTTTGCCTGCACATTTCCCCACTCCTCGTAACTACCCCCACGTTCTTCTACTCTATCTCTCCCATCTCCTTCTCCGTATAATCCTCTCCCCTGTTTCTAAAAACACAAATAGAGAACAAAACAAAAAACAGAATAAACCCGAAACCAACTCCCCATCTCCTTCCTTCTCCATCGCATCTCCTCACCCATCACCGCGTGCCATCCAGTCGACCCCGCCGAGCTCCTCGATCGTCTTCTCCGTCGAGCTCGCCTCTCGCCATTGCCACGACCATGAGTCTTCCCCGCCTTTGCCGCTCGAACCAGTCGTCCATCTGTCTTCTTCGCTCCGCCCTCCGAACCCAGGCGAAGCTCTCGTCGTCGTCAACCTCCGTCGAAGCCCCGCTCACCACCGCTCATCTCCGTCTTCAACCTCGAAGCCCCGTCGCCATTACCACCGAAGCTTCATTCCGCCAGTCACGCCGCCTCACCGTCGAAGCCATCGCCAGCGTCGCCGCCACTCCCTCGCTCTCCGCCGATCGAAAGAACGAAGAAGAAGAAGCAGCCGGATTGGGCGAGTTTGAATCTCGACCATTGGATCGCGCCAAGATTCGTGCCGCTCAGATCTGATCCGATCTGTGTTCCGTGTTTCACCCGCAGCGGATCCCCTTCGCTGTTCCCTGTTCGTCGCCGATCCGGTGTGCGGGATAAATCCGATTGGTGGGATTTGCTGTACCGTGTTTTGCCGTGCCAAATCCCACGTTGCTGTTTGCTGTTTTGACGATCCGGTGTGGGAAAAATTCACTCTTTGGTCGATCTTTGCACGTGCTTTTAGGAGGCTTCTTCCGGGATTTTTCAACCCAATTTCCTACAACAAGTGGATCTAGTCATCGTCAAACTAAGGCAAGTATCCTTGTACATTTTATTGTTCTAGTACAAGTACCCTTGAAATACTGCAAATAGTTAGATTGTGACTCCTCCTTGAATTTCGTTGTAGATCAATATTGAACCTCCAAATTGACAATTCTAAGAGTCACAAAATTTCCTTGTATTTAATTTATAATTATTGGACTCTTTTACCCTTGAACACATGAACAGACATATGAATTTAGGAGCCCTAAATTTGTAGATGCATGTCACATTCAATTTTTGACGAACTTGCAACCCTATAACTTGAAAAATATTTATCATTTGCTGTTTTAGCCTCCATTATTATGTATTTATGCTACTTAATAACTTAGACGCCAAATGACTTTTTCCCATGTAATCTACATTAGTAAGTTATTTCTACGAGTTGCTGTCTGAATATTCTTTTGCTGTTTCGACCCATTTACCATTTGAATCTGGGCCCGAGCCCTGAATAGAAAATGTAGATCTGGATGTGTAGATATCGATAGCTTCCAAAAGTTTTGAATTCGGAGTTACGGTCTAGGAGTTATGGCAGTTATACTGCAGCTGTGTCAGTAGATGCAGATTTGCAAAACTGCTGTACACATTTGCTTTGCAAATTAATTTAGCTGTGTAAACAGCGGGCGTTTGACACGAAATTTTATATGTAGTTGCTGGACACCCTATAGGACATCCCCAATTTTTCCCAGAATTAATTTACATTATTTCAACCCTATTTCATATGTATGAATACATATACATAAATTCTGCCTGAACATTTTAGCTGGATAATTTATTCATGTCGACCCTGATTTCTTGACTTGTTTCGCACACATGTATGCTTGCTTGATAAAATAATAAATGTAACAAGCCGGGGTTTAAGGGAAAGACCATAGAAGTGGACAATATAGGTATGTGTACTCGGAAGGGGGCCCGTGTTTCCCAGTACTCGGTTCATGAACCTGTTGCACGTGATGTATTCATGGAGTCAGTTACTTGGCTCATGAACCTGTTACACGTGATGTATTCATGGATTCAGTTACCTGGCTCATGAACCTGTTGCCCATGATGTATTCATGTAGTCAGTTACTTGGCTCATGAACCTGTTATATTCATGGAACCACTGTGTGGTCCTTGAACCTGTTTGTATTCACGAACTCGTTTCGTGAACCTGTTATTGAATTTCGTATTCATGAACCGTGCCTGCCTGATACCTGATACTTGATACCTGAAACCTGAGTACACTGCCCTATAGACTCCATTACTAGGTCTAAACGAAATTGTTTTGACTGTAGCAACCATGTAGTAAAAAGATGGATGCATGTCGTGCTACCTAGATAGTAATAACTACAAGACTTGAACATGAAACCTGAACATGACACCTGTAACTTGATACATGGAACTTGATACATGAAACCTGACACATGAAACATGATACTTGATGTTAGATATCCCTACAGGTTCACCTGACATATGTTTTACCATTAGCAGTTGTTAATTAGCCTGTTTTCTAGGAAGTCCCCCCCCCCCCCCTTGCCAGCTAGTTCTTGGGTGTTCCCACTACTTGTTATAACTCTGTTACATTCTTGATTCCAGTTCCTGTTCCCCATACTTGTACTTGTTTTTACTATTTGTGGCCCTAGCTTGCACTAAGGGCATTTTCTCTTGTTTTCCCCTGGTTTCTCTTTTTATATTTATTAAGCAGACCTTGGGAGACGAGCTACCTGCTGGAATTAGCGAGCAGACATTTTAGGCTTCGCTTGAAGCAAGGACTTGTTTAAATAGTTGCTTTCCTTAAGGTATTTATTTTCTTCTACTGTTTAAGACTTGTTTCCGAGTTTACACTTGATCCAGACATGAGAACTATTTGAATATTATTATTTGTTTAAATCGTTTTCTGTTGCTTAATAAATTATTCATGCATGCTTGGTTATATATAAATCTGGTTATATTCTTATCTTGATGCTGAGTCGATCCTACAGCTTATGGATGATGAAAAAATCATTCGCTGGGCTTCATCACGCGCTCGTATTTCCGTATTTTGGGAAGCAGGGCGTGACATGAGTACACAGCCCTATGGACTCCACTACAAAATCTAAATGTAACTTATTTGAATGTAGCAACCATGTAGTAAAAACCGGGATGCATGATGTGCTACCTAGATAGTAATCACACAAGACTTATAAGAGCATGACATCTGTTATCTGTTATCTGTATCTGTTTATCTGACATCTGTTATTTGATTATCTGTTATCTGTCTGACTATCATCTGACACTATCATCTGTATATCTGTCTGTATACCACTTGACACTTGACACATGTTATTTGTATCTGTTAGTATACCATATTATCTGATTTGTTTTGTGATTCATGTTAGTTATTACATTTCTGTTGACATACCTATACCATGCTATGTTTGCTATGTTGTTATTTTATATTTGTTATTATCCCATGTACTTCTATCCTGCACTACAAG
The DNA here is from genome assembly GCA_017893485.1 of Hemerocallis citrina. Taxonomy (NCBI): domain Eukaryota; kingdom Viridiplantae; phylum Streptophyta; class Magnoliopsida; order Asparagales; family Asphodelaceae; genus Hemerocallis; species Hemerocallis citrina. The sequence continues at coordinate 425,907,846 of CM030358.1, read as the reverse complement.
CGGTCCGTAACTTGCATTGACGGAAGTTTGTTTTCCTTTTTCGTTTTTCCTGCAATTTATTAATTACAGATCAGGGTGATCAGCTGCCAGATGGAGTTGGTGATATGAGATATTAGTTGCTGGAGTTTTGCTATCCTGCTATTATTATTAGTTCATGTTGTTATTTGAACAATTGTATTTGATACTTGGATTATTTTGTATTGGGCAATGTGACCCAGGATATTGACTTATTCAGATCTGATTTATTTGAGATTATTATTATATTTTGGTTTCAAGTAAATTTCTGTTGGTATATTTGATTCGATTATGCATACTTGGTTGATTTCTCTTGCTTCCGACTCTGATTATTTCTGTGAGATGTTGTAAAGATTCTGAACAGCTTATGAATGATGAAAATCATTCGCTGGGCTTGGTCACGTATCCGTATTCCGTATTCTCTTTTGGGAAGCGGGGCGTGATAATATTTTTAGTGGTATCAGAGCCCAGATTTGTCTAATGTATTAGTTTGACTGATATGTTAGACAAGCTTGGCTCGAACTGGGATTGGCTAAATATTTTACCAACCATGCATGCATAAATAAATTATTATTTTTAACTTTGATATGGATGCTAATTGTTTTTGGTTTTGTGCAGACTATGACTCGTAGAGGTTCTACTTCTCGTCCCCAGGATGATCAGCCTGGGCTTGAGGCTGTCACCACTGTGCTTGAGCGCTTGATCAATATGCAGCAGAACCACAATGACTTGTTGATGGCTGCTTTGGAAGTTGCTCGGGTTTTGCCGCCCGCTGTGCCTATGCAGGCAGCTTTTCCTTCCCATCCGGGTACATTCACGGACTTCATGAGGCTGCATCCCGACAGATTTTCAGGCACGGAGATGCCTTTGGAGGCTGAACAGTGGTTGATCCGAACTGAGCAACTACTTTTGGCAGCTACGATTGCAGATGCAGATAGAATGGATGTGGTAGCCATCCAGCTGGTAGACTTAGCTCATATTTGGTGGAGGTCCGAGTCCGAAAGGCTCGAACGACCGATCACTTGGGCCACTTTCACTAGGGGCTTTTTGGAGTTCTTCCCTAGCAGCTCTAGAGTTAAGATGGAGCAACAGTTCCTGACCCTAAAACAGGTTAGTCATTATATTCAAGTAATGGAATTTTGTTACATATTGTCCATGCAATGTTGTAACATGAGACTTTCTTGAAACAGGGCTCCAGGTCTGTGGATGAGAATATAGCTGAGTTTACTAGACTTAGTCGCTTCGCAGCCATTCTTGTGGTGAATGAAGAGGACATGGCTCGTAGATTCATTTTGGGGCTTGAGCGAGAGATTAGGGTACAGCTTGTCTCCCTTCGCTTGCACTTTTATGCAGAAGCTCTTGAGGCAGCTCGTGCTCAGGAGCAGGCTCGTGGTGGTTTGGCTCTTTCTCAGCGGACTGTTCCGCACTCCTCTACTATTGTTCTGGTGGGCCTATTCGGAGGCTTGCTCTCGCTTGTCTTGTCAGGGCAGCACCGTACTCATCTGCTGGTTTCTCGAGGGGTGGTTTTTGTGACTTCTGCTAGGTGTCTGGGCATGAGCACAAGAACTATTTTTGCACCAGTCTTCGATGCTTTAGGTGTGGCACTGCTGATCATTCAGTTCAGGATTGTCCACAGCCGCAGCAGCAGTTGGCTCTTCCAGCCAGGGGTTCCGTTCAGTAGGTTGCCCCAGTTTGTGGTCCAGTTAGGCCACCGCTTCCTCCTCAGCACCAGATTATCGGTCAGAGGACCACTATTCCGAGGAGAGGTCAGGCTTTCAACCTGATTGTTGCAGATTGTCGGTCAGCTGAAGGTGTTGTGGCAGGTATTTTTTCTTTGTTGTTTTATTATTCCTTTTTGCATTCTTCTTTTTGTATTGCTTTATTCTTTCCTGTTATCTTCCTGCTTTTTTTTCCTCACCCCTATTCAACCATTCCTTGTTTCTTTGTCTTTGATTCTATTTTAGGTGGTGTCCTTGTTTGCTCTTTCCCTACTCATGTTCTTTTTTATTCTGGGGCAACCCATTCTTTTGTCTCCTCTCGATTTGTGGCTCGCCATCAGTTAGAGTGCAGCAATATGTCTGAGGCTTGAAATATTGTGACAGGTGGCAGAGTTGTCATTTGTTCCCGGAAGTGCAGGCAATATCCCGTGATTATTGGTAGCGTGGATTTCATGGCCAATTTGATTGTAATCGGGAATTCAGGATTCGACGTTATTCTGGGTATGGATTGGTTAGGTGAAACCAACGCCATTATTGATTTTCGTGCCAAGAAAGTTATGTTCATGATTCCAGATTGCGCAGAGTTTGAGTTCCATGCCGGGGAGATGTCCCTTGGCTGCGCTACAGTTGACCAGGAGGTTTATGCGATGGAGTTACATTCAGGTTGTGAGGCTGTGCCTCTAGTAGTTTGGGATTTCCTGGATGTTTTTTCAGAGGAGTTGCCTGGCTTACCCCCTGATAGGGATGTTGAGTTCAGTATTGAAGTTCAGCCGGGTACGGTGCCTATATCGAAAAGTCTCTACAGGATGGCACCGGTTGAGTTAGCAGAACTTAATGTGTAGATTCAGGAGTTTTTTGATATGGGGTTCATCAGACCCAGTGTTTCGTCTTGGGATGCTCCAGTCCTTTCTGTCAACAAGAAGGATGGTAGTCGTCGACTGTGCATGGATTATCAGGAACTGAACAGTGTTACTATGAAGAACCGGTATCCGTTGCCCAGGATCAATGATTTATTTGATCAATTGAGTGGGGCTGTGTTTTCCCGAAGTTGGATCTTCGTTCTGGGTATCATCAAGTAAAAGTGAAGGCAACTGATGTACAGAAGACTGCATTCAGGACCAGATATGGGCACTATGAGTATCTTGTGATGCTGTTCGAGGGCACGAATGCACAGCTGTATTCATGAGTCTTATGAACCGGGTCTTTTCTCAGTTCTGGGATAGATTTGTGGTGATCTTCATCAATGAAATTTTGGTGTATTCTCAGAATCGGGAAGATCATGCTGAGCATCTTAGAGTGATTCTGCAGACTTTGAGGGAGAATTAGCTCTATGGAAAACTCAGCAAGTGCGAGTTTTGGCTCGACAGGATTTCTTTCTTGGGGCACATTATCTCGGGCGATGGTATTTCTGTGGATCCGGCTAAGGTTGAGGCTGTGAAGGATTGGCCTATTCCTAAGTCAGTTTTAGAGGTCTGGAGTTTTCTTGGGTTAGCTGGTTATTATCAGAAATTCGTCCAAGATTTTTCAAAGATAGCAGACTGTTGACTAAGCTGACTAGGAATGATCAGAAGTTTTGTTGGTCTGATGATTGCAGTGAGGCTTTTGTTGAGTTGAAGAGTAGATTGACATCAACACCTGTGATGACTATTTCAGATGGTTCAGGTGGATTTGTAATTCACTGCGAAACTTCTGGTAAGGGTCTTGGAGCAGTTCTGATGCAGAAGGGCTGAGTCGTTGCTTATGCATCAAGACAGTTGAGGCCGCATGAGAAGAACTATCCAACTCATGACCTGAAGTTAGCGGCAGTAATCTATGCTTTGAAGCTGTGGAGACATTATTTACTTGGGGACCGAGTGCAAATCTTTACAAACCACAAAAGTCTCAAGTACATCTTCACCCAGAAGGAGTTAAACATGAGGCAAATGCGTTGGTTGGAACTTATGGCCGATTATGACATCAGTTTACAATACCATCCTGGTAAAGTAAACTTGGTGCTAGATGCTTTGAACAGGAGACCGGCAGCTATGTTCCTGACTCAACAGAGAGATTTGATTGAGCAGATGCGGAGGTTGGAGTTGGATGTTTTGTTGCAGAGTTCTGGTCGGATTTGTTTGGTGCTCTAGCTTCAGTCGTCTCTTGCTGATTAGATTAAGGAGGTGCAGGCTGGTGATGCGCAGTTGTAGGGTTTTTGAGCTGAGGTTGACTCTAGGTCCTGAACGGACATGGTTATTCATTCTAATGGATCGCTTCGTTTTAGGTCCAGGTTATGTGTCCCGAAGGGTGAAGTTCATCGGAGGTTGCATGAGGAAGCTCACCAGTCTTTGTATTCTATCCATCCTGGCAGTACTAAGATGTATCGAGATTTGAAGCTTCATTTCTGGTGGCAAGGTATGAAGGTGGCTGTGGCTCGGTTTGTTTCTCAGTGCTTGACCTGCCAACAGGTTAAGGCAGAGCATCAGAGAACCGCTGGGCTTCTTCAACCGCTTCCTATTCCGGAGTGAAAGTGGGAACATATCACTATGGATTTTGCGAACGCTTTGCCGAGGAGTCCTAAGGGTCATAATGCTATTTGGGTGATTATCGACGGATTGACGAAGAGTGCTCATGATGTGTCTAATTTATATACAAATATTTGTACTCATTTACCCATTAAAATTGCTTGTTTTCGTTGATATTGTTTATAATTCATCTTATTTCTATAAGATTTCAATTAATTAATTTTTTTTGAAGAAATAATATTTTTGATGCAAAAGTGAAGATTTGTGGAAAAAATCAACCAACAAAGCAAAACTATGGATTTATTAATTTTTATTGTTTTGTTGAGTAAAAGTGCGATAAATAATTTTAAAAGGATTTTAATGAGCTAATATGATTTTTAGTTAGTTTAATTAATTTTAATCTATTTAAATCCTAAATTCTGGTCTGAATTTGTGTATGCAGTAGCACGTGCTTGCATGAAAAGGAAAAAGAAGAAGAAAGAAATAAATATCTGGTTAAAGAAGGAAGGAAATAAATGAAAGGAGGGGAGTTTTCTGCAAAAGCGCAAACCCTAATTCTCTCTCCCGTTTGCCTATAAATATGTACAAGGTTGGAGCACAATTCTCAAGAGGTGACGGCTGAATCAAAACAAAAAAATATAAAAATTGAAAAAGAAAAATTTAAAAAGTAAGAGAGAGAGAGACTGGCCCTCTTTCCTGTGCACAGTAAACAAAGAGAGAAGCAGTGACGTGACAGGCTTCTTCTTCTTCTTCTTTGACGTGCTGGCGTGGACAAAACGACACAAACGAAAGCAGCAGGCGGCTCAGAACCCGACGAGATAGCCTCTGACGTGCTGACCTGGCTTTGAAGTGACGGCGACGCAGACAGCTCTGACGTGCTGACCTGGCATAGTGCTGGTGAAGAGACAGCATTGTGCTGACAGGCGGGACCTAGTAGCTGACGTGGCGACAGTTTTGGGGTTTGACTTTTGAGACCGAGACAGAAGAGAGATAAAGGCTTTGACTCGGTTCTAGGAGTTCGGTTTGCATTATTTTTATATTTTTGTATCTCTTCTTCTCTAAATTTTTACGATGCAATCCCAAACAATTTTTGTTAGTTGAAAATTGAATATGAACTAAATTTATTTTTCTAGAGGCTAAGATGTAGCCTAGTTTTGTAGAACACAATTTTAATTCCTTATTATTATTCTATTTTTCCTGGTTGTGTTTTGATTTTTATTATTTATGCGTACAATTGGTGGATAGTCATTTGTATGATCTTTTAAATCATGAAGAGACCGAACTGGTGATTTGTGATTAATAAAAATTAAACACCGTTATTGGAGGACGTGACCGTTAAGAAATCCATAAATTTTCAATTAATAATTTGATGAATAGGCAAATAATTAGTTGAGAATAATTTTTATACTGCGTGGATAGAGTAGTTAATATTTTTAGGATTTTGGTCTACAACTTGGAAAGATAATATTTTTATTCATAAGGAGTTATAGTTTGTGTGTGTGATAAACGAGGTGAAATCAAGAGCCCTAGAACTAATTTTACCATAAAAAAATTGCAAGAATTTCACTTCACAGCCCTCTCCCTCTTCACTAATTTAGTTAGCTTTAATTAGATTAATTTAACTTAGTCGTTTTATCATTTATAAATTTCGATCTTCCAAATAGTGATTAACATAGTAATATCGATACTCAATAAAATATCTAGTCTTTGTGGGTTCGACACTCTATTCACTTAAACTATACTACTTGTTGCGATTTTGTACACTTGCAAATATTCACATCAAGTTTTTGGCGTCGTTGCCGGGGACTAGTTATTCTTTTATTGATATTGAAAATTGCTAGATTATTGCTAGTTTGGATTTTTTTTGTAATTATTTATTTTATTATCATTTTACATCTTTATTTTCTTTTCACTAACTTTTACTTTTATTTATTTTTATTTATTTTTATTTATTTTTATTTTTTTATTTAATTGTTATTTTACTTCTTTATCCTTTTGATTTATTTTTCTTTATTTACTTGTTTTTTAGGGTTTAGGTGTGTATGCCCAGATCTAACTCATTGGAGCCTACACTTTTTGACCCAGAAATAGAAAGAACCTTACGTCAAATCAGAAAGGAAAAGAAAGAAAAGACAACAGCCTCTTTATCCATGGCGAATAGAGAGGAGAACAAAGCTTTGAGGAATTATGCAATGCCCTCAGTCAATGGAATGATACCAAGTATCACAAGGCCTGAGATTGAAGCAAATAATTTTGAAATCAAACCAGCAATTATTCAGATGATTCAGCAGACAGTTCAATTTAGAGGACTAGCACATGATGATCCAAATGTTCACATCGCAAACTTTCTCGAAATATGTGATACCTTCAAACACAATGGAGTTTCGAATGATGCTATTCGATTGAGACTTTTTCCTTTCTCACTTAGAGATAAGGCAAAGGCTTGGTTGAATTCTTTACCACAGGGAGCTATTACAACTTGGGAAGGGTTAGCACAAAAATTTTTGGCAAAGTATTTTCCCCCAGCAAAAACAGCAAAGTTAAGAAATGACATCACAACATTCACTCAACGCGAGACAGAGTCATTATATGATGCATGGGAGAGGCACAAAGATCTATTAAGGAAGAGTCCTCATCATGAACTTCCAAAATGGCTACAAGTGCAAACTTTCTATAATGGTTTGGGGGCTACAAATCGATCCATGGTAGATGCAGCAGCTGGAGGTGCATTAATGAGCAAAACTCATGAAGCAGCTTATGACCTTTTAAAAGAAATGGCATCTAATAATTATCAGTGGTCATCAGAAAGAACAATGCAAAGAAAAGTGGCGGGAGTTTTTGAACTTGACCCTATTTCTAATTTAACTGCAAAAATGGATATTTTATCTAAGCAAATTGGTAATATGAATGTTAATTCTATTCAATATCATATCATTTGTGATCATTATGCAGGAAATCATTCTAGTGCAGATTGCCAAGTGATGAACCCTTTTGCTCCATCGAATGCCGAACAAGCAAATTATGTATCAAATTTTCAAAGGCAAAACATCCCTTATGCATACACATATAATCCAGGATGGAGAAATCACCCCAATTTTTCTTGGAACAATAATCAAGGAGGAACTAGACCACAATAAAATTTTCAACAACAAGAAAAGAAGCCTACATTAGAAGAAATGTTCAAGCAATACATGCAAAGACAGATCAAACAATTCAAAATGTTGCAAATTCAACTTCGGCTTCCATTCACAATCTCGAGGTACAAATTAGTCAAATTTCTAATATTCTTAATGAAAGAGCTGCAGGAACATTACCAAGCAACACAGTTGTAAACCCCAAGGAGCATGTCAAGGCAATAACACTTAGAAGTGGGGCAACAATTGGGCAGCCACAAATCAAAAATGTAGAACAAGATGTGGATGAAAAGCAAGGTGAGAATGAACAAATTATGGAAGAACAAACGCAACACAAAGGAGAGTCAAGCCAAACCATTTCAGGGGAGTTAAATTCTAACTCTTGTACTAATTCTCCTTATGATCAATCTATTCCTTTTCCACAAAGACTTAAAAAGAATAAGCTTGATAATCAATTTGCAAATTTTTAAAATATTTTTAAGCAATTGCATATTAATATTCCTCTTATTGAAGCTTTAGAACAAATGCCTAAATATGCTAAATTTTTGAAGGACATTCTATCAAACAAGAGGAAGCTAGAAGAGCATGAGATGGTGATGTTAACTGAAGAAAGTAATGCAGTTTTACAAAAGAAGCTGCCACCTAAACTTAAAGATCCAGAGAGTTTTACAATTTCTTGCACTATTGGAAATTCTTCTTTTCATAAAGCACTATGTGATTTAGTAGAAAGTATTAATCTTATGCTATATTTCGTTTTCAGGAAACTAGGTATTGGAGAAGCAAAGCCTACAACAATTTCCTTGCAATTGGCGGACATGTCAATCAAATATCCAAGAGGGATCATTGAAGATGTTTTGGTGAAAGTTGACAAATTCATATTTCCATCTGATTTTATTGTACTTGACATGAAGGAAGATGAACAAATTCCTTTGATTTTGGGGAGACCTTTTCTTGCAACAAGAAGAACATTGATAGATGTGCAACAAAGAAAACTTATTCTAAGGGTTGACAACGAACAGGTAACATTTGATGTATTTAAATCCATGGAGCTTCCCTCAGAAGTTCATGCATGCTTTCAAGTAAGTGAAGTCATGGGAGAAACACATTTGGATGAAATTGCTAAATTACATTTAGAAGAATGCTTAACAAATTCAGAAACACTTGAAGTAGAAAATGAAGAGATTTGTGATTATGAAAAAAATTTGGAAGATACACCACTCATTTCTCATCACCACAATAACTTGAGCTTAAACAACTCCCATCGAGTTTGAGGTACGCATTTTTAGGCCAAAACTCCACTTTTCTTGTTATTATCAATGATTCTTTGAATAATTTTGAAGAAGAAAAATTGTTAAGAGTTTTGAGAAAATATAAAACTGCCTTGGGATGGAACATTTCTGATATAAAAGGGATTAGTCCTTCAATATGCATGCATAAAATTTTAATGGAGGATGATTTTAAACCTATTGTACAGCCACAGCGAAGATTAAATCCATCAATGCAAGAAGGGGTGCATAAGGAGGTCCTCATCCGGCTCCTGAATAAAAGCTACATATACTAAGGCGAAAGTTCTTTGTCTAAACACTTAGTCAAATTTCAAGCAAACGAAACAAAAAAAGGGGGTTATTCAAAGGAGACATGGGGTCGAGCTCAAAAGTTTCTTTCATTCATCACAAAAAATGCGGTGGCCAGTCCGCAATTAGGCCATACAGGACAAGACAAAACTCAAAAGACAAAAAAACAAAAAAAAAGAGGAGAAATCAAGGGTCGACCTCTCTCCCGGGACGTCGAGAGTGGACGGGGACAGACCCCCCCGATGGGGGCTGAATCGCCAGCGGGGTCACTTCGGTAATCTGCACCTCACCGACGACCTCAACCTCGTGGTCATCCTCATCATCGCCTTCTTCTTCTTCTCCCTCCGACTCAGGGTCGAAGCCCTCGACATGGCCCGGGAACAGCCTCCACCCCGAGCAGTCCACCTCAGGATATCGCTCCGACACCTGAGAGATGGCTTGGGCATAGGCCTTAGCCATGTTTTGGGCGAGGAAGCCCTGCGCCTTCACCATGGTGGCCTCTTCGGCCACCTTTACCGCGGCATCCTTGGCCTCCGCCACCTCGGCCAGCTGCTTGGCCGACTCCTCCTTCTGCCGCAGAAGGTCGGCCTCGAGCTTCGTGACCAGCCCTTCGAGGTACTCGAGCCTCGTCGATCCCCCCTCGAGCTCGACCCTCAGCTTGTCGAGCTCTGTGCCCATTCGAGCCTTTTTGGCCCGAGCCCGGTCGGTCTCTTGCTTCAGATCCTTCTCCAACTCCATCATCTTTTCCGAAAGATGACCAAAGTGGACGACGATCTACAACAAAACAACAAAAAGTGCAAAGAGTTAGAAAAATCAAAAGAGAAAGTAACCAACAAAAGCAGAAATTCGACACTTACCGAAATCGCCGAGCGCGCGATCTCGATGGCGTCGTTGCCCGCTAGGCCGGCCTCCATGGCGGCTCGGTCATTTGGCATCGCCAGGTGTTTGACCACCTGCATACTCGCCAAGGAGTCGCCAAGGAACCCATCATGCTTTCGAACCTGCCAGTCCGGAATGTGGATCCTCTTATGCTCCTCAGTCAGGATCTCCTCGGCCGTCACCGTTAGCGGGGGCACCTCCATCCCAAGAGCTACGGAGATCAGGAAGTCCCCTGCCTGAGTCGACGCTGAGGCTACTCCTGTGGCCGGGGTCGGGGTCACCATTGCCGGAGGCTCCACACCCTCGGCTACGCTCGCGCCCCTCGGACCCTTCGCGAGCGGCAGCTTAGTGGAAACCCTCTTTTGCTTCTTCGGCGCCTTACTTCCGAGGGCGGCCCTCTGCGCCATCACCGCATCGAAATCCATTGCCTCTACATTAAATAAGAAGCCGGTTAAAGACAAAAGTTGGAATAGGCAAGTAAAAAAAAATAAATGTAGAAAGAGCCGCGTACTAGGATCTACGCGGCTGAGCCCTCCCCTGAAGAGAATGTCTTCGGTCATCTCTCTCCAATCGTACTTCGGCCTGTCTAGAAGAGTCTGCACTGCCTCCTCTTCTTGAGGGTGAAGCACCGGCGACTCTCTTACTCGCCTCGACACCTCCTCCACAAAACTGGTAGGTATGGACCACGCCTCCGCGCTCCGCACTATAAGGTACTTATCTCGCCAGTGCTTGATGGAGTCGGGGCGGACGACGAGCCGACCTTCGCGCCTCGGAGCTAGGTAGTACCGGAACTTTGACCGGTTCTGCTGATGAAGTCGGTAGATAGTCCGAAGTACCCTAAGCTCCGGCTCGATCCCAGCCGTTTGGCTGTGGAGTACGAACCCATTGATAACTCTCCATGCGTTCGACATCAGTTGAATGGGGCTGACCCCAAACCACCTCAGCACTTGGATCGCGAACGGGTGGAGAGGTAGCCGAGCCCCGGCGATGAAGGCATCGACCGGCCAGAAACACATGTTTACTAGCATCGGCGAATTTGCCCTAACCCCGGGACCCGGCAGCATAAGCTCGTACTCCTCCGGAATTTGGAAGCAACTCCGGATCACTACCAAATCCTCCAGGCTAAGGATCGATACCGTTTCATCAGCCTCGGAGGTCTTCCTTGCCTCGTTTTCCTCGAAGGCTCTCCCCCTCCCGTGAATAATGCGCTCGACCTCCTCCCCCGGAAGTTCTCAAACTCTTTGAAGCCCGGTCAGTGGCCCTAGATACCTGCCGAACGGCCCCATGCGCTTCGGATCCTCCACTATACTGTCTCGACCGGATACCTTCTTGCCTTAATCTTGGCGACTCGGAGAAGGGACTTCGGCGACAGAAAGGGAGGGCTCGGAGATAAGAGAAAGAGACATATTTATACTTGAAAAATGACTAAGTATAAATTACCTTTGAGTTGATAGGAACGGTTGGAATTTTCACAGGAAAAGCAATCGACGATCACCGTGAGCTCTCACTAGTGGAAATTACCACCTGAGTAAAAATTTGGAGAAGTGAGAAATGAGAGGGGGGGTGAAGTTTTATAGAGCTGAGCACACGAAACGAGGTTAATGGGCCCACACAGCTAGCCCATTTACACAAGGCGACAAAATGACCTGAACCGTCACATTATTTACCGCGCCTAGCTGTACTATCGCATTAATGGCTGACACATCTGTCAGAGTCGTCAGAAGATCAGCAGTCATCGCATTAATGACTGTCACATCTGTCAGAAGTTCAGCAGCCGCCAACTCAGCCTAATGTTTCCTATGTTACCAAAAATCACAACCCAAGTCTTCGGCGCATGCTGCCGAACGCTCTTGCCACTGACCATGTTACATGGAAAAAATTGTTACAGGGCAAAGATTGTGCCTCAGCACATGCCGCCGAGCGCTCTTGCCACCGACCATGTTACATGGAAAAAATTGTTACATGGAAAAGATTGTGCCTCGGCACATGCCGCCGAGCGCTCTTGCCACCGACCATGTTACATGGAAAAAATTATTACATGTAAAAAATTGGACCTCGGCACATGCTGCCGTGCGTTCTTGCCACCGACCATGTTACATGGAAAGATTGTGCCTCGGCACATATTGCCGAGCGCTCTTGCCACCGACCATGTTATATAGAAAAAGTAGACCTCGGCACATGCTGCCGAGCGCTCTTCCCACCGACCATGTTACATAGAAAAATGGACCTCGGCACATGCTGTTGAGCGCTCTCGGCACCGACCCTCTTACAGGGAGGAGACCACACCGAACTCCGGCAAAGGTCCGCCGAACGCGCCTATAGCCTGGCCGAAGTATCCGTGTGCTTCGGCAGAAGGTGCCGAACCCCCATGGACCTCGGCCTTCTTCATGGCATAAGTTCGGAAGGGGTCGGCGATGAAATCGAAGCATCTAAGCCATGAAACGACGTAAATAACATCAAATCATCTTCCTAAACACTGCGAAAAAATGATTTAAAATTCAGAAAAATTAATTAAAAATTCTAAAAAATAATTATAAATCTGGGGAAATATTTTTGAAACCCTGGGTAGATAATTATTGCTTAGAAAGGATAATTAAAGACCCCCGAATGACAAATCACCACTTCGCAAAGTTAGGAAAAATCATCAGAAGTCGAAGAGAGCTTAAGAACAATCTAGAGCACACTACTAATTTGGAAATTACCACGATATCCCATCTAAAGATTCGACACCCCTCGTGTAGGCTCCGATACAACTCCGTAAGTCATTAAAACAGTGAAACTACTCTTCAAAGGCTGATCAAACTTAGTCTTCGGGAGTGGGGGGCTCGTGATATGGCTAAAAATAGGGTTAAATCGGAACCGTCCAAACTTGGCGCGAATCTTAAAACCTGAGGGTAAAATGGTAATTTTACCTACAAATGGGTCTGAAGCAGGTACTGGGTCTTCTCCTCTAAGACCTACCAACCCGCAAACGGATCCATCTCAGCTGGGTACGGGTTCCAACCTGCGATGAACCCAGTCCATCAGGATAGAATTAGGGTTTCTGATTGCATTCAATCAACGGCCCTGATTCGCTCTATCCTTTCACTGGAAATTAGGGATCACATTCCTAATCTGATCCCAACGGTGGCTATAAATACCCCCCATCCACCACCATTAAGAGGTAATCAATCTTTTGCCAATTTACGCTCTCTCATAATCTTCCTAATTACTGACTTGAACGTCGGAGGGTGCGTCGCCGGGATCAACCCCGGTGTATCGCACTTTTTGCAGATGAACGACTGGAGTCAGCGGTCAAACTCTGGCGGAAGAAGTTAAGGTTTGATTATTCGTTTCCCCTAAGAATCCACAAATACTATCTGTTTGCCCCCACACCAGATTTAGCAGTAACAACTCTTCATAGGTCAAAGATTTCCAACTAAATATGCTCTACAACATCAAGTGAAGATGTACGCAGTGAAGAACCACAGAGAATTCGTGACGGTAAAATTAGATCATGGTCTATACTATGTGAAATGTAAATACGCACCCATCAACCATTTAGCCGAGGACATTGCAGAAAATCTGTCACTTCAAAATGTAGTTGGTTGTCCATGGTGGTTACGTGCAATTGTTCCCAAAGGCCATAATTATTTCGTGGTAAAGAAGCTTGAAGGTGCACACACATGTGTGAATCCTACATTGACTCAGGATCACAGCAAAATTGACTCCACGATTGTATCGACGGTCATATTGGATGTTGTGAAGGAACAACTCGCAATAACACCATGAGCCATAATTGCAATAGTGAAGGGTAGGTTCCATTATACAATTTCATACTGGAAAGTTTGGAAGGCTAAACATAAAGCAATTGAGCGACTATATGGTTCTTTTGAAAAAGCTTACACTAAATTACCATATCTACTCAATGCAATTCAAGCTTTAAATCCGTGTACGGCTGTACATTGGGCGAAGATTGCGTCCGGTCCAGGCGTAGAAACCTTTAAGGGTGTTTTTTGGGCATTTGGTCCTTCCATCGAAGGATTTAAGGCATGTAGACCAGTTATAAGTGTAGACGGCACTCATTTGTATGGAAAATATAAACGCTATTTGTTGATTACTGTTTCCCCATATGCAAATGGTAGGTTGTTTCCATTTGTATTTGCACTGGTTGACGGTGAAAGCATAGAGACGTGGACATGGTTCATGAACTGTATTCGGTGCTTCGTCACTGATCGTGCAGGTCTGTGTGTCATTTCTGATCGGCATGTCGGTATTTTATCAGCAATGCAAAATGAGTTCGGTACATGGAACGAACCATTTGTATATCATCGGTTCTGTATGCGGCATTTTGCTAGAAATTTTCATTAAAAAATTGGTTGCAAATTTTTTATGAGTAAGTTGAAGGTAATCGCGTATCAAAATCAGTGGAAGAAGTTTTAGGAAAAGATGGCACAACTTGAAGCGAGCAATGCTGATAGGGCTAATTGGTTAAAGGAGAAAGCGATTGAGAAGTGGGCACTTACTGCCGATGGTGGTCGTAGATATGGTATAATGAAAACAAATCTATCGGAAGTTTTCAACTCTATTCTAAAAGGTGTTCATAGCTTGCCTGTCACCGCAATTGTAGAACAGATATTTTTCTGTCTAAACATGTATTTCACTGATCGCCGTGAAGCCGCACAGATACTTATTAGTTAAGGTAAATTATGGGCACCACGGATTCAAGATCTTATTAATGTATGCCGTGAAAAATTCAATTTACATGAGGCAATAATGTTTAATAATCGCTCAGGTGTTTTTGGGGTGAAAACGGGCATTAGAATGGATAGTGGATATCAAAAGGGTGGACATTGGCACACGGTAGACCTCGAGGGCCGAAATTGTACTTGTGGCAAAATCCAACTATATCACATTCCATGCTCTCATGTGTTAGTGGCATGTGCTTCCCGTGCGCTGGATTATCCGCCATACATTGATGCCTTTTACTCTACCGGCTCGTTAGCAAAAACGTGGGCACCAACATTCAATCCTATACCAGACAAATCTTATTGGCCGACACAAATTGCACCGGTACTCATAGCCGATTCAAGTCTTCGTCGGGTAAAAGGACGACCAAGGAGTACTCGCATCTGCAATGACATGGATGCTCGAGAAGGTGGGAGCAGTGGGAAAGTTTGTTCGAAATGCGGAGTGAGTGGACACAATAGACGGAGTTGTAAGAATGTACAAAGTGTGGGGGCTTCACAGTCTACCAGCACTTGAACTTGTATCCGGTTATTGTATTAATGTTGTAAAATCTATCGCTAAGTTAGTATGAATTAGAGAGATTTTGTTTTATCTTGAGTAATTTAATTTTAAATAGTTAAGCATGAGATTTGGGAATGAATTGTTTGTGAATTTGAGTAAATTTGATTTTAGTAAGAGATCTCCACAAAACATGCACAAAAAACATGCACTACTATTCATATAACAGATGTCGTTCTTCTGAATAATGACATATTCAGAAGATACCAATATTCAGAGGAACGACTGTGAAGTTAGAAAGAATGGCAGAAGTCTGAGTTAATTCGGATTTTTGACACATAAGAGATGCCGGGTTTCAAGATAACAGCATTCTTAACAGATGTCGTGATTCAAGATAACGGCATACCTAGCAGAATTCATAGGAGATGCCGTGATTCAAGATTATGGCATTCTTTGGAGATGCCATTATTCAAGATAACGGCATTAGTTAAGGATGCCGTTATCTTGGAGAACGACTGTAAAGACAGAAAGTTTGACAAATATTCGAAATTTTTGAATTTTGCCTCTTAACTGATGCCGTTATCTGCAAGAACGTTACAGGATTCAGATGCCGTTATTTGCAATAACGTTACAGGAAGAATATGACTGATGTGCTGAAGGATGAAGTTGATGAACTACGGGGGAGAACTTCGAGAAGCGAAGAGGAACCGTAGGAGTTAGACTGTTGTAGCTTCTACTATCTTTCATTCTGATGTCAAGAAATATTTTTCAATTCGAATGTATAAAGTTTGGAATTTAACGAAATGCAAGTTGATTTAAAATTCATGTCTTATACTTCGAATTTAATGGATCTTTTGCATCAGAATATGTCGAGAAGAGGTGCTAGAAACGGGGAAGGTCTGGATCTGGAAACGGAACTTGCGAGGATCTATCAAACGCTCAACGCCGTGGCTATGAATCAGAACCAAGGAAGGGGACCTGCGAATCCGGTGCCCGAAGCGATTAAACTAGTGGAATCGTTCAAGCGAATGAAACCATCTGTATTCGAGGGGAAGTCAGACCCTGATGCGGCTGACAACTGGATTCGTCAAGTGGAGACAATCTTTGAAGTGTGGAGACCCCTGAAGGCAGTAAGGTGAAGTTGGCGACTCTGCAATTTGAGAAGGACGCGGCTGTGTGGTGGCAGTCGATGAAGAGGACAATGGGAGGCATAGTGCTTGGCTGGGAGGAATTTCTGGAAGAATTCTGCAGTCACTATTTCCCCTCCGATGTTCAAGAGAAGAAGGCTATGGAATTTCTATCGCTACAACAAGGTAGCATGTCAGTGAGAGAGTACGAGACCAAATTTACTCAGCTCTCTAGGTATGCTCCTGAACTAGTGATGGATGAGGCTAAGAAGGCTCGTAAGTTCGAGCATGGATTGAGGCCGAGCTTGAGGTCCCGGATGATACCTCTTGGTATCAGAAGATTTGATAAGCTGGTCAAGAGAGCAGCAGCGACGGAGGCAGATATGGAGCAGTTTCATGTTGCTCAGAACTGGAGGAACAACTGGCAGTCTGGGAAGAGGCCCGCCAATTCTGGGAGTTTCAAGGGGCAACCATCTGCACAAAGGTTCAAACCGACAGGGGCGAACGCTATTAGTGTGGCTGGAGGACCTGGGAACAATGTGGTGAGACCTCATGCGGTGACTTGCTACAACTGTGGTGAAACGGGACATACCAATCTTAATGCTCCAAACCACGGAATGGTAATCGCAATGCACCAACGCAGCAGACTGGGAAGAGGCCGTACCAACCAGGGCAAGTATTTGCCTTGATGGAAGCTGATGCTGATGAGGTTGATCATGTCATCACTGGTACGAGGGCTGATGTTTAGTGGTTTTTGTCATTTCTTTTCCCGTTTGTTAAGTGAACTATTACGTAATGAGTGTGTATTATGTAACAGGAGAACTTTATCTGAATGGAATGAAAGCTGTTGTGTTGTTCGATACTGGATCCTCTCATAATTTTGTGTCTCCTAAATTTGCTAAAGTGTTGGGAGTTGAACCGAAGATTTTTTCAGGCAAGATCTTGGCAGTAGCTACTCCATCAGAGGAAACTTTAACCACTGATCGGTATTATGCTGATTGTAAGATTGTAATTGGAGATCGAATCTTTGGCATTGATCTGGTCGAGCTGACTATCTTGGGAGTCGATGTTATCATTGGCATTGATTGGATGTCGGTGTACAGTGCAAGCATCGAGTGTAAGACCAAGACGGTAACAATGAAGGCTCCAGGTGGACCTGAAGTCACTTTCCAAGGAAAGCAGAAATGTTCTAAGCTGGTGGCAGCTATCCGCAAGGAAGAAACTCCTGTGGAAGTGCAAGGGATTCTTGTGGTTCGGGACTATCCGACTGTGTTCTTAGATGATTTTCCTGGGTTACCCCCGCATCGTGATGTAGAGTTCAGCATCACTGTTCAACCGGGAAGTGCACCCATTTCTAAGGCACCGTATAGGATGGCTCCAGTGGAACAGGATGAGGTGAAACGGCAGATTGAGGAACTATTGGAGAAAGGCTTTTTTCAACCTAGTGCATCACCTTGGGGTGCACCAGTGCTTTTGGTAAAAAAGAAGGATGGATCGATGAGAATGTGTATCGATTACCGAGAGCTGAATAAGTTTACTGTTCAGAATAAGTATCCTATTCTTCGAATTGATGACTTGTTCGATCGTCTACAAGGAGCAGCTGTATTCTCCAAAATATATCTTCGATCAGGATATCACCAAGTTCGAGTGAAAGCTGAAGATGTGCACAAAACTGCATTTAGAACTCGACATGGGCATTACGAATTCTTAGTTATGCCATTTGGAGTAACGAATGCACCCGCAATCATCATGGATTTAATGAACAGAGTTCTGAGGCCGTTCATTGATTCTTTCGTCGTGTCGTTTATCGACGATATTCTCGTGTACTCCAAGTCAGAGGAGGAGCACACCGAGCATCTGGCAGCAGTTTTGAAGAAGCTGGAAGAGCAGAAGTTGTACGCCAAGTTATCCAAGTGTGATTTCTAGAAATCTGAAGTAGCATTCCTAGGTCACATCCTTTCTAAGGAGGGAGTGGCAACTGACCCTCAGAAGATAGAGGCAATGAGAGATTGGGCTAGGCCTACTACAGTGAAGGAAGTCAGAAGTTTCCTTGGAATGACTGGATACTACCGGAGATTCATTCAAGGTTATGCTCAGATAGCCGTGCCGCTTACTGGTCTGACCAAGAAGAATGTGAACTTCAAGTGGACTGAGCAATGTGAGGCGAGCTTTCAGGAGTTGAAAGAGAAGCTGACTACTGCACCTATTTTGGCTTTGCCGAGAGCAGGTGTTGAGTACGACGTTTATAGCGATGCTTCATATCGTGGGCTTGGTTGTGTCTTAATGCAAGAGGGAAGAGTAATCACTTATGGGTCTAGGCAACTACGACCGCATGAGAAGAATTACCCGACTCATGATCTGGAGTTGGCCGCGATTATCTTTGCCCTGAAGCAATGGAGGCACTACGTGTACGGTGAGAAGTTGAACATGTACACGGACCACAAGAGTTTGAAGTATATATTCAGAAGAGGGATCTAAATCTGAGGCAGCGAAGATGGTTGGAAGTGCTCAAGGACATGCGACCTGAGATCAAATATCATCCTGGAAAGGCTAATGTGGTTGCTGATGCACTTAGTCGCAAGAGCTATTTAGCCAGTTTGATTACAACTCAGAAGCATCTGATTAAGGAATTGGACTGAGCAGGCATTGAGGTTGTCTTGCAAGGATTGGGAGCATCTTTGGCTCAGTTGAGGCTTCAGCCTACACTGAATGGAAGGATCATTGCAAGTCAGGAGGTTGATACTGATATTTTGGAGATGAAGGAGCAGGTTGGTGCTGGCAGGTTGCCCGGATTTCAAATCAGGAATGGAGTGTTGTGGTTCGGAGATAGACTGTGTGTTCCAAATCAGGCGGACCTGAAAGAGGATATTCTTCATGAGGCACATGCTACTCTTTTGTCAGTACATCCTGGAAGTACTAAGATGTACAAAGACATCAAACAGCATTTCTGGTGGTCAGGTTTGAAGCGGGATGTGGCTGAATTTGTGGCGAAGTGTGAGGTTTGTCAGCATGTCAAAGCCGAAAATCAGAGACTCGGAGGTCTATTATAGCCGTTACCTATTCTGGAATGGAAGTGGGATAACATCAGTATGGATTTCATTACGGGATTGCCTAAGAGTCCTAAAGGCAATGATGCGATTTGGGTTATAGTCGATCGGCTAACCAAGTCCACTCACTTTTTGGCGATGAAACTCACTGCTTCGATGGACAAGTTAGCTGAGTTGTATGTTGGCGAGATTGTCCGACTTCATGGTGTTCCGTCAACTATTGTGTCTGATCGAGATGCGCGGTTTACTTCGCATTTCTGGAGGAGTCTTCAGACAGCTTTGGGGACCAAGACAGATTTCAGCACTGCTTTTCATCCGCAAACCGATGGGCAGACCGAGAGAGTCAACCGTATTCTTGAGGATATGCTTCGGTGTTGTATACTAGACTTTGGAGACAGTTGGGAAAGGCATTTACCTTTGGTAGAGTTTTCCTATAACAACAGTTTTCAGGCTAGCATTGGGATGGCGCCGTACGAAGCTTTGTATGGCAGGAAGTGCAGGACACCTGTTTGTTGGTTTGAAGTTGGGGAGCGTCAGTTGTTTGGTCCTGAGCTTGTGTAGCAAACTTCTGAGAAAATTGTTCTGATCAGGAAAAGGTTGGTAGAAGCTCAGAGCAGGCAGAAAAGCTATGCAGAAAACCAGAGAAGGGACCTTGAGTTTGAGGTTGGTGACTTCGTCTTTCTGAAAGTATCACCCAGTAAAGGTGTGGTTCGATTTGGCAAAGGCGGGAAGTTAGCCCCGAGGTTTATAAGCCCGTACAAGATATTGAAAAGGATCGGGAAAACTGCTTACCGGCTTGAACTACCGGAAGAGTTATCTCAGGTGCACAATGTCTTTCATGTGTCTATGCTGAGAGGTTATATTCCGGATCCGAGTCATCATTTGCCTGAAGTGCCGGAAGGTTTGCAATTGGATCTGAACTACATCGAGTCTTCTGTCGAGATTGTTGATCGTCGAGAGAAAGTCTTGAGGAATAAGACGATACCGATGGTCAAGGTAGTCTGGAGAAACCACCTAGTTGAAGAGGCTACTTGGGAGTCTGAGGAGAGGATGTTGAAGGACTATCCTGAGCTTTTTGCTTGATTTGTATCTTTGTATCTTTTTTGTTGTGAGTGTTGTATTTTTGTAGTTCCGGGGACGGAACTATTCTAAGGAGGGAGTGTTGTAATGCCCTGATTTTTTCATTTAATGAAAATTTATTTATTTTGCACGTAGTGTGCATGTGCAATATTTTTGGTTGAATCAAATCTTATAACTATTTTCTTTTTGATGGATATAAATGTTTAAATTTTTGCTTTCAAATTATTTTATACAAAGCCTTCTTTTAAATGGATGAAAAGCTTCTTTTTTTAAAAGCCTTTTCTTTTATAAAGCCCAAAATTTAATTAATTTATTTTATTTCAAATTAATTATTTTGGCCCATGAACTAAAGCCCATGAGTCAATTTATTTTTAAAATGCAACTTGTAATGTAGAATACAAGCTAGAGTTTATTCTTATATAAAATGAAATGTACAATTTTTGGGGCCTAGTTGCATGCACGTGCACTACACGTACACATGCAAGTACACTTTCCCTTAGGAGGCCGGGATCACTTCTTTTTGGAGGGAAACTCAAATTTTGGATGGGGATCATGGGGTGGTGGTTACTCATCATGGGTAGTTTGTGTAACTCCTCCTTAAATCTCCACCATTTGTTCCTAACTCCTACTTCAATCCTAGCCATCTATTTCCCTTGATTTTTAGTATAAATACCCCCTCCCATGGCTAGTATTCTTGTGCAAATAAACTCTTCCAAACCTATAGTTCTATTACTTTATCTAGTAGTTATTTTTGAGAGTTAAAAGATTGAGAGGGTGTGGGATTGTGCTTGCATTCTATCAAGAAGGAGAGGCCGGCTTTGGAAGTGCTCGGGTTGGCTTTGGAGTGCTCGGGTCTTGCTAGTGTGCGTGTACAAGGAGGAGAAGCATTTCGTTGCAAGGACATTCGTCTAGGAGGTTCCTAGTAGTGTTTGTTCTCTCCAAATTAAGGCGGGTAAATTTTCCCTATTTCTAAAGTAGGAATGCATGCTAGTTTAATTAGAAAGAATGAAGCATGAAAATGATTAAGAAGAGTACACTTTAATAATCTATTGAATGATTGAATGAGGATATGCAATTTTATATGTGGTTCTATTATTTAAGTTGTATGTGAATTGATTGGAATCATGGATTGATTGATAAAAACACATTTATTACTATTAAGAATTACACACAAAAGTTAGCAGGTTGATTATACCATTTCATGTGTTAAATAGATCTTTTGTGTGAATATGGGCATGAATAAATTAAAATATGTGTTTTATGTTAGGTAAATGATTAAAGTCAGAGAATTAAGGTGAAAATTCATTGATAAAAAGATTAGAATGCTAAAATGCGAAGAAATGTCGAAAAGAGAAGAAATGTAGTATTATAATGTATAATTTGAATTAGTGTATGAAAATACGTTTTAATTGTTACAAAAATTATTTTGCACATACTGGTATGTAAATTATGTGAGGAAGAATTAATCTAGAGTTATACAGTAATTTTCATGAAAGCAAAATGAAATGTGGACTAGTTGAACATCGAGACATTTTTAACAACAGAGGAAATTGGTTCAAAAAGAGTTTAATTTGTACTGTGACAACTTGAGTACGTGGCCCAAGTGGTTAGAGGGCACGGTTGGGTTCTTGTGGTGACTGGTTCGAATCCCGTGAGCAACACTATTTTCGTTTGTTTTTTTAAAACCAATTTAACAGTGGGCCGAGAGCATTTAATGCTCTCAGCCATGTCTATAACGCTTAGCGCATACGGCCTGGTGGTCTGTGCGGTCGGCTGTGTTCTCTGGGGTGCTGGGTTCGAATCTTGCCCTCGGCAAGATTGAAAAAAAATATTTTTTTGGGGGTTTTTAATGGCCAAAAATTATGAAAAAAATATGGTTATTCTCCTAAAAATATAAGGGACTTTATAAAAATGATTTGGGAATTATTTGCATGAAATAAACTATGATTGGGGATAAAATGCATAAATAGAACTATGGTTCTATATGTATATTGTTGTGAAATTATAACTTGCAAAAAGAAATTAAAATGAAGAATTAGAAGATTAATATAGTAAAGATTGAAGTGATATTATGTGATGGATGTGATCTATTCCTAATTGAGGATAGTATGAAAAATATGAATGCTGAATATTCGTTAGTATTTCTCATTTGAGAATAATGTGACAACTATGAAATGTGAATTATTCTCGTTGGAGAATAGTGTGACAAATTATGATGCGTGAATATCCATCTTGATTGAATACTAGTGATGTGGGTTTTAATATGAAAATAATAATTCATGAGTTGCACGATGAATAGTTGAAATTCATGTATAGTTATGGACTATGTGAACAAATTAGAAATCATGATTTGAAAAGAAAATATTTTTGAGTATGATGACTCAACATGGAAATTTATGAACTGGAAATGCTCATTTTGGAAATTGTGAATTGGAACTGAAACGAAAGAGTAGCTAAGTCTCCCCCGGCATTTGGAAAGAAATGAAATGAAAGATTGAAATGAAAGACCAAGGTTGGTCATGTTTGAATGAAATGAATAAGTCCGGTTTAGTGGAGAGGCTAACTCTAGAGCTTTGATTTTTGTTCATGATTCTAATAAAAACTAAGGATTAGTGCATAGTGAAGATGTGATGAAAGTGAGAGAAAAACACGAGTATGAGAACTAGGATTTACGGTGCGGGTGTGTGAGCCACAGAATGCATGCTTGATGAGTCAAGACATGGCGTGGGCACAACTCAGAATGATCGGACTCTAGCCACGCTTGTGGGATGTTTGGTGACTGCAAGAGAATCGTGTGCCATAAAGTGAGGCTGAATTGCCACAGAATGCATGCTTGATGAGTCAAGACATGGCATGGGATTCCCCTCCATAATACTCTGTACACGAGCTTGTACTCATAGATCATCTAGGATACTCATCGTAGTTACAGTAGTAGATTAGGTCATGGCGAGGGATTGAACCCTACAAAGATGAAGAACGATTAAGAGGCTTGCCCTCGGACCTATGTAGTATGGGATGCATAGAATCCGAACAAGTGTGCATTAGTATCATATTATATAAATAACTGCATTAAGGACTAAGTGCACAATCACAACACGACATCAATAGGGTAGTCCCTTTAGTTTAAATGTGATAAGTTTGTGTTTGCTAAATATGGAAAATAAGTTATACTATTTCCGGCATAGAGAGGATGGCCGTGTATAATGATCGTCGGTTGAATAAACTGACGTACCCACAGTCTTATATGCAGGTAAATGGCTTGATACAGATTAAAGAGGAACAAATGCTTAAAGATTATTCAATGTTGTTGTATATTTGTTTCATTGTTGTAAATTTTACTTCCGTTGTGCAATGTAAAGTGTAATATTGATGTAAACTCTGATGTAAAATGAAAAGTTTAAATTTTCTTGTAAAATTGTACTAAAGGAAGCGAAAAGATCCTGTAGAACATCTCGAATTCAGTGTATTTGGGATTCGGGGCGTTACACGACGGTACCATGCCATGTATCCGGTTTGCAATGATCCGTCGTACGGCACAATCCCTTCTACAACCAAGTCATACTTCCTCTCATTCCAACAAGCTACATGAGCACGGTGGTGATCGACCCAATCCATATTCGGTAAACGATCTTGGCCCGTAATGTTGTGAAGTCTACGGTCGTACATTGAGTTTCCGAGGACGGGCTGCTGTGCATTGAATTGGCGGAGGACGCGACCGGAGTAATAGAACTCCATAATTGAGAAATTTACAAGTGGAGCTAATTTCAACCATAGTTTATTATTTGTGGTGCAAATGGGGGGTAGACGTTGTAGCCTATCGTCTGTGTACGGTATCCAGTGGATGTACTCTTCCCTCAACTGATCGAGTTCATCCCTGTAATATGTGAGCACACCGCATGGGTTATCCCTCCACGTGAGCTTACCCATCCAGTAGGCACCAAGAGGAGCTCTCAACACGGGATTTTCATGTTGCAAATGCCAACTTTCTGAAAGTATCGTTACCCGGGGCCGGCCGAGATGTATTCGTTCCCAACACCATATTTGCAATATCGACATCGACCCGGTCATTTGGATCGACCCCATCGAACAATTGCACAGGGCACGGTAGAGGGAGGCCAGAGCCGCACTTCCCCAACTATATTGGCCGGCTCTTTGTAGGTCGGCGATCAATGGAAGGTACATCAAGTGAACTACATCACCAAAAGAATTTGGGAATAGAATACCTCCAATCATCGACAACAGATAAGTCCACGTATAACGCTGGAGTTGGATGTCTGTCGGTACGTCTAGCAATTGATTATTGAACTCCGTATACAGCTAAGACTGTCTAACTAATTCCCCAACGAATACACCCTTATCATCTTCATCCACCTCGTGCCCAAGATAATCTCGTATCAATGCCACTTTATTAAACATCAAGTTGCCGGTGACAGCCACCCTATCGATTGGAAGACCCGCTATGACGGCTATATCTTGTAGGGTGACCGTCATCTCCCCAACTGGTAAGTGAAACGTGTGTCTCCGGCCTCCATCGCTCCACAAGAGCGGTAAGTAGTGCGTGGTCACATTTTACTTTCGCCAACTTTGACATTCCGTAAAATCTGCTGCTTACCAAATAATTTTGAATACGAGGGTGCGTCGTCATGATGGTGTGCATTCGGAAACTCATTTTTTCGACGTCTCCTTTCCAAACCGCCTGCGACCTATGATCTTCTTGCAGATAAAGCACGGTCGGATCTACTGGACCCGGATGTCCCTGTGGTCCATGCGAAGTATCGGATGCAGTACCTACATCATGGAAAGAAGATGGTTGTGTAGAATCCATTTGCCTGTCAACATTAAATATAACGTGTCAACTACAATATTAGTAAACATTACGAGACTAGAGATACTAAAATTTGTACTAAATATTACTAAACATTAACAAACATTCACCACCACAATATCTCCACACAATACAAATAGATGAATCTAAGTTCGCAAAGATAGCAATATAGGTCATCCACATCTCATACTTCTATAAAAATCACTTCACATATCTATTAGTTACGTGGATCTATTCTACATCAATTTTACTATACTACCAATATAGCTCTTGCTAATCAACAACAATTTCACAAACCCTAGATCAACAATTCAACATTTCATAAACCCTAGATCAACAACAATCAACAAGTACATTTCCACAATTACTACTTAGATAAGACAAATCTACAGCACTTGTACTGTACTACCAATGTATACAGCTCTCATAGATCGAAATCAACATTGTAAAAAAATTTAGGAATTTTGGAAACTTACCACAAATTTGGATTCCGGTTGATTTCGAAAAATCAATGAGAGAATCAAAAGTAGAGTCTATGTATAATTGTTGTTTGGCAACTTACAAATCACTCCAACAGTTGGGATTTAAGGAATTTTTAATTTAGGCATTAGGGTTACAAGAGTGAAGAGAATGATAGAAAAAATCGTAAGAGGTAGGAGAAAGGTTTGGGGGTTTCTGAATATAGGTAACTGTGAAAACCGAAAGTAATTGATGCCGTTATTCAAAATAACGGCATCAGTATAATCGTTGCCGTTCTCTCAGAGAACGGCATACATTATTTTTGTTTTACAATTCTCTCTCAGCTCACAATTGAGGCTGTTAGATCTTTAGATAAAAAGTAACAGATGCCGTTATTCCAAATAACGGCATGAAACTTTTTTTCTAAACAGATGCAGTTATTGGGAAGAACGGCATCGAAATAACCTATGCCGTTTTTTCTAATAACGTTTGTTGCTAACGTGCCCTAAACAATGACATATTGCTAATTATTTTCGGAAGTAGAGTAAGGTGCCAAATATTTTTAAAAAGTGGGGCAATACGGCAAAATTTTCAACGAAGAGAGTACATGCAAATTTTAAAGCAAGAAAGCTCTCCAAGACTTTTTTTTATATTTAAAAACCCCTAGATTTTTTTGGTCACGGTACCATAGTAATTAATCTAATTCAGTTTGGTCACGGTACCATAGTAATTAATCTAATTCAGTTCAATTCCTACCGGCCCACATATTAAGATGAGAGTCTAAATTATTATTAGTCAGAGTCCAGATCTCAGCTCGACGGAGCGACCTTTTAATATTTAAAGGCACATTCCAAAAAAACATCAATGCTTCACTAAAAGGGGTTGAAAGCTACCTATTTTAATACATGCATGTAACAGCAAACTACTTTGTTCTCCTTCACAAAACATTATTCACGCCTATACATGTCCAACCAAATGATGACTAGTACACCACCCTCTAGTAACTGGCACGCTTCTCGAAGATCTAGTCGCAGCTGATAAACCCACGACTCAGACCCTCGGCGATCTTATCAGCCAAGAGCGATGTCTCACTCAGAAACGCTTCCAGTGCGTACGCCACTGTGTATAATCAGGTATGCAGTTTCCCATGGCATTGCCATCCTGGTCTGTGACTGTAATGGAAAACAATAATGAGAAATATATACATAAGAAAATAAAGAATTATAAAGATAGACTTAAGTGTTACCTTAGAAGAATGAATTGAAGATGATGGATCTTGAAGGTTTGGGTGTGATTTAAATATCAATCGAGCTGTTTTCTGGACTGGAACGAAGAACAAAATATAGGGTTTTTGAGGATTTTTTTCCCGTACAGACCCAATTTTTGAAAATATTGACCAAACTAACTCACTTTCGGAAATATTTACCCAACCGATTCCGTTTTGAACACGCCAGCATAAAACGCTCTAGGCAATAATAACATCTGTTATTTTAATGTCGTTGTTGCCAATAACGGCTCTTGCAAATTCTATTTTTTCTGTTGCCCCTATTGAAAGTAACTATATCAATACGTATCGCACTCACTTAGAAATTCTATGACTTGAGTAAAAAATTGTAAGTAAAAATCGCTTATAACTGATGTCGTTATTTTCAATAATGGCATAATTAGCCTGCAATAGCGGCATAAGTACAATCCACAATGTACTCCAAATTTCGTGTAAGTGCATCAACTTTAAACCTGTTTCGACCTTGATGCAGCGAGTATCTCTCCAAACTCAAAACATAAAAGTTGTAGAGCTTTGTCTTGGTGTTCTATGACATTCTGAATTATCTCAATCGAAATTCGCATAATAAAGTTATGCCCTGATTACGTAGCGATGTCGAAACTATGCACAAATTTGGAGTGCACTGTGGATTATTCTGATGTCGTTATTACTAATAGCTGCATCAGGCTAATTATGCCGTTATTGGGAATAGTGGCATCAGCTATAACAGATTTTCACTTACAATTTTTTCTGGACAGTTTCGACATCGCTACATAATATGGGCATAACCTTATCATCCGAACTTCGATTGAGGTGATTCAAAATGCTATGGAACCAAGAAAAATATCTATAATATTCATGTTTTGAGTTTGAGAGATACTGACTATATCTAGGTCAAAATCGGACATGAAGTTGATGCACCTGTACGAAATTGGAGTACATTGTGGATTATACTGATGTCGTTATTGCCAATAGCGGCATCAGGCTTATTATTCCTTTATTGGAAATAGTGGTATCAGTTATAAGCGATTTTCACTTATAATTTTTCCTCAAGTTATAGAACTTCTAAGTGAATGCGAAATATACTGATACCGTTACTCCCAAAAGTGACAACAAAATTTATTTTTTACAAGTACCGCTATTGAAAACATTAGTATCAAAATAATATATTTTGTTATTGTCAATAACGTTTTATGCTACCGTATCCAAAACTGGATCAGTTTAATAAATATTTTTGAGAGCCGGATCAGTTTGATCAATATTTTAAAAAAGTAGGTCAGTACGAAAAAAGTTCGTTCTTGACCTGGGTGTGTTAAGAGTAGAGAGTGGTAGCCTCGGTAGTAAGCCAACTGACACGTTTCGCTCACAGTTTAAGAGATGAGTGGTGGTTTTTTAGAGAGAGAAAGACGAACGTTGACAGAGTTTTGTGGGGAACTAATCTTAAAGAACATGAGACATAGGATTCATTTTCGTATCCAATACCCACGTTTTATATTTGAATCTGGATCCAGTGGTTTGTTGGATGCACCCAAAGGGTGCAACATAAGTTCAGTTGAAGTGGAAGACTGTGTCACTGTATGTAAGGCTAAACATTGGCACAAAAATTGTAGGCCCTTTTTGTATAATGTTACAATTGAACAATTTAGAGAATTCTGCTACATTTTATTGTTTATGTGCGATTGAAGATCCATTACTTTCATGTATTTTCAGGAGTTTGGCAAAGTTGTTAGCAAAGGCATAAAGCTTAATGTACAACGTAAAACAACAGGTGGTTGCTCATCACATGATGAGCAGGAAGATACAGACGAGAGAAGAAAGAAGCGCAACATGTAGGGAGGTACAGCGCACTAAATTAACTCTCTCTTGCAAAAGTTGCTTAGCTGTCAGTGTCGGTAGGGAAGTCTTCTTGTTGTAGGGAAAATCAACTTGTCGGGATGGCACTAGCAGCAAATGCGCTACGTGAATAGTAGATACCAAGCAACAGCGGAGTTGAGAGAACCATCTTGAGGCCTGAGAATGGTCGGGATCTAAGTTTAGTAATGTTGCTGCTTATTTTGGTGCAAGAGCAAACAGATAGTGAGTTTATGTTTGAAGAAAACTGTTAAAGATCTAACCTTTGATCATCGCCGTAAAAAGTGGTTAGAGCTTCCGAGTTTGGATCTAGATCGTTGATTGATGTCACGCCCTGTATTCCGTTATACGGAAATACGGGCACGCAACGAATGATATAAGTATACCAACTCATTTTATCTATAAGCTGAACAATACCATTAAGCTCAACAATACAATAATAATCTCAGGAACAAGAATATAATGTGATAACCAATATCTGAGATACAAGAACTTAGAGAATGCCGAGAATACACAATGCAATAGCAGTACGTCAAGTTCTTTGGAGTATCTCATCATTTGTACTTATATAAACAATAACTCAAAAAAAAGATGGAGAGTACCCATTAGAACAAGCTTCGGGCGACGAGTTGTCGCAAGCAGGGAAACAATACGGTACAATATAACAATGAACAAGAAGCTAGGACGATATCAGAGGTCAATAAATGATAAACAATAACAACATCAAAAATCGATACTCAATGTACATTGGTCAATAAACAATAGTCAATAATCAGTGAAGTAATAATCGATAAACAATAATCAATAATCAATAAATCAATACTCGATGAACAATAATCAATAATCAATAAATCAATAGTGTCAACATTTAAGTCTATCAATCTTTTATTAATCTATCTAATGCACGCAATCCTGTGTTCCATATCACAGGTTCGAGTGTATACAATTAAGTGAATGTTTAGACTATAGTGGTGGATTCTAGAGGTCATGTACTCAGCAACAATAACCAACATTAAATAACCAATATCTAATAATCAATAATTGATAATCAATGACCAATAACAATAATCAATAATCAATTACCAATATCAATAATGAATAATCAATGACCAATAACAATAATCAATAGGGAATCATGGGCTCCTCTTCCAAGTACAGTCTCCTATATTATCTACAACTAAGTCGATCCTTATTACCCCGGCTTGTTATCATTTTAGTACGATCAATTATGGACAAGCAATCAATACGATCAATGAGAAGTGGTATCAAGAATTATGCAATGGGTACAATCGATGAGAACAGTAATATCAATAATATCACGAAGATATTAAGGCTATGCAATACATGAAATATACATAGTTCAATTCATTAAATATGAAAACTAAAATGTTTATATGCAGAACGTAACAATGCAAGTTTTGGACAGCAATACCTATTGGTACTCAAATTCACCTTCCCACTACTACGGGTATGCAAATTTGATTCCGTCAGGAGTTCCAGAAACTAGACTCTCTGCCAGTTCCAACGCATATTTACACAATACATTATAGTTAAAGTAGCTATGCAAATAAATTCATTGTTTACTGGTTTTGTGCACAGTCTCGTTTCTAAACATTTTCATGTTGCAGTACTAAAACATCAATAACTTACACTCTGTAAATTAGATTGAGAATTCATAAGATGTTCTGGATTCAAGACTCAATGTGATAAAATTTCTATGTACAAAGTTCTAAATTTCGGTGTCGAAAATTAGGGCGAAACCTCAGTACAAGCTCAGGCAAGAGACAAGACAGTATATTCAAGTATTCAATAACATGATGATTTAATGTATCTAGACTTGAACAATAATGTGGCATGATAAGAAGACTATGAATCACTAACTTGGTACAATAAAGAAAACTATTATCAATTCAATAACTACTTACCGGATGTCAAGGAAGATACTTGCGAAGAACAATAAAATATGTACAAGAGATACTTGCGTTTTATGGTGATTATGAACGCGGCAAGAATATGAAACGACGATGAGAGGCAGCAACAAACAGCAACAACTATAGTGAGAGCCGGAGCAGTAATCCAACAACAAGAATGACAATAATAGCAGGAGACGATAACAAGGCATCACAATGGCAACAATAATAAGCACGGCAGCAATCAACAAGGACAGCTGTCACGCTCTTCTTCCTAAAATATAGGAATACGAGTATGTAACGAAGGCCCAGCGAATAATGTAAACATCATCCATAAGCTGTACCAGTATAACTCAACAATATGAAATAACAATCACAACCACGCAAGGAGATATAATCACATAAACAAAGATCAACTTCAATAATAAATGAGATAATCCAAATAATAATATCCAACATCTGGGATAAAACAAACTCCGGATCATAAAAGCCCAAAACAAAGTTTATTATCAATGACAATATTCAAAGGGGAAAATAGCATAAAATAATTCAAGCAATCTATTCTTGGACTCCATCTTCTAGAATCGTTGGTTACCAATTCCTTCTGGGAGTGATCCGTCAGTACTTGTAAACTCGTGATCTAAAAAAAAAGAAAATAATATCCTTAGAGCAAGTCATGGACAACAAGTAGAGAGAAAATAGGGAATTATAGGAACATGGTATATCAAAAAGAAGAGACGGGATCAAACTCAATAACAAAATCAAAGATTGGTAAAAATGTCAAGTCCATGTTTAATCATGCATTTAAATAATAGTTTCAATTCAAGTCCAATGTTGATGACAGTATATGGGATCAAGCATGAAATGTCAAGTAGGGTTATTAATCATTTCATTAGCCTATCTAGGCACGTACTACTGCGTTCCATTCAACAGGTTCGGTGCAAGAAAATAAGTGAACGTTTTGGACTGATGGTGAACTCCACAGATCATGTACTCGTCTCAGTAATCAGGAATTTACAGGATGTACGGAAATTTCGGGATTTACGGGAATCAGCTGGCAAAGGACCCCTACCGAGTACAATCTTCGATTGTTCACTACCAAGTCAGCCCATAATACCCTGACTTGTTTTCATTTTATTTCATCCTATGTGAGCATGCAAGAAGGTGTCAAGGTTGTATCATGTTAGGTGTAACTAATTCTACTCATTTCAGGCAAAAACAAGAAACATATATATTAAATCAACACAATTCATCAAATTTGGACAACATGATGTTAATGTACAAAAACTGATATTCCCGCTGCTACAGAAAAGAAAATATGGATCTGTTAGAAGTTTTAGAAACTAGACTCTTTGCCGGTTCCAGAGAATATATACACGACATATATAAGTTACAGAAACCAGGTTGAAAATCCTATTCTTTTCAGATTTTATGTTCAGACAGCAGGTTATAGATTGTATAAACATATATGAAATAGGTCAGAAAACTCATCAATTAAATCTACAAAAATTCAGGGAGGTTCATATACATGTCTAGTCTCATCGAAATTAATTTCATATTTTTATTTTACTTTTAACATGTCCTATTTATTTATAAATAGAAAGATACGCATGAATTTAGGAATCTGGAAATTCGGACTCAGCTGTACTAAAAACAAGATATCTCACAGATTATAACTCGGAATTCAAATTCTTCAAAAGTTCTGGAAAGTAGACTCATGGGGCTATAATTCATATTCACAAAATTATTTCAAATTACAACAGTGACATGGTCGAATTTCTGATACAAAAAGACACAAACAGCAGGTCAAAACACATTTTGGTATGAATAAGCAACAACGTTATCATACAACCATATAATTCATGATAATTAATAATCTAAGTGATACTAAATGTTTAACATGCAGATTTCTAGATTTAAGATGCAATTTTACAATCATGGTAATCTATTCATCATATCAAATCCAATCGAACATATTCAACCATCAAATAATTCTATAACATGGATCTAGTTATTCTTCATGTATAACGTGCATATGCAATGTACTAGGGGGACTAGGTTTTAGATCAAAGATGTAGGCACGATGTAAGAATATATTGGGTTAGCTCGTGTAAACCCTCAATATACTTAACAGAATTCAAATAACAATATGATAAAAAGGGTTGGGATCTACTTACGGAGATCAAAGAATCTTGAACACAAACAATAAAGGGGTTCACGAAGAGACTTGCCTGTTAGATGATAATTTCGAATAAAAGAATAATGGGATGAGAATCCCGAGCAATGAAACGCGAACGGAAGCACATGCTCTCTACGTACACTCCAACACACAGTAGCAAACTCCCCAAACACACAGCAACAACAGGATCCTCTCTCAAACAGCAAGCACCCAATGGATCCCCCCTACTTCCAAACACCAAACAGCAATCGAAATCCCCCACCCCACTTCCGAACAACACACAGCGGATAGAGGGAGAGACAGCGGCGATCGGCGACTGGCTCGACTCGTCAGCGACTGGCGGCACTAGCGGCGGTGCACAACCGCAAAGGTGGCTTGACGATGAAGGGGGTCGAATAGCGACACTGGGGTAGGGTAGAGACAGAGGCACTCTGTTTCTTCATGAAACAGAGGAAGGGGATGTTGGCTATCGGGGTGCAAGCCGTCGAGGGCTAGGGTGGTCGACAGGAGCATAGGGTAGTGGTGTGAGGATGGGACGACGGGGAGGATGAAGGGGGTTGGGTGAGAGGGCGGCGAGGTCGAGGGTTGACGATGAGTGGATGGGTTCGGCTGGCGTTGAGTTGGATGAAGACAACGGGGATGACGACGGGAGGTGGATGCTGTGGTCAAGTGCCAAGGGTGAAGACGAGGACGAGAAGTGTGGTCGGAGGACGGGAGGAGGAAGATGGGGTGCGGGATGGGTTTTGAAAACGAAACAGAGGTTGGGGAGAGAAAGGGTAAGTGGCTGGAGGTTAAGGGAGAGAGAGATATATAATAATTAGGGTTAATTAATAATTAGGGTTTAAAAACGGTATTTCTAGGGTAATTGGATGTAGGGTTTTGGGTAGCAGGTTAATGGTTTAAGGTATGGGTTTAGGCTCCAAAAAGAGAAAAATAAATAGAAATCAATGGGATAAATATATAATGGATCAATATAAATCCAAAACACAAAAGGGTACAATTTGTATTGAGCCAAAAATGCAGGATTCAAGCCAAAAGAGTACAAAATGATCAAGAGAGAGTAAATGAACCCAAAGAGAAGCAAGATTTATTATTCAAAGAAAATTTAGATACAATAATTGAGGAAAAGAAAATAATATACAATAAAATCTAAAACAGAAAAAAAGGGGTTACAACGGCGACATGCAGCAATGCAACGACAACAGCAAGGGGACTTCGGGGTGCGACCCTAGATGATGAGGCAATGGTGATGGTGTTTGTTGTATGGCAGTGCAGTAGAGGGACTGCTGCCAATGGATTTTCTGTAACATCCTGGAGAAATTTTAGAATAAAATACATTTTTTTCATTTTGCACGTATGACACACGCGTAATTTTGTTTCATTTTTGGGTTCTAAAACTTTTTTTAAGTTATGCACAAATTTTCTCTTATTTATTTTTTTGTCTTATTTTATTATCTATTCTAAATTAAAGTACATAGGCCTAAAATACTAATTTAAGCCCACAAGAAAATTAAAAGTCCAAACTTTAATTCTTTATTAAATACTTTTTCAAAAGAGAAAAGTGCAACCATATATGTCATGTAACAAACTAGTAACAACTAATAAATAACAAATATTAATTGAATGAGAAAGAGTGTGCAATGGGATGCACGTGCACATGTGTGCACCCCATAGCATAGGCCGGCCTTAGAGAGAGAGGGAGAGTGGAGAGGTAGTTGTGTGTGAGTGGATGGTTGTGTGAAGTAGTGGGATCATTCTGCACCATACAAATGCCCTATAAATACCTACATCTATTCATTAACATTTGCAATAAACTTTTATCAAATCCAAAGAGAGAAAAAGAAAGAGAGTAAGAGAGAGGTCGGGATTTTAGCAAGAGGGAATTCGGTGGTGCATTCTAGGAGGAGAAGGACTTTGTGCTTGAGGCTGTGGGACAATCTTCTAGGAGCTTATTTGCATTTTCATCAAAGCGGTGAGTGATTTCCTTACTTTCTAGATAGATTGTAGTCCAATTAGTTAAGATTATTATGTGACATGAATTCTTAGATTTCTAGTGTGGTTATTTTGCATGTGGTATTGATCTTGTTAGTAGTAATTGCATGCAAGATGGAAGGATTTTTTTTAATTTGTCATGTTAGTAACTTGAAAATACAAATAGAGTTGTGGAGGTGTTGTTGGGTATATGTTAGTGTGCCATGATTGGGTTGCATGAATTGAAAATGATCTTTTATGCACAAATTGTTAAAAAAAATTACAAACAAGTTGGGTAAACGATAAGGGGAGTTGTAGATTGATGGGAGATGAAATATTTTAATGAAATTGATAAAGAGAGGAAATAAAAATATGAAATCTTGAATTGGGGTTGAAAGAAATAGTTTTATTAATAAATGAAATAGTTTTATTAATAAATGAAAGTGTTTCTTCTAAAAATCACCATTTACAATATGTATGTATAAAAATAATTTTTATTGTTGTTAAAACTAGTAAAAAAATATTTCTAGAGATTGTAGATATAATTTGCAAACTATTAATTTGGGAAAACAAATAAAATTGTTGAATACTTGAGAAATTAAAATAGAAGAATAAACAGAGACACAGGTTATAATGAACTAAACCCACTTACAATCAGTGTGGCTTTTGGCTAGAGCGGCTAGCGGGGGCGTGGTTGCACCTAGGCTCACCACGTGGCACTCAATGGGGTGGGGATCCTGGGTTCGAATATGGGAATGCACAGATTTGTGTATTTTCGAATTTTGGGTTTTTTTTTAGTGTTTTTTAATTTTAAAAATTTGGGAAAAATTACAAAATTATTTCTAGATATATTTAGACAATTAAAAAAATAATTTCTCACATTTTTGAGTATATATTGGGAGTCTAAAAATTTATATTCATTCTAATGAGTTATGGATTAATACTACAATAAGCAATACATTTGGGTTGAGTAAGTTGGTTGAAGAAATTGAACACTTTTAAGAGATACGACTTTTGCGGCTTAGAAAAATAATTAAAGTGATTGAATAATTGAATTAAAATACGAAAGAGAGTTTTGAATCGAAGTTCTAATGAATTGTTTTATTAAGAGATTTTATAGAACTTGGTATTAGAAATGAAAATTGTACTCAAACTATACTTGGATAATGTGAGAAGCTTTATTAATCAAAGAATGTGGGAAATTGTTTAAGTAAATAATTTCGGCGAATCAATTAAGTATTGGTCTTCAAGAAGTTGATTAAAGGCATTGTCTTCTAATGTTATTAAAGGTAGTCAACTATTGCATGATCTAAAATTATGAAGAAAGTGGATTAAGTAGATGAATATTGAATAAAGAATGAGAGGTTTATGTTGAGGTTAGTCATGACCTAACTGATCTCTGTTAAAGAGATGATTGTTGTAATCTAGATGCTAAGTGAGACTCTTGTACCGGCAAGTCATGAAAATGAGATTTGGTTTGAGAAGTGGCTAAAATGGGGTTATCGTTCTCGGTATTGGTTAAGACCGGTAAGAGAGTAAACTAGCATCTAGGTTGTGTTGATGTTAATTAAACCTAGGAAAAGGCACTAGAAGATGATATGGTAGAAACAACGACGAACAGGTCCGGTAAAGAATGTGCAGCTCCTAGGGGTTCGAGATAGAGGAGTACGCCCGGTAAATCCATGCATATAGGCTAGGGGTACGACCGCCTGTCATCGGAAAGGCCAGTAAAGAGATTGCAGTCCCTAGGAATGTTCGGGACGGACAGGATACGCCTGGTAAATCCACTGAAGTGGGCTAGGGTATGCATGGTTCGTAGTTGCAAGAGATCCACTTGCTAGGATTCATGGTTGAAGATACGCCCGGTAAATCCACAAAGGTGGGCTAGGGATAGTCTGGTAAGGTCCAATATCTTGGGGATGTAACTCTTCGGTGACTATGCGTTGGAGTATATGCATGGGTTAGGTTGCATAACATGGGATGTAAACCCTATAATGTGGAGTAACTTTAGGACTTTTCCTCGGACCTATGTAGTATGGGATGCATAGACTCCGAACAAGTATGCATTAGTGTCATCATAGTATAACATCTGCATTAGGCATTTAAGTCATATTATACACTGACTTGTTTAGAATAGTCATTCTTGTACACTTTAATATGCATTCAAGTGTGTGGTTGCTAAAGTAAGTGAATTGTATATTACAACATAGTGAGGATCGCTGTTTTATAATATTGTGTTGGTTGTAAGCAACTGACGTGCCCACAGTTTTAATGCACGCATTGGATTTGCAAGGAGATATAAGGATGATTGATGCTAAAGATTACTTTCCATTTTAAGTTGCTGAAGTTTGAATTATACATTTATATCATGTTGTACTTGATTTAACTTCTGCTGCGTTGTTGTAAAAGAACTTGATGTAATAAAAGTTGTTTAATTCCTAGTAAAATTATACGAAATGAAGTAAAGATCTTGTTATACTACGAATTACCGTATTTTGGGAATTCGAGGTGTTACACTTTGGAGGTGACGAGGTGCTGTTGATGGGTTGCGTGGCTACAAGTTGCGGTGACGGGTTGGTGATGATCGGTGCTGTAGGGGTTGGGTGTCAAGGAACTGACGAGGTGTGGTGCAGGCGGTGGTTGCAATCAATGAAGTGGAGGGCTCAGGATGGTGTCGGTGTACAATGGAGGCACGGGCAGCAACGGTCGGGGACTAGTTGCTGTGTGAGCTCAGGTGAGGAGATGATGACAGCAACGGCGAGCAGTGGCGACAATGGCGACGAGGGGATGTGGTGGCATCGTGATGCAGTAGTGGTGAGGAAGGTGATGGGTTCTAGCGACAGTGGAGGTGGTGCTGCAAGTGCTCGGCAGTGGGGCTTCGAGATAAGGAAAGGTGGAAAAAGGTGGGCGCTCAGTGGTGCTAGTGCAGGCTACTGTCGGTGGTGCAGTGATGAGGTGGCTAAAAGATGGAGCTCGGTGGGTTGAAGATGAGTGTGTGAACTTAGGGCTTTGAGAAGAAGATGAATAAGAAGAAATGTATCGGTTGGGGTGAAGAAGAAACAGTCGGGGAGTTGGGTTTTGGGGAGCTTCAGGGTGAGAGAAGAAGAAGGGGATGGGGATGTTAATGAGAACTTATAGGATAGTTAGGGGTTTAGTGGGGGTGGTTAAGAGATTTAATAGAGATAGTGGAAGTTAATTAGGAAGTGGGGAGTTGGGCTTGGATAGAAGGAAAATTTGTAATTAAAATAGAATGGGCTTACAAAAATAAATAGCTAAATAAATCGTAGAATGGATCGGACTTTAGTTGATTTTAAAAATAAAAACAGTAATAATAAATCAAATAGTAGAATATAGTATGAACTAGAAATTGGGATTGGATTTCTTGTACAAAAATAAAGATAAAATTAAAAACAAGTTTGGGTTGGGCTTAATCGAAATAAATAGATGATCAAATAATAATGGTATAGAATGAATTAGGAGGCTGGTTTACATTAATTAAATAAATCAATGAATAATAATAGATTTGGTTTTGGCTAAAATATAAATAATCAATCAAATAGGAATAGAAAATAAAGTTAAAATATACAATCATTCGAAATAAATATAATTATTGATTAGAAAATATTTTAATAATAGTTTGAACGTTCTAGTGTGTACAATTGGGTTCAAAAGAGCAGAAGAATTATAGGTAATTGGAATACAAGGATACGAATTTTTTTTGGTATAAATAGAAACAGGGGTTATAATTGAACATCGTGACCTGAATCTGACGGTTGCTGACGCGACCGATAGAACTGCAAAAAGTCTGAAATACCGTGGGGTGGCCCCGGCGACAAACCATCTGACGCTCAAGTCAGAACCAAAGAAAGAAAGAGAGTTTAAGAGAGAAATTGTGAATTACCTTCTGACTGGGGGGGTTATTTATAGGACTGAGAAATAGTATAGGAAATTGATATGAATCGCTTAGATTAATATGAATCCTTTATCTCGAGTTTGATTCTCCCCCTTTAGAGATAAGACTCTTTTCTGAGGATAAGAAATTTGACTTACAACTCTCATGGGCTGGGTGGCTCTCATAGCGGGCCTAATTTGTCACTTTTCATGAGTTTGAAAGTTGCCCATATTCCTGTAGATGAGCCTGAAAAAGGCCTGAACCTGTTAAAGAGGCCCGTTATGGTTAATCTACCAGTAGAAGCTTTAGCATCTATGCTAGAATCGTGCGGCCCTGATTTGTTGCGATTTTTACCATTATCATAAGCCCCCCACTTCCGGAAGAAAATTTTCTTAACTTTTGTAGCCTTATTTCTCAGTTCTCGAGTACAACCATAGCTTTTCGGGTCGTTTGGAGATACCTGGAACTGAACAGAAGCTTCTGAATGTGGCGAATATTTTCCTGGATATTTCCGGAATTTTTCTTAATTTTTCTTAATTTTTCTTAATTTTTCGGATTTTTCCAAATTTTCCAGATTTTTTAATATTCTTTCCCAATTTTAAAATCATCTTTTCAATTTTTTTAATTAATAAGCCCAAATTTAAATTATTTTTCGGAAAATTAAATTATTTTTCCGAATTGAATAATTATTTTTGGATTTTAAATTAATTCTTCGAATTTAATATGAATTTTGGGGATTACTCAATGAATTATCAAACAATCACGCTTCTTTGCCGTTGAAGGAGCTCTTTGTGCAGCTTTTGTGCTATTTTGAAGTTAGGTTTTCTTTGCGGTTGAAGCTCTTGTTTTGAGCTTGGGGTGCATCTGTTTTGGGTTTGTAGCTCGAAGAGCTTGCTGTTCTTCGAAGCTGCTTATGTTGAGTCGTGTTTGGCCAACTCTCGAAGCCTTGTAGTTCTTCAATGTCCCTCCATCTAGCCAAGTTTGGGGTTGATCGAAGCTTGCAAAGCTAGCTAAACTTGGAGTTGGTGGAGTTGCTATCCATGATGATGATGCCTTGATTGAGGTGTGAAGAATTGGTTGTCTTCGGAGCTCGAATATCGGGTTCGAGTTAGGCTAGCTTAGGTTGTAGGTCGAGGTTGTGCGGGGCTCGACTCAATCAACTCGGAAATGTTGCTTCTTCGAAGCTTTTGGAGTATGAGCTTCTAGTTGACCTCGAGTTTGAGTTTGAAGTTGGAGTTCAATTGTTCTTTCTTCTCTTCCCCTTTGCTGATGTTAGGCTTGTAGCGAACTTCGAGCTAGGGCTTGATCATCCTCAGAGTTGTTGTCTTTCAATCTTTGATGAAAATGATCTAGTTTGATATAAGCTGATATTACTCTCATTCTGAAAAGGAGTAGGCTTGAATTTACATGGCTAAGGACTAGCATGGATTTTGCTAAGGTTTTTGGAGCTTGATCTTCTCCTATTTGGAAGCTTTGTGTGGAGCTTTAGTTGATAGTAGTTGAAGGTGTGACTACATCTTCCTGAGGGTTATTTAGAGTTCTTATTGAGTTAAATTTCGAACAACTTCTCTGTGTATGGTCTACATACACCAAATGTTGATTGGCTTCTTGTGCTTGTCAAAGCATTTTGTTAAGTTAGGTCTGGTTTGAGGATCCCTTGAGTTTTATTGCCCACTGAATGTTTGCTGAGCAGTCTACCTCGTTAAATTGCTCTTTTGTTCCCCAAACATTGTGTTGTTCGTTTGTTCGATCAAACATCTTGTCGCTCGTTTCGTTGAACTGCTCATTCGTCAACCATGCGTTGTGTTGTTCGCTTGCTTTGTTGATCAAGCACTTTGTCGTTGGACAAGCATTCTGTTGGTCTAGGAGCTAAGTGCTTTAATCATTGGATCTTGTGTATGTCGCTAACATAGAAGAGCTATCGAAGAGACAGACTCCGGAAGGCAATCGAACTGCAGACTTGCAGTTTGATCCCTGCATGTTTGTTGAGACAACTCTGTGATGGAGTTGAATGTTTAACTTTCCATATGTGCCGAACAAGTTTTGTAGAGGCAACTCTAGGACAGATTTTATGTACAGCTTGTCATTTGATCCTGACAAGTTTGTAGAGTCAACCCTGAGATGGTGTTGCATGTAGAACTTGTTGTTTGATCCCAGTAAGTTTGGAGAGGCAACTTTGAGACGGAGTAGTTCGTGGAGCCTATTGTTTGATCCGATAAGTTTGGAGAGGCAACTTTGAGACGGAGTTGGTGGTGGAGCTTGTTGTTTGATCCTGACAAGTTTGGATAGACAACTCTGAAACGGAGTTAAACGTAGAGCTCGCAAGTTGATCCCAACAAGTTTTGAGGGACAACTCTGAGACGAAGTTGTATATAGAGCTTGTCGTTTGATCCTAGCAAGTTTGTTAAGGAAAATCCGCAACGGGGTTGAACTTTGAGCTTGCCGGTTGATCCCGACCAGTTTGTAGGAACAACTCGGAGATGAAGTCAGATGTGGAGCTTGTTATTTGATCCCAGCAAGTTTGATGAGGCAACTCTGCGATGAAGTTAAACATTGAGCTTGTCATGTTAGATTTCGAAGGCAATCACAGATTAAATACAAAGCAGAAAAATTACAAAAAAAAAAAAAAACAAAACCTAGCCATGGATCCATGCGAAAACCATAAATCGTGTTTAGGAGTTATACCACGAAGATGGATCTGCTGTCTCCACAGTATGCCAAACTTAGCACTACAACATTGTGGTGCCTCTATGGTATCCACACGAACGGATCAAATCAAGCTTTCCATCTTTCCACGATGCTAGCTGCGGGAAGGGGATGTTCCTCATGATCTCTCTCTCCCACAATTTCTTTGACGGCTAGGGTTTTCTCATGTGTGACTTTTCCGCATCTACGTATCATATATAAAGGTGCACAAAATCAACCCTAAGAGAATAATGAGGCTGTTGGGCTCCAAATCTGACCTAGGTCAGATTTGTGTGTGGCCTTTGAACTTTAGTCAGCCCATTGAAACTAATTAAATGTCTAACCAATGTCAGGAGTCCAAGTCTTACTTGAATCCCCAATTAAATTCATCATATGAATTAAAATCACAATTTCGATCCATTCTAACTGTGTGACCCTGTAGTTTCCCATTACGTAGGCAGTAATACTAAAATCATATTCTACTATTACAAACAGTGAGCGGTATCTAGCAATACATCAGTACTACTCAGGTAACAGAAATGTCAGTGATTTGACATAACCTATCCATGATCAATGTTACCATGTAATCTAGTCCCTTTGTCCAGATATCTTAAATGACTACAAGGCAGAGAGCGTGTCACCCTTTTATAGTTCAATCTTTGGTTTCTTGATGTCCGAGTAGACTTATTAGAACAAATGAGCTCAATATCTCATATTGACTCATTTGAACACGGTCGTGCATGTAACACCCCGAATTCCAAATAAGACTGAATTCGAAGTACCACAGGATCTTTACACTTCACTTCGTACAATTTTACAAGGAATTTAAAACTTTTATTACAACAAAGTCTTTTACATCAACACGCAGCGAAATAAATAAAATACAACAATGATAAATGTACAATTGTAACAAATTTAGCATTTAAGTAATCATCAGCGTCAAATTCATCTTTATATCTTCTTGTAAACTCCAATTCCTGCACATAAAACTGTGGGCACATCAGTTGCTTACAACTGAATATTATACACGACCATCTTCGCTATGCCGAAAGTATAACGATTCTTAAATACTTTAACAAACCACAAACTTGATCACAAACAAAGCTAAAGAGGGACTATCCTGTTGATGTCGTGGGTGATGTGCACCTAATCCTTAATGCAGTTATTTATATTAAATGACACTAATGCGTACTTGTTCGGATTCTATGCATCCCATACTACATAGGTCCGAGGACAAGCCCTTAATCATACTTCATCTTGTAGGGTTAGATCCCTCGCCATGAGTTAAACTACTATGGTAACTGCGGTAAGTATCTTAGATGTTCTATGAGTTACGAGCCCATTTCTAGAAAACCTGGAGGGGAATCCCACATCATGACATGACGCATCAAGTAGACAACCTATGGACAATTTAGCCTCCGTCATGGGACAATGGCACCACCCGTAAATCACCAAACACCCCACAAGCGTCGCCACGGTCCCGATAATTCCAGAGATGTGTTCATGTCATGACATGATGCATTATGTAGACAGCCTGTGAAACACTCTCACAATGTAGATCCAAGGCCCTCATACTTGTATTTTTCTCTTACTTTTATCACATCTCCACTATAGTGTAGTCCTTACATTTTTAGTTTGTTTTAGAAGAAAATCATCACAAACTAGAGCTAGCTTATCCTACTGGACTTAAACCAAAACAAAAGAGATAGTCAGCCCAACCTGGCTACTTCTCAAGAGATGCTCAACCCACACTGGTTAGCTCTCAAAATCATTAATAAAAACTACCGGTCACTAGGGTCTTGCCTAGTCTCTAGATTCCAATAACTATCTCTTTCTAGAGATCAACAATATTTCATATTCAATCTCAAAATAACATTTCAATTCATTTATTCACGATCTCTTTCTTAAAGAGAAACATTTCCTTAAAATCTCACAATATGAAATGATTCAATTCAACCTCCTTTGTCAATTTAATCACTTATAACTTCGTGTGTAATATCAAATACTCTCAATAAAGTATTAATAATCATAAAATCTCATTAAGATGAAAATCTATTTACAATCCAATTTTCATCTCTCTTTAATTATACAAGAGTCACGATTTTCAATATAAAAATCATTTATAATTCTTTTAACCGATAAACTCGAGTTCTTTAATGTAAAATCTTCTTTTAATTCTCACAAATAAATCCAAATATTGCAAAAATAATTTTCATAAAGTCTAAACAATTTTAGAAAATTAAATAGAATTTTTCTCAATTTTTATTTCACTTTATAACTCAAAATCCCAAAAAAAATAAAAAAGAAAAGAAAGTGGTTGAAGCTAGATTCGAACCCGGGTCAACAACTTCCGCCCATGAACAGTAATCGACCGAAAATCGCACCCAAGGACCAATAAGTCCAAGAAGACTTCTTGTTATAGAAGGAAGTTAAATTATACTTAACTTTTGGCTCTCGGTATTTGAGTAAAAATCAGATTTCAGAAAATAAAGTCTCTGGAGACTCGAACCCAGGACTAAGAGCGCCGCTCTTGCTACAGTAACATTTTTAAAATGCACCCAAAGACCAGTAAAGCCAAGCTAATTAACTGATGTGAAAATAGTTACATACTTTTTGTTTATACCGCACTGTTATTTATTTTCCTTTAATAAACTCGATTTTTCAATCGATTTGCACTTCTACAAAAATATAAATAATTTTCCAGAATGTGTTTCTTTGAAAAAAAGTATCGTACATGTTTTTAAATTTATAAATTTCTCATTTTTGCAGTATAATAATATCTTTCTTCAAAATTGCATTAAAAAAAACATATACAATCAATTTTCCAAATAAAATGTTGACTTTCATCAAAATCTTCTATAAAAATTTCTATACTCATAAAATAAATACTACTGAGATTAAATCCGCATTTCTTTACCACTTTAGCATCAAAATATCCTTTTTCATACATATTGTATTATTGTGACTACTATTCTAACTAGCATCAAATCTCATTCCAATAACTTTCTAAATGATACATCATTTTTCACTTTTTAATTTAACACGAATTCTAATCGTTTATACGATTCACACCATCAAATTAACACATCATGACACAAAATAATTAAGATTAAGTAATCTACAACTAACATACCAAACAAAAATTTAATAATTAAATTCTATATCAACTAGCATAAACTTTTACTCCTAAATCAGAAAGGATTTTAGAATCACCCACCCAAAATGTTGATGTACTCAATTAAACTTCTAGAAATGGACTCTAAGAGAAGGTCCACATCGCCTCCTCAAATTCCGTGCACCTAAAGCAGCTCCCCAACTCTTCATTTCGGCCAAAAGAAACAGCAAGCACCTCCTCCTCATTTTTGTATGCAAATATATCTAGCCATGTGTATATATATATATATATATATATATATATATATATATATATATA
Organism: Hemerocallis citrina; assembly: GCA_017893485.1. Lineage (NCBI taxonomy): Eukaryota > Viridiplantae > Streptophyta > Magnoliopsida > Asparagales > Asphodelaceae > Hemerocallis > Hemerocallis citrina. The sequence continues at coordinate 425,863,079 of CM030358.1, read as the reverse complement.
TATATATATATATATATATATATATATGGGAAAAAGGGGTATGAGCAACTTGCTCATTTAGTAAATAAGCAATTGATGATGTGGCATACATGTAATTGGGAAATTCTTAAAAGGGTTAGTTGTCTAATGTATCACATGCATGTCACATAATCAATTGCTCATTTACTAAATGAGCAAGTTGCTCATATCCCTTTTACCATATATATATATATATATATATATATATATATATATATATATATATATATATATATATATATATATATATATATATATATATATATACACACACACACACACACACACACATAGGAAATGTATGTTGTATATGTGGATGAGTAGGTGGAGGAACAGTGGGTATTTTGCTCGTTTGAGATTTCGGCAGAGGAAAGAAGCACAGGAAGGCACCCATCTCACTTCATATGCCTATACATCTACCTTAATATATATATAATGAATAGCTTAAGCTATATACATGTAGATATGTATGGTGAGTAGGTGGAGTACCAACATGGACTTGCTGGATTGGAGTTTGGCTTTCGTAAATGACAGGGGAAATAAAGAAAGAAGGGAAGGAGTAGAGTGAGTATCTACACACACACACACACACACACACACACACACACACACACAATTGTGATGAGATTGATGTGGAGAAGACAGCAGGAGATAGCTCTGGATGGGGTTTCGGATGTGGGCAGAGGATAAAGGGAGAGAGGTGATGTCGGATGTAAACAGAGAAGGGAAAGAAGAATGAGATGAGGAGAAGGTGTGTTAGGGGGTAACTATATAAGAGAGTATAGGAGTAGTTATTAAAACCACCTCCCCACTAGTAACACTAAAAACACTCATAATTCAAAATTGAACTATTTTCCTCCACTCTAAAAACAGCCGGTTTTCCCCCTCTTCATGCATACACACGTGCATGTGCTTGCACTAGCACACATTTCACTCATACACATATATATAATTAATTTAAAATATATGTATACAATATTTAAGATGCATATAAAATTTAGTTTAATTAAAAAATATATTTTCTCATGGATAAATAAAATAGACACATATTTTATGAAATTTATTTCGAAAAAGAATACACCCAAATACTTGCACCGAAACACGTGCATCGCACGTAAAAAAATACGAAATCGACTTTATCAATGGAAAATTATTAAAATACAATCGAAAACAATATAAGAAAAATATATCTATTAGTTTTATATATTCCACAATGTAATCGCTACGTGCATAGAAAACACGTGCATTACACGTAAAAAAGTATTTTAATCAAAATAGGAGAAAAATGAATTTCCGTTTATAAAACAAATTCGAATACATAAAATAAATAATTGAAACACATAGAAAATATCACACGTAGCGGTGGAAAATACGTAATCGATACGTGCATCGATAACACGTATAAAACACGTAAAATACATAGATTGAAACTTAATATTTGAGTTGACTCAAAATAAGATTTTAAGAATACGGGAAATGCATAAATAGTCGGAATCCAAAATACATAGTGAAATACATCACGATATTATCCGTAATGGTACAAAATACACGTGGGTAACACACGAGGGGCAAAATTGTCATTTCCAATTTTGCGGGGTGTTACAGTGCATTTTGCAGTCTCACTCAATCAAGGGGCTAATAGATATCGCTCTTATTATGTTAGAGGGACAAATCCAATCTAAGTCACTCATATCCCTTCGCATAATTTGTAGTATGTCTAATAGTTGACTTTATAATCACCTTATTACAGACAATGTTTGACGACATTAAAACATACAACTTCTCATATAGAAAATCGCAGTGACTTCAAGTCAAAATGCTATGTACACCATGGTCACTGTGACAACCGCTTATGACACTCACGTAAAGATCTATGCAGCATTCTCATGATGGGTCAGTCCAGTTAATTATTACTCTAATATGTACCCATGTGAAGACTTGATATCTCATATCCACGACCCGTGAGATATGGTCATCAGGCTACGCACATACTAGTCTCTATGTATTATTGTTGTCCTATTTCATAATAATAATTGACTATGGGCATTTAAGAATAGTGCTCAGATTACAACCAATAGGATCTCACAATCAAGTCATGCACTTGATATCTCATGGTATTGAACATACTATTCTAAGGACCTTATTATGTTCATTTAATCACAATAAAAAAATACAATAAATAAAATGCCTCATATATGAAATAAATGTCATGAAGCAATTAAACTAGTAATGTCAATACATAACTGGTCTCTAGGGCATACACCAACAAAATCCCACTTGCACTAGATCCAATCAAACATACATCTAGTGCCTATAGACCTAGTGTGACCCTCATGCTTTCGCTGTGCAAGAGGCTTTGTCATTGGGTCAGCGATGTTATCATATGTCGATACTCGGTGTATCTTCACTTCTCGTCCATCGATGATCTCTTAAATGAGATGGAAATGCTTAAGTATATGTTTGGATCACTGGTGAGATCTAGGTTCCTTAGCTTGCGCAATGGCCCCATTGTTATCACAATAGAGGTCCACCGGATCCACATTGCTAGGAACCATGCCTAGTTTAGTGATGAACTTTATGATCCAAACGGCCTCCTTTGTTGCATTGAAGGCAGCAATATACTCAGCCTCTGTGGTGGAATCAGCTACTATCTGTTTCTTCTAACTCTTTCAGCTTACAGCTCCACCATTTAGACAAAACACAAAACCTAATTGCGATTTGGATTCGACCGTATTGGACTAGAAGCTAAAGTCAGTATAACCCTTTACAACAAGCTCTTCCTCGGCTCCATATACCAAAAACGAATCCTTATTCCTTCTTAAGTACTTAAGGATGTTCTTGACAGCAGTCCAGTGACTCTCACTGGGATGTGACTAGTACCAACTCGTCATGCTCAAGGCATATGAGAAATTTGGACGAGTACATAACATGGCATACATGATAGATCCAATTGCAGATGCATATGGAATCTAAGTCATTCGGTCTCTTTTTGGACTCTACCATATTAAAACGTTTCAATACTTTGTCTATGTATGTACTCTGACTCAGGCCAAGCAATCTTCTTGATCTATCTCTATAGATCATGATGCCTAATACATAGGCAGCTTCGCCCAAGTCCTTCATGAAAAAACATTTCCCTAGCCAGGTCTTTACCAGCTGTAAGGTAGGGATGTCATTCCTAATGAGTAGTATGTCATCTACATACAACACCAAAAAGATAATTGTGCTCCCACTAACCTTCTTGTAGAGACAATGTTCTTCTTCATTCTTGATGAAACCAAACTCTTTGATTGCATCATCGAAACAAAGATTCTAGCTTCTAGAAGCTTGCTTTAACCCATAAATGGATCATTGCAAGCACACACCTTTCCAGCATCCTTTGGAGTGACAAAACCTTCAGGCTGTGTCATGTACACATTCATAGAGAAGATTTCCATTTAGGAAAGCGGTTTTGACATCCATCTGCCCGATTTCATTATCGTGATATGCTGCAATAGTAAGCAAGATCCATACTATGAAAGAAATAGTAAGCGGTTTTGACATCCATCTGCCAGTTTAAGCATGAAAACTGGGGGAAAAGTCTCATCATAGTCTACACCATGAACTTGCTTGAAAGCTTTAGCCACCAACCGCCCCTTAAAAGTTTGCACGTTACCATCCATGTCAGTTTTCTTTTTGAAAACTTATTTGTACCCAATAGGTTCTACCCCTTCAGGTGAGTCTACCAAGGTCCATACTTGGTTGGCATACATAAATTTCATCTCAGATCTCATGACTTCAAGCCATTTCTGAGAGTTTGGGCCTTTTACAACTTTCTCATAAGTCGTAGGCTCATCTTGATCCATGAGCAATACATCACCATGTTGAGTCACGAGAAATCCATATCTCCAGGGTTGATGATGTATCCTACAAGACTTACGTAGGCATTGTGCTACTTGAGCAGGTTGTTGTTCCACAATCATTTATGGATCCTGCTCCATTTCCACCATTGGTTCACTGCTTATTTACAAAGTTTGAATTCCTTCAAGTTGAATTTCTTCAAGTTCTGTCATTCTCCCATTGGTTCTCTTGGAAATGAATTCTTTCTCTAGGAACACATCATTCCATGCGACAAATATTTTGCCTTCAGTGGGATTATAGAAATAGTATCTCTTGGTTTTCTTGGGATATCCTACAAAGAAACACTTATTAGATTTGGGACCAAGTTTATCAGATATGTGGCGCCTCACATAGGCTTCACAACCATAAATCTTCATAAAAGACAAACTTGGATGCCTCCCAGTCCATATCTCATATGGCGTCTCTTAAACCATTTTAGATGGAACACGGTTAAGTGTGAAAGAAGCTATTAATTAAGCATGTCCCCAGAAGGAGCGTGGAAGATCTGCATGACTCATCATGGATCGGACCATGTCTAACAAGGTCCAGTTCCTCATCTCAGAGACACCATTCCATTGCGGTGTTCCAGGGGGAGTGAGTTGAGATATTATCCCGCACTCTTTTAGATGGTCATCAAAATCTTGGTTAAGTACTCTCCACCTCGATCCGATTGTATGGCTTTAATACTTTTACTAAGTTGGTTTTGTATCTCATTCTTGAATTCTTTGAACTTTTCAAATGACTCTGAATTGTGTTTTATCATATACACAAACTCATATCCACTGTAATCATCAGTAAATGTAATGAAGTACTAAAACCTCCTCTAGCTAATGTGTTGAAAGGTCTGCAGACATCACTATATATGAGACCTAGAAGATCACTAGCTCTTTCACCTTTTCCAGTGAATGGAGCTTTTTTCATCTTTCCCAACAAATAAGGGTCACATACCTCATATGATTCAAAACCAAATGAGTCCAATAATCCATCTTTATGGAGTTTTGATATGCAGTTCTCATTTATGTGGCCCAAACGACAATGCCAGAAGTAAGTTGGGTTCGTATCATTTGATTTGAAGCTCTTAGTATTTATATTATAGATGGGCATTTCGAGATCGAGAATATAAAGTCCATTACTCAATTGTGCACTGACATAACAGATATCATTCAAATAAATAAAACAATTTTTGTCCTTTATTATAAATGAAAAACCCTTCTTGTCCAAATAAAAAATATAAATAATATTCCTACTAATAGAAGGCACAAAATAACATTTCTCTAACTCAATGATAAGCTTAGTGGGTAATGATAAATGACAAGTCCCTACAGCTAAAGCAACAACTTTTGCTCCATTTCCAACTAGTAGGTCAACTATGCCTTTAGCCAATGGTCTACTCCTTTTAGATGATACACATTTACACAAATGTGAGATCCACATCCATTATCTAATACCCAAAATGCAAAAGTAGATAAATTGACTTCTATAATAAAAATACCTGTAGTGGAAGTTTTACTTCCTTTCTTCTTCTTAAGCTCCTCCAGGTACTTATGGCAGTTCCTCTTCCAATGTCCGGTCTCACCACAGTGGAAGCATGTGCCCTCCTTGGCCAACCAACCCTTAGGTTTCAAGGCAGAAGTGATGGGCTTGAAATTGCCCTTGCTCTTCCCCTTGCCATTGGGTTTCTTAATCTGCTTTTTTCCCTTGCCCTTACCTTTGGCCTGTTTAACCATCATAATGGTCTTTCCCTTACTAATGTTCTGCTTAATAGTTCTCAACATTCTTAGCAGTTCTGGCAGAGGTTTGTCAATTTTATTAATGTTGCAATTCATGAAGAATTGACTGTAACTTTCTGGCAACAATTGTAGGACCAAGTCAGTGGACAACTGTTGACCCAAAGGGAAACCAAGCCTTTCAAAGTTTTTTATGTACCCAATCATCTTGAGCACATGAGTTCCAACAAGGCTTCCTCCTGCCAGTTTGCACTGAAACAATGCCTTTGAGACTTCAAACCTCTCATGCCTAGCCTACTCTTGATAAATCCTCTTCAGGTATACAACCATATCGTAGGCATCCATGTTCTCATGTTTCTTTTGGAGCTCAGAATTCATGGTGGCTAGCATGAGACAACCAATGTCGAATGCGTCATCTTAATGCTTCTTATGAGCATCCTTTTCGGTGCGAGGGCCACTTGCAGCAGGTGGCTCAGGAATAGGCTACTCTAGAACATACAACTTTTTCTCATGCCTAAGGACTATCCACAAATTTCTGTACTACTCTAGGAAATTTGTCCCAGACAGTTTGTCCTTCTCAAGGACAGATTGCAATGATAGGTTTTTTTTATGTGTTGGATACCATGGTAATCTATCAACAGAATTACGCAAAGTAAATATAATTTCATTGAAATATTTAATAGACATATGCAAAGTAAGAAATATTTAACCATCAACAGAAATATGAAGAATGTATCATGACACTGAAATATTTAATAAGGACTTTTATTAAATATACCTCCTACTATTTTTTTATTCAAATCAACGACCCTCAGCATTGACTCAAAAAATCTCATCATAAGATTTTCTAGTAGGCCAAGATCCATATTTCACCTTGTTCTCAGTTAGCTTTGGTTGATCACCCAAAATTCAGTTATTTAGGTAGGGAACACTTCCCGATTACATCATATGCAACTCTTGAATAGTTGAGTGAATAACACTTATTCTAATCTATCTCATAGACTAAAGCCCCACTCTATGCCTCTAAACTTTCAATCCTATTGAAATAGCCTATTTAAGTCAGACCCAATGGTTGGCAGTTGAATATTACTTTTATCCCCTTGCGTCTCACCAGGATAGATAAAGGCACCCTGTTTTAGTAGACCTGCAGTTAATCGATCCTAGCCTAGACGAGTGCCACGTATTGGATGGCATCTTATTATGACTTAATATTTAATTTGATGGATTTTTGTTATTTTATTAATTTATCTCACCAGCTATTATCCATTAGCATGCAACAACAAAAAAATAATGTATCTCATACAACATAAAAGCATAAAATATATGTAATATGGTTGTGGTACCTAACACATTTATACTCCCAAGCCAATGAGAGTATCAATAACAAAACATAGGGATTATAGTGTCTTCTCCAAGCAGCTTCCTAGTCATGTTCTTATATGGTTGCCAATTCTTTATCTCTTCAGTGAGATTACATTTACATACAAAAAAAGAATGTACAATCAGAATGTAGAGAGAAAGGATTACATTGAGAATGTACAGAGAAAGGCACAACACACAGACCATATTCAAAATACCAAAATATAAACAATACATCATAGAACAAAAACAATGCATCACAGAACTAAGGCCATCGAAACCAAATAGTGGTATCAGAGCCACTAGCGAAACCATAATTCGGTTATGTATAATATGTGATTATTCATAATTTGTTCGGACTTTTGGAAGAAAATGTGATATAATTTTTGCAACAATAGCAATATAAGGATTCGTTTATGTATTGGTTGTTAACACATATGTCACGCCATGGTAGCCCTCGTTTTTGCACCATTAAAAACCCTGGAGCAGCAAGATGTGATTTGCAGTGACGTTAGGGTTTCTTAAAGCATGAAGAGTTCATGCACTTGTATCGTTTGCAGTGGCGTTAGGGTTTCTTAAAATATGAAGAGTCCATGCTCTGGCAGTGGCAAGGGATGATGAGGCAATATTTTGTTCCGGGGCTCCCCTTGACCCGTGCCTGTTGATCGGACAGCGGGACCCTCGTGCCAACTCTGTATACAATATTAATTTGCCAAAAATCAATCCTTTTTAAATAAACTAAATAAAATACCTCATATATGAAATAAATGTCATGATGCAATGTAAACAAGTAATGTCAATACACAACTGGCCTATAGGGCAAACACCAACATGTCATTTGATCCCAAAAAGTTTTTTGAGAAAACTCTTGATGGAGTTGAACGTAGAGCTTGTTGTTTGATCTCAGCATGTTTGGAGAGACCACTCTTAGGCGGAGTTGGTCATAGAGCTTTCTGTTTAATCCTGGCAAGTTTAAAGGGACAACTCTACGACGGGGTTGACTGTTGATCATGCCGTTTAATCCCGGCAAGTTTGGAGAGACAACCCTAAGATGGAGTTGGATGGGGAGCTTGTTGTTTGATCCCAGTAAATCTGTTGAGGTAACTGTGTAAAGGAGTTGAACGTTGAGCTTGTCATTTGAACCCGGTAAGTTTAACGGGAAAACTCTGAGATGGAGTTGGATGTGGTTCTTACCATTTGATCCCAGTAAGTTTGTTGAGACAACTTTAGAAGGAGTTGAATGTAGAGCTTGTTATTTGATCCCAGCAAATTTGTTGAGACAACTCTAGAGGTGTTGAACGTAGAGCTTGTTGTTTGATCCCAGCAAGTTTGAAAAGACAATTCTGAGGCAGAGTTGGTCATACAGCTTGCCGTTTGACCCTCGCAAGTTTAGAGGGACAACCCTGGGACATGGAAGAAGTTGATCTTTTCATTTAATCGTGGAAAATTTGGAGAGAAAACCCTGAGACGGAGTTGGATGTGGAGCTTGTCATTTGATCCTAACAAGTTTAAAGAGGCAACTATGAGACAGAGTTGGTGGTAGAGCTTTTTGTTTGATCCCCGCAAGTTTAAAGGGGCAACCCTGATACGGAGTCGATGTTGAACTTGTTGTTTTTCCCAGAATGTTTGGAGAGTCAACTCGGTGACGGATTTGATGTAGAGCTTGTCGTTTGATCCCAGCAAGTTAATAGAGAATTCTTTGATGAAGTTAGATGTTTGCACCCAGCAAGTTTTGTGAAACCATCCTGAGTTGGAGTCGGTCGTAGAGCTTGCCATTTGTTCCCGACAAATTTATAAATTCAACTCTGAGACAGAGTTGAACGTTGAGCTTTTCGTTTACTCCCAGCAAGTTTTGTAAAGGCAACCCTAGGCCGGCGTTTGGCGACAAACCTACTGCATGAAGATAAGGGGTTGTTGGAAGGACTCGACCGAAGAGTGGGGCACTAAACTCGTTGTTTGGAATCTACGAGTTGTTGATGGAGCTCGAGCAGAGAGCAGAGCGCTAAACTCATCGTTTGGAGTGACAAGTTGTTGATGGAACCTGAGCGAAAAGCACAGTGTTGAACCCGTTGTTTGGAGTGAATGAGTTGTTGACGGTACTCGAGCGGTAAGCAAAGCATCGAACTCATTGTTTGGAGTCAACGAGTTGTTAATGGAGCTTGAGTGAACCATAAGTCGTTGAACTTGTTATTTGGAGTCAATGAGTTGTTGATAGAGCCTGGGTGAATAGCAAGGTGTTGAATTTGTTGTTTAGAGCTAACGACTTGTTGAAAAAGCTCGAGCGGTGAGAAAGCATAGAACTCACTGTTTGAGGTCAATGATTTGTTAATGGAACTCGAGCAGTGAGCAAGGCATTGGAACTTGTTGTTTGGAGTCAACAGTTTGTTGATGGAGCTCGAGCAGAGAGCAAGGCATTGGAACTCATTGTTTGGAGTCAACGAGATGTGTATGGAGCTCGTACAGATAGCAGAGCATTGAACTCGTTGTTTGGAGTCAATGAGTTATTAGGGTAGCTCGAGCGGTGAGGAAGGCATTGAACTCATTGTTTGGAGCAAATGAGTTGTTGACGGAGCTCGAGTGAAGATTAAGGTGTTAAACTCATTGCTTGGAGTCAACGAGTTGTTAATGGAGCCTGAGCAGAGAGCAAGTTTTTAAACTCGTTGTTGATAGAGCTCGAGCGAAGTGCAAGGCATTGAACTCGTTAACAAGATGTTGACGGAGCTCGAGCAAAGAGCGGAACACAAAACTCATTTTTTGTAGTCAACGAGTTATTGATGAAGATCAAGCGGTGTGCAAGGCATCAAACTCGTAGTTCAGAGTTAACGGGTTGCTGATGGAGCTCGAGCAGTGAGCACAGCGTTGAACTCATTGTTTGTAGTCAAAGAGTTGTTGAGGGAGCTTGAGCGAAGAGCAAGGCATCGAACTCATTGTTTGGAGTCAATAAGTTATTTATGGAGCCTGGGCGAAGAGCGAGGCGTCGCTCGTCGTTTGGGGTAAGAAAGTTGTTGATGGAGCCTGAGTGAAGAGCAAGGCATTGAACTCATCGTTTGGAGTCAATGAGTTGTTGATGGAGCCTGGGCAAAGAGCGAAACCTTGAACTCGTTGTTTGGAGTCAATGAGTTGTTGATGGAGCTCAAGCGGTGTGCAAGGCACCGAGCTCGTTATTCAGTGTCAACCAGTTGTTGATGGAGCTCGTGTGATGATTAAAGCATTGAAATCGTTGTTTAGAGCCAATGAGTTGTTGAGGGAGCTTGAGCGGTGAGCGGAGTGTAGAACTCTTTGTTTGGAGCCAACGAGTTGTTGATGGAGCTCGTGCAAAGTGCAAAGTGTTGAACTCATTGTATGGAGCTAACGAGCTATTGACCGAGGAACTCGAGTGGCACGCGAAGAGCTGAACTCATTTTGAGGTGTGAATGAGTTGTGGGTGTTATGATCCTTCTTAATATTGAAGCAAAATCCTTTGAGTTTGTTCTATGTCGAAGTAATCCCGTTCTTCTCTTTGCTGACAAGTTGATGTGTACACTGAATAAGGTCTTTGGGATGGAGTCATGTGGGTTGTACTTAGAGTTATCCCACTCGAGGTGAGCTCTTAGCAATTAGTCAGTCCGGGTAAGGGAACTCTTCAACTCTATCTTGTTACTTCACCTCTCCTTATCAGTCGAGTCTCTTCACCCTTGCTTTCTGTTTTCATTTTCGTCTTTCTAATAGTCATGAACTTCCCTTACTGTTACGGAGTATGGACTTAGAGCTTGTTCAGGTGAAGATGGTATAACATAGCAAAGACTTGGAGCTTGCCGGCCTAATGAAAGCTTGTCTTGAATTTTATTGTCAAGAATTGAGGCAGCCCTGGGGAGCTATTAGCTAGCAGGAGGCCTGTGAAGAGGTTTGTGTCTCTTAGGTGAAACATCCCTCTATTGTGTAGCCAGATTTACAACTTGTAAGGCAGCTTGTTGTATAGTGTTTGCAAAACTTTTGTAGCGATGCTTGGGCATGTAACGTAGAATCATTGTAATTCTGCTGTTGTAACGAGAATTGTTGTTTGTGAAATAATAATCAATTTAGATGCATGAAGCTTATTTTGTGATTTGTCGTCTTCTTTCACATGTTTGATCTTTGCTGTGTAACTAGTTGTTGAAATTCATGGGTCGTCGACTAGGTTCTTTGTCGCTGAAGAACAAGGCCTCGAACTTGTTATTTGTAGCTAACTAACAGTCGATGGAATTCACATGATGTGTGTAGTGTTTGACAGAGTTAGAATTTGTCTGCCTTGTACTCAGCTAGTTGTAGGAGCAACTCTAGAGGAAGAGTCCTTTTCCAAACTTTCTATATGGGCGTTTAGCTAGTTGTAGGAGCAACTCTGAAGAAAGTTGTTTTCCAAACTTGTTATATGGGTTCTTGAACCAATTGTGGGAGTCGCATTGAGTGGCGTGTTAAACTCCATATGTCACTTTGCAAGTTTTATTGGAGTAACTACACTCCACTATTTTGGACCTTTAACTGGTTTCAGAAACAAATCGAATGACGAGTTGAACTCTAAATGTGCATGCTTGCAGGTTGCTAAGGTAACTCCGTGCCATGGGTATGGATTCTATACTTGTTAGTTTATGTATTAACAGGATGAAGGAGCATATCGAATGGCGAGTTGAACTTTGAACGTGCTTGGTTGCAGGTTGCTAAAGTAACTCCGAGCCATGGGTATGGACTCTAAACCTGTCATCGAAGCGTCAACAGATTGCAAGAGCATATCAAATGGCGAGGCAAACTCTGAACTTGCTTTGGTGCAAATTGTTAGAGTAACTTCGAGCCATGGGTATGGACTCCGAACCTAACTTATAAGGAGCTTCTAATGATTTTTTGGTGTCGTTTTTAGTAGTAGGCTTGGTATTTAACTCATTGTATGCAACCGTATAGTTGTAATTTTGGAAAAATTAATACTAAACTTTTTTGGAGAATAAAACTATGGGGCTGCTCTAGTGACTGGTCTTTATTACATGTAGTGACCGGTAATGAAAGCAGGATTTATTGAAATAGAACTAAACGGCTACTCTAGGGCTGGCCTTCATTTTGAAAATATTGAAAATATGTAGAGAAAGTGGGCATTAAGCGCACTTGTTGAAGTTCATGAGGTGTTCACTTTCAAAGTACCCAACGAGTTTCTGATGGACCTCGTGCGAAGTGCAAAGTGTTGAACTCGTCGTATGGAGCTAACGAGTTATTGACCAAGGAACTCGAGTGGCGCGCGAAACACCGAACTCATTTCAAGGGGTAAAAGAGTTGTTGGTTTTCTGATCCTTCTTAGTATTGATGTAACCCTTGTTTTTCTTTTTGTGTATTTTTCTCGTTGTATCTCTTTTTGGACCGTATATTGGATCTTCTTTTTCAATATATATTCATTTATTTGATTTGTCGTCTCATTTGAGTTCTTGATTCAATTATCAGCCGATTGTCCATCTATGTTTGATCGAGTTTTTATTTTGATCCTTATTGTTAAATTGTTCATATTCCGTTTTTATTATTTGTTCATTTTGCTCGATCTCGATTTTTGGATCTATTCATACCCTAATTCTACTTAAACCCATTCAAACCCTATATCCATTTAAACCCCTTGGACCCGCAACCGGTTAACACCCTAATACCCGTTACCCCCTTCAGCCGTCACCGTCATCACATAACCCTAACCTTATTATAAACCATCTCTTTTCATATATATACCCGTGCCCCCTATTCATCCCTACCACTTCTAAACCCATCAACCCTATCTCTCGGCCGCCCCTCTCTCTCCCGCAACTCTATCTCGGGCTCCCTGTGCGCCTACCTCCGGTCGCGACGTCGCCAGCCAAACCGCGATGCCGTCCCACCTCCCTGTAACACCTAGCCGACACCAGCCCTCTTTCGGGGCTCTCCTCTGGCTCTTCACCGTCAGCCAGCGACTGCACCTCCACTGCCTCTATTGGTGTGTGGGTGTGATTTGTGTTGTGTTCGAGTTGTGATCGTGTGCTTGTGGTCGTAGTTCGTTGCCGTGGTTCGTTGTCCGTGTTCGTGTTCGTAGTTCGTGTTCGATCTGTTCGTTGAGTTCGTGCCGGGATCCGTTCCCGTTATTCTTTTCTTGCACTGTTTCTGTCGTCTTCTATAAGGCAAGTAACCTGTATTAATTTCTATTGCAAATACAAGTACTAAATACCGTCTATAGTGTAGTTGTGTTCTAGAGACAATTCTTGTGCAAAACCCCGGTTATATCTTGTCTCTATTGTGTTGACCTGCCCGTAGTTGTCACATGACACCCCGACATGAAATAACTTAGGGATGACCCCTTCTTGTTGTATACATACATGTTGTTCGTATGATATCGTGTGCTTGGTTGTGTTAGTTCTAGTATACTCGTTGTAGACTTGTCAAATACCCTATACCATGTTGGACATCTAGTATACCATATTTCACGTTTGTTATGATTTGGATGAGTTTTGTATGATCTATGTTGATTTTATGCATGAAGAATATTTTAGTTTTTGTTTTTATCCCATTTTGTTCAGTATTTTAGACCCTATTAAGGTCAGTATGTTAAAATAATTTATGAATATGAATTATAGAGAATTCTGTCTACTTTCCAGATTTTCTGACAGATCTCAGTCTCGATTTATGAGTTGCGAGTTATGACTATTTTACTACAGATGTATTTAAAAATTTCAGATCCAGTTTTATACGTATTCTGTATGGGAATTTATTTTTCTACTGATGCTAAAGATAATATTTTGATCCAATATTTTGCTGGTTACAACTAGACTTGATTGGATTAACCCCTAATTTTTGGGCATTTAATTGATAACTTTTACAAACTATTCTATGCTTGCAAACAACTACTATACTTGGAGAATTTTCATGTTGTTCAGTAAAGATACATAATTTCGACCTGGTTCTATTTGTTGTATATAAAAACTTTGTGAATATGAATTATAGCCTACTGTATCTAGTTTATCACCCTTTCGACGGATCTAGATTTCAATTTATATTTGGTGAGACATTTCTGGTTTTAGTACTATAGTGTTTATGATTCCAGATTTACAAAACTACTGTATCTTACTGCTTTCTGATTTTACTTGACTATTCTATCTATGTTGGAAAATTATGAAACTTTATTTTCTGATACTAAACATACTAGAAAATACCCCAGATTTTTTTTGGATTTAATCAGTAAGTTTTGATGTCGTTTTTCTGTTTATGAATACAAACTTCTGGATTCTGGCTGAACATGTTTTCTGGATACAAATCTGTTTTGAGACCTGTTGTTATGAAATATCATATGACATATATATATTTGCTAGATTGGCCGGGAGTCTATTTTCCAGATTCTCTGATGGATCCAGTTTTGCATGTTTGTGACAACGAAAATCCCAGATTTAGTGCAGTACTGTCATGTTGTCCTGAACTAAAATTTTCGTTGTCCCACTCTTTTATGTGTTATCTTTCGCCTGTACATGTTTATCTTTCAACCTGAACTTGTTACTTGTCCATGCCATGTTATTCTTGCCATGTCTTGTACACACATATGCATGTTGATAATAATAACAAGAAACTAAGCCGGGGTTTAAGGGGAAAGATCTAATAGTGAAAAAATACAGAAACGTATACTCGGAAGGGGATCTATAGATCCTACGTAATTACTTGATACTTGATACTTGGAACTTGACACGTGATTACTTGCCACTTGTACACTTAACACATGATACTTAGTACTTGGAGCTCGCTACTTGATACTTGATATTTGATACTTGTCCCTGAGTACACTGCCCTCTATGATCCACTATGAAATCTAAAACGAAATTGTTTGAATGTAGCAACCATGTGGTAAAAACCTGGGACGCATGAAGTGCTACCTAGATAGGATTAGATACAAGACTTGAACATGATCACTTAACACTTGTTACTTGTTACTTGTTACTTGTACATGATACTTGATACTTGACACTTGTTACTCGTTACTCATTTGAATGATACTTGATACTTGTTACATATCACTTACACTCGTTCATCTTGCTATGCTAGTTGTTATATTTTGTTATCATGTTTATTCCATGCTATGCCTGCTTCTGCTATTATTCTATATTTGTTTATTCTTCCCCGTGTACTTGTGCATGCACTATAGGCGGCCCGTAACTTACATTGACGGGCATTTTGTTTTTCTTTTTTCTCTTCCTACAATTTATTAAATTGCAGATTTTGGATATCAGCTGCCAGATGGAGTAGGTGATATGAGATTCTAGATACTGGAGTTTTGCTATTATTTCTTGTTGCTTATTTTGAATAATGTATCTGGTACTTGGATTATTTTGTATTGGGTAATGTGACCCAGGATTATTGACTTGTTCAGATCTGGTTTATTTGAGATTAATATATTCTGTTTCAAGTAATCTTGTTGGTAATTTGATTCAGTTATGCATGCATGGTTGACTTCTCTTGCTTCCTACTCTGATTATTCTTGTGAAACGTTGTAAAGATCCTGACAGCTTATGGATGATGAAAATCATTCGCTGGGCTTAGTCACGTATCTGTATTCCGTATTCTCTTTTGGAAAGCAGGGCATGAAATTAAAGTGAAATCCTTTGTATTTGTTTAGTGTTGAAGTAATCTCGTTCTTCTCTTTGCTGACAAGTAGTCATGTATACTGAATAAGGTCTTCAGGACACCACTAGCTCTTATTCTCAATACAAAGCGCTTGATAGATTTGGGACTTGCCCGTTTGCGCGGCGTGTCATGCCGAATGTAGTTGGATCTTGCTCAAGTGAAAATGGTATTACTTAGAAAAGACTTGGAGCTTGTCGGCATAATGAAAGCTTGTCTTGAATTTTATTGTCGACAATTAAGGTTGTCCTAGGGAGCTGTTAGTTGGCAGGAGACTTGTGAAGAGGTTTGTGTCTCTTAGGCGAAATATCCCTCTATTGTGTGGCCGGAAGGACGACTTGTAGGACAACCTGTTGTATAGTATTTGCAAAACTTTTGTAGAGATGCTTAGGCATGAAATGTATAATCATTGTAATTATGTAGTTGTAACGAGACTTGTTATTTGTGAAATAATAAACATTTTACATGCAAGTAGCTTGTTCTGTGATTTTTCATCTTCTTTCACGTGTTTGATCCTTGTAGTGTAACTTATTATTGAAATTGATGAGCCATCGACTGGGTTCTTTGTAGCTGAAGAACAAGGCCTCGAACTTGTTGCTTATAGCTAACAAACCGTAGATGGGATTTGCAAGATGTGCATAGTGTTTGACGGGGTTAGAATTTGTCCGTTTACCCAGCTAGTTGTAGGAGCAACTCCGAGGAAGAGTCCTTTTCCAAACTTAATGTATGTGCATTTAGCTAGTTGTAGGAACAACTCTAACAGAGAGATTTGTTTTCCAAACTTTCTATATGCCTCCTCTAACGAATTGTGAAAGTCACATCGAGTTGGGAGTTGAACTCCAAATGTCTCTTTTGCAAGTTTTATTGGAGTAAATACAATCATCGATTGTCGACCTCTAATCTGTATTTAAGGAATTTTAACTAGTTTCAAGAACAAATTGAATGGTGGGTTGAACCCTGAACGTGCTTAGTTGCAGGTTGCTAAAGTAACTCCAAGCCATGGGTATGGACTCCGAACCTGGCATCGAGGCATTAACGGATGGCATGAGCATATTAAATGATGAAGTGAACTCTAAACTTGCTTTATTGCAAATTGCTAGAGTAACTTCAAGCCATAGGTATGGACTACGTACTCGTCTTATAAGGAGCTTCTAATGAGTTTTTGGTGTCGTTTTTAGGAGTAGGCTTGACAGTTAACTCATTGTGTGCATCTGTAGATTGTACAATAACTCTGCAAAAAAAATAATAAATTTTATTGGAGAAAAAAAACTATGGTGCTACTATAGTGGCTGACCTTTATTACATGTAGTGACCGGTAATGAAAGCAGTCTTTGCTGAAAATAAAACTAAATGTCTGCTCTAATGGCTAGACTTTATATAGAAAATATTGAAAATACATAGAGGAAGCAGGCATTAAGCGCCTTTGTTGAAGTTCATGAGGTGTTCATTCCAAGTCCCCAACGAGTTGCTGATGGAGCTCATGCGAAGCGCAAAGTGTTGAACTCGTTGTATGAAGCTAACGAGTTGTTGAACAAGGAACTCGAGTGGCGCGCGAAGCGCCGAACTCATTTCGAGGGGTGAATGAATTGTGGGTGTTCTGATCCTTCTTAATATTGAAGTGAAATCCTTTTTGTTTATTCAATGTTGACGTAATCTCGTTCTTCTCTTTGCTGACAAGTAGTCGTGTACACCGAATAAGATCTTCGGAATGCTGAGCTTGCTCTTCATCTCAATACACAGGACTTGCCGTAGTTGAGACTTGTCCATTTGCATGGCGCGTCAAGCGAGATGGAGTTGGAGCTTGCTCAGGAGAAGATGGTATTACTTAGAAAAGACTAGGAGCTTGCCGACCAAATGAAAGCTTGTCTTGAATTTGATTGTCAAAATTTGAGGCCGTCCTGGGGAGCTGTTAGCTGGTAGGAGGCATGTGCAAAGGTATGTGTCTCTTAGGCGAAACATCCCTCTATTGTGTAGACGGAAGGACGACTTGTAGGACAGCTTGTTGTATAGTGTTTGAAAAATTTTTGTAGCGATGCTTAGGAATGAAACATATAATCATTGTAATTCTGCAGTTGTAACGAGACTTGTTGTTTGTGAAATAAGAAACATTTTACATGCATGTAGCTTCTCCTATGATTTGTCATCTTCTTTCACATGCTTGATCCTTGCTGTGTAACTTGTTGAAATTGATGAGCCGTCGGCTGGGTTCTATGTAGCTGAAGAACAAGGCCTCAAACTTGTTGTTCGTAGCTAACAAACTGTAGATGATATTCGGTTGATGTGTGTTGTGTATAACGGAGTTAGAATATGTCAGTTTTGTACCCAGCTAGTTGTAGGAGAAACTCTGAGGAAGAGTCCTTTTCTAAACTTGTTGTAATATCCTGACCTGTTAAATAATAAATATTTTTTTATTTTATTTATTATTATTATTTATTATTATTATTTTATTATTTTATTTTATTTTTCAGAATTGAGATATTTTGATGGATATTACTTAGTTTAATTATTAACCACCATCTGTATAAGTACCAACCTGTATACATCTGTATTGTATCAAACTAGTACTGTAAACCTCCGAGCTGATAATAAAAATTAATTTTTATTATTATTTTCATAATTTAATTATTTTTATACAGATTGTGCGGTTTTACAAATGGAAATTATCAGTACTTATTAATCTATACGTGCGCATATTGTATCGATTTCATGCGTCCGTATAAATCATGTAGTATGTGTTTTGGACAAAAAAATATATTTTTGTCATGACTAGTCTAAAATTGGATGGCTAAGATTAAGTGGTAGGATTAAACCTAGGGTTTGGATTAATTAGGGTTATATAAAAGATCTAGGGTTAACTTCTACTAGAAGTCTCCACCTCCACCTCACCATGCCACCTCACCCCCTCCACCTCCTCATGTCTTGGCCGGCCAACATCCCCAAGGGGGATTTTTGAATAAAACCCTAGCACATTATGCACTCCAACCCTTCTCCTTCATCCTATAAATACCCCCATCCTCACCCCCTTGCCACATTTACCAAATTTTTGGAGAGAAAAAGAAAGAGAAGAAAACCCTAGAGTTTCTCTTGTAGGTTTGGAGCTTTCAAACAAAGCTAGGAGAAAGGAGAAGTAGCATAGCTAGTCATTCCTACAAAGTAAAACAAAGGTGGGGGTTTCTCTACTATTTTTGTATGTTGATTTTTATTTAATTTGCTCTCTACTTATGGTTATATGTGTGTATGTATGTTGTATATTGATTAAAACAACTTGGACTAATTATTGAGCATATAAGTTGTGGTTTGGATCAAAAGGATCCCATGGGAAGTTTGAATGGTGGAAATTAATTAAAACACATAAAGATTGGATCTTTAGCCTTGCTACGATTATTGTTGTTATTATGGTTAATTTCACTACTTGGACTAAAGAAATAAGCATAAGAATGGTTGAATATAAGAAGGGATTTCATATAAGGAAAGTTAAAAGGATGGAACTCACAAAGAAAACACATAAAGATGAGAGCTTTGAACTTATTATGTTTATGGTTAATTGTTTTGGTTACTTGGTTAAACACAAGTTAACAACTTGGACTTTTACTATGTGCATATAAAGTTAGTAAAGTGAAAATGGTTACTTACCCATTCTTGGGGTTATAGGACTTAACATGCTAATTAAAAGATAGTATTTTTGTTGTATGTTGTTTCCCACCCTAATAAAGGTCATGTCTTTACTAACTTTTAGTTCTTAAAAAGCAAGTTTTGTTGATGTAGGAAACTGTAGGTTGTAGATGAATAAGTTTTGCAACATAGAATATTATAGATTCAACAAGGGTTAATTTTTGCTTTATATAGGAACTTGTAATTTGGTAAAACTAGTTCCTTGTAATAAATGGGACTTGTAATCCCTAAAAGAAGTAGTTCTTGTAATATGTAGGTAAGCTTAGATAGTAGCTTAGTTTATATACCATGCTTGAGTTGTAGTAACGAACCCATTCATGCCTATGTGACATTCTAGCAAACCTACCATACTTGAGTTGTGTAAAGAACCCATTCATGTCTATGTGATTGTAGTAGAACTACCATGCTTGAGTTGTAGTAAAGAACCCATTCATGCCTATGTGACATTCTAGCAAACCTACCATGCTTGAGTTGTGTAAAGAACCCATTCATGTCTATGTGATTGTAGTAGAACTACCATGCTTGAGTTGTAGTAAAGGACCGATTCATGCCTATGTGACATTCTAGCAAAACCTACCATGCTTGAGTTGTGTAAAGAACCCATTCATGTCTATGTGATTATAGTAGAACTACCATGCTTGAGTTGTAGTAAAGAACCCATTCATACCTATGTGACATCCTAGAAAACCTACCATGCTTGAGTTAGTAGTAGAACACCATGCTTGAGTTGTAGTAGATCATGCTTGAGTTAATTGTTGTTCTATGTCAAAAGAGAACCCATTCATGCTTGTGAACCCATGAACAATACCATGCTTGATTGTAGTCGAACTATCATGCTTGTATGACATTCTAATAAAAACCTATCATGCTTGAGTTATACTAAAGAACCCATTCATGCTTATGTGACTTCTAGTAAACCTATCATGCTTGAGTTGGTAGTAAGGAGCCATGCTTGAGTTTATGTACCATGTTAAGTTGTAGTAGAACATCATGGCTAAGTTACTAAAGGTTCTAGTAAAGAACCCATCATGCTTGAGCTTTATTGTCCCATGTTGAAATGAACCCATCCACGCCTATGTGATATTCTAGTGAACAATCATGCTTGTGCTGTATGTAGAAACCCATGCTTAGGATGAGTAGTTGTTTTTATGTTGTTATCTCATACGCAGCCCGCCTGGGCCGTATGTAGCTATTAGTTCCATACAAAGCTCATTGGGCTCGTATATAGGTATGGTCTTAAATAAGTAGGCTATGAGTAGATCCGAGAAGATCGTGTGTAGTCTAGTTTAAGACTTGGTTAATTGTGTGGATAAATAGTTACACTCTCTAGAAGAGAGACACGTACGTACTTTTCATGACGAGTTGGAAGCACAGTGTATGTCTCGCTTGTTTGGTTAGAAGAGGGACACATACGGTATTTTTCATGACAAGTTGGAAGCATGAGTTACGTATCTCGCCTGTTGGACCCATATGGTGCCTTCTCATGATGAGTTGAGAGTACGACTCTAGGTTGAGAGTATCTTGTAGCCGTACGGCCCCATTTGATTGGTTAGGGTTAGTGACATCGTTAAGGTAGTAACTTATTACTTAACCATTTTTATCTATAAATTGTCAAAGGGTGAGAGTTGGTGTTAGGGGTGATATCCTATAATCCAACATCTCCTATAGGCTGACACTAGGTGGTGTTATCCGGATGTATTCCCCTGTCAAAGGGATACGGGCGGTGTTTTTCATGACAAGTTGGGAGCACGGGTTCCGTATCTTGATTGTTAATTCCTAAATGTGATATGATAAGAACGAGAGGGTTTCCTAGGGAAATAGACCCTACGATCCCGGTAGGTTCTATGCCTTCTCATGACCAGTTGAGGGCATGGAAGAAGGTTGACAAGTACCTTGGAGTTCGTATTGGCTTTTGAGTGAGGTCTGGTACGCCGGCAATAGTCACCAGTCATGTAGTATTATGACAGGAACAGGATGGGTACAAAAGTAGAATTCATGGTGTGTGTTCAAATCCCTAAATATGGAGAACGACTTGATATGGACCTATGTAGTTATGGGATGCATACAATTCCAGATTCTCGCTTGCATTAGAATAGGAGCATCTTAGCCTTAGTTGACATAGCATTATATTCTAAGTCATAGCACTTACGAACACTTAAACTACACTGACAAATTTCACCTTGTTTGTATATTTTTTTTATTGGAGATTCGCTGCTAATCATCAGCCTTTAAGCAACAGTATATGTACTGACGTCCCCACTCTAATAGGTTGTGATACATGATCACCAGATCGGAAGAACTCTAGTCAAGGCATGGTTTACAAGCGAAGAGCCCGATGTTTTATCATTTTCATACTCTGATGTAAATTATTGAATCAATGGAAAACACTCAGCTGTAATATTGTATTAGTGAAAAGTCTTAAAATTTTTCTGTTTTCTGTGTATTGTGACTAATTGAATGAAAACGTCCTGGCTTGTGTCTCGAATACTCCATATAGGAAGTTCGGGGTGTTACACTTGTTGTATGGGTGTTTGCTAGTTGTAGGAGCAACTCTGAAAGATAGTTATTTTCCGAAGTTGCTATGTGGGTCCTACAACGAATTGTGAGAGTTGCAAAGAGTGGCGAGTTAAACTCCAAATGTCTCTTTTGCATGGTTTATCGAAGTAACTACAATCCACAATTTTGGATCTCTAATTTGTCTTTAATGAATCTTAACCAGTTTCATGAACAAATCGAATGACGAGTTGAACTCTGAATGTGCTTGGTTGCAAGTTGCTAAAGTAACTCCGAGCCATGGGTATGGATTCCGAATTTGTTAGTTTAGGTATTAACAGGTTGGATGAGCATATCGAATGGTGAGTTGAACTCTAAACGTGATTGGTTGCAAGTTGTTTAAGTAACTCCAAGCCATGGGTATGGACCTTGAACCTGTCGTCGAGGCGTTAACGGATTGCAGGAGCAGGTCAAATGGCACAGGGAACTCTAAACTTGCTTTGTTGCAAATTGCTACTGTAACTTCGAGCCCTGGGTATGGACTCCGAACCCGTCTTATAAGGAGCTTCTAATGAGTTTTTGGTGCCGTTTTTAGGAGTTGGCTTGGCATTTAGCTCATTGTATGCATCCGTAGAGTTTTACAATAATTCTGCAAAAGTTAATTCTAAATTTTGTTGGATAATAAAACTTAGGAGATGCTCTAGTGGCTAGCCTTTATTACATGTAGTGACTGGTAATGAAAGCGGTCTTTATTGAAAATAGAACTAAACGACTGCTCTAGTGGTTGTCCTTTATTAAGGAAAATATTGAAAATATATCGTGGAAGCGGGCGTTAAGCACCCTTGTTCATGTTCATGAGGTGTTCACTTACCAAGTTCCTGCTGATATCTCCTTGTCCCCCGGGTCTTCACGTTGATGAGACGCTAGGCGAACAACCTAGTAGACCTTACCTGGACTTGCCTGTTTTGGGGCGAGCCACTCCTTGTTTTACAGAAAGTAGGGGAGATCTTCAAGTTCGCCAATGTGTTTAGGCAGGATTATTTCTTTCCATTAAATGAATGGGAGTGGCTTCGAGCAGGGGATTCTGGTTTATTATTATACGATGAGGACGAATTTGGACCTGGTGGGAGATAATTTGCCAGGTTTTGAAGTTCTTGGCAGGATTTTCTATGGTAGTGGCTTCAAGCTTATTTACAGTATTAGAGTTACTGTGATGGCTTTCCGGCGGTAGCTCTATGGCATCGAGGGGGAGAACTGAGCCCCCCATTATAGTGGTGTAGCATGCTCGTGCTGCCTGTTGGCTCCCTACAACTTGGCCTACGCCTGTTGTTGCTGGGAACTTCATTATCATGTGTTAGGCGGAAGCAACTGCATGAAAGGCTGCTAGGCCTGGACGACTGAATATTGTTGTAACACCCCGCAAAATTGAGTTATGAAAATTTTACTCCACGTGTGTTATGTACATGTATTTCATACTGTTACTAGTAATAGTCGTAACGTATTTTTTCTACGTATTTTTGCATTTCAATTATTTATACATTTTTCGTCTGTTCAAAACTCATTTATATCCTATTTGAGCTAACTCAAATATTAAATTTTATCTTTGTGTTTTTACGTGTATTCCACGTGTTTTCAATACACATCAATTACTTAAATTTCTCCGTTACATGAAATATCCGTAACATTATCAAAATAAATATTTTTCGTATGTTATATTTTGATTATTTATAAACATCTCCCCATTAATAAAATTTATTTCGTATTTGAATATTTATTTTTAGGTGCATCGCAAGTAAAATTTTATACAGTTTAGTCCCTAAAATTTTCTAAGAGTTATGCAAAGTTTTTCATCTCATTTTATTTGTCACACTTATATTATTTATTTTAATTAAATCCATTATGCCTAGATTCTCTTTTAAAGTCCATCAAAATTAATTGCAAAACGAGAAGCCCATGATTAAATTCTACATTTAAATACACATTTAAAAAAATTACCACACTTGTCATATAACATACACCTACAATTAAATTAATAACAATTAATAAAAGATTGAGAAGTGTGTGCACATTGGGTGCACGTGCACGTGGTGTGCACAAGGGGTTGGCCGGCCATGCTTAAGAGAAGAGGGGAGAGTGGGAGAGTGGGTTGTGAGAGTGGGTAGTTATTTGAATAGTGGGAGTCATCTCAACCACACTACTCCTATAAATACCCCCCTCCTTTAGTATGAACAACACAAGAATCAAAAGAAAAGAAAAGAGAGAAAAGAAGAGAGAGTTCGGTTTGCAAGGAGAAGCTTTCGGTTTTCATATTGCTAAGGAGGAGGAGGCTTTGTGTTGAAGCTTGGAGCAATTTTCTAGGAGCTCTATTTACATTTGCATCAAAGATAGGTGGGTGTCTCTTTTGCTTTCTAAATTATGGTAGAATGCATGTGTAGGTAATTTATGCTTGAAATTGATAATTAGTATGAGTTCTCTAGTTAATTTTGTGTTGCATATTGTGCTGTTATCTAAAATCTTTGGTAGCAATAAAATATGAAAATCTATACTTGCTAGTAGAAAGTTTCATCATGGAATGGTTAGGTTGTCAATTGAAACTATATTCAAAGCTTGTTGGAATATTGTCAGGCACAAACAGTATGCCATGTTTAGATTATATGAATTGTGCATATATATACATAAAGTTGTTAAGTTGTGCATGAAAAATTGTGTAAATATTAGGGGTGAATTATAAAATCAATTGGGAGATGAGAATTGCTAAGAGGAAATAAAAATATTCATGTTAGTTGTTTTGATGCTAAATAAAAGTGTATATTTCTAAAAGTTCTTAAAAACTACCATTTAGAATTAGTTGTGTAAAACTTAATTCTAATATGGATAAAATTAGTGATAATCATCTCTGGAAGTCTAAGAATTTATTTTATAAAAAAATAAATTGAGAGAAAAGATTAGAAATCAAAATAAACGATTAAGTTAAAAATGACATAGAAACATTGGGTGGGGTTAAAAGAATATAGACCCCTATACTATCAGTTGTGACGTTTGGGTCTCTTGGTTAGCGTGTGGGCGCAAAGTGGCTTGGGCGTCTCTGGCTGCGCTCGAGTTCGAGGCTGGAGATGCCCCTTTTCTTTTTAAATTTGATTTTTTACAGTATAACAGTAGATGAGGTATAAAAGAACTGAAGAGTCTTTCCTCCACAAAAAATGACTTGGACTGATGGTTGGGCTTGTGGCTGACTTGTTTTTGGCTCTGGTTCGAATCCGAGTGTCCCCTTTTGGATTTTAATTTTATTTTATTTTCAAGTTCTAAAATGGGGAAACTTCATAGAAAAAATTATAGAACATTATTAGAACACTTGGGAATTATTTCATATTATTTTAAAAGATATTTTTGATGATTTAATAGTTATATTCATGTGTTAGAAGAGATTGAAATTCAAGCAAATGTATAGATTTTAAGAGTTGGTTGATAATAAAACCAAACACATAATTAGGAGATTAGAATCGAGAATCTCTTGTGATTAATCAAAACATTAAGAATTCTTAAAGTGAATAGTATGTTGGTTAGCCAAGAAATGGTTACAAGAATTTGATTGATAAATTGTTATCAAATGTTGGTATGAGATGTTAAATACTCCATGGATTATAAAGAAATTGGATAAAGAGAAATGATGAATAATGATGATTAAAATGTTTAGGTTGAGGTTGGATATAACCTAATTGATCTCTAGAGTAAGATGGTTGTTGGAATCTGGAGGCTAGACGAGACCCTTAGCAACCGGCATTTTGTGATTAATGAATATGAGGAGTAACCAGTGTGAGATAACTCTCTCTTTGAGAAGTAGCCAATATGAGCTAACTTTCTCAACTGTTGATATAAGTACAGTAGGGAAAGCTAGCTCTAGGTTGTGATAATTTTTAATTAAAACTTAAGGACGTGCACTAAGAGGAGATGTGATGAAGTATGGGCAAATATGAGTATGAAGGCCTTTGATAGCGCGGTGGGAGGTTATCTCCAAAATTATTGGGGTTGCGACTCGCGGTGGGAGATATTCCTTCAAAATTACCGGGATCAAGGCGACGCAAATGGGGTATTTGTGTGATGAGGTACCTATGATAGTGCGGTGTGGATTTTGTCTCCAGAATTATCGGGGTGTGAGGCATGATGACCGAAAATCACTCGCGGTGGGAGAACGACTCTCAAGAATTATCGGGGTCATAGTTCTCGGTGTGGGTTTTCGCCTCTAGAATTATCGGGGTTACGACTCACGGTAGGAAAGAGAATTCTCAAGAATTATCGGGGTGGTACTAGATACTCACAGGATATCTAAACCTTACATTAGTCACCGTAGTAGTATTTTCATAGCGAGGGATTAAATCCTATATTAATGAGTACAATAAGGACTTGCCCTCAGACCTATATAGTATGGGATGCATAGAATCCGAACAAGTGTGCATTAGTGCATCGTAGTGTAAATCTGCATTAGGCATTTAAGTTCATATCACTGACATGTTTAGGATAGTCACTTTTTATACTTTATTGTGCATTCAAGTTTGTGTTTGCTAAAGTAAGAGAATCGCTATATTATAGCATTGCATCAGTTGTATGCAACTGACGTGCCCACAGTTTTCTAGTTGCAGGACATGGACTTAAAGTCACTATGATGAGCTGTTACAAGATTGAAGCATTTATTATTGTATATCATGCTGTATTCTTTTACATTCCGCTGTGTTGATGTAAAAGACAATGTTGTATAATGAAAATTTTAATTTCCTTGTAAATTTGTACGAATTGAAGTAAAAGATCCTTTTGTGCTATGAATTATATGTAAATGGAATTCGTGGCGTTACAATTGTGTTGTATGTGGCTTTGACGTCTATTACCATAAAGTCCAGTGCTTTTGTTCGAATAGCAGGGGGGTTTCCTGCTATGACATCGAGTGTGACAATTCCTTTAACCTGACCGGGGACACCAGAGAATACGTGGAGTATATAACCGGCTAGCTTGAGTCGGTCTCGGGAGAGCTTCAGTCAATTGAAAGTGTTCATGAAAAGGATGTTTACTGAACTTCATTGTCCCCCAAGATGTGTCGTACCTCATGATTAATCATGCAAAGATTTATGACCAATGTATGGCAGTGATGTGTTCGGACACCTTCTAAGTCCTTATCGGAGAAAGATATTGGGACCCCGGTGCTCTTGGCAGGTGGATTGTTATGTACAGAGTTGACTTTCCTTACAAAGGCTTTGCGAGAGGAGTTGGAATCTTCCCCCATCGGGCCTCCGTGAATTGAGTAAAGAATGGCCACGTGTTCTGAGTCTTGTGTTTCGGAGGGCCTCTGATGCTTATTAACCCCCCGTGCCAGAGGGGTTTCTACATTGTTGTTTCATAAGACAAATTGAAAGAGATAACCCTGGCCAATCAGGCCTTCAAGTTTTTCTTTGAAGGCTCGGCAGTAGTCAATGGTGTGTCCATAGTCTCTATGAAATGTGCATCACTTATTCATGTCTCTTCTCTTGCTAAATGTGGACATCTTGGGGGTAGTGTGGATTATTCTGTCATTCTCAACTTCAATGAGGATGGCTGATACGCTTGTATTGAGAAGAGTGAACTTGTCAAGTGTGGTGGTGGAGGTGAACGACGTTGACCTGCGCCGTCTTTCTGAAACTTTTTGGGTCCTTTCTCGCTTTCATTCTTCCATTTGTTCCTGGAAGGTGAATCTTTCTTGCATTGAGGATAAAGAGCTTCCTCGACCCTGATATATTTGTTACTCCTTTCTAGGAGCTCAGTGTAATCTTTAGGAGGCTTCATTGCGGGGGAGGCTTTAAGGTCTTTGTTAGTGATGTTGTGGCAGTATACAATAGCGGCCACTGAAAAATCTAGGGAGGAGATGGACCTTGCTTCGGCTGTGAAGCGCTTGCCAAAGTCTTTCAGCAGTTCTTTGTACTTTTGCTTTAATTTCAATAGGGAATCACTTGCTTTTTTAGCCTTGCGGCTACTAACGAAGTACGCTATGAGGAGCTCCTCGAGCTGTTCGAAGGAGAATATTGACTCTTGAGTGAGTCGGGAGTACCATTCCTTGGCTGATCCTTTCAAAGTTGCAGGGAATGTCCGGCACATGAGTGCATTAGCAGCGTTGTAGACCATCATGAGAGTTTTAAAACTCTCAATATAGTTGGCTGGGTCTGATTCACCATCGTACGATTCGAATTTAGGAGTTTTGAAGTTCTTTGGAATGGCTGCATCAAGGACGAATTTGATTAAAGGAGGACGACTGGGGCGGTAAGCCCTGCTGGAGCAGTTCCCTTCATTCTTTATCGGTTTCAGGCAATCTTCTACTTCTCAGATGATGCGACGAAGGACTTGGTCATCCTTATTCTTGGATCTAGTTGAGTTGTTGGATTCTTCTCTTGATGGAGTAGAGTGGCAGCTCCATGAGCGTCGACCCTGATCTTGGGTACTTCGGATAGCTTGGAGGATGTCATGCTTGAAGTTTTCCAATTCGGCCCTAGTGACTGGGGCCTCTTTCTCTTTTCTTTCCTCAAAATGCTTTCGATTCTCTCAAGTCGAGCTTTTTTCTACAGTGCACCTCCTGTGAGAGAAGGAGTATCTTGATCTTGGCCTTATGGAGGATTTGCTTCTCCGGTTCACTTGATGTTTTGAGCAGGCAGCTTCGGTTCGAGCGCACCTCTCATCCAAACGGATTCGTAGGTCGGTTCCTTGTTGGCTGGCACAGATGATTTGGCAGAGATCTCTTGACCCCCAGGGGCCTCACGAGGTCATTGAATCACTTGAAGGATTTTGGCTGAGATATAGTCGTGCAGAGGGCGTTGTTCATAACGGCTTTGTCGGGAGTCCCCTGATGCCTCTCTGTTGACAGGAGCTTGACTAGGCTGATGGGGCGGATCTAGTTGATGAGGAGGAATTGGGTACTCCATAAGAAAAGTTGGTTGATGAAAAGAGTTGGTGCGACGGCTTGATACCGCCGGTCTCCCACTTAGTCTTGGTGGCATGACGGTAAGTCTGATCTGTGTAGTTTTCTACAGACGGCACCAATCTGTTACTATTTATTTTGGTGTGAAAGCAAACAGATAGTGAGTTTATATTTGAAGAAAACTACTAAAGATCTAACATTTGATCGTCGCCGTAAAAAGTAGTTAGAGCTCTTGAGATTGGATCTGGATTGTTGATTGGTCATGATCTGAATCCAACGGTTGTTGACGCAGCCGATGGACCTACAAAAATTCTGAAACACCGGGGGTGGTCCCGGCGTCAGACCCTTCGACGCTCAAGTCAGAACCAAAGAGACCAAAGAGAGAAAGAGAATTTGAGAGATAAATTGTGAATTACCTATTGCAAGAGAGAGGGGGGGGGGGGGGGGGGGGGGGGGGGGGGGGGGGGGGGGGGCGTATTTATAGGCCTTAGAAACAGTACAGGAGATTGATATGAATATGTTAAATTAATATGAACCGTTTATCTTCAGTTTGACTCCCCCCCTTTAGAGATAAGACTCTTGTCTGAGGATAAGAAATTTGACTTACAGCTCTCATGGGCTGGGTGTCTCTCCTTCTGTGCCTAATCTGTCACTTTTAATGGGCCTGAAAGCGGCCCATGTTCTTGTAGATGAGCCTCAAGTAGGCCTGGACCTGTTAAAGATGTCCGTGATTATTAATCTGTTTGTAGAAACTTGAGGATCTGTGCTAGAATTGTACGACCCTGATTTGTTGCGATTTTTACCATTATCAAGTAATTACATTTGTTGTATTTCTCGCCGTCAGAAATTGCATGTAGTTTTCAAGGGCAGTGCTTCTGACTTGATACAAGTTTCCAACTTTAGGACATGAAGACTGATCATCAATTGGGCAGAAATGCAAACAAGAGCAACCCAAATGCAAACAAGAGCAACCCAGGACGTGACCAACTTGAACGTCTCTCGCATGACAATCTTTTTATAAGCCAAGAAAAAAAATGAAAATTAATCATATCATAGTCAAAAAATGTCTCTTTTCAGATAAAGATAGGACAAATTTTCCTTCAACAGAATATGAGGAATCTCAACGGAAAAAAAATGCAACTATAACTCTTTCTTGATTTAGACCCGGCAAACTTGTTTACGTCCATAAATATAAGGAGAAAGCGGGTCAGGAATCTTAAATAAAATTGTTTAGGTGACATCTGTCTTTAGATCAATTTCAGAGTTAATTATTTAGTTCCTCCAATAAGGAGATGAAGTTAAGAAAGGTCAAGGACAATTCGTATGAATGGAGATGAAAAATGAGTTATGATTTTGAGTATTTTGTTATTTTCTCTTTTGATGAAGCACCACAGTCATGATATCGGTCTTTTTTTTTTTAACACCCAAAGGAACCTGTGTTAAAATGAATAACGATTTATTAGTTGTAACTAACAGTTGAAGTATGTCACTATAGTTTGAAAGAATATTTTTCTCTTTGAAACCGCAGTCGACCATTAATTTAGGCAGACTGATAATCCACCAAATTTTGCTAATCAATTATCCACCAAAACTGTTAGGGCTTGGCCCATGTGAACAGAGTTTAAATGGGCCCTAAAATAAATTTATGAATATCTTTTAGGACCAACTTATGTTTATACATCTCCTATTACATAATTGTATGAATTGATGTGCTCATCAGAAAAAATTATACCAAGTTGTTGTATATTGTATATGGCGCATTAAGACTATGGCCATTGCTCGAAAATAATAATTGTTGCTGCGTTTTTCTGTATAGGAGCAAACAGATATTGAGAGTTGTTTTAATGGAAAACAATAAAAGGTCGGACATTTGCTTTTCACCGACATTGATCGCCGTAAACTGTTATTGACTCTTGTCACACCCCGCTTCC
The DNA here is from genome assembly GCA_017893485.1 of Hemerocallis citrina. Classification (NCBI taxonomy): domain Eukaryota; kingdom Viridiplantae; phylum Streptophyta; class Magnoliopsida; order Asparagales; family Asphodelaceae; genus Hemerocallis; species Hemerocallis citrina. The sequence goes on along the minus strand of CM030358.1, from coordinate 425,832,453 downwards.
CAAAAATACGGAATACGAGCACATGACTTTGGCCCAACGAATGACAAACGTCATCCATAAGCTGTTTATCCGATCAACTCAACAATATTATCAATACAAAATGATTGCGCAGGCAATAATAATAATCTCATGAACAATAATACTTGGAATAAAGCAATATAAAATATTCAAATACAATAATAATCCAACATCTGGAACAATAATAACAATATTCGAGTCAAAAGCCCACAATACAATGAAATAATAATAGTTCAATAATTAAGTTTTCATGACAAAACAATTATTTATTAAGCGGTGATGCTATCAATTCATTTACCAATGTTGTTCTCTCAATCCATCACGCAATTCTCCATCAACACCTGTAAACACTTCATCTAAAAAGATGAGAAAATTATCCTTAGAGCAAGTCATGAACAGCAAGTAGAGAAAGCAAGGAACAATGGAATAATGATATAACAATGAATTCAATGGATCAATAGGAATCAATAACATGGGACAAAAGCAATAATCAATATCATGATAAACGATGCAATAGTTGTAAACAATGATTCAATAGTCGATAACAATATTCAATTATCAATATCAATAACACTTGCCAATATTCGATATCAATAGGAATAATGATGAACAATATGCGATGTCGATGTGGTGTCAATTCTTAAGTCTATTAATCATTTTAATCTTAACTAATGTAGCACTTCATGCGTCTCATTTATTTACCACATGGTTGCTACATACGAACAAGTTACGTTTAGACTTAGTGGTAGATTTTATAGTTTATGTACTCGGGAACGATGTAAACGATTCTCTTCAGTATTCAGTTATTCAGTTATTCAGTCATTCAGTATCAATATTCATGGAATAATATGCAGTTATCCAGTCATTCAGTCATTCAGTAATTATAGGAAAACCACGAGCTCCCTTCCGAATACAGTCTCATATATTGTCCACTACTAGGTCACTCTTAAACGTCATCTTGATTAACAATTTTTATCTATGCAATAATACAATACAATATGCAATCTAAAGACATTAGATGAACGATAGTAACAATAGGGGATCAATAGGACGATAACTTGGATCGGACACTTAGGATGATGACAATAGGATATTAGGGTCATGTAATGCAACATATACACTTCAATTAATGCAATACAATGATATAGGAATTATTAAATTAAGAAAAACTGGAAATTACAATTCTGGACTTTAAACACAGCTGTAGTAAAACGATCATAACTTTTGCTACACAACTCGAAATTCAGAAATTTAGGATATTTTGGAAACTAGAAACATAAAGCTACAACTCTTGTTCAGAAATTTATTTATTTTAAAAATTATTTACTGGGTCGAAAATAACAGACAGATCCAGACAGCAAGCAACATACAGGTTTTGGGTATTTTTCATGAAATAAATTAATTAAACATGATGGGTATTAATTCTATTAGTTGATAAACTTCATAATCTGCATGATGGATATAGAAACATGATAAATAAAATTAATAACACACACATACACAAATTTAATATCAACCAAACAACAATCGATCGATCAAACATACAACCTAGCAATAAATTCTACAATAGATTAATTGTGTTATGATTATATGTGTAACCCTATTATCAACTCTATATAAATGCATGAGAAATTCAATCTTTAGAGTCAAAAGTGGCACGATATCAAGAATATTGGGGTTAGCTCGTGTAAACCCTCAATAGACCCAACGAAAGATAATCAATATAACGATATGATAACGAATAGGATCTACTTGCAAGAGTTTCAAAAAAACTTGAATTTGATACGATGTAAAATTCAATAGGAAAGTGACTTACCTTTTGGACGATGAAATTGAATATCAAGAATAACGGGATGAGAATCCCGGAGCAACGAATACAAATCTACAATAACACATGTAAAACACAATTTCATGAACACACGCGCACTCTGCGTGCACAAAAGAACCCAATCATAGCAAAGAGACATTTACTAACAAAGTGCAAGGGGGGCTAGCGTCGAGTGGCGGCGTTGCTGGCCGGCGGGTGGTCGACTGGGCGTCGGGGGGCGATCTTACATCAACAGGAAGGGGAGAAAGCAAAAGGCAATGCATCTGGCTGCTTCGACGACGGGAAAGGGAGGCACGGGGATCTGGGTGGCGTGGTCGAGGGGCGGTAGCAGGAGGGGGGTCTGTCGTCGATCGGAACAGGGGACAAGGGCGGCAGATCGACGGAATCAGGGAGGAGGACAGGGGGGTTTCAATCTGAGTGGTTCACGGCGGAGGGGGGGAGGGGGGCTAGGGTAGCGCCAGGAGGAGATCGGGAGGTGCTAGGAAGGGGATAGCCGAAGTTAGGCTAAAGAAGAATGCACGCGGGGGGGGGGGGGGGGGGGGGGGGGGGTCTGACGGGGAGAGAGAAAGAGGGAGGAGAAAAAAGAGGAGAGAGGAAATAGATATACAGATATCAAATTGTGTTTTGTGTTTTTAGGGTTTGTATTAGGGTTGTATTTATAGAATACAAGTAGATTATTGGGTTAATGGGTTTAGGATCCAATAATTGTGGGTTTTGATTGAGAATAAATTCCAATTGGGTTTTGGGTTCAACACGAGATGGGTTTGAAAACAATAGGGTTCAAAATAAATACTCACAATCCAATAAAAGAAAATTCACCAGATAGATAGCCCAACAAAAAGAGAAAATAGTTCATGAACGAAAATTTAAATCCAATTAGATAAATAAATAATACAAATGAAAGAATATCAATTGGGCTTGAAAATAAATTGAAATCCGCCAAAAAAAATCAGATCAAATACAATAGTAAAATAATTCAATAGATGAATTTTAAATAGATAATCAAGAAATAACAATTAATCATTTTAATCATAATAAAAATAAAATTACATAACAAATTAGTATTCAGGTTTAACAATTTATTAAAATAATCCAATAATAATGATTTGGGCTCAAATATAATTAGTCGATCAATAAGATATAGAAAATAAGAACAAAATACACCATTATTCGAAATGAATAAAATTTTCGATTAGAAAACACTTTAATAAAAGATTCGAACAAAATTTAGCACAAAATAAATTTATAAAAAATCAAATTATAGAAAATACACGGAAAAATACTAATTGTCGGGAATGGGGGTTACAACTCTGAAATCTGAATGCCGTGGACGGTTGAATCTGATCTGAACGGTCGTGATTGCTCTGATTGACCTGCAAAACAGTCTTAAACACCGGGTTTGGACCCGGCGACAAATATTCTGATACCCAAGTCAGAAAACTCAGAATATATGAAGAGTTTTCTGAGCAAAAATTGTGATTACCTTATTTCGGAATAGGTCAAGAGGTAATTATAGTTGTTGGGGGGGGTGTCAGTTTCAAAAAAAATTGATTTATTTCTACTATATTTGATTTATTTCTACTTCTCGGTGCTGTGATAAGGTTTGCTATATTCTTCCATGTAAAGAGATAGAGTTATGACTATTCTCTTGATAAATAGATAGAGTTTTCAAAACCACACTTGTGGATGGAAAGATAGAAGTAGTGAGTCTCTAGAGATAGAGAATTTAAACTAACTTCTTTGGATGAACTGATTCCTTCATGTTGGGCTGCTACGGCAACCTAGTATGGTAAGCTTATTTTGAGTTGCTGGGCCCGAAAGAGGCCCAACTTCCTCTTACATGCCTGTGTCTGCTGAAATTTACTGTTTTACCCTCGAGAGCTTTAGGGTTTGTGTCCAACTTGAACCGTCCCGATTTAGTTCTATTTTTACCCATATCACAAGCCCTTCATTCTTGAAGACTGAGTTTCACAACAGTCGAGAAGTAGTTCGCCTATTTAGAATTTTTTATAGAACATAACGAAGCTTTCGAGGACTTATGGAACTTGCTCGGGGTTTAACGAAGTTGCTCTAACTTTATAAAATACCCAGAATTATTATTAGACTTTCTGGAATTTTTGTGATATTTTTTTCAGAATTTTTGATATTTTTCTAGATTTTTTCCAATTTTTAATCATTTTTAGGACTTTTTAAATCAATTTTTGGACTTTTAATTAATTATTCTAAATTTATAATTATTTTTTAAAACTTTTTAATATTTTTTCTAAATTGTAATTAGTTTTACAGAATTTTTAATTAATTAATCCAAATTTTTAATTGATTATTTTGAATTAATAATTAAATGAAGAAAATAAAAAATTAAATCAGAAAATGATCTGGGTCGTTGATCATGCAAGCACAAATTATAAGCAGATTGGAGGTCCCAGAATGGGCAATTTCCACTAGCTTGCTCGGTGGGTTGGCACCGAACATTGGGGGTGTTCGTTGCGGGGCCGACGTGGCTCCACGTGGCAATATTTTCTGTTTTTCTTTTATTCTTTTTTTTTAATATATATTTCTTGAAAAATCTGGAGTGTCGATCTACTTGGTATGAATTTAGATGCAATCCAATGGCCAGGAAAGCACATTTTGCATGACTTGTTTGGTGTCTGCTCGGTGGTTGCCACTGGGCAGGAAGCTGCACGGGACTTGACACCAAACAGAGTCCTCCTTTAGAGGATCTTGCTCGTTCATCTTCAAAGCATGGATTGAGGCAATCAGATGGCCAAAAATGGCATTTTTGGCATTTGGCTCTATGGCGCTCCTGCTCGGTGGTTGCCACCAGAAAGCTAAGAAGACAAGCTTTGCCCCCGAGGAACTACCAAGAGAAGCTTCCCTTCCGAGGGACTATAAAGAGAGGCTTCACCACAGAGGAGCTTCACCACGGAAGAGCTTCGAGCAAGGAGCAGAGCACCTAACTCATTTCCTTGAATCGATGAGTTGTTGGTGTAGCTTGAAGAAGGGTTAAGGACTAAACACATTGCCTTGAGTTGTTGAGTTGTGAAGCCCTTTTGTGTTTATTTGTTGACAGATAGTTGAGTACACAATAGAGGTCCCTCACGACACCGAGATTGCACGTCTCTGGACCCGGTTGCGTGTGGCCGAGCTAGGACTTGCTCGGATGCACGAGAAGTCGCTCGGGGCAAGGTCAGAGCTTGGTCGGCCGAGGGCTATGTTGGTTAGGAAGAACATGGAGATGGTAAAGCTTCATGGTTCCTTGCATGTGGTCGTACATGAGAGGGATGAATTAACCAACATAGTTCCTGAAAGGAGCTTTGAAGTTGCTAGCTTGGAAGAGGCTGGTCGGGACAACTCTGGTGAGGCCCTCTCAAAGTGTTTGGCTCAAATTCGTAAGACACTGTTGCAGAATTACTATTCAGAATGCTCATCACAAAGAGAGGTTGATCCAGGAAGTGGGGATTCATTAGCTGAAACAGTTACTTGATAGTGATAAATCGTGGGGCACCTCTTATTCTTGTGAAGAGCATAATCATGGGAGATCCTTCCATAAGATGGCTTTGAATCCCCGTGTGACTTTGAAGACCCTAGGAGATACTCAGAGCAGAGTATCTGGATAAACTAGCAAGTCCCCTCTCGCGAAGACATGGTGTGTTAGCGGGCATGCACCTTAGACTCAATCTTGTTGGATTAGGCCCCCCTTGTGTTGTTTGGGAGGTAAAGGTGACTCTTTTGTGGCCAAGAGAGGTAACAAGCCGAATGTATCCCATAAGCTAAACACCCCCCTGCCTTGAGGGAGCAAGGGTAATTGAGATGGAGGCTTGTAACTTCGTTGAACATGCTTTTGATGTACTCTTTTGATATGGGTAAAAAACTCAGTCCATCTGAACCGTCCAATCACCACAAATCCTGAGATCTCTAAAAACAGGCCCATGATCCCCATGGGCCACTCACATGCCCATTACAAAACCCTCTCCCTGCCTATAAATACAGACCCCCCTCCTCAGTTACCAGGTAATCAAGATTTTTGACACTAAACCCTAATTTACATCTTCGGTTGCTGACTTGATCGTCGGAAGGCCTGTCGCCGGGAAAACTCCTGGTGTTTTAGGGTTTTTGCAGGTTTCTGGTAGACAACAACCAAAACAACCTCCTCCAGATCCACAAATTCCAATCAAATACTAGGTTCTCATCAAGATCTGGTTGATGGCTGAGATAAAAGATTTCCACCAAATACCAGAATTCATCATCTATTGCTCCCATACCAGAAATCAGCAGCATCAGAATGGCACCGTCTATGGGAACTTTCAGATCCAGCCGCCTTCTCAGATCCTAGATCGTATTCGCCTTTGTCTCCAATGGCCCCCAATGCTAGGAAAACAACTATCGTAGGGCGTCAAGCAGATCCCCCGCCTCCTCCTCCTCCAGTTCGACCATCCCGTAGCCAAACAACCATTCAAGGGTCACAACAGCCACACATCCGATGTCAACAGGGGCCAGCTCCAAGGGCCTCTTGTTCAGTCACACGAAGGGTCGTACACCCAGCAGATTCGGACCTCCAAAATCCTATCAACAATCAGTAGAATGAGAAGGACCTTCGACATCACATTAACCCCTCCAGAAATGGCAAAGGACCCTCGGATCACCAACCAAGCTGCAACCATCACTCCTCTCACAGATGAGAGAATGAGTGAAGCCTCTCTCCGAGAGATCAGCTAGCCTCGCAAGGCCACCAGGAAGAGGAAGGCCACATAACCCGAGCCGAGTTTCAGGAATTCCAGAATGAGGTCCATTAAGCTCTCCAAGGGGGAGCCAGAAATGACTACTACTTGAATAATCTGCTCACGAAAGGACCGACGACGAGGAGTCTTACAAGTCGACCCGATCCGAGGGATGAGAAGATGCAGTCCTAGAGTGAGTGCAAGAAATGGAGGACCCGTTCGCCCAAATAGGGGATGAAGGGAAACAGTCAAACTAAGGATACCGCCCGGTCTGACCACTGTTCTCATCAAACATCCTCGAAGCCCCAGTCCTGCAAAGCTTCAAGCCCCCTGCATTCGAAACCTACAACAGGGAGTCAGACCCATTTGATCACATCGATGTTCATGATCCTTATGATGATTCACAGTGCCTCCGATGCCCTGCTATGCCGCGCATTCCCGGCCACACCGTGGGGCTCCCCGCAAGAGAGTGGTATTCCCAACTACTCCTAAACTCAATCATCTCCTTCGACCAAATCGAGGAGCGCTTCCTCGCCTATTCTGTGACTAGTCATAAGGCCAAAAAAATGAGCAACTCCCTGCTCGATTTGAAACCAAAGGATGGGGAGTCCCTCTGAGACTTTGTTCAGAGGTTCACTATGGAGGCTAGGTCCATCTCTTCCCTTGATGTCGTGGTCGCGTCAGACACCTTTAGGCACAACGTCTGACACGATCTCTTAAAGACCTCAATGGCTAAAAAGCCTCCTTCAAATTTTCCCAACCTCCTACTCTGATGTGAGAAATACATCTGAGCCGATGAGACTTTACATCATGGATGCAAGAAAGAATCCCCTTCCAAAGGGAAAAGAAAAAGTGTATAGCTCCGAGGCACCAAAGAAGTCTCAAAAGGATGCCTCCGGACAGAGGCATCCTCCCCAGCACCCCAATTCAAGAAGTTCAGTCTTGCTCAACAAGAGTGTCTCAGCTACCCTCATGGAGATGGAAAAAGAAGGGCTGGTCTGACACCCCCCTTGGTCGAACACCAGGAACAAGAAGAGGGACATAAGGTTCTACTGCAGATTTCACCGAGACCATGGTCATGAGACCAATAATTGTCGGGCGCTGAAAGAAAATACTGAAGCTCTCATCCATAGGGGTTACTTGTCTAAATTCACTCAGAAGGACCATAGAACCTTTCCCCTCCTCGAGGGCCTAATAAGCATCCGGAGACAGACTCCGAAACCCAGGACGCCGAAAGAATGGCCATCCTCCACTCTATACATGGCAGACCAATGGCGAGATTCCAATTCTTCCCGAAAGGTGTTTGTCAGAGAGGTGATCTCCATCCACAACTTTCCTCCTCCCTGATGTAACAAACTGTCTCGTTCTAGGAAGAAGATCTTAAGGGTGTCTGAATCCCTTACTGCGATGCCCTAGTAATCTTGTTCCTCTCCAACCTCCGGAACCAAGCCCTCTTGGATAATGGTAGCTCATTCAACATCTTGTTCCTCTCCGCCTTCAAGGGGCTGAAGCTTTCTCGAGAAAGGCTAAAGCCAGCGGGAGAAACCCTCCATGGTTTCTCTAGTGCTGCGGTCCAAATCAAGGGGATCATCACTCTGGACATTACTGCAGGAAAATCCTCGGCCACCCGAATCGAACCCATGAACTTCATGGTGGTTGATGTCAAGGCAGCTTATAATGCCATCCTTGAGCATCTCGGCCATGCAACTCTTTTAGTCGTAGCCTCAGCCTATTATATAAGAATGAAGTTCCCCACGAGGGTCATGGTTGGGGTCATGAAGGGCAATCAGGAGGCCACCCAAGCGAACCATACCACCACAGCGGGGGATCGGTCCTTCCTCCAGACGTGGTTGAACTCCCCAGCAACAGAAGTTCGATTGGCTCCAAGCCAGTTGATGAACTGGAAAAGACCTCCTTCTCTGAAGCAGACGAGACTAAATGGTTTCAAATAAGCAAGGCTCTACCTTTCGGTCTTAAGGAGGAAATCATCAGTTGCATCCGACGGAACCAGGATTTATTTGCCTGGACGCCCTCGGACATGCTGGGCATCTCAGAAGAACTGATGATGCATAAGTTGAGTGTTAATCCAGATTCTAAACTGGTATAGCAAAGGCACCGGAAGTTCGCACCCCGAAAGACGGAAGGCAGTAAAGGAAGAACTCGAGAATCTCTTCTTCATCCGCTTTATCCATGAGGTTAACTACCTGGAGTGGTTGGAAAATATTGTGATGGTGAAAAAAGGCTAGCAGAAAATGGAGAATCTATATCATATTCATGGACCTTAACAAGGCATGTCTGAAGACTCCATCCCTTTCACCCTGATCGATGAAACATTAGGGCACGAACTCTGGAGCTTCATGGATGCCTTCTCCGGGTATAACCAAATCAGGAAGTTTCCTCCATTTATCCCAAAATAACTTTTGTCACAGATTAGGGACTCTAATTCTATCGGGTTATGCCCTTCAGCCTAAAGAACGCGGGAGCCACCTATCAAAGGTTGGTTGACAGGGTCTTCAAGGAACAATTCAACCAGAATATGGAGGTGTGCGTGGATGATATTCTCGTCAAGAGCCTCAGAGGTGGAGACCATGTGAAGGACCTCAAGCAGGCCTTTAGTGTCTTAAGGAAGAATAACATGAGGCTTAACCTATCTAAATAAGCCTTCGGCGTGACCTCAAGAAAATTTCTAGGCTTTACGGTTAGCCAATGAGGGATAGAGGTGAACCCAGAAAAGATTCAAGCTATCCTGGACATGCCCCCCCTACGAACGTCAAAGAAGTTCAGAGGCTCACAGGCCGACTTACCGCTATTGAGCATTTTCTCTCAAAATCAAGGGAGAAATCCCTTCTCTTCTTCATGGCCTCAGGGGGGGCAAAGAAATTCGAGTGGGGAGAGCACCACCAGAATGCCTTCATCCAACTAAAGGACTATCTAGCCAATCCCCCTCCCCCCTCTCTCTGCTCAGCAAAACTCGAACTGAGTGAAGTCCTCTACCTCTACTTGACGGCATTAGAGCATGCTCTCAGCACAGTCTTAGTTCGGAAAGATAATAGGGTGCAAAAACCCATATATTATGTGAGCAAAGTGCTCCGCGATATTGAGCTCCGTTATGCCAAAATGGAGAAATTGGCTTGTACCCCGGTTATGGCAGCACGGAAGCTTCGCCCCTACTTCTAGGCCCATTCCGTCCAAGTCCTCACAGACCAACCTCTGAAAAAGGTTCTTAACAAGCCAGAAACTCCGGTTGGTTGATCAAATTGTCTATCAAGCTCTGTCACCACAATATCGGTTATAAGCCGAGAACCGCTATCAAAGATCAGGCACTTGACAAGTTAATCACTGAGTGCACTATCCCTGAGTCATCCGAGGTTCTGGGGGAACACCAATTATGGGAGCTCTATATGGACGATTCCTCCTGCAAAGAAGGAAGAGGAGCAGGCATGATACTAAACGGTCTAGATAGTTTTGCCCTCTAGTACTCCTTGTGTCATAACTTTTGGGCCTCTAACAACGAGGCCGGGTACGAGGCATTAATCGTTGGATTCCTCATAGCTCAAAAAGCTGGGGCAAAACAGGTCAAGGCCTTCAGTGATTCTTAGATTGTAGTCAACCAGGTCTGCTGGAATACGAGGCCCGTAACACCCGTATGATTCAGTACCTGGCCACATCAGGCTACTCTTGGTAGATTTTGAGGGGGCTTCAGTCATCCGAATCCCTAGAGAAAAGAACAGCCAGGCTGACGCATTGTCCAGGCTGACGCATTGTCCAATCTAACGTCCTCCTCCTTTGAGGGTCTTGATCACACAGTGCGGGTAGAAGTCCTCGTCCGACCCAACATCGATAGGGAAAACCCCAAAATCCTTTGCATCGAACCCTCTACGCAGTCATCCACATGGATGGAACCAATACTAAACTTTTTGAAAATTGGTGAACTACCGCAGGAACCATCTGAAGCGCGCAAGATCCGAGTCAGGGGTTAGAGATTTGTGCTCATCGAAGGGGTACTATTAAAGCAATTATACACTAAGGCCAATGGATGCCCTTTCCTCCGATGTTTGACCCCCGAGGAATCCCGATATGCACTCAAAGAAATGCACGGGAAAGTCGATAGCTACCACATGGGCAGTAGGTCACTCGCAAGGAAGACCCCCAACAATGGATACTACCAGACAACTCTGTTACAGGACGCTCAGGACCTCGTCCGAAAATGCGGTCCATGCCAGATGTTCTCCTCCATCAGGAACGTTCCCCAGGAAGAACTTAAACCTCTTGCGAGCCCTGCTTCCTTTGCCATGTGGGAAATGGATTTGGTTCAGCCCTTCTCTAAAGGAACGGGTTAGCGAAGCTTCCTGATTGTTTCCATTGATTACTTCACAAAGTGGTCAAAGCAGAGCCTTTAGCCTCCATCCACGAACATCAAACCCAGTAGTTCTTTTAGAAGCATATTGTTTGCCGGTTTGGGATCCCCCAGATTCAAATCACTAATAATCGTACTCAGTTCGTGGGTAAAGGGTTCTGCAAGTTCTGCGCAGATCTGGTGATCCAACAGAGGTTCTCTTCTATCTCGCACCCCCATTCTAGAAGGCCTTAAAAAGTGATTAAACAAATCCCCCAAGGGATTGTAGGTCGATGAGCTACCTAGCGTGATTTGGTAATACTGGACAACCAAGTGAATTATAATGGGTGAATCACCTTTTAACCTCACTTTCGGAACAGAGGCTGTCAACCCCCAGAGGTCGGACTGCCGTCACCGCGGATAATACGCTTCAATGTGGAATTGAACTCAGATGGCCTCAGGGTCAATCTGGATCTCCTTAATGAAGTACGAGAGAGGTCGGCGATCAGGAGAAACATCTACAAGCAGAAAGTAGAGCGGTTCCATAACAAGAAGGTTCAGCCGGCTAACATCAAGGAGTGTAACCTGGTACTAAGAAGACTTGAAATTCTTGTACCAAGCAGGAAGGGAAAACTAGCTCCTAACTGGAAATGCCCATACAGGATCTCCAGAGTGGTTCACCTCGGGACTTACTGATTTGAAGACCTAGGGGGCAAGGTGATCAAGAGAACATGGAATGCAGAACAATTAATGAACTTTCATGAAAGCTCCTAACTCTCTAAGTTTGTAATAAGGCCCTAAAAAGCTAGTGAATGCAATAAGCGCTCGCCTATTGGCAGCCAATGAATAAAATTTTATTTCAATTCCACCAACTTTCAAACTAAGTCAAATTCGGGTCACTCGGTGCTCGACATGGACTTCAACCTATACGCCAAGAGTTCACAAGTTCCCCTGGTCTCGCCACCTCAGCGATCGGCATGGACTTCGAGCCACTCGCGAAATGTTTGCAACTTCACTCGGCCTCGTCCCTTTGAAAGGACTTTGAGCCACTCACAAAAAGTTCACAACTTCACATGGCCTCATCTCACGGACTGGACTTCGAGCCTCTCGCAAAGAAGTGTCTCTCTTTACAAGGCCCCATCCCCCAACGTGGACGTTGAACCATAACATGAAACAATGGTTTGAGAAATCTATCGCTAACTACGCGAATGGGACTCAGCATTCGGAACCTCATCTACTACCGATGCAATCTGTCATAAGGATCATTCTATAACGCACTGATAGTCGGGGTAACCCATCCAGTTTTGACCATTACCTTAAAATGTTAGCGTGTGTCAAAAGGATCACGTGAACTCTCAAACATAAAACCTCATCTACTACCAATACAATCTATCATGTTGATCGTTCTATCACATGTTGATAGTTAGAGTAACCCATCCTGTTTCGATGGTTACCCCTGATGAAAGACAAATGAAATAGGAGGAAGTGATCATTCTTTCACCCACTGATAGCCCGGGGTAGAGCAGCCATGCTTCGCCGTTACACCTAACAGTCAGCGGGTAGTAGAAGAACCACATGAACGCTGACATGCTCTAAAAGACTAAATAAGAATGAGATATTATATAGGCTATTATGGGAGAAAGACCTTGATCCCTGCAATACTGTGTAACCCCTGTTTCGCCAAATAGGTATTTTCTGTATATTCTTTTTTTTTTTGTAAATTATTTTTCGCTTTCAAATTATTTTTGTTAAAATGTATTTTGGATCTTCTGCTAAAGTCTATTTTTTTTAATCTAAAATTTTAATCGTAGCTATTTTTCCAATGATTTTTATATCGAAATACAAACCCTATTAGTATCATTATTATTATTACTATTATTTTTATTATTATGATATTTGTTATTATTGATATCTTTGACGGGTTATTAAAAATCCATTTTTATTTACTAACTGTATTTGTAGTGTTTTAAATAAATTTTATCTTGTAATGCCAATTACATTTTTATTATAAACAATATTTTTATGAGTTTTTTTTAAACCCAATAATCCTATTTTAAAACCCATTTTAATCTTAAAACCATTTTTAAAACTCATAAGCCTTTAACCCACTGTTGGATCACCCGAAAACCCATTACACCCATTAATGCACCCAAACCTACCAGCCATATTCTCACACCCGTTAGCACCCCCCCCAGGACCCGTTCTATATTACCCAAACCCAAAACCAAATAGCCCCTAACCCATCACCTCAACCCTAAACCTATTCATTTGTTATATATACCTATATATAAACCCTACCCCTATGTAACCCTAAACACACAGCCGCTCTGTATACCCCCTGTTCACTTCGTCTTCCTCTCTCCCATGTCTCCCTTGATCAACCACCTCTCCCCCTGAGTTCCTACGCCGTCGATGCAGCACGACAGCCTCCTGCCCTTCCTCCCTCTCCCGATCCTTCCCTCCTCGCTGTTACGCCACCGCGACAGCGTCGCCTGGCTCCAGCCAGCACCTCAGTGCCCATACCCTCCTCCTGTCGCACCTCTGTGATGCAACAGCTAGTCGGTAGCCCTTCACCTCCCGATCATCTTCGTCCCTGTCTCCTCGCACCCCCGACCACAAGCCGCTCCCCCTAGCCTCCTGCACCTCAGTGCCCTGTCTCTCCCCTTCTTCTCTTCCAGGCCTAGCGACAGCAACGACTGCACCAACCCCTTGGTCGACCTCTCCTATTCATGGCCTCCACCTCATCGTCTCCCTGTTCTCCCGATCTCAACGACAGTCGAGTCTCCTCGTCTCGCAGTAGCAGCAATACAGCACTGAGTGCTGTGTTCCCCTCGCAGTAGCCAGCAGTCATCCCGGTGCACCCTGGCCGTCGCTCCATCCCCCTGATGTTCGACAGCAGCAGCCGCAGTAACAGCGAACAAGATATTGCTGAGCCGCTGTCGTGTCGTGTTCTCACCATTTGCTCTTGTTGTGGTGTGCTCGTGCATCTTACGTGCACTTGGCCGTTGGTGTATTGGTTCGTGGTTGTGTTCGTTGGGTTCCGTTGTTCGTGTCCCGGGAATCTGTTCCGGTTATTCTTGGGGTTGCATTGTTTTTTTCATCGGTTAAGGCAAGTAACTTGTATTAAATTCCTTTGTAAATACAAGTACTAAATACCGTATGTAGTGTAGTTGGGTTCTAGAGACAATTTATGTGAACCCCCTTGTTAATATTGTCTCTATTGTGTTGTTTCGACCATAGTTGCCTCACGACATACATGACATGATATAACTTAGGATTGACGACTTCTTGTTGCATATATGCATGTTGTTCATGTGTTATCTTGTGCTCGTTCGTGTTATTCGTGATAGACTTGTCTTGGACTTGTGAAATACCCTATATCATGTTGTTTGGACATTTAGTATACTCTATCTCGTGTTTGGTTGTGTTTTGGATGAGTTCTACGGAAACTAGTGGATTTTGTGCATATGAGATAATTTCAGTTTTGCCGGTTTTCCCGTTTTGATCAGTATTTTAGACCCTATTAAGGTCAGTATTTGAGAATATTTTTTTAAATTATTTGTGGAGAATTATGTCTATTTTCCAACCCTTTTGACGAATCTCAGTTTCGATTTACGGTTTGTGAGTTATGTCGATTTTACTACAGTGGTGTCGAAAGATTCTCATATTTTATTTTCTATGAATTCTGAAGAGTAATCTATTTTTATTCTGGTGTTAAAATTATTATTTTGATCTAAAATTTACTTAGTGTTTCTAGACTTGATTGGGATTAAACCAGAATTTTTTTGAATTTATTTGATGAGTTTTACAAGCCGTTATATGCTTTCAAACAACTACTATTCTAGCATATTTTTACTACTGTTCAGTTAAAAACCTGATTTACGACCTATTTCTACTTGTTGTTTCCAAAATATTTCTGAATATGAAAGTTAGCCTACTGTATCTATTTTGTTAACCTTTTGGCGGATTTGGATTTTGGTTAATGTTTTGTGAGATATTGATGTTTTCGTACTGCAGTATTTGTGATTCAGATTTACAAAACTACTGCATCTTGATGTTTTCTGATTTTACTTGAGTACTCTATTTTTCTTGTAAAATTATGAAACTTGATTTTCTATTACTACACATATAGGGAAATACCCCAGATTTTTCGTCAATTTATTTAATGAGTTTTCATGCTGTTTTCCTGACTTTGAATACAATCTTCGGATTTCTGGCTGAACATATTTTCTATATTCAAATCAGTTCTGAGTTATGTTTTTCTGAAATACAATATGACTTATATATGTTTGCTGGATTTTTTCGGGAGTCTATTTTCTAGTTCTTTTGACGGATTCAGGTTTGCATGTTTGTAGCAACGGGAATCTCAGTTTTAGTACAGTACTGTCTTGCTGTCCGGAACTAGAAATTTGGTTATTTTATCCTTTAGTGTGTTATCTTTCACCCGTACATATTTATCTTGCAACTTGAACTTGTTGCTTGTTTATACCTTGATATACTTGCCCTGCTCGTGACACATACATGCTTGTTTGATACTAATAATAAATAATCAAGTCGGGATTTAAGAGAAAGATCTAGTAGTGGATAATACAGAAATGTGTACTCGGAAGGGGATCTATTGATCCTACGTGATATTTGGAGCTTGATATCTGGTTATTTGGAGCTTGACACGTGATTACTTTGACACTTGCACACTTTGACACGTGATTACTTTGACACTTGCACACTTGACACAGAGCTTGATATTTTGGGTACTTGGAGCTTGTTATTTGGTTATGTGGAGCTTGTTTGGAGCTTGTTATTTGGTTATCTAGTTATTTGGAGCTTGTTATCTGTTTACTTGGAGCTTGATACTTGTTTAGTTGGAGCTCGTCCCTGAGTACACTGTCCTCTACGGTCCACTATGAAATCTAAAGCAAAACTGTTTGTTGTAGCAACCATGTAGAAAAAACCGAGATGTATGAAGTGCTACCTAGATAGTAATAACTACAAGACTTGATACATGACACTTGAACATGATACATGCTTACTTGATACTTGACTACATGATACATGAGACTTGATACTTGATACTTGCTACATGTTTACATGATACTTGATACTTGTTACTTGTTTACATGATACTTGTTCACTTGACACTTGTTACATGCCACTTGTATTCGTTTATCTTACCATACTAGTTGTTACATTTTGTTATCATGCATATTCCATGTTATTAGTTAGTTTTTTTCATGTACTTGTATCTTGCACTACAAGCGGCCCGTAACTTGAATTGACGGGAGTTTGTTTTCTTTTTCCTATTCCTGCAATTGTTAAATTACAGATTTTGGGAGAACATGTACCAGATGGTGTTGGTGGTATGAAATATTAGTGCTAGATTTTGCTATTATTATTTCTTATTTCTTGTTTTAAATAATTGTATCTTGTACTTGGATTTATTTATATTTAGGCAATATGACCGAGGATATTTGACTTATTCAGATCTAGATTATTTGATATTATAATATTTTGGTTTTAAGTATTCTTGTTAGTATTTTGGTTCATATATCATGTTTGGTTGATTCTTTTACTTCTGACTCTGATTATTCTAGTGAAATATTGTAAAGATTCTTGAACAGCTTATGGATGATGAAAATCATTCGCTGGGCTTAGTCACGTATCCATATTCCGTATTCTCTTTTGGGAACCGGGGCGTGACAAGGTTTTTAGTGGTATCAGAGCCCAGATTTGGCTATATATTAGTTGCCTAATATATTAGACAAGCTTCGTTCGAACTGGGATCGGCTCAACATTTCACCAACCATTCATGCATAAATGAATTATAATCAACTTAGATCTGGATACTAGTCTTATTCCATCCATTTTGATTCCTTCTTATTCAATTCTTTGATTCCTTATTCTTTCGTCTTTTTCATCCCTTTAACCCACTGTTTTGTTACCTTTTCCCCCAGTTTGCTTTGCCCTGTCCTATGTACCGCCTAAGAAAATTTCGAGGATGAAATTTGGTTGTAAGGTGAGTGGATTTGTAACCCCTGTTTCCCCAAATATGTATTTTCTGTATATTCTTCTTTTTTTTGTAAATTATTTTTCGCTTTCAAATTATTTTTTTAAAATTGTATTTTGGATCTTCTGCTAAAGTCTTTTTTTTTAATCGATAATTTTAATCGTAGCTATTTTTCCAATGATTGTTATATCGAAATACAAACCCTATTAGTATTATTATTATTACTGTTATTTTATTTTATTATTATGATATTTTTTATTATTGATATTTTTGACTAGTTATTAAAAATCCACTTTTATTTACTAACTGTATTTGTAGTGTTTTCAATAAATTCTATTTTGTAATACTAATTATATTTTTATTATAAACAATATTTTTATGAGTTATTTTATTTTTTTTCTATTGAATTTTTAAAAACCCAATAATCCTATTTTAAAACCCATTTTCATCTTAAACCCATTTTTAAAACCCATCAGCCTTTAACCCACTGTTGGATCACCCCAAAACCCATTACACCCATTAATGCAACCAAATCCACCAGCCATATTCTCACACCCGTTAGCACCCCACTTCAGACCCGTTCTATATTACCCCAACCCAAAACCCAATAGCCCCTAACCCGTAACCTCAACCCTAAACCTATTCATCTGTTATATATACCTATATATAAACCCTACCCCTGTGTAACCCTAAACTCACAGCCGCTCTGTATACCCCCTATTCACTTCGTCTTCCTCTCTCCCATGTCTCCCCTGATCAACCACCTCTCCTCCTGAGTTCCTCCGCCGTCGATGCAGCCTGACAGCCTCCTGCCCTTCCTCCCTCTCCCGATCCTTTCCTCCTCGCTGTCACGCTGCCGCGACAGCATCGCCCTGCTCCAGCCAGCACCTCAGCACCCTTCCCCTCCTCCTATCGCACCTTCGTGATGCAACAGCCAGTCGACAACCCTTCACCTTCTGATCCTCTTCATCCCTGTCCCTTCGCACCCCCGACTACCAGCCGCTCCCCCTAGCCTCCTGCACCCCGATGCCCTGCCTCTCCCCTTCTTCTCCACCAGGCCCAGTGACAGCAACGACTGCACCAGCCCCCTGGTCGACCTCACCTCTCCCTGGCCTCCACCTCACCGTCTCCCCCAACCTCAGCGACCGCCGCGTCTCCTCATTTTACAGCAGCAGCAACACAGCACTAGGTGCTGTGTTCCCCTCGCAGCAGCCAGCTGTCATCCCAGTGCACCCTGGCCGTTGATCCATCCCCTGACGCTTGACAGTAGCAGCCGCAATAACAGCGAACAGGATATCGCTGAGCCGCTGTCGTGCCGTGTTCTCGCCGTTTGCTCTTGTTGTGGTGTGCTCGTGCATCTCACGTGCACTTGGCTGTTTTTGTATTGGTTCGTGGTTGTGTTTGTTGGGTTCCGTTGTTCGTGTCCCCGGAATCCGTTCCCGTTATTCTTGGGCCCTCATCGTTTTTGTCGTCAGTTAAGGCAAGTAACTTCTATTAAATTCCTTTGTAAATACAAGTACTAAATACCGCTTGTAGTGTAGTTGGGTTCTAAAGAAAATTTATGTGTGAAACACCTTGTTGATATTGTCTCTATTGTGTTGATTCGAAGATAGTTGCCTCACGACATACATGACATGATATAACTTAGGAATGACCACTTCTTGTTGTATATATGCTTGTTGTTCATGTATTATCTTGTGCTCGTTCGTGTTATTCATGATAGACATGTCTTGGACTTGTGAAATACCCTATATCATATGGTTTGGACATCTACTCTATCTCGTGTTTGGTTGTGTTTTGGATGAGTTCTATGTGAACTAGTGGATTTTGTGCATATGAGAGAATTTTAGTTATGCCGGTTTTCCCATTTTGATCAGTATTTTAGACCCTATTAAGTTCAGTATTTGAGAATATTTTGTGAACATTATCTGTGGAGAATTCTGTCTATTTTCCAACCCTTTTGACGGATCTCAGTTTCGATTTACGGTTTGTGAGTTATGTCGATTTTACTACAGTGGTGTCCAAAGATTCCCAGATTTTGTTTACTATGAATTTTGAAGAGTAATCTATTTTTATTCTGGTGTTAAAATTATTATTTTGATCTGAAATTTTGCTCAGTATTTCTAGACTTGATTGGAATTAACCCAGATTTTTTGTGAATTTATTTGATGAGTTTTACAAGCCGTTCTATGCTTTCGAACAACTACTATTCTAGCAGATTTTTACTACTGTTCAGTAAAGAACCTGATTTACGACCTATTTCTACTTGCGGTTTCTAAAATATTTCTGAATGTGAAAGTTAGCCTACTGTATCTATTTTATTACCCTTTTAGCGGATTTGGATTTCGATTTATGGTTTGTGAGATATTGTTGTATTTGTACAGCAGTGTTTGTAATTTCAGATTTACAAAACTACTGCATCTTGATGTTTTCTGATTTTACTTGAGTACTCTATTGTTGTTGAAAAATTATGAAATTTGATTTCTGTTACTACACATATAGGAGAATACCTCAGATTTTTCGTGAATATATTTAATGAGTTTTCATGCTGTTTTCCTGACTTTGAATACAATCTTCTGATTTCTGGCTGAACATGTTTTCTGGATTCAAATCAGTTTTGGGATATGTTTTTCTGAAAACTATATAACTTATATATTTTTTCTGGATTCGGCCAGGAGTCTATTTTCTATACCTTTCGACGGATTCAGGTTTGCATATTTGTAGCAACGGAAATCTCAGTTTTAGTACAGTACTGTCTTGCTGTCCTGAACTAGAAATTTGGTTATTTTATCCTTTTGTGTGTTATCTTTCATCCATACGTTTTTATCTTGCAACTTGAACTTGTAACTTGTTTATACCATGATATACTTGCCCTGCTCGTGACACATACATGCTTGTTTGACACTAATAACAAATAATCAAGCCAGGATTTAAGGGGAAGATCTAGTAGTGGATAATACAGAAACGTGTACTCGGAAGGAGATCTGTTGATCCTACGTGATATTTGGAGCTTGATATCTGGTTATTTGGAGCTTGACACGTGATTACTTTGACACTTGCACACTTGACACAGAGCTTGATATTTTGGGTACTTGGAGCTTGTTATTTGGTTATGTGGAGCTTATTTGGAGCTTGTTATTTGGTTATCTAGTTATTTGGAGCTTGTTACCTGTTTACTTGGAGCTTGATACTTGTTCAGTTGGAGCTTGTCCCTGAGTACACTGCCCTCTATGGTCCACTATGAAATCTAAAGCAAAACTGTTTGTTGTAGCAACCATGTAGAAAATCCGGGATACATGAAGTGCTACCTAGATAGTAATAACTACAAGACTTGATACATGACACTTGAACATGATACATGCTTACTTGATACTTGACTACAAGATACATGAGACTTGATACTTGATACTTGCTATATGTTTACATGATACTTGATACTTGTTACTTGTTTGCATGATACTTGTTCACTTGACACTTGTTACATGCCACTTGTTCTCGTTTATCTTACCATACTAGTTGTTACATTTTGTTATCATGCATATTCCATGTTATTAGTTAGTTTTTCTCATGTACTTGTATCTTGCACTACAAGCGGCCCGTAACTTGAATTGACGGGAGTTTGTTTTCTTTTTCCGATTCCTGCAACTGTTAAATTATAGATTTTGGGAGAACACGTACCAGATGGTGTTGGTGGTATGAAATATTAGTGCTGGATTTTGCTATTATTATTTCTTATTTCTTGTTTTGAATAATTGTATCTTGTACTTAGATTTATTTGTATTAGGGCAATATGACCGAGGATATTTGACTTATTCAGATCTGGATTATTTGATATTATAATATTTTGGTCTCAAGTATTCTTGTTGGTATTTTGGTTCATATGTGCATGCTCGGTTGATTCTTTTGCTTCCGACTCTGATTATTCTTATGAAATGTTGTAAAGATTCTTGAACAGCTTATGGATGATAAAAATCATTCGCTGGGCTTAGTCTTGTATCTGTATTTTGTATTCTCTTTTGGGAAGCGGGGCGTGACATACTGACATTAACTGATCTGAACCATCCACCCCCATCTAATGGCTGCTAGCAGGTATCGCTACATGTTCCAAGACAAACGTGTCAACTTCCAAGACAAAATGTTTCAACTTTCAAGATAGAAACGTTTTGACTCCCAAGGTGAGATGCTTCGAATTCAACAAACCTGGCATGGACACCCATAGAATCAACATATTTACCTTGTCAAAGCAAAGCTTGGAAGAGATTCAAATCAAATTTCTTCATAATAAACTATTACACATTCGGTCAACCGAGGGATAGGTACACACTGGTACAATCGGCAAGGCCAAAGAATTACAATAATGAACAATAAATTACAACAAGCCATGATGGTCACCTACGGAGCCTATTCCTCGGTGTGGGGCACCCTGGGGATAGCACATACCAGTTCGAGCCCCAATGGATCGGGTCTACTCCTCGATAGGTTGATCGAGTTCCTCCCTAAGGCTGGCCAAGCTAAATAGCCCCGCCACCAAACTCTGAGCATACCCAGGGTTCGTCGGCTCTATTCTAAGCATCGAAGATGGACCTCTCACAGATTTCCAACTATGAAGAGAGGTCGCTTGAGACCCCGCTACTCCAATTGCCACCTTTAACCGGTATATCTCTAGTTCTTTCTCCACCAACATCTCTCGAAGAAAAGAGTCGGCCGAACGCATAGCGCCCTTTAAGGATGGGAGTTGAGACTGTAACACCCCATTTTTAATACAATATTTTAAATAAATAAATAAATTTTAAATCAATTTATTTAATTATTTTGAATTTTCATAAAATTGACAACTTCACACGAGCAAAGCACGTGCAAATATTTTTGAAGTGTGGATTTAGAATTTTGAGTTGATGAAAAAATTATATTATTTGTTATTGGGTATATTTTGAATTTTTGGGATTTTTCTTAAAAAATAAAATTACTTTTGTAAATTTTTGAAAGAAAGGGTTTTTTTTTGTAAAATGACTTTTAGGGAAAACTGAACTTAAAAATTGTTTGAATGCATTTAGGGCCTTCTATTCAGTAGAAAGCTCTAAGGAATTAGATTATTTCCATATTTGGTTGATTTTTATTGATTTAATTGAATAAATATATAATTACACAATTTTGGGATTGTTGTGGACTTTATTACAAATATTCTTCCTGGATAGTAAAAGTCAGAAAATTTATTTGGAAAATCAAATATTTATTAGTAGATTATAAGTCTAATTTTTCTGGATTGTTATGAATATTTCATGGCTTGTTTGTAAATATTACAATGATAAGGACTTTTATGCAAAATCGCCAATTGGAGAAAAAACTCAGAATTTTGAATTTTTTGGGCTGCACATATTGGTGAGCCAAATCTGGAGGGTTAGGGGATTTAATTTTTATTTTAATTGATTTGATTTGATTAACTAATAATTGGAAAGATCCATATATGTAAATAAATATTTTCTTGAGGAGTATTTTGTAAACTCTTGTAAAACCCTAAAAAAAATCATATCTCGGTCTATATCTACAGTATCAACAGCCGCTCTACTGTTGTGAACCCAAAAAATTTATTTTTTCATTTTTTTCTTGGAGTTGGATCTTGGATTTTCGCAAGGAGGAGAAGGTTTTTTCTTTATTCCTACTATTGTTCTTCAAGTTGATCTTCTTTGAGGTGGGTGATACTTCTCGTCTCTTGATGTTTTTTACATATATTATTATGATGAATCTTGTAGAGATCATGCTAGGGCTTGTTGTGAATTTGTAGATCTATGTTTTGATTGTTTAATCATGATGGTTGCTATGCATGATGAATGAACTTCTAGATGTTTACATGAACTAAAGATGCAATTTTATGAGAGATGATCATATTTTATTAATCTTGAATGTTAAATATAGATGATGGATGAAAAATATAATTTAGGATCTATAGATTTAATTGTAGATTATAAAGATATGTAGAGATAATTAGAACTTGTTATATACTCTTAAATTCATGCTTGATTGATTATAAAGTTGAGATCTTTCCAAGTTATTCATTGTTTTTGATTATCAAAAATTGAAACTAAATATTAGGGTTTGAACAATTATTGTATGGATCAAAAATAATTTAATTTGAATGAAGTGATTTATACATGAAAGATTAATATTTTTGCTTAAAAAAATAAGTCTAATGAGAAGATATGTGATTATAGTGGTTGGATCTCGGTGGTTAATTCAAGGGCATGTTTAAAAAGATTAAAAGATGAATTTTAATGTTTAATTCGCTGTTTTAATGCAAATAAAATTCTTGTTGATAAACCCTAATAATTTATGCATGCAAAGAGTATATGGAAGGAAATATACATGAAAATATATCAAAATATGGGGGCTAGGGTTTGGAGGGTTAAACCCTAGGTTTTGTGGGTTTTGTGGGTTCGGATGAACAGTAACCTAGGGTTACTGTTCAAACCCGAACAGGGTGAACAGTAACTCCTGGTTACTGTCTGACCCGAACTGGGCAGCAACAGCCGCTGCTGTCTTTTTGAGGTTTTTTTGGGTGTTTTTGTGTGGTTTACGAGCATGAATTTGTGTGCTATGTTTGGGAGACTCTATATACATATGGGAGCATCTATATATGGGTTTAAACGAATATATTTGAGTGGGTCGATCGAGTTTGGATGAGATTTCAAAGTCATTATATGGTCTGGACTGCTGTCTGTTCCAGATTGGAATGAGAATTCGACATAGTTGCTGATGATATTACACAAAACTTAATAAATGAAAATTGTTTCTCACTGTGTCTAGTTTCCAGAACATCTGACGGATCCTCAATCCGACGCATATATTGTAAAATATGCAATTTCTACCACTTTACTATCGTAGTTTCAGATTTTTAATATAACAGTTAGTTTTTCAGAATTTATTGAATATGAACCCTTTAAATTAATTTATTTGAGTCCAGATTTTTATGGTGAATTTCTCGTTATGTGCTGAATTTAAATTGATTTTTTCAGAATTAAAAATTGACTATAGAATGTACTGTTTTGAGGAACGAAATCATGTAAGTTTTAGATTTTTAGATGAAAGATAGATTTCAGAATTTATTGAATATCAACCTTTTAAATTAATCTATTTGAGTCCAGATTTTTATGGTGGATTCCTTGGTAAGTGTTGGATTTAAGTTAATTTTTTCAGAATTTAATATTAATTTTAGAGTGTACTGTTTTGAACGACAAAATCGTATAATTTTCAGATTTTTGTAAAAATCTATTTTTCGTGGATGAAATGTGCTTCCATACATATAAACGAGTTCTCATGGCAATATTGGTTGATTAAAATGAATGTGATTAAGGAAGAGTGGTTTTTATAATTAAACCAAGTTGAGTTTTGATTTGAGGATTGGGGTTATGATGCGGACCCCAGAAAGATTGTTGATGATATGTGGATTTATAAGACTAGAGGTTGAGTGGGACCCTAGCATGCCGGCAATTGAGATTTTTGTGGAATTTTGGCCAGTGGGGCTTTTATGGTTGATTTTGTAAAAGTTATGTCCGGTAGGGTACACCAACTCTAGGGGGAATTGTGACTTAACTAATAATAATAAAGCTAAGGACAGACACTAGTTGGAGATGTGATCGATCTTGGGAAACGTAAGTATGGGCTTTGTTGCCAGTCGCACGGGTATATTTTGGAAATGTGTATTTGTTGTGTCTCTCTAGTATGTTCACACGTTGATGGTCGACAGGTCTATTCGCGAAATGTTTAGAAGTGAGATGGTTTTGGTATGTTCGCATGTCGATGGTCGGCATGCCTATTCACGGAACGTACGGTATATTCGCACGTCGATGGTCGGCAGGCCTATTCGCGAAATAGATACCGGGACGTAGGCCTATTCGCGGAGTATTCTAGATCTTGCTTCTATCACCGTAGTAGGATTAATTGCATAACGAGGGATTAAACCCTATAAAGTGGAGAACGATAAGGGCTTGCACTGGACCTATGTAGAATGGGATGAATAGAATCTGACAAGTATGCATTAGTAATTATCATGTGCGTTTGTGTTTTTCTTGACTTGTATTATGCATGCTTGTTTTCTGTTTTCTTACACATGACACTTAGCCTAATTTCACTTTATGATTTATGCTTCATTCATTGTTATTTCATGTTCCATCTGTTATTACTGTGTTAATATGTTTCGCTTGTTGACTTATAATTTTATTCTTTATGTTTCCATTTAAGTTTGTATTTACTTGGAATATCACTCACACCGTTATGGTCGGGGTTAGGGATATCTCTAGCCTCATATTTTACAGGTAGGTACCATTAGCATGGAATTGGGTGCATGTGGTAGAACGTTTAATGTTATGCATATATTGTAAAAGGAATGACTATAAAGAGAAAAAATGTAATTCAAGGTGTTTAAATTCTGCTGTACTTTGTGAAAGAGTTGATGTAATAAAAAGTTTTAATTTTTCTTGTGTTTGGTTGCTATGTTTATGATTACAATTGAAGTTGATTCTGGAATTTGTGCCACTTAATTCTAATTTTATTTATTGAAAATTCGGGGCGCTATAGAGATGAACCACTGGGGTCATATATTTGAGCCTCGGCACGGCCCAAATCCTTATCGACCATCACCTTTTTTAGATGAGCAAGTTTCAAACTCACTTGATTCGTCCTTTTGATGTAGTCCGAAAACGTTGACTCCCTTCCTTCGCCTCTTTACAGTGGCGAGCCAAGCTCGATTCCACGATGCGCCCTCTATCCCTAAGGAATTCGACCACTGCACCCTAGCAAGAAAGGAAAATCCCATATTACGTAGAGCGCTGAAAACGGCTAAACTCGAAGACTATGAAATACCATACAAAAATCTCAGGTTGAGAAGTTCGGCCCAAAAAACCATTTTCATCCAAACTCTTTCAAGGTACGTACAAAAAAAACAGTGGCCAGTCCACAAATGGCGAGTACAAAAAAAACAAATATAAAAAAATAGATAGGGAGCTAACTTCCTATTGCTTAGGAGAGGGAGGCACCTCTTCGGTCTCTGTCCGGACGACCTCGGCATGGACCTCCCAAAGTTTGACCTCTGCCCCAGGTGAGTGTGTTTCCTCCTTGCCCCCCGACGGAATCCCCCTTGGTGTTGGAGGAGCCTCGCTGAACTTCATGAATAACTGAAGCCCTCGAGGTCGAGGTCCGGGTACCTCCAGAGAACTTGCCCAAGGGCCCGATCATACCCTTCATCTTGGGTGAAAATCACCGTATTGATACCTCCCTCCTTCACTCCTAGTATTTTTTTCTCACTCTCCTCCAGGCGAGCCTTATCATTCTCCAGCTTCGCTCGTTCGTCCACTGTGGATGACAACTCGGCCTTGAGCGCTAGCTTGCACCACTTTAATTCATAAAACGGGAGCTTCAAGTCTTTGAGCTCCCTTTCGAACCTCAATGCCCTTCTGTCGGCAAACATGAGGTCATGGTTGTACAGCCTCCTCAACTCTGCTACCTGTAGAGTTGCCTGCGAACCAAGGAGTGAAAACTTAGAGAAAAACTCCAAACTTATTCAAAAGAACGAACAAGTTCGGAAGGGATACTTACCACCATGTCGGCCTGAGCCCACTTCATGTAGCTCGAGTTTAACAACTCAGTAGCGAGACTCTGCTTGTCGCGGGGTGTTACAAGGTTCTTCACAACCTCCATTGCTACCGGACCCTTGATGTGTCTAATTTTTATATAAATATTTGTACTCATTTACCCATAAAAATTGTTTGTATTCGTCTATCATGTTAATAATTTATCTTATTTCCATAGATCTTAGTTAATTAATTATTTTTTAAGGAATAAGATTTTTTTGATGCAAAAGGTGAATATTTCCAGTAAAAATTAATAAAGAAAATAAGGAGAATGATTGATTAATTTTTATTGATTTGTTGAATTTTTAATTTTGAATTTTACAATTTGGCTATGTGGAAAGCAAAATAGAAATTTTAATTGTCAATAGAGGGTGAAAATAAAATAAACGAATTTAAAAGGATTTAATTGAGCTAATGTGATTATTAGTTAGTTTAACTAATTTAAACTAATTAATTTAATTTTTATTTTTTAAAATCCTAAATTCTAATTTTATTTTTGTTTGTGTGCAGCACATGCTTCAAGAAAGAGAAAAATAAGAAAAGGAAGAAAGAAATAAAGCGCAAATCAGAAAAATGAAATAAATAAAGAAAAAAAAGTGGGGTTATATGCAAAAGTAAACCCTAATAGCACTGGTTTGTGTTCCTATAAATGCAACAGCCAAGAGAAAGAGACGAACATGCTTAACGAGAGAGGGAGAGCGACGGCTGACCTCACAAACAATAAATAAAAATAAAAGAGAGAGGACAGAGATAGAGGAGAGAGAAGGGTGCGGCTGCACTTTGGAGGGGTGTGCGGTGCGAGAATCAAGACAGAAGGAGAGCAGTGTGGGGGGGGGGGGGGGGGGGGGGGGGGGGGAGGGAACGAGCAGAAGGCCAAAGAGAGAAAACAAGAAAGAGAAAGCTTTGCGGCATGGATTTCGAGACGTCGATTTTATGCAAAAACGAGTTTTTCTTCTTCTCTTCTAATTTTTAATATGCAATCAAAGAACATGTTTGTTAGTTGCAAATTTATTATGAACTAATTTTATTTTTTAGGGCTTCGATGTAGCCTAATTTTGATAACACGATTCTAATTTCATGTTATTTTATTCGTATATTTTTTCATGGTTGTGTGTTTAACTTTTGTTCTTAATGCTTACAATTGTTTGGCCAACTTTTGTATGATTTATTAAATCATGGAGAGACCGAAATAGTAATTTGTGATTTCGAATTAATAAAATAAAACACCGTTACAAGAGCGAACCGCGGTTAATGTGACCATTAAGAAAATTCAAAGATCTTAATGAATTTCCAATTAGTAATTTGTGTATGAACTATGACAAATAATTAGTTGAGAATATTTTTTATATTACTTGAGAAAGAATATTAAATAATTTGGGGATTTTCGTCTACAACTTGGAAAAATAATATTTTTATTCAGATGGAGTTATGAATTTTTTGAGATTAACTAGTTGAAATCGAAAGCCCTAGAATTTCTTTTGCCATTAACAAATCACAAAAAATTTCAGATTTTCGTTCTCTTTTTTTAGTTTAGATCTTTAGATTAATTTAGTTGCTTTATTTATTAAAATTACGGTTTTCCAAATAGTAGTTAATCTAGTAATTTCGATACTCGATAAAATAATTAGTTCTTGTGGGTTCGACATTCTTTTCACTTAACTATACTACTTGTTGCGATTTTGTACACTTGCAAATTATCACATTATGTTTTTGGTGTCGTTGTCGGGAACTAATTATTCTTTTATTGATATTGATAATTGCTAGATTGTTACTAATTTGGATTTTTCTTATTTTTTTATTTTTTTATTTTTATTTTATATTTTTAGTTTTTCTGTTATTTAATAGCTATATTTCAGGACATAGAAGTGTATCACCATGTCGAATGAGGGTAACGGAGAGGAGACTAAGGCTTTCAGAGACTATGCTATGCCCTCGCTTAATGGAGCAACATCAAGTATAAAGAGGACGGTTATACAAGCTAACAATTTTGAGATTAAACCGGCAATCATTCAAATAATTCAACAGATGTTCAATTTGGGAGACTACACATGAGGATCCTAATGTTCACATTACAAACTTTTTAGAATTTTGTGACAGTTTGAAGCACAATGGAGTATCAAATGATGCAATCAGATTGAAACTCTTTCCTTTTTCACTAAGAGATAAGGCGAAGGCTTGGCTAAATTCTCTACCACAGGGTGTTATTTCTACTTGGGAGGGACTTGCACAAAAAAATTTGGCTAAGTATTTTCCACCAGTAAAGACAGCGAAGTTAAGGAATGATATTACCACATTCACTCGGGTCTTTGTATGATGCATAGGAGAGGTATAAAGAGTTATTGAGAAAGTGTCATCATCATGAACTTACTAAATAGCTGCAAATCCAAATATTCTATAATTGGTTTGGGAGTTACAAATTGATCTATGGTAGATGCAGCAGTTGGAGGAGCTCATATGAGCAAAACTCATGTAGCAGCCTATGAACTTTTAGAGGAAATGGCGTCTAAATGTTATCAATGGTCTTCAGAATGAGCAATGCTAAGAAAAGTGGCTGGAGTTTTTAAGCTTGATCCTATTGCCACATTGACGGCAAAAATTGATATTTTATCTAAACAATTAGGTAATATGAATGTTAATTTTATTCAAACTAATATTATTTGTGATCATTGTGCAGAAAATCACCCAAGTATTGATTGCCAAGTAGGAAATCCTTTTGCTCAATCAAATTTCTATCAAGCAAATTATGTGTCCAATTTCCAACATCAGGACCATCCTTATTTGAACACGTATAATCCAGGATGGAGAAACAATCCCAATTTTTCTTGGAACAACAATCAAGGAGAAATTACACCACCTCAAAATTTTCCACAACAAAAAAAGAAACCGACATTTGAGGAAATGTTCATGCAATACATTCAAAAGACAGATTTGGCGATCCTAAATGTTGCAACTTCAACTTCAGCTTCAATTCGCAACCTTGAGGCCCAGATTGGTCAGCTTTCAAACATGCTTACAGACAGTGGCGTAGCCAAGATTTCCATCTAGGTGGTGCGACACTTACTATTAAAAAAAATTATAACAAACACATTTGCAAGCCTCAAAATATCATATATTACTATCAAATGTCACAAACTATTACAATCACTAAATAGCATTTTTCTTTAGCAATAAAACCCTTCGAGATATCATATTCTGAAAATAATGAATGATATCTTCATTGTCAATGGCATCCAATACATCTCTTTCAATATATGCAACCAAATAATCATTCATCATCTCATCTCCCAATCGGTTTCATAATGAAGTCTTGATGATTTTCATTGCAGAAAATACTCTCTCTACTGTTGCGATTGCAACGGGTAATAGCAATTGTCAACTTCAAGAGCAAATATATCAATAGATATGCACGATGTTTTTTTAACTGAACCATCTTTCTAGCAAGCCCACTAATCCCTGCACCTTCAGAAAATCGGTCATCAGAACGCACATCCAAAATGTAGGTATCAAGTTGCCGGTCAAGGTGCATTAACTCAATGTTAGAGAAATCGGATGGATAAAATTCAGCAAAGCGAAGCAATTTTTTCTTATCATAAGCGGAAAATGAATCGCTTGGATCAAGACAAGCCATACACAACAACAAATTCGTATTTGTCTCATTAAAACAATTGTTCAACTCCTGAAGTTGCAAATCAATCACTTCATAAAACAATTCAATGCGATAATGATGAAGATTTGTTTTTCCTTCAAAGTTGCGACGGGATCTTCCATGTTGTACAAATAATTCATCCATATGTGGAATTACTATCTTATGCTTCACACAAAATGGAGAAACTTCTTCCAACAATGATTCCCATCCATCATCACTCATATTTTGCAATTGTTGCTTGGTTATTCCCATCCATCATCACTTATCTTGGTCTTTTCTCTGTAAAGCTTGTGATAAATCATTTGTAATTCCCAAGATATTCTTCATCAAATGCAAATGAAATGCAAACTCAAATTGTGCAATGATTCCCAATAGATTTTCTGCTTGCCCCCTTATCTTCTTATCCTTTGCATCCTCCTCAACAATCACAGATGAGTACAAGCAAATTAAACTCATTAATATACCATAATGAGAACCCCAACGGGTGCCTCCTGCTCGCTTCAATGTCATTTCTTGATTCTTACCTTGCCCAGTCAAAATATCACTATTATAAACTCCTTCAACAACTTTCTTAAATTATTTTTCACAAAGAATGTCCCTATGCTTGCATGAGGCTCCAACAATATTTGATAAACTCGTAACAATGTCAAAGAATAAAGAAATCTTCCCGTGACCTTTTGCAACAGCTACAAGTGTTAACTGAAGTTGGTGAGAAAAACAGTGAACATAATAAGCCGACTCATTCTCCAACATAATCAAGCTTTTTAATCCATTGAACTCTCCCCGCATGTTACTAGCACCATCATACCCTTGCCCCCGTATACTCGATATACTTAACCCATGTTGAGACAACAGAGACTCAATAGCTGCCTAAAGTGATAAGGTCGTAGTATCACCAACATGAACAATGCCAAGAAAGCGCTCCATAATATTCCCTCTTTCATCCATAAAACGTAAAACAACAGCCATTTGTTCTTTCACGGATATGTCACGTTGCTCATCAACCAAAATAGTGAACAAAACTCATCACCAAGATTGCTGATGATAGCATTTGTAGTTACCTTTGCAATGGAAGTAATAATCTCTTGTTGGATTTTAGGGGATGTCAATTTGTGATTTTCTGGAGCCTTCTTCAATGCAACTTTATCAATATTCTCATTGTGGTCACAAAGAAATTGTAAGAGTTCAAAAAAGTTTCTCTTATTCTGTGATTCCTGAGATTCAGCATAACCACGGAAAGTCAGTCCTTGGCGCACAGCCATTTAATGCAATCAATTGATGCCGTCAAACGGAGACGATAGTCGAATTGAGTTTGACTACACTGAGTAGCCAAAGAATGTTCAATGTGTTGCGATTGCTTCAAAATATCATAGCCAACTCTCACACATTTATTATGCATACTGGTGTGGTCTCCAACATGTCCATTCAACTTCATTTTCTTTCTCCAATTTTTAAATTCCTGTCCACCAACAAATGAATCACCACCACCATGGCCACCATGATCAGTTTTAAAAAGATAACAATACAAACAATAAACGGCATCTGTTGTAATGCTATATTCTAACCAATTAGGGTACTCTTTGAACCACAAAGCCTGAAATCGACGCTTCTCATTTGCATAATAACGCCAAGGAAAGTTGTGATCTTTAGGTTGACAGGGTCCTTTTTGCAAGTAGTATCGTCGAACATTCTCTCTTTCTTTAATATCGTACTCATAAATATTTTTTCTTAAAGCAGGATCAGACGGATACTCTTCTTCTGCATTGCACGTAGGTGGGGGCTGGACAACGGGCTGACCTGGGGATGGGGGTGGCCTGGGTGGGGGCTCTTGGCTTCTTGAAGCAGCTTGTTCTTGAGAGTTTTTTAAAAACTTGAATAGTGTAGTATTCTTCATCTGAAATTATATCCAATTCCAACAAATCAATATACCTAAAAGGCTAGTAATGGGGAATGTGAACGATTTGAACTCAGGAATGTGAACTATTTGAACTCTTATATAATAACCGAGGAAACTATTTGTTGGGTCAAGTACTCAAGGTCACATAAAATGAATAGATGAATTTATACCATCATATCAAAGAGAATTAGTTAGTCATTTTATCTCCTCCTGAAATAGGTGGCTGATCAAAATACTAGTTTGGCAAAGTAAAACTATGCCCATGCAAGCAAACCTTATCATTCTTAGGCATTTCATCAAACATGTGGCGTGCATTTTCAACAACTTAGAACCATTAAAATAAATGGATGAATAATTTCAAATTTATTATGATTAAATGGATGAATAATTTCATGTTGCGATCACTGCAACTTTTGTTGTACCTTTGGTATGTTTAAGTGTTGGTTTTCATGGCTGATGGTTCTAACATACAAGGTAATAAATTTGTTTATGCACACAAGGAAAAGGGGGAAATCATGAACTTTGTGTGATGATTAAAGTACTTTGTTTATTTTTTATCTTAAACAATTTGTAGCTTTATTATGAATTATTATCGTCTTTTTGTAATGGAAAATGTTTGTCCTGCTACTTGAGCCACTTGTATGTAGGCACTATAGAGCGTGTTCTCATTAGTGGATCCTCGCATGTTTCTGGCCATATAACACGATAATTAGCATCACTCTTTTGGCATTGTTACTTGCTAAGTGTGTATTATTTATATTATTTATGCAATAGAAGGCATATATGTAAGTAGTAGGATGATGTATTATTTTTGCAATGGGTAGTCATGTGTTAACTTTAAACAATTCAAGTTGATTTGTAACAGAAGAACAATATATCAATATCTAATTTATGATATTCCTCCACGACGAAGCAGGAGGAGAACAGGTACTGAACCCAGGTGCATTAAACTTTGTATTGAAAGAGGGACTCTTTCCCTCTTTCTCACTTCCTCTACCCCTCACAAAGTGGTTGCAGGGCCATTTGGGTTCTAATCATATCATACTAATTCAGTCCATTCTCTAACAAATCAGTAACACTGAAACAGAAATTAACAATCTAATTATCCTATCATATATGAATTCACGAAATTTCAGAATATGAACCCTAATTATCAAAATGTATAAAAAAAATTACTTACATTAGGGTTTGGAATCGATCGACTCCTCGCTCTCTCTCTCTTCTAACCTCCTCTACTAACCCAACTAATCACTTGTAGATTTTAATCCCTTTTACAAATTCATTATGAAGTGGGTTTGGGTTCAGTAGAGTGGAAACAAAAGAGTGGAAGAAGAACTAGGTGATGTAACCGGTGGGAAGAGGAAGAGTCGAAGAGAAGAAGTGGAATGGGAGAAAGACTAAAACTCTAAAAGAATGAAGTAAATCTATAAATGACTAAATGGGTTAGGAATTTTACACATAAACCCTTATTAAATATCATAAATTAGAAAACAGTACTCTGTTTTTGTGTTCGAAAACAGGGGAGCGAAGTAACGGTGGGAGCTCGGGGCTTCTGGCTTAGACAAGGTGACGAAGAGGATGAGGCAATGGGGTAATGGGTGACTGGCGATGGGTTTACGAAGGAATGGAGGGGATGGCAGGTGCTAATGGGTTCGAGAGTGAGAGATGAGGCGAGGTAGACGATGGTGGAGGGTGATGGAGATGAGCACAACAGGGATGGGGGTGAGAGCGGAGCAAGGGGACGATGGCGAGGCAGTGAGGTGATGGGTCGGAGCTCCAAAGTAGGTTCCCGGTTGAGAGCGGAGGAAGGTGACGAGGGAGAAGTTTGGTAGGGGGCTATAGAAGAGATAGGTTTACACGGTAATTAGGTTAGGGTTAGGGTTAAGTATGTTAGGTTTTTATATAGAAGGGTTTTGGGTTTTTGGGTTATTGGATAGCGGGTTAGAGTAGGATCCAACAGGAGATTGAGTCAAAATTCATTATAATTAGGGGAAATGAAATAGATGAGGTGAAACAATCAACTCTTCATGAAGAACAGCAATTCAGAGCTGATAAGAATGATTCAATTGAAATAAATATTCGCACAAAATTGAGTTGAAACAAATGAAATAATTTTTATTAGAACTGGAACAAAATACAAATCTCAAATTGATGGATGGAGTGCAAGAAATGGAAATACAGTAGAAAAATACAGATACGAAAAATAGGAGTTACAATAGCAATAATCAATATCATGGTAAACGATGCAATGGTATAAACAACGGTTCAATATTCAATAACAATATTCAGTGGTATCAATAACACCTAAACAATATTTGGTATCAATAGGAACAATGATGTACAATATGCAATATCGATGTTGTTTCAATTCTTAAGTCTATTGATCATTTTAATCCTAACTAATGCATGTACTACTGCATCTCATACTACAAGTTTGATGCATACAATTAATTTCGTTTAGACTGAGTGATGAATTCTATAGATCATATGTCGGTACGATAATCACAGATACGATACAATATTGTTTCACGATACATTACGATGATTCGCTGTTTCACTGATACGATACATTGATATGATTCATTGATACGATTCATTGATGCAATACATGAAAGATTGGGGTGCCGTAGTCAGCGCTCCACAATCAATCGATAAACACTGGCCGACACAGTCACTATATTATTCACTACTCAAGTCAATCCCTTAAATCCCGACTTATTAATTATTTTATTAATACAACAATACAATATGCAAATTGAGATATGGGGTGAACAATAGTAACAATGAAGGAACAATGAGATGATAACATGAAGTAGGACAATTGGAATGATGAAAATAAGACATTAGGATTATGCAATGCAACATACACACTTCGATTCATGCAATACAAGGATATATGATTAATTAAACTATCAAAAACTGGAATATAAAATTCTAGACAGCAAGAATAGTCTGGACAAAAATGCAGTTTTCCGCTGTTTCAGAACTCAAAACTTGAATCCGTCAGAAATTCTAGAAACTAGACTTCCGCACGGTTCCAAGGCATATTTAAAGTTCAAAATCTGACAACAGTAGCTATGTCAATCATACCATTCTTTACATATTTCATATTCAGGTAGAATTTTGACATCATATTATTATAATTTTAGAAACAACAAAAAATCAATATTAAATTCATTAAAAATATTTTCTAAACTCCTAAACATGTTAATCAACGATCTGAAAATTTTCAGAGCAAAATTTTATCATTTGATCAGCCTTTTTACTGTTTAAACATCAAATGTACAAGAATCTGAAAATCTAAAAGAAAAACACAGCTATAGTAAAACGGGCATAACTTTTGCTACACAACTCGGAATTTAGAAATTCAAGATGTTCTGGAAACTAGAAAGATAAGGCTAAAACTCTTATTCAGAAAAAAAATTATTTTGAGATCATTTACTAAGTCGAAAATAGTAGAAAACAATACAGCCAGCAAGTAACATACAGGTTTTTGGGGGTATTTTTCATCGAATAAATTAAATAAATATGATGGGTATCAATTATATAATCAGTAATTTATATAATCAACTTGATGAGTGTCAAAACATGATAAATAAAATTAGAATACATGTATACATCAATTCATCATCAACAAACATCAATCGATCAACCACATACAACCTAGCAATTCTCTCTACAATAATTAATTTATGTGACAATTATATGAATAACCCTATTATCAATTCTATATGCACATATGAAAAATTCAATCTTTGGAGTCAAAAGTGGCACGATGCCAAGTAAATTGGGGTTAGCTCGTGTAAACCCTCAATATACCCAACGAAAGAGATGAACAATGTATAATATGATAAACAAAGGGATCTACTTGCAAGACTTTCAACAAAACATGAATTTGATACAATAACAATTCAAGAGGAAGTGACTTGCATTATAGGCGATGAAAATGAATACCAAAAATTACGGGATAAGGATCCCGAACCAACGAACCAACGAACTAGCACAAATTTAGCACGTGCAATATACGTGCACAAAACCAAAGCAATAACAGCAAGAGTCAATGACGGTAGCAAGGAGGACCTCGGTCTGGCCGACGTTGGTGCTCGACATCGCAAGCAGCCGCGCAAAGAAGGGAGCAGCGATAGCAGCAGCGGGGCTAAGGCTTGGCGCTGCTGTCGATCGAAACAGAGCAAGGTGAGGAGAGGGGTAAGGAGGTGCTGGCACCGATGGGGGTGTCGATGGGAGGTGGTGATGAGGGGAGTCGCCGGAGGTCGGGGGTCTCGCCGGAGAAGAGGAACAGGAAGGGGGTCTCAGGATTTTGGGCGGGAATTGAACGGGGAGAGAGAAACGGCGAGGAAAGAGAAAGAGGAAAGAGGATAAGCGGCTCTAGGGTTTCAATTTGTGCAATTTTGAGGGTTTGAATAGAGTTGTATTTATAGGGTACAATTAGGGTGTTGGGTTAGTGGTTTAGGATCCATTAATAGCGGTTCTGGTTCAAGAACAAATGAAATTGGGTTTTAGAGTTCAACAAGAAACAGATCTAAAAATAGGGTTAAAATAAAAACACCCACAATTAATAGAAGAAATTAGGATCAACAAGAATAGCTCAATCAACAAGAATGAAGAATTTTATGAACAAGATTTAATTGAAATAATCAAGAAAGAAAGAAAATTGAGTATTTTATTCAATTACAAATAAAATATTACAAAAGAGGAAAAATGAAAATAGCGGAAACGGTAATTACAGAAACATGCAGAACCAAGAGGCGAGAGTATGGGGTTCAGAATCATCAGCTCGAACTCTCCGGGAATAAATTAACACTCTCGAATTTGGGGGAGATCAATATTCACTAGTACGTTCACAATCTTGTCGGCTTCAATCTTCTACCGGCTCGGCGATGGTTGTATACCGAACTGGATCAGGTCCAAGAGGTCATCTGGATATATCCTTATTGACACGGGGTTTGGAGAATACTGTGTATCGCAGCCACCTGCTGGCATATACTCGATAGGCTCTGCTTTCGGGCAAGTCGGCAGAACGAACCTCAACCTTCTCCTCAGGGGTCGGGGGGGCCTAGGAGAAGAGGTCAAGGCCAGACGTCCCAAACGACTCGCTTCTTCACCCTCGACCTCCTCGTCTTCATCATCCTCTTCTCCTTCCTCTTCAACTTCTCTTACCTCTCCTTCCACTTCCTCATCCTCTATTCCCACCTCCTCATCTGTGGTGCTCTCCTCCTCCTCCTCCTCCTCAACCTCAACTTTGCTGACGTGGTAACCACTGTGAGTGGTAACCACACGAGTTATCTAACGTCGTAACCATTGTGAGTGGACTAAATACCCAGCAAAATCCTCCAAGTATTCAACCTTTGGAAAATTCTCCAACGTCGTTGCCTCGGTGCTCGACACGGACTTCGAGCCATATGCTAAAAGTTCACAACTTTGGTTGGCCTCGTCTTCTCAGTGCTCGGCATGGACTTCGAGTCACATGCGAAAATTTACAACTCCGCTTGGCCTCTAGGGTTTTCTAAGTTAACCCTAAAACTTAATGTAATCATAAATCGGTAGTTTTAGGGTTAACTTTAAAATTAGGAATAGAAAAAGACTACACTTAACTCTAAGTTATTCCATTAATGTAATAATTCTACTCGGTCTTTAATGAATAGTATTCCTATATTTGTTTTCATTCCAACTATTACATTAATGGAAAGCGATCTAGGTTAATCAACTAGTTTTAAATTGAAATAAGTTAATCTGCATCTTTGACTCGATACGCCTTAATTAAAACTCCATCCCAAAATTTAAAATAATCATGTTAAAAATATGAAATTAGTCAACTATAAATATGGAATTAATTAATCTAAAAATATGAAAGTAATCAATCTAAAAACTGAAACAAATCGATCAAAAATTAGAAATTAGTCAATTCTAAAAATCTGAAATTATTCACTTCTAAATCTGGAATTGAAATAATCTGAAATCTGAAATTATTCTGACTTTATAATGAAATTAATTAACTGTATTCTGGAATTAACTCAACCTTCATTGAAACCTAATCAAAACCGTATGAAGATTTAATCCTCTTCAAAATCAAATCCTATTCCATCTAATACCCGAGCTCCTATCTCTGGACTCGAACCCAAAACCCACTTCAATCAAGCCCACATGCAGACCAAAATTCTAGTTTAATGGGAACTAAATCTTCACCAAATCAAATCTTAATCCAATCAAAAACCAAGACTTAACCAAATCCAGATCAAAGCACAATCAAATTGCCTCAAACGGCATGCCCTCCTATGCCACCAGACCCGGTCCTCCACTTACTGCCGGGTCCGAAATTTACTCGAACCCGACCTACTGCACTCACACACAACCAACAGACCTGGGCTTTCCTTAACGGTTCTGGATCTGAAATCCACAAATCCAAATATGCATTCTAACTTCAAACAGACCCGATAGGAAAACTAGGTTTGTAAACCCTAACTAAAACCCTAATGATTCAGCAAATAAGCTCAAAAATACAACAAATAACTCTAGAAAATATGAGATTTCAATCATGGAAAAATCTATTATTTTGTGCACATAACAATCTCGACACCTTCATGACTATATTCAATAACAACTACACAAATCCACAATCGTATAATATTATTTACAAATCAAAGATGAGTTCTTTTGCATGTTATGAATATGAATATTTATGCATGATCAACACATCACAACCATAGATCTTGTTTTAAAATATCGAACACTGCATCAGTCAAACATCAATCGCAATGGATCTATTCATGATATCTTATTAATTAGAATATGTGTTCATACAAAATCCTAGCATGCTCTCAATCTTTGATTAATAATAAAAATACAAAAATGAGAGAAGAGAAGAACACCCACCTCAAAATTCGAATCTTTGAACAAAATCTTAAAAGCTCTTCTCCTCCAAAGATCCAAAAGCACTCCAATAGCTAAGCCACCAAAATTTAAGAAAGAGTCTCCCCCCTCCACTCTATTTATTGGTCGGTCATGAATAGGTTAGGGTTAGGGTTTGGTTTGTGTAGTGTTGGACTAGCCTCTTGTGGGCCCAGCTAGTAATCACTTATTATATATTTAACTCCAATTATATTAATAGCCCACAATAATAAGTCTTCATCCATATGAATAAAATAAACAACAAAAGGATAATAAATGAATAATTGTAACTGTACTGGTATTATAATACATAAGAATGCACGTGTACTACTGTCACGCCCCGCTTCCCAAAAAGAAATACGGAATACAGATACGCGACTCAACCCAGCGAATGATTTGCATCATCCATAAGCTGTTCAGAATCTTACAACAAATCTCAGAATAATCAGAGTCGGAAACCAAAAGAATCATCCTCACACAGACATGTATATCTCAAAACAAAACAAAGTGCCAACAGAATTTAATTAAAAAATAAATAATATAATAGTCTCAAATAAACAGAACCGAAAAAGTTAGTATCCTGGGTCACATCGTCCAAATACAAATAAAATTCAAGTACTCAAATACATTGTTCAAAAGCAATAGATAATAATAATAGCAAAAGAAGTCCAGCACTAATATTTTATTTCTCTAATACCATCGGTCAAACGACCATCCTGATCTGCATGGTATCTATGAATCTCTTAATCTCTTCCACTCCCTCTTGACTGAGTACCAACAGTGCTATTCAAATTGATATAGACATGGTATCTATGAACACACCAAGCATACTGACATTAACTATTTGTGATCCACCACCATTATTGTGCACAGATATGATCCCAAGTCTAATTTGTATAATCAGTTACCGATTTATGTTTTCATTTTCACAACTTAGACAATTAAGCTTGCCCAATTTTCAACTGATTACAATATGAGTAAAGGTAACCCCATACTTATATGAGGTAATTTCCTCATTTTAAATAGTTGTAAACAAGGTTTTGAATGACAAAATTCAGGCTCGGTTACACAAAATAATTTAGACATTTGTTTCTTTTTGGTGTTGGAATGAATTTAAAAGCTAGAGTGAATGAACATTAAGCAAGAGGTATGCATTTTAAGCCCCAACTTTCAAAGCTGATTTCATGAATTTTCATAACTTGTCCAATCTTTTGTGGAGCCTCATGTTCTATTTCCAACCAAGTTCAACTGGAGCAGATGATGATGATGGTACAATCTAATAACTCAACCATCATAATACAAGTATTTGCACGACAATCACGAAATAAAACTCAAGGGGAGAAAATAGACAATGGATACAGGAGAAATCAAATTGATTTACATCTAAAAACATAACAAATGTTCTTTAATTAAGCTTGTTAGAAGTGTAGACTGTATACTAGATTATTTTTGGAAGCTAAGAAGCATGCATATGGAGAAAGGATACAGACACATGACTAAGACAACCTTGATGACTTAAATTTTATAGTCTTAAATGGAAGAATAATACATACTATTTATAAAGAAAATAGATTTTTGAAATCTTGGCTTCCAGATTTCATTTAATAGACTCAAATTAGAAGCAAGGAGAAGGAGCCATGCAATCTATATCACTACATGTTCTATCCAACAGCTCACTCTAATTGTAATATAATTTAACTTGCATCTGCAGTACACTTGGTCATCTCGCCGTCAGTTTCTTCTATTTTCACCAGTTTCTTGTTCATCCCTTCTCGTGGGAGGATCCATAACATCTGGTCCTTCTAGGGTCATGTTTAGCCTTTCAACTAAGTTGTTTTTTCTTTTCCTTGTAACTAACAGATCTGCTATGTGTACGAAGTTTTAAACAATAGGAGTAAGTTATTGTCAAATTAAGTGGCAATTTCAACAATAGATAATTAGTTGTTTAGAAATTACCTCTACTCTCAGGTGAAATGAATCCCTCTGATTCAGTTGCTACCACTTGATTTCCACTCAAATTCATATCCACATTATGGTTCTGAGTGTGCTCAATTCGATTCAAGGACTCCACCTCATTATGACTTGCTAAATTATGACTTTGTTCAATTTGCAGCTGGTTTGAAGAGCCTGCATAGCGCCTGGATATGTTAGGATTGCCTTCGTTTTGAACTTGATTTAAGAGTCTCCGAGATCCAGCAGCCATAGTTTGATGACCTCCATGCCGTGTTTCATTTATGAAGCGGCCATATTATACTTAAATTTCACTTGAGTTACAAAACAATCAAACCAATATCATGTAATAACTCATACCTTTTCCATCCTTATTGCGATTGCCCACATTCTTTCCTCCCCCTCTTCCAACCATTCTTTTCCTGTATTTTCAGTATGAAAGTCATGTAAAATCTGAAGTTAATCTTCTTGAAATGGAGATGTAACACCTGACACAACAAATTATTAACAGTGGTTCTGTAAATTATAGTTATTTTTGTTCCCTTCCATACAGATATCTTAGCTGTAACCAAGAACCAAACTAAGCCATATTCGATCTTTTGTTCATTCTTTGTCTTCTCTTAGAATCTTAAGTTTCGCAAAAGATGTATTTAAAGGCCAGCTTTCAACACATACTTACTAACACACAGGAAACATGACTTCACTTGCAACCAACCCAACACAACACATCACAACACAACACAACACAACAAAATCCCCAACAAAATTCGACGACGAGAATAACAATCTGTAAATGGGAAAACCACACCAAAATGCAAATTAACTCTCAAGTTCAAATGTAAAGATGAAGTCCCCCAAAATTATCATCTTCAAATCTATACACATAGAAAAGAAGCATCCTCTCTTCTAATCATAAAAAAGAGAAAGTATTCCATTTGAATCTCAGTTGGCTCTCACTTTATCTTCATTCAACGATCTCAAAAATATATAATTCCCTAAAAAAAACTCCATAGAAATTAAAAGAAGAGTTTTTGAGACATACCCATGAACACAAACTATCCCCTAATCTCAAAAATCAAATCAAAATTTCAACTTTATAAATAAATAAATGAAATATAAAAAATTCAGAAAGCTTACCAGATTTTTTTCCCCAGTTATCCCTACTGGAAAGATCTCAAGGGTTGGAGAGAAGATAGGAAAAGTGGTGGCGGCTAGGATGTGGTGGCGGCTAGGGCGGAAGTGGTGGCTGCGGGATGTGGTTGCGGCTAGGGCGGGATGTGGTGGCGGCTAGGGCGGAAGTGGTGGCTGCGAGATGTGGTGGCTAGGGCGGGAATTAGGAAAGATACGACTGGTGTGGTGGGTTTGGGAAATTAGAAAATTTTGTGACGACATTTGGGGAATTTGATGTGGTGGGGGATATTAATTAAGTTAATTTTTTTTTATATATATTTTTGGCAACAATACTGTCGTTGCAGTAGATATAAGGAAATATACGCAACGACATTTGTCGTTTCCAATTTACACACAATCTGGCGCAACGACATTTATCGTTTCCAATCTACACACAATCTGGCGGGGATGTGTGAAGGCCCGG
This sequence comes from Hemerocallis citrina, assembly GCA_017893485.1. Classification (NCBI taxonomy): domain Eukaryota; kingdom Viridiplantae; phylum Streptophyta; class Magnoliopsida; order Asparagales; family Asphodelaceae; genus Hemerocallis; species Hemerocallis citrina. The sequence continues at coordinate 425,789,933 of CM030358.1, read as the reverse complement.
GAAAATTTTGTTTTATTTTTAGCAACGACTTTCGCGTTGCCGTAACTAATTTTCACAACGACTAAAACGTCGCTGCCAAAACCTCGTTGCGAAAATGGGGTTTTCTTGTAGTGGTAGTCCTTTGACTTAAAATCACTACGGTTCCCTACATGAGAAGTTATATGTTTTAATATCGTCAAACGTTGCCTGTAATAAGGTGATTATAAAGTCGACTATTGGATATACTACAAATCATGCGGAGGATTATGAGTGACTTAGATAGGATTTGTCTCTCTTACATAACAGGAGCGAAATCTACTGGCCCCTTGATTGAGTGAGACTGCAAAATGTATGGTCATGCTTAAATGAGTTAGTATGAGATATTGAGCTCATTTGTTTTAGTAAGTCTACTCTGACATCAAGAAGCCAAAGATTAAACTATACAAGGGTGACATGCTTTATGCCTTGTGGTCAATTAAATATCTGGACAAAAGGATTAGACTACATGGTAACATTAGTCATGGATAGGTTATGTCAAATCACTGACATTCCCGTTACTTAAGTAGCAGTGATGTACAGCTAGATATTGCTCACTGTTTGTAATGCTAGAATATAATTTTAGTATTACTGTCAACGTAATGGGAACCAACAGGGTCACACACTTAGAATGGATCGAAATTGGAGTTAAATTCATTAGATGAATTTAATTGGAAATCATAGTCATACTTGGACTCCTGACATGGTTGGGTAATTAATTAGATTAAATGGGCCAACTAAAGTTCAAAGGCCCACACACGAATCTGACCAGGTCAGATTGTGAGCCCAACAGCTTCATTACTCTCTTAGGGTTGATTTTCTGCATCTATATATATGATATGTCTCTGTGGAAAAAAAATAGTTGATAAAAAAACCCTAACCATCACAGAAATTGTGAGAGAGAGAGATTGTGAGGAACATCACCTTCCCACAGCTAGCACAATGGCGTGAGGGAAAGTTTGATTTAATCCATTCGTGTGGATACCGTAGAGGCTGATGTGAATTAGTTGCAAGTGTACAAAAACGCAACAAGTAGTATAGTTAAGTGAAAAGTGTGTCGAACCCACAAGGACTTATTATTTTACTGAGTACCAAAATTTACTAGATTAACTATTATTTGGAAAATCGAAATTCAATAAAGAAAGAAACTAAATTAAATTAATCTAAAGAACTAACTAAATTAATTAAAAAGGAGCGGAATATGAAATTTTGTTGTTTATTAATTGTAAAACTAATTCTAGGGCTTTTGATTTCACCTAATTAATCCAACACAAATCATAATTCCATGTGAATAAAAATATTATTTTTCCAAGTTGTAGACCGAAATCCCCCAAGTATTCAATGCTTTCTCTCAAACAACATCAAAAATATCTCCAACTAACAGTTTGTCATATCTCTATGCAAATTTAATTAATTGAAAACTCATTAAGTTTTATGGATTTCTTTATAGTCACATCAATCGCAGTAAATCATCTCTAATTTCGCTCAATCAATGGTGTTTAATTTTATAGTTCTAAATCATAAACTATCTCTCGGTCTCTTCATGATCCAATAAATCATACAACAGTTGGCCAAACAATTGTAAGCATTAAGAACAAAAATCAAATACACAACCATAACAAAATAGAAAAATAATATGTAATTAAAATTGTGTTCTCAAAACTAGGCTACATCAAATCCTTAGAAAAATAAAATTTAGTTCATAATAAAATTGCAACTAACAAATATTGTCTTGGATTGCATAATAAATTAGAAAGAGAAAAGATAAGATACAGAAAGAACTATTTTATCAAAACCGAGGAACTATTTTGTCTTTGACTTTTCTGTTTTCATTTTTTTTTTTTGGAAAACCGAGGAAGCCGTCTTTGTGTGGCCTGCTCTCTCTCTCTCTCTTTGGTTGTTGTATTTATAGGAGCACGAACGTGGTAATTAGGGTTTATTTTTGCAAAAAACCCCACATCTTCATTTATTTCTTTCCTTATTTGATTGGCTCTTTATTTCTTGCTTCTTTTTCTTCTCTTTCTTTTCTTGAAGCACGTGCTGCACACACACAAAATAAAATCAGAATTTAGGATTTAAAAATAAAAAAATTAATTAGTTTAAATTAATTAAACCAACTAATAATCACATTAGCTCAATCAAACCCTTTTAAATTTGTTTATTTCATTTTCGACTCTATTGGCAATTTAAAATTTATATTTTGCTTTTCACATGGCCAAGTTGTAAAATTTAAAATTCAACAAAACAATAAAAATTAATCAATCACTCTCCTTGTTTTATTTGTTGATTTTTACCAAAAATCTTCACCTTTTGCATCAAAAATCTTATTCCTTCAAAAATAATTAATTAACTGAAATCTATAGAAATAAGATGAATTTTTTACAAGATAGACGAATACAAGCAATTTTTAAGGGTAAATGAGTACAAATATTTATATAAAATTATACACATCAAATACCCCCAAACTTAAGATTTTTCTTGTCCTCGAGGAAAAAGTAAAACCATGAATAAAGGAATAATAATCAATATTAAGCTCAACTTATCACACTAAGAGATCTCATCATGCAAGCATCAAAATTTCAATTTAAAATATAAACAATAGAAAATAAAGTAAAATCAAACATACGCACTTTCTCCAGTGCATTTATTCATTCATAATTGTCAACCCAATCATATTTTTCATGCAATTAATGTAATTATAGTATGTAACAACTCCATTTGTGATTATCCCTTCTCACTACTACTAACCGAGTAGCAAACTAAAGTTCTTTTTTTTTTTTTTAAGTTCTCTTCTCTATGTTGTCGCTTGCCTTTTGACGCGAATGCAAACATTTGTGATTAATTCACCCGGTTATTCAACAACTCACAAATTTAGAGTGCTTTGCATACACATATTTCAAGTTGTCGTTTGACGTAAAACCAAACATTGGTGATGAAAACCTCTAGTTACTAAGCAATCCTATAAAATTCTTCACGCGTGACATTCATTGTTTCAGTGATATCTGGAGCTATAGGTGTCCAAATGGCATGATTCTTTTTGTTCTGGAAAGATAAAACAATTTCCTACGATCACTCTTTGAAACACTTTTCTAGATTCTGACTCCATCCTGCTCAAAAACAGCCATCAATGTAGGTGTAAAAAATAGCTCCGCTCGGCGACTTCTAAAATTATGCAATCCTATAAAATAAAATTAAAAATTAAAATTAAAATAAACTAAAAGAAATCAAATCTATTCTAATTTAGTAAAAGAAAGCATGGGTTGCCTCCCAAGAAGCGCTAAGTTTTAAGTCTTCAGCCAGACTTTCTCCATCTCTCATTGAGGGTTTGCTAGATCGATGCTCAACTTTTGCTCTCCAAATTCCCCATCCATATACGGCTTCAACAGCTGTCCATCTACCTTGATTGTCCCTTTTTTCTCATGATGTATCTCAATGACTCTATATGGAAAAAAATTTGTCACAACAAATGGTCCCGACCACCTAGACCTTAATTTCCATGGAAAAAGTCTAAGTTTTGAATTGAATAACAATACCTTCTCCCCTACATTAAATGTTCTTCTCAAAATATGCTTATCATGCCATCGTTTAGTTTTCTCTTTATAGATCTTAGTATTTTCATAAGCATCATTGCGAAACTTGTCCATCTCATTTAGTTGCATCATTCTCTTCTCGCCTGCATCTTTCATATCAAAATTAAGTGTCTTTATTGCCAAATAAGCGTGATGCTCAAGTTTCACCGGTAAGTGACATGCTTTACCATACACGAATCTGTATGGGGACATTCCAGTTGGTGTTTTAAATGTCTTCCTATATGCCCATAATGCATCATCTAATTTTCTTGCCCAATCTGTTCATGACATATTCACTGTCTTCTCAAGTATACGCTTCAACTCTCTATTTGAAACCTCCACTTGATCACTTGTTTGGGGATGATATGGTGTTGCCACATGATGAGTAACTCCATATTTAGCAAGTAAAGCATCAAATTGACGGTTCCAAAAATGTTTTCGCTAATAATTGCTCGTGGAGCTCCAAATCGTGAAAAGACATTTTTCCTAATGAAGTTCACCACCACTCTTGCATCATTGGTTGGTAAGGCAGTAGCTTCCACCCACTTTGAGACATAATCTGCAGCAACCAAAATATATTTATTAGAAAATGAAGATGGAAAAGGACCCATAAAATCTATCGCCCAAACATCAAATAATTCAATCACTAAGATATTATTTAGGGGCATCTCATGTTTCCTTGAAATACTTTCCACCCTTTGACAATGATCACGTAACTTAACAAAATTAAAAGCATCCTTAAAAATTGAGGGCCAATAAAATCCTGATTGTAAAAAATTTGCTGTTGTTTTTGCTCCACTAAAATGGCTGCAAACTTCCAATGTGTGGCAATGTTTGAGTATGCTTTCCATTTCCACTTCAAATACACATCTCCTTATTACTTGATCTGCACAATGACGAAATAAAAAAGGTTCCTCCCAAAAATAATATTTCAAGTCAGAGAAAAATTTCTTCTTTTGTTGATAAGTAATTTCAGCAGGTAGAATTTTTTATACCAAGTAATTAACTATATCGGCATACCATGGAGGAGTTTGTATCATCATTAAATACTCATCTGGAAATTCTTCATTGATTGGTGTAACCTGCAATTTATTTTCACCTTTAGGCTCAATGCGAGATAAAAGATCGGCCACCACATTTTCCACACCCTTCTTGTCCTTGATTTCCACATCGAACTCTTGTAAGATTAAATCCAGCGAAGTAATCTTGGTTTGGCTTCATTCTTTGCAAGCAAGTATTTGAGAGCTGAATGATCCGTGTACACAACCACCTTTGAACCTATCAAATAAGATCGAAATTTTTCAAAAGCAAATACAACAGCTAATGATTCTTTTTCAGTAGTCGCATAATTAAGCTGTGCTTCTATCAAAGTTCTACTTGCATAATAAATTGTGTGAAAAAATTTATTTTTTCTTTGCCTAAAACAGCACCTATCGCCACATCACTAGCATCACACATTAATTCAAAAGGCAAATTCCAATCTGGTGCAATAGATATAGGTGCTGAAATCAATTTCTTTTTCAATAATTCAAAAGCATGCAAGCAATCATGGAAAAAATCAAAAGGTGTATCTTTATTCAAAAGATTGCAAAGAGGTTTAGTGATTAAAGAAAAATCTTTAATAAATCGTCGATAAAATCCCGCATGACCCAAGAAACTTCTCACTCCTTTAACATTTGTTGGTGGTGGTAATTTTTCAATGATATCAATTTTAGCACGATCCACTTCAATTCCTTTAAAGGAAACTTTATACCCAAACAAAATCCCTTCTTCCACCATAAAGTGACATTTCTCCCAATTCAAAATCAGATTTCTTTCCTTGCAACACTGCAAAAACAAAGCTAAGTTAGATAAACAATTATCAAATGAATAACCAAAAACTGAAAAATCATCCATAAAAATTTCAATAAATTTCTCAACCATATCCGAAAAAATTGACATCATGCAACGTTGAAATGTGGCGGGGGTATTGCAAAGACCAAAAGGCATCCTTCTATATGCAAAAGTTCCATATGGACAAGTAAAGGTGGTTTTCTCTTGATCTTCTGGTGCTATGGCGATTTGATTGTATCCCGAATACCCATCAAGAAAACAATAGTAGGAGTAGCCTGCAAGTCTTTCTAGCATTTGTTCAGTGAAGGGTAATGGAAAATGATCCTTTCTAGTTGCATCATTTAGTCTTCGGTAATCTATGCACACTCGTCATCCCGTGATTGTTCTTGTTGGTATAAGCTCATTATTGTCATTCTTCACTACATTTATTCTCCTTTTCTTTGGAACAACATGTATAGAGCTCACCCATGAACAATCTGAAATTAGATAAATGATACCTGTATCTAAAAGCTTCAAGACCTCCTTATGCACCACTTCTTACATTGATAGATTTAATCTTAGTTGTGGCTGCACTATAGGCTTAAAATCATCTTCCATTGAAATTTTATGCATGCATATTGAAGGACTAATCCCTTTTATATCAGAAATGTTCCATCCCAAGGCTGTTTTATGTTCTCTCAAAATTCTTAGCAATTTCTCTTCTTCAACATTATTCAAAGAATCATTAATAATAACTGGAAAAGTGGATTCTTGGCCTAGGAAGGCATACCTCAAATTAGATGGTAGTGGTTTTAGCTCAAGTTTGGGTGGTTCATCTGTTAATAATGACATCTTTGATATCCCAACATCTTTGAATTTTAGCTAAACTGGAGGATGAATAGATAGTGTAGCCTCCAAATACCGAACACATTCCAAAATCGCTTCATTTTCGGATTCTAAAGTTGCTAAATTTGTTAGGCACACTTCTAGAGGTAATTTTTCAAATTCACCCTTATGTGTCTTGCTAATGGCTAGATCAATTTCGCTGACTTGAAAACATGAGTGAACTTCAGCAGGATACTCCATGGATTTAAGTACATCAAAAATCACTTGCTCGTTGTCAACCCCTAGAATAAGTTTGCCTTGTTGCACATCAATTAGTGTTCTCCCTGTTGCAAGAAAAGGTCTCCCCAAAATCAAAGGGATTTGTTCATCTTCCTCCATGTCAAGCACCACAAAATCAGCTGAAAATATGAATTTGTCAACTTTCACCAAAACATCTTCAGTGTCCCTCTTAGGTACTTGATAGACCTGTCCGCCAATTGTAAGAAAATTGTGGTAGGCTTTGCTTCTCCAATACCTAATTTTCTGAAAACAGAATAAGACATAAGATTAACACTTGCTCCTAAATTACATAGTGCTTTATGAAAAGAAGAATTTTTAATAGTGCAAGAAATTGAAAAACTCCCTGGATCTTTAGGTTTAGGTGGCAGCTTCTTTTGTAAAAATGCACAACTTTCTTCTGTTAGCATCGCCATCTCATACTCTTCCAGCTTCCTCTTGTTTGATAAAATATCCTTCAAGAATTTAGCATATTTCTGCATTTGTTCTAAAGCTTCAATAAGAGAAATATTAATATGTAATTGCTTGAAAATATTTAAAAATTTTGAAAACTGATTATCAAGCGTATTCTTTTTAAGTCTTTGTGGAAAAGGAATAGGTGGATCATAAGGAGAATTAGGATTAGTGTTAGAATTAAACTCCCCTGAAATTGTTTGGCTTGAACCTCCTTTATCCTTCTTAGAATGGTGATGTCTACCTGCTGCGTTTGTTCCTCCAAAATTTGCTCACTCTCACTGCGCTTTTCAACCATATTTTGCTACTCAATTGTTGTCCCACTTCTAAGTGTTATTGCTTTAAAATGCTCCTTAAGATTGACCACTGTGTTACTAGGTAATGTTCCTGCCTTTCTTTTGTAAGAATATTTGAAATTTGACCAATTTGAGCCTCAAGATTGTGAATTGAAGCAGTATTATTTTGTATTGCCAAATCTGTCTTCTGCATGTATTGTTCTGTCTTATGTATGTATTGCATGAACATATCTTCAAGTATCGGCTTCTTTTCTTATTGAAAATTTTGTTGTGGTCTAGCTCCTCCTTGATTATTGCTCCAAGAAAAATTTGGGTGATTTCTCCATCCTGAATTGTATGTATTTTCATAAGGGTTGTTTTGCCTTTGAAAGTTTGACACAAAATTTGCTTGTTCGGCAATTGATGGAGCAAAAGGGTTCCCCACTTGACAATCTGCACTTAAGTAATTTCCTGCGGAATGATCACAAATAATATTAGTTCGAATTGAATTAACATTCATATTACCTAATTGTTTAGATAAAGTAGCAATTTGTGCAGTTAAAGTAGTAATAGGATCAAGTTCAAAAACACCAGCCACTTTTCTTGGCATTGTTCTCTCTGAACACCACTGGTAATTATTTTATGTCATCTCCTCTAAAAGCTCATAAGCTGAGTTTTTCTTATAAGTGCACCTCTAGCTGCTGCGTCAACCATAGATCGATTTGTAACTCCCAACCCATTATAGAATGTCTGTACTTGTAGCCACTTAGGTAGTTCATGTTGAAGACATTTTCTCAATAGCTCTTTGTACCTCTCACATGCATCATATAATGACTCAGTCTCAAATTGAGTGAATGTGGTGATGTCATTCCTTAGCTTTGCTGTTTTTGCTTTGGGAAAATACTTTGCCATAAATTTTTGTGCTAAACCCTCCCAAGTTGTGATAACTCCTGGCGGTAAAGGATTCAACCAAGCTTTTGCCTTATCTCTGAGTGAAAAAGGGAAGAGTCACGGTCGGATAGCATCATTGGAAACACCATTGTGTTTGAAGGTATCACATATTTCGAGAAAGTTTGCAATGTGAACATTATGATCCTCAAGTGCTAGTCCTCCAAATTGAACTGTCTGTTGAATCATCTGAATAATTGCTGGTTTAATTTCAAAATTGTTTGCTTCAATCACAGGTCTTTTGATGCTTGATATTGCTCCATTGACTGAGGGCATTGCATAATCCCTGAAAGCTTTGTTCTCCTCTTCGTTCGCCATGGATAAAGATAATGTTGTGTTTTCTTTCTTCTTCTTTCTGATCTGTCGTAAGGTTCTCTTAATCTCTGGGTCAAAAAGTGTAGGCTCCAATGGTTTAGATCTAGGCATACACTCCTAAGTCCTGAAAAGAAAAAAAAAATAAGTCAAAAGAGAATAAAGAGGTAAAATAACAATTAAATCTAAAATAAAAATAAAAATCCAAACTAGTAATAGTCCAGTTTCAATATCAATAAAAGAATAACTAGTCCCCGGCAACGACGCCAAAACTTGATGTGAATTATTTGTAAGTGTACAAAATCGCAACAAGTAGTATAGTTAAGTGAAAAGAGTGTCGAACCCACAAGGACTAATTATTTTACTGAGTACCGAAATTTACTAGATTAACTACTATTTGGAAAATTGAAATTCAATAAAGAAAGCAACTAAATTAAATTAATCTAAAGAACTAACTAAATTAATTAAAAATGAGCGGAATTTGAAATTTTGTTGTTTATTAATTACAAAACTAATTCTAGGACTTTTGATTTTACCTAATTAATCCAACACAATTCATAATTTCATGTGAATAAAAATATTATTTTTCCAAGTTGTAGACCAAAATCCCCAGGTATTCAATGCTTTCTCTTGAACAACATCAAAAATCTCTCCAATTAACAGTTTTTCATATCTTTATGCAAATTTAAATAATTGAAGAATCATTAAGTTTTATGTATTTATTTATAGTCTCATCAATCACGGTAAATCATTTCTAATTTTGCCCAATAATGGTGTTTAATTTTATAATTCTAAATCACAAATTACCTCTCGGTCTCTCCATGATCCAATAAATCATACAATAGTTGGCCAAACAATTATAAGCATCAAGAACAAAAATCAAACACACAACCATAAAAAAAATAGAAAAATAATATGGAATTAAAATTGTGTTCTCAAAACTAGGCTACATCAAACCCCTAGAAAAATAAAATTTAGTTCATAATAAAATTGCAACTAACAAATACTGTCTTGGATTGCATAATAAATTAGAAAAAGAAAAGAGAAGATACAGAAAGAACTGTTTTGTAAAAAAAATTGAAAATCGAAGCCTTATCGATTTTCGAGCCAACACAGTCAGCATCTCTTCCTCTCTCCTTCTATGTCTCGCTTGATTTCCATGCCAGTGACCAGCAGCCACGTCAGCGCCAACTAATGCCCGTCTCTCTCCTCTCTCCTTTCTTGCCTTGATTCTCGAGCCGCCCAAACCCACGTCAGCACATCTGACCCCTATGTCCCGTTCTTTCTTTGTCTCGAGTCGCGCGCCACAACACCACACAGCGAAGTCACGCCAACTCAGACCCTCTCTCTGTCTTTGACTTTTCTGTTTTTGTTTTTTTTATTTGGAAACCCGAGGAAGCCGTCGTCGTGTGGCGTGCTCTCTCTCTCTCTCTCTCTCTCTCTCTCTCTCTCTCTCTCTCTCTTTTGTTGTTGTATTTATAGGAGCACGAACGTGGGAATTAGAGTTTATTTTTGCAGAAAACCCCACATCTTCATTTATTTGTTTCCTTATTTAATTTGCTCTATATTTCTTGCTTCTTTTTCTTCTCATTCTTTTCTTGAAGCACGTGCTCCATACACACAAAATAAAATCAGAATTTAGAATTTAAAAATAAATTAAAATTAATTAGTTTAAATTAATTAAACTAACTAATAATCACATTAGCTCAATTAAACCCTTTTTTTTTAAAAAAAATCATTTTCGCCTCTATTGGCAATTTAAATTTTATATTTTGCTTTTCACATAGCCAAATTGTAAAATTTAAAATTCAACAAAAAAATAAAAATTAATCAATCACTCTCCTTGTTTCGTTTGTTGATTTTTACCAAAAATCTTCACCTTTTACATCAAAAATCTTATTCCGTCAAAATAATTAATTAACTGAAATTTATGGAAATAAGAAAAAATTTTAACAAGATAGACGAGTACAAGCAATTTTTATGGGTAAATGAGTAAAAATATTTATATAAAAATTATACACATTAGAGGCACCGCAATATTGCTGTGCTATGATTGGCATACTATGAAGACAGCAGATCCATCTTCAAGGTATAACTTCTAAACACGATTTTTGGTTTTCACATGGATCCATGGCTAGTTTTCGATATTATTTTGTAACTTTTCTATTGTATATTTAATTTGAGATTACCCTCGAAACTTAACACTCGTCACCTCGGCACACGGCATAAACTTTGAGTCACATGCGGAAATTTCACAACATCGCTTGGCCTCGTTGTCTCGGCACTCAGCATGGACTTCCAGCCACATGCGAAAAATTCACAACTTTGCCTGGTCTCGTCGCCTCGGTACTCAGCATGGATGCCACACGCAAAAAGTTCACAACTTCGCTTGGCCTCACCGCCTCGACGCTTGGCATGGACTTCAAGTCATACACGAAAAGTTCACAACATTCGCTTGGCCTCATCACCTCGACACTCAACTTGGATTTTGAGCCACACGTGAAAATTTCACAACTTCGCTTAGCCTCGTCGGCTCGGCACTCGGCGTGGACTTCGAGCCACACGCAAAAAAATTACAACATTGCTTGGCCTCTTCGCCTCAGCGCTCGACATGGACTTCAAGCCAGATACACAAAGTTCACAACTTTGCTTGGCCTCACTGCCTCGGTGATCAACATGGACATCGAGCCACATGAAAAAAGTTCACAACTTTGATTGCCCTCAATGCCTCGGTGCTCGGCATGGATTTCAAGCCACACACGAAAATATCACAACTTCGCTTGGCCTCGTCGCCTCAGCACTTGGTATGAACTTCGAGCCACACGTGGAAAATTCACAACTTCGATTGGCCTCGTTGCCTTGACGCTCGGCATGGACTTCAAGCCACTCATGGAAAGTTCACAACTTCGCTTTGCATTGCCTCTTCGGCTCTTCGGTGCTATGCATGGACTTTGAGCCACATGCAAAATGTTCACAACTCGCTTGTCCTAGTCAACAGCGATTGGCATGGACTTTGAGTCACAAGCAAAAAGTTCATAACTTTGCTTGGCCTCACCACCTCGGCACTCGACATGGACTTCAAGCCATACGTGAAAAGCTCACAACTTTGCTTAGTTTCATCACCTCGGTGCTCGGCATGGACTTCGAGTCACACGTGAAAAGATCACAAATTCGCTCGGCCTCATCGTCTCGGCACTCGGTATGGACTTCGAACCACACGCGAAAAGTTTACAACTTCGCTTTGCCTCACAGCCTCGGCATGGACTTTGAGCCACACATGAGTGAGCTGTGTTGTGAGAGTCACTTCAGATGGTGAATCGAGCTCTAAACTTTCTTACATGTGAGTTAATGAGTTGTGGGAGATGCTTTAGCTGGACTTCGAACTTACCTTAGAGTTAGTAAGTTGTGGGAGCAGCTCTAGCTGGACTCCGAACTCATCTTTGACTTAATGAGTTGTGGAAGAAGCTCTAGATGGACTCCGAACTCACTTTAGGGAGTTGGCTAGTTGTGAAAGCAACTCAAGCTTTACTCCAAAATTACCTTTAAGTTAGAGGGTCATGGGAGCAACTCTGGTTGGACCCCTGACTCACCTTAGAGTTAATGGGTTATGGGAGTAACTATAGCTAGACTCCATACTCACCTTAGGGTTATTGAGTTGTAGGAGCAGCTCAAGCTGGACTCTGAACCTACCTTAGGGAGTTGGCTAGTTGTGGGAGCAACTATAGTTAGATTCCGAACTTGCCTTCGAGTTATTGAGCTGTAGGAGCAGCTCTAGTTGGTCTCCGAAATCACCTTAGAGAGTTGGCTAGTTGTACGAGCAACTTTAGCTGGACTTCGTACTCACCTTAGAGTTAATAAGTTGTGGGAGCTCTGAACTCATGTTAGAGGTAATGAGTTGTGGGAGCAGCTCTAGATGGACATCAAACTCACCTTAGGGAATTAGTTAGTTGTGGGAGCAACTCTAGCTGGACTCTGGACTCACCTTAGAGTTAATGTGTTGTCGGAACAGCTCTAGCTGGACTCCGAACTCACCTTAGAGGTAATGAGCTGAAGGTTCAGCTCTAGTTAGACTCCCACCCTTTGGGAGATGGCTAGTTGTGGGTGCAACTCTAACTAGACACCGAACTCACCTTAGGGGGTTTATAAGTTGTCGGTGTAGCCATGTAAGAGGAGTCGATCACCTAACTCATTGCTCGAATTGAGAGAGTTGTAGAATATCTTCGAAAAAAAATGCTGAACTTTTTATTAAAAAAAACTAATCATTGCTTTGGTTGCAAGCCCTTATTAGAAATTCTGAACTTTGTGGCTGCTTCAATTGTTAGCCCTTATTACATTATGTGACTATTATAAGTATCGGTGCTTATTACATGTTTGAACTAAGGGGTCCTAGAGGAGAGTTAAACACTCTCATTGAACTTCATGAGGTTCTCAGAATTAAGAGTTCTTAATATCATCCCTCCCTCCCAAGTCTTCAAGTTGGCAGGCATCTGAATGGAAAACTTTTGGAGACTCTGTATGGCCCTTGTTCTTCCTGATATGCTTAATGATTCGTGCTTTGATTTGAGGGAAGAGTTTCTTGCTCACATGCAGGCACTTAGCCTCATTCTGTTTGTTGTTGGAAATCTAGTACCTAAATTAATAGATAAACTAGACACAAATTATAAAAACCTCGCAAGTGCACGAATCGAATCGTAGTAATAGCAAGGGTCGATCCCACAGAGATTGTAGACTTCAACTTACTAATCAATAAAACTAATAATAAATGATGAAGGGTTGTTGTAGAAATCTAAAAGAATTAAAAAGATTAAACTAAGAAAGATGAGTTTGAATCACAATATCTCTTGAATAGTTGGGTTGTTGATCTCCACCAATAGTTAGTAATGCCAAGTTGCCTTCTGAATCTACTTCTAATTACTCATGTTTGTTCACCTTAAGGGCATGGTATCTACTCCTTAAAGTATTGTTTCCCTAAGCCAAGAATTAGGCATGGTATCTACTCTAATTCGTTTCTTCCCCTAAGTATTTTAGCATGGTATCTACTAAGTTATACTTAGAGAAAACATAAGAACAGTGGAAACGAACAAACACTTAAAGTTCTAGAAATTGGTATCAGATCTAGATCCTCTAAGTTGATTGAACCAAGAACCCCTAAAGATTCCTTTGTTACAAATTATGGGCACGAGATTCGGTCGTCTCAATATGCTTCATATAACAGATTTAGATAAATAATAACATAAACTTGATATTCCCACGTGCTGTATGTCAGTCGACTGGCTCTCACCTCAGTCGACTGCTCTCAGACTTCAAGATCCAAGTTTGATGATCATTAATCTATGTCAATTCAACCAGATTCAATCAATAAGTAATTAGAAGATCTCAGAAGAACATAGCACTACATAACTATGGTTTCGATCTACCCAACTATGAAATTTGTTCCACATAATAATAACTTTATTGCTTAACAAGTTTGAATACATGATCAACATAAAAAGAATAAAGAGAGAAGAAGAAATAAACTAATGGATTCCGGCAATATGGTCGACTGGCTGTCACACAGTCGACTGCCTTCTGGTTGCTGGATCTTCTCTTTCCTTCTTCGATGTTAATGGAGTGATGTTCTCGATGCTTGTTCAGGAACTTGGTGATTGAGTCGCTTTTCAGAGATATATGATTGTTGATGGAGTCGTGGAGTGGAGAGAGAAGAGAGAGCCGGTCTGGAGATGGTATTCTGATATTTATAGAACACGGCTGAGAATTAGGGTTTCCCCTTTTTCAGGAAGATCCTTCTTTATTTGATTTGATGATTAATATCTTTCTCTTTTCTCCTTTCTTTCCTTATCTGTTCACTTGGAAAATACCCTGTCTTTAGATTTGATTCGCTGTATAAAATCTTGATCCAAGTAGATTTGAAATTAGATGTAGGTGTATCTTTGAAGATTTTATCTTTGTACTCCGCCGCAGACCAGTCGACTTGTCTTCGAACCAGTCGACTGAGTCGAGACTTATGTAGATTTCATCTTTGATCATACCAGTCGACTGTCCTTGAGAGTAAGTCGACTGTGTCGAGAGTTGTGGAAAATCAGCTTCTCTTGTTCAGTCGCCTGGTTGAGGAACCAGTCGACTGATCCTCTGCAGTTTGCTGTGTATTATCCTTGAAGTCCTAAATCTGCTTCGTTTTGCTGTTATAAGCTGTTTCCTATGGAAAAGAGAAAATAAGAGTTAAATACCATATATAGAGCTTTTAAATGTCTAATTATATTAAGATTATTGCTCTAAAAAGTGAATAATAATGTGTTCATCAAATACCCCCACACTTAGCTTTTGCTTGTCCTCAAGCAAAAAGTGAATTTATGAACAAGGGAGTAATAATCAGAATAAACTCAACCATCATGATTTCTTATTATGTGGACATCAAAATGAAAAATATAAAACTACAAACAATTTCAGATAAAGTAAAATTAAACAGACCCACTTTCTCTAGTGCAATTGTTCAGTCATAATCCCCAAACTTAATCATATTTGTCATGCGATTAATGTAGTTATAGTATGCAACTACTCAGTCTGTGATTATCCCTTTTCTCTACTACAAATCCAGTAGCAAACTAGAGGTTTTTTTTTTTTTTTTTTTTTTTTTTTTTTTTTTTTTTTTTTAAGTCTCTTCTCTAAAGATGTCACTTGTCTTTTGACGCGAATGCGAAACATTTGTGATGTATCCACCCGGTTACTCAACAAGTCACAACTATTAAAGTGCTTTGCATACTCATATTTCAAGTTGCCGTTTGACGTAAAGGTAAACATTGGTGATGAATACCCCTAGTTACTAAGCCCTCAAAACATTGGAGTAGACTGACTTTATTCAAATATATATATATATTGTATCACTCTATTTACTTAAACTCGATTTAGGACTAGATCTAAAGGGAATAATTATCAGAAAAAGCATCACATTTTTTTATTATGTATAATCGCATGACTCACACAAATTTGTAGGAGATTATGAAACTCAACAATCCTAAAGTAAATAAGTATCCTTACTCTTACTTTATAAGAAATTGTTTATCCTAAAAAAATTCAAAAGATTCCAAATATAACTAACTAATACCCCCACACTTAGATGGAACATTGTCCTCAATGTTCGCACAAAACATAAGATATAGGCATGTGTTACCATCTAGTAAGGAGAGACTAGAAATAAAAATAACTAAAACAAAAATAAAAATGAATAACTGAAAGGAAATAAAGGAAAGTGTAAATACTCCCCTGAAAAATTGGGTTGCCTCCCAATAAGCGCTGTGTTTCTTGTCTTCAGCTAGACTTGAGGAGTTGTGCAATGTATGGAATGGCTTGCGGCTCACAACTCATCTTATCATAAGGTTTCCCCCCTCTGCCCATTTACCTAGAACGTTTGATTTGTCGTCAATGCTCCATGTGGGGGAAACCTGTGCAACATTTTATGGACCGTACCATCTTGACATTAGTTTATCAGCAATGGTCCATCTTAAAGCACCATTGTGATTTTGCAAGACTCCCTGCAGCCTTGCTTCTTTGTTCATCGTGAATTTTGTAGCAACTGTCACAGGTACTGTCTGGTTGTTCCCCAAATAATCAAGTAGTGGCCTCAGGTGTTCATGTAGTGGCTTGAGCTCCTCATCAAGTGTCCTTGGAGCAGTCGACTTGTCATGATCTTCAGTCGACTTGTATGTTTCATCAGTCGACTTGTCCTCTTCATAAGTCGACTTAACCTGTAGAACACAAGTGTTGTCAGATACCAACTCTTCAAATACAGATGTAAGCTTACCTGGATAGGACTCTGGAGTTCCATGGTGAAGTACTGTCTCTGCAATCTGCCAGTCGTCGTATTCCATTTCAACTTGAGATAGTGGTGGAGGGTGCGCAATTGTTGCTTGTAATGGATCAACGCTATTTTCTTGAAATGTTTGGTCGCAAATTTCCGGAACCACGTCAACTTTATAACATTCATGATCATCGTGTGGAAATTGTGGTGCATCAAACATTGTAAACTCAGTCTCTTCTTCTAGTGTTGTCCTTGATTGGAGCTGTTCATGTCCTCTAGGGTTAGGTATGGTTTGTGATGGAAATTCTCCTGCCTTTCTTTCACTTAACTCCGTAGCAATTTGGCCAATTTGAAATTCCAATTTTTGAATGGCCTGTCTTTGTTGATCACTGGTTTGTTGTTGCTGTTGGAGTAGTTGAAGAATGGTGGATTCAAAATTTAACTTCTCCTGTTCTTGTGCTGGCTCATCATACCCATTCCCGCCTTGGAATTGCTGCGTATGCCCTGGTGCAAATTGATTGTCTTGATGGTTTTGCCACCCTGGGTTATACGTGTTTGAAAAAAAATTGTTCTGGGGCGGGTACATTCCCTGTTCTTCGTAGTTTGTGTGCTCCCGATCTGCGAAAGAAAACAAGGGACATGAATTAGTTGTATGGTTAGATTGAAAATAATTTGCACAAATTTCTTTTGGTTGGTTTTTTACGCCACCCAACGTTGAATTTACAAGCATATCAATCTTTTTGTTCATGGTTTCCATTTCTAATTGCATGTTATTATTATGAGAAATTTCGAATACTCCCTGTTTTCTTGAGATGCTCCTCCTTGTTGAGAATTGTTGTGAGTTCTCGCTGAGTTCTTCAAATAGCTCTAAGGCCTCCTCAGCACTCTTCCTCATCAACATTCCATTGCATGCTGAATCAACAATTGCTTTGTTAGTGTAATTTAAACCCTCATAGAATGATTGTACCTGATCATCCTTAGGTATGTTGTGCAAAGGACACTTGAAAAGCTTGTTTTTGAAGTCCTTCCACGCCTCGAAAAACAAATCGCCATCTTTTTGTTGGAAAAGTAGAATCTCCCTTTTTAGTTGTCTGGTTTTCTGGGCTGGAAAGAACTCTTTCAAGAATTTTGTTGCCAATTGCTCCCATGAATTAATTGATCCTGGTTCCAAAGAATTATACCACAACTTAGCATTAAGTTTTAAAGAAAAAGGAAACAAGATTAACCTGATTTGTTCAGAGGTAAGCCCTTGGATGCTTTGTGTCCTGCAAAGATCAAAGAAGTCTTGTAGATGTAGATGCGGATCTTCGTCTGTTCTACCAAAGAAGTGGGGCACCATGCTGAGTAATTGAGGTGATAGATGCATATTCCCTGTGACTTTGGGTTGAAAAGCTATGCAAGAAGGATTCTCAATATTCTTAGGAATGAATTTGTCTTGCATTGGTACTCGGTTTAAAAAATTTTCACCCATTGTTGCTTGTTGGAAAAATCCTCTGGACAGTCGACTGATCCTCGGGACAGTCGACTGGTCTGCACCTGTACAATAGCTTCTGTACAGTCGACTTGTCTGTGGGACAGTCGACTGATCTGGTTCTGTGCAAAGTTTAACCTGAAAGAAAGTTCAAGAAAAAGAAAAAGAAGAAATAAAATAGAATAAAAAGAAAAAGATTTTACTGATTTGTAAGTCAAAATACTAAACAATCCCCGGCAACGGCGCCAAAAACTTGTTGTTGGAAATCTAGTACCTAAATTAATAGATAAACTAGACACAAATTATAAAAACCTCGCAAGTGCACGAATCGAATCGTAGTAATAGCAAGGGTCGATCCCACAGAGATTGTAGACTTCAACTTACTAATCAATAAAACTAATAATAAATGATGAAGGGTTGTTGTAGAAATCTAAAAGAATTAAAAAGATTAAACTAAGAAAGATGAGTTTGAATCACAATATCTCTTGAATAGTTGGGTTGTTGATCTCCACCAATAGTTAGTAATGCCAAGTTGCCTTCTGAATCTACTTCTAATTACTCATGTTTGTTCACCTTAAGGGCATGGTATCTACTCCTTAAAGTATTGTTTCCCTAAGCCAAGAATTAGGCATAGTATCTACTCTAATTCGTTTCTTCCCCTAAGTATTTTAGCATGGTATCTACTAAGTTATACTTAGAGAAAACATAAGAACAGTGGAAACGAACAAACACTTAAAGTTCTAGAAATTGGTATCAGATCTAGATCCTCTAAGTTGATTGAACCAAGAACCCCTAAAGATTCCTTTGTTACAAATTATGGGCACGAGATTCGGTCGTCTCAATATGCTTCATATAACAGATTTAGATAAATAATAACATAAACTTGATATTCCCACGTGCTGTATGTCAGTCGACTGGCTCTCACCTCAGTCGACTGCTCTCAGACTTCAAGATCCAAGTTTGATGATCATTAATCTATGTCAATTCAACCAGATTCAATCAATAAGTAATTAGAAGATCTCAGAAGAACATAGCACTACATAACTATGGTTTCGATCTACCCAACTATGAAATTTGTTCCACATAATAATAACTTTATTGCTTAACAAGTTTGAATACATGATCAACATAAAAAGAATAAAGAGAGAAGAAGAAATAAACTAATGGATTCCGGCAATATGGTCGACTGGCTGTCACACAGTCGACTGCCTTCTGGTTGCTGGATCTTCTCTTTCCTTCTTCGATGTTAATGGAGTGATGTTCTCGATGCTTGTTCAGGAACTTGGTGATTGAGTCGCTTTTCAGAGATATATGATTGTTGATGGAGTCGTGGAGTGGAGAGAGAAGAGAGAGCCGGTCTGGAGATGGTATTCTGATATTTATAGAACACGGCTGAGAATTAGGGTTTCCCCTTTTTCAGGAAGATCCTTCTTTATTTGATTTGATGATTAATATCTTTCTCTTTTCTCCTTTCTTTCCTTATCTGTTCACTTGGAAAATACCCTGTCTTTAGATTTGATTCGCTGTATAAAATCTTGATCCAAGTAGATTTGAAATTAGATGTAGGTGTATCTTTGAAGATTTTATCTTTGTACTCCGCCGCAGACCAGTCGACTTGTCTTCGAACCAGTCGACTGAGTCGAGACTTATGTAGATTTCATCTTTGATCATACCAGTCGACTGTCCTTGAGAGTAAGTCGACTGTGTCGAGAGTTGTGGAAAATCAGCTTCTCTTGTTCAGTCGCCTGGTTGAGGAACCAGTCGACTGATCCTCTGCAGTTTGCTGTGTATTATCCTTGAAGTCCTAAATCTGCTTCGTTTTGCTGTTATAAGCTGTTTCCTATGGAAAAGAGAAAATAAGAGTTAAATACCATATATAGAGCTTTTAAATGTCTAATTATATTAAGATTATTGCTCTAAAAAGTGAATAATAATGTGTTCATCACTGTTCGAAGCAAGGGGCCTCTTCGAGGTCGTCAATTGGCTCGGACGCATAGACTAAGATAACAGTGTAACATGCTCGGGCTAGTATTTGGCTTCCTTTCTCTACCCCTACCCCGGAGGATGTTGGGAATTTTATCTTCATGTGGAAAGCTGAAGGTACAACATGGAAAGTTGCGAGGTTAAGACGGTCAAGGATGGCATTGTAGGTGGCCTTCATGTTGACGACCGTAAAGTTCATTGCCTTGGTTCGAGAGGATGGGACCTTACCGCAGATACATCTAGTGAGACTATTTTATCAACCTGAATGGGGACTCCGTGGAAGCCATGTTGAGTGTATCCTACTGGCTTGAGATGGTGTCAGGAGAGCTTAAGTTTTTCGAATGCATCTAGATAGAGTATGTTTACTGAGCTGCCGTTGTTGACCATGATGTGGCACCATGTGTAAGACGATGACTAGTGCATCGCAATGAGACGTCTGGACACCCTCAAGTCCTCATTTGAGAAAGTCACCGGGACTCCTGGACCTTTAACATGGGGATGTTATGCACCAAGCTTCTTCCCTGATGAAGGCTTTGCGGTGGGAGTTGGACTCTCCTTTCATTGGTCCCTTGTGGTTGGAAAGGAGTACTGCTCTTGGTTCCGACTTTTGGCACTCTGAGGGTTTCTTTAGGCTCTTGTCAGCCCACCGAGCAGGAGAAGACCCAGTGTCATTCCTTTAAGTGAATTTAAAGAGGTAGCATCAGCGGATGAGGCCTTGCGACAGGTCATAAAGTGTGTGAAGAAGAGTTCCTCAAACTGCTTAAATGAGAAGATGGTGCCTAGAAAGAGTTAGGAGTACCACTCCCTTGTTGGTCCATTGAGACTTGCTGGAAAGGTCTTGCAGAGGAGAGCAACAGAGGCTTGATGGATCATCATGAGTGTTTTAAAACTCTTAGTATGGTCTGCCGAGTCTGTGTCTCCATTGTAAGACTAGAAGGTTGGTGGCTTAAACTTCTCTGGGATGCGAGCTTCAACGATAGACTTGGAGAACGGGGGCCTACTGGGGTGATAGCTTTGGGCATCACTCCCATTCTCTTTGTCGATTCTTGCAATGGGGTCATCCATTGCTTGGAGGCGGCAGAGAAGAGGGTCTTCCTTGGGCTCAGATCTTGTAGAGTCATATGATTCTTCTTCTTGCACAGTTGAGAGCAGGTCCTACTTGTGTGTCGACCCCTCCTTGGAGTGACTTGCAGGGCGTGGCAGATTTCATCTCTGAGTTCACAGAATTTAGCTCTTGTGATGGGAGCCTGATGTGTTTAATTTATGTATATATATTTGTACTCATTTACCTATTAAAATGACTTATTTTCGCTGATATTGTCTATAATTCATCTTATTTCTATATGATTTCATTTAATTAATTATTTTTGAAGAAATAATATTTTTGATGCAAAAAGTAAAGAATTGTGGAAAAAATCAACAAACAAAGTAAAATAATTGATTTATCGATTTTATTGTTTTGTTGAGTTAAATTTGCGACAAATAAATTTTGAAAGGATTTTTATAAGTTAATATGATTTGTAGTTAGTTTAATTAATTTTAAACTAATTAATTTTATTTTATTTAAAAATCCTAATTTCTGGTATTATTTTGTGTACGCAGACGCACGTGGTTGGCAGAAAAGAAAATAAAGGGGAGAAGAGAAAGAAATAAATTTCAGATCAAATAAGGAAGGAAATAAACACTGGAAGAAGGACTATTCTGCAAAAAGTGCAAACCCTAAACTCCTTCCCCTTCTCTATAAATACAAAGCAAAGAAGAGAGAAGAAAGTTAAGAGGTCACGGCTGTACCAAATACAAAGAAAAAATAAGAGAAGAAAGTAAGAGAGAGAGAAAACGTGTGCAAGTTCCTAGGAAGTACTGTGCGGGCAGTAGGATTGCTTCTTCTTCAGGAGCGGTTTTCGAAGTGCACCCGACAGCTGACTTGGATCCTGGTGACGTGGCGTCTTCCTCTCTGCTTGCGGCACGAAACAAAGAAAGAGAAGTCAAAGAGAGAGAGAAGATTCTCTTCTTCTCTCTGTTGACGCGCACCGAACAAAACGAAACGAACAGGAGCAGCTGACAGCGGGCCCCTCTTTGACGCGACCAGTCAACGTGACGTGGCGTTCGTTCTGACGCAGTTGACGTGGACGCTCGCGCGGCTCCCAAGGCATCGCAGACTGCAGGTGGTTGCTGACGTCGGCGATTTCTTCTGGGTTCGGTATTTGTGAGGCAGGGTGTATATAAATTCGATTTTTATTATCATTTTTGTACTTCTTCTTGTTTAAATATTTGTAGATGCACCCCGAACATTTTATTAATTGCAAATCGAATATGAACTGAATTTATTGTTCTAGAGGCTAAGGTGTAGCCGAGTTTTGAACACAAATTTTAAGTCCTTCTTATTTCTCTATTTTTCTTGATTGTGTTTTAATTTTTATTATTTATGCGTACAACATGGTGGATAGACATTTGTATGATTTTTCAAATCATAAAGAGACCGAACAGGTTATTTGTGATTAATAAAAATTAAGACCGTATATTGGAGGACGTGACCGTTAAGAAATCCAATTTCTCAATTAATAATTTGGTGGATAGACGAATGATTAATTGAGAATAATTTTTAGACTACGTTGATAGAGTGGTTAATATCTTTAGGATTTTGGTCGACAATTTGGGAAAAATAATATTTTTATTTATAAGGAATTATAATTTGTGTGTGTGATAAACGAGGTGAACCAAGAGCCCTAGAACTATTTTTAACATTAAACAAAGTACAAGTGCTTCATAGTTTCACAGCCCTCTCCCTCTTCACCAATTTAGTTAGATAATTAGATTAAAGTTAATTTAGTTGCTTTATTATTAATAAAATTCGACCTTCCAAATAGTGATTAATCTAGTGATATCGGTACTCAGTAAAATATCTAGTCCCTGTGGGTTCGACACTCTACTCATCTATCTATATTACTTGTGCGATTTTGTACACTTGCAAATATCAACATCAAGTTTTTGGCGCCGTTGCCGGGGACTAGTTATTCTTTTATTGATATTGAAAATTGCTAGATTATTGCTAATTTGGATTTTTTTGTAATTATTTTTATTTTATTGTCATTTTACATCTTTATTTTCCTTTGACTAACTTTAACTTTTTTTATTTTTCTTATTTTAGTTTTTTTTAGTTTTCCTTTTTTTTTCTCTTTCTTTTTTGATACTTATATTGCAGGACATACACGTACATTGTCATGGCGAACAATGAGAACAGGCCTTTGAGAGACTACGCTATGCCCTTAATTTATGAATCAAGCATAAAGAAGCCGGTTATTGAAGCTAACGATTTTGAACTTAAACCGGCGATGATTCTAATGATTCAACAGACTGTTCAATTTTGGGGACTACCACACGAGGATCCTTACGCTCACATTGCAGATTTTTTAGAGATTTGTGACACTTTCAAGCACAATGGTGTATCAGACGATGCAATTAGACTGAGACTCTTTTCTTTTTCCCTACGAGATAAGGCGAAGGCTTGGCTACATTATCTACCACCCGGTAGTATTACTACTTGGGAGGGACTTGCACAAAAGTTTCTAGCCAAGTATTTTCCACCAGCAAAGACCACAAAGCTAAGAAAGGATATTTGCACATTTACTCAATTTGAGACCGAGTCTTTGTATGATGCATGGGAAAGGTACAAGGAGTTATTAAGAAAGTGTCCTAATCATGAACTACCAAAATAGCTGCAAATGCAAACATTCTATAATGGTTTGGGAGTTATACATAGATCTATGGTTGACGCAGCAGCTGGTGGTGCACTCATGAGCAGAACTTACGAAGCAGCCTATGAGATTTTAGTGGAGATGGCATCAAATCATTACCAGTGGTCTTCAGAGAGAACGATGCCAAGAAAAGTGGCTGGAGTTTTTGAACTTGATCCTTTTTCTACTTTAAATGCAAAAAATGATATTTTATATAAACAAGTAGAAAATATAAATTTTAATGTTATGCAATCTAATATGATTTGTGATCTTTGTGCAGGAAATCATGCAAGTTCAGATTGTCAAGTGGGGAACCCTTTTGCTCCATCAAATGCCTAACATGAAAATTTTGTGTCAAACTTTCAAATGCAAAACAATCATTATGCAAACACATACAATTCAGGATGGAGAAACACCCCCAATTTTTCATGGAACAACAATCAAGAAGCAGTTATACACCCTCAAAATTTTTCGCAGGAAGAAAAGAAGTCGACACTTGAAGACATGTTTATGCACTACATGCAAAAGACAGATTTGGCAATCCAAAATGTTACAAATTCAACTTCGGCCTCCATTCACAATCTTGAGCATAAATTTAAAGAGGTGGGGGAATCAAAGACATTGTCATCTAAAAGGAAACGCCTCAAATTGGAACTTGAACCTGATCCACATCTGAAGAGGAAAATTAGAAAAGATGTGTTAATGTTGTTGGATCTTGGCGTTACTTAACCATCTCACCCCCATGTCTGGCTGAAGACTTAAAACTTAGCGCTTCTTGGAAGGCAACCCAAGTTTTATTTTATTGCATTTAGTTTTGATTTATCTTTTAGTTTATTTTATTTTAATTTTTGATTTTATCTTGTAGGATTGCATAAATTTTGGAAGTCGCCGGGCGGAGCTGTTTTGAATACCTGCATTGATGGCTGTTTTTGAGCAGCATAAAGTCAGAATCTGGAAAAGTGATTCAAAGAGAAGTTGTAGAAAATTTTCTTAGCTTTCCAGCAAAAAAAAATTCAGCCCATTTCGACATCTACAGCTCCAGATATCGCCAAAATACTGAACACTGTGCGTGCAGAAATTTAAAGACGAATCAGGGGAGATATTCTAAACTTTTTGCATTCTTTTTGTTTTTCTTTTTCTTTCCCATTGAGGACAATGTGATATTTAAGTTTGGGGGGAAGGTTTACAAATTTATTTTTACTTTTATTATTTTAGAAAAGAAAAACAAAATTTTAAAAAGGATTTCAATTAGGCTCACCATTACACATTTTGAGTTCTTTATTGTGATAAGCATTGAAGCAATTTTTTGGGATAAACAATTTTTTTTATAAAGTAATATTAAGCATACTTATTTACTTTAGGATTATTGAGTTTCAAAATTCCTTACAAAATTGTGTGGGTCATGCTATTATACATAAAAGACAAATGTGATGCTTTTTCTTGTGATTATCCCCTTTAATCTAGTCCTAAACAGAGTTTAAGTAAATAGAGTAATAATGAAAAATAAAAATAAAAAAATTTGAATAAAGTCAATCTACTCCAATGTTTTGAGTTGCTTAGTAACTAGGGGTATTCATCACAAATGTCTACACTTACGTAGAACAGCAACTTGAAATATGAGTATGCAAAGCACTTTAAGTTTGTGACTTGTTGAGTAACCGGGTGAATTCATCACAAATGTTTTGCATTCGCGTCAAAAGGCAAGTGACAACTTAAAGAAGAGACTAAAAATAAATAAAAATTTAAAAAAAATTTAAAAAAAAAAAACTCTAGTTTGCTACTCGGTTTGTAGTAGAGAGAAGGGATAATCACAGATTGAGTTGTTGCATACTATAATTACATTAATTGCATGACAAATGCGATTTTTTTTGGGAATTATGAATAAATAATTGCACTGGAGAAAATGGGTATGCTTAGGTTGACTTTATTTTCAATTGTTTATATTTTTAATTGA
This sequence comes from Hemerocallis citrina, assembly GCA_017893485.1. NCBI lineage: Eukaryota > Viridiplantae > Streptophyta > Magnoliopsida > Asparagales > Asphodelaceae > Hemerocallis > Hemerocallis citrina. Next base: position 425,764,490 of record CM030358.1, on the reverse strand, counting down.
AATTTTGATGCTTGCATGATAAGATCTCTTGGTGTGATGGGTTGAGTCTACTATTATTATTCCCTTGTTCATGATTCTACCTTTTGCTCGAGGACAAGCAAAATCTTAAGTTTGGGGGTATTTGATGTGTCTAATTTATATATATATATTTGTACTCATTTACCTATTAAAATGACTTGTTTTTGCTGATATTGTCTATAATTCATCTTATTTCTATATGATTTCATTTAATTAATTATTTTTGAAGAAATAATATTTTTGATGCAAAAAGTAAAGAATTGTGGAAAAAATCAACAAACAAAGTAAAATAATTGATTTATCGATTTTATTGTTTTGTTGAGTTAAATTTGCAACAAATAAATTTTAAAAGGATTTTTATAAGTTAATATGATTTGTAGTTAGTTTAATTAATTTTAAACTAATTAATTTTATTTTATTTAAAAATCCTAATTTCTGGTATTATTTTGTGTACGCAGACGCACGTGGTTGGCAGAAAAGAAAATAAAGGGGAGAAGAGAAAGAAATAAATTTCAGATCAAATAAGGAAGGAAATAAACACTGAAAGAAGGACTATTCTGCAAAAAGTGCAAACCCTAAACTCCATCCCCTTCTCTATAAATACAAAGCAAAGAAGAGAAAAGAAAGTTAAGAGGTGACGGCTGTACCAAATACAAAGAAAAAAATAAGAGAAGAAAGTAAGAGAGAGAGAAAACGTGTGCAAGTTCCTAGGAAGTACTGTGCGGGCAGTAGGATTGCTTCTTCTTCAGGAGCGGTTTTCGAAGTGCACCCGACAGCTGACTTGGATCCTGGTGACGTGGCGTCTTCCTCTCTGCTTGCGGCACGAAACAAAGAAAGAGAAGTCAAAGAGAGAGAGAAGATTCTCTTCTTCTCTCTGTTGACGCGCACAGAACAAAACGAAACGAACAGGAGCAGCTGACAGCGGGCCCCCCTTTGACGCGACCAGTCGACGTGACGTGGCGTTCGTTCTGACGCAGTTGACGTGGACGCTCGCGCGGCTCCCAAGGCATCGCAGACTGCAGGTGGTTGCTGACGTCGGCGATTTCTTCTGGGTTCGGTATTTGTGAGACAGGGTGTATATAAATTCGATTTTTATTATCATTTTTTGTACTTCTTCTTGTTTAAATATTTGTAGATGCACCCCGAATATTTCATTAATTGCAAATCGAATATGAACTGAATTTATTGATCTAGAGGCTAAGGTGTAGCCAAGTTTTGAACACAAATTTTAAGTCCTTCTTATTTCTCTATTTTTCTTGATTGTGTTTTAATTTTTATTATTTATGCGTACAACATGGTGGATAGACATTTGTATGATTTTTCAGATCATAAAGAGACCGAACAGGTTATTTGTGATTAATAAAAATTAAGACCGTATATTGGAGGACGTGACCGTTAAGAAATCCAATTTCTCAATTAATAATTTGGTGGATAGACGAATGATTAATTGAGAATAATTTTTAGACTACGTTGATAGAGTGGTTAATATCTTTAGGATTTTGGTCGACAATTTGGGAAAAATAATATTTTTATTTATAAGGAATTATAATTTGTGTGTGTGATAAACGAGGTGAACCAAGAGCCCTAGAACTATTTTTAACATTAAACAAAGAACAAGTGCTTCATAGTTTCACAGCCCTCTCCCTCTGCACCAATTTAGTTAGATAATTAGATTAAAGTTAATTTAGTTGCTTTATTATTAATAAAATTCGACCTTCCAAATAGTGATTAATCTAGTGATATCGGTACTCAGTAAAATATCTAGTCCCTGTGGGTTCGACACTCTACTCATCTATCTATATTACTTGTGCGATTTTGTACACTTGCAAATATCAACATCAGAGCCTCTTCTTCCTTAAGGTTTCCGGGAGTGTGCCTCTGGCAGGGAGGAGTTCTTTCTCTGCCCCTTCGATCACAAGGAGAAGGAGACCTCTTGTGTCATAACCGAGGGGGGGAAAGGTGTAGCGCCCCGAATTTCACTAATAGAAATAAGAGACACAACTCTAGAATCTTTAATTCAATGTAATCTAAACACAGTATAAACACAAGAAAAATTACAACTTTTCTTTCCAACAGTTCTTAAGTACAATGCACACGAAAAATTAAACATATTTCTTACAATACATCTCAACATTTAACTTCATTCATCTCGAAGTCCAAGCTTTAACCTTGCTCAAGCCACTTACTCGCAAATCCTGCAGAACTGACCAGAAAAGTGGGTACGTCAGTTGAATACAGCTGACGCAAAACCATAATAATAGTAACCCTCTAAAGTCTCACAATCACAAACATTCACAAACTTGTCACACAACATAAAATAAAACAACAATAAAAGACTCATAAAATCAACAAGTGAAACTACACTAAATGAATAAGTGTGTGTCGAAAAAATAAAGAGAAAATGCATAAAACAATGTTCAAGAAAACACAATGCACACTAATGCATACTTATTCGGATTCTATGCATCTCATTCTACTTAGGTCTGAGGGCAATCCCTTAGCGTTCACCACCTTTTAGGTTTCAATCCCTCGCCATGAAAACTACATCAATGACAGAGACAAGATTAGACACTCCGTGAATAGACCCCAGCCCCGGTACGCAACCTGCCAAGTTGTGCAAGTGTAAACACGCAAGCATCGCTCTAACTCTAGAGAATCACCTCCCTGCCGTATATCCCGCGAATAGGTCTGCCGACCCTCAACGTGCAGATTCACCCTACATTCCACGAATAGGCCAGCCGACCCTCAAAGCGCAAACATATCGTACATTCCGCAAATAGGCCTGCCGACCCTCAACGCGCGAACATACCAAATCCATCTCACTTCTAGACATTCCGTGAATACACCTGCTGACCCTCGATGCGCGAACATAGTAGAGAGACACAACAAATACACAGTTCCAGAATACATTTGCCCAACTAGGGCTGTAAATCGGACCGGACGGGATCGGACAACCATATGTTCAAGCTCGGACTACTTGGACGGGCTTATGTCCGGCTCGGTCTAGGTCGGACAAAATTTTTATAGTCCGAACTCGGTTCGATAAAGTATCGGACCGCAATAATAGTCGGACTGACTTATGTCCGGCTCGAGCTCGGTAAAGAATCGGACCTAATAATTTGTTCGAGTTCGGTTCGTATAACAGTTCGGATGGTCCACGGTCGGACCATTTCTCGAGCCGGACTCGGACGGACGACGAACCGTCCTATTATTTTACACCCCTATGCCCAACTGAAATCAGAGCTCATACTTACGTTTTCCAAGTTTCGTCGCAACTCCAAATTTAGTGCATGTCCTTATATTTGTAATAACAACAACCTGAGCCACCTAGAACTAGCTCTACCCTACCGAACTTCACTTGCCAAACCAGGAACACTAGCCCCTTAAAGCCCAAGTTAGATACGAAGACAAATCTTGCTTTATTTCCTACAATCAAATATCCATTGCTGGTATTCTTGGGCTTGCTCAGTATCTTAGTGCTCCCAACTTAATGCCTCAAGCTTCCATCCAGGGTTCTCATAATAACCCTAATCACGATCTAAATCCCACTTAGTTCAATCATTCAAAATACTCTTTATATACTCTTTTTTGAAAAACAATACTTTTCCCATAACACCCCGACTGTGAATCAAAATCTCAAACATGAAATACTTTATTCCAAAATAAACATTTGTACATCCACAAATCTCTTCATTATTCACATTTCCATTTATTAAACCGTTACTATCATAACAGACTTTCTTATATAGAAACAAATCTCAATCCACAAAATCCTTTAAATTCCACTTTTAAATCTCACTTTCCATATATTCATAAAACTCAATAAATTTCTCTTTAATCCAATTCACTTAAACTGAAGCAAGTCTCTTTAATGTCTGAGATCACATCCCTAAAATTTGAAGTTCTTTAGTTCTAAAAATCTGAAATATCACTGTTTAGAAACTAAAAATAACCTTTTAGAATTTGAGTTTTCGTCTTTCAATTCTGAAACATATATCCCCTCAAAACTGAGAATTTTATCTACAAAAACATAGATTTGCACCCTCAAAATTATCACTTGAATACATTAAAATTTGAAGTTAGATTTCTAAAAATCTGAAATTTATTTGACCAAAAATAGAATCCCAATTATTCCAACTATATATAAAAATTATTAGAATAAAACACAAAAAGATTATTCATAACCATAAATGGAAAAGAATAGATATTTAATTAAATAAATAACCCTCCATTAAAAAATCCAGCCTCGGGCTCGAACCCGTGACCTGGACAGCCATAGCGCCAGTAGTGCGCGCCAACCAAAAAGTCTAACGCATCAGCTGTCATCTTGATTCAAAGAATTAAGATGAACTGACTCGAACCCGAACCCACTGTTCAACCCTAACCCTAACCCTAGGGTTTCTACTTTGATTCTTTTGCAATCTACACATCTTATCATGTTCAAACAAAAAAAATCATCATATATAAATTATCTAGTATTAAAACAGTGAATAAACCCTAAAAATCTCATCTTTAAATGATCAACATGAATTTTAAGAACATACGACAGGTTCTAATCATCTACTACAATTTATGGGTTCATTAATCACTTCCTATAAATAAAAACTAGATCTTTCATGCATAGAAACTCCATTATTCAAGAACAAATTATTTTAGATCCATACACAATCATGATTCAATCTTTATGCCTCATAATCAACAATCTTATATCATACATACATCTCTACAAGCACTACAATCATGCTACATATAATCCATGATTAACAAGAGTTCATCCCTAGCATGATACTAAATGTTTATGAGATAAAACATAGTAAGAGAGTTTGAGTATTACCCACCTCAAGAAGAAATTGCTACAAACTAGTAGTTTTCTCCTCCAAACCAAAGATCAACTCCAATGTCTGCAAAAATCACCAAAGCCAAAAGAAAGAGGGAGGAGGAAAGTTGCTGCTCTTTAAATAGGCCGGGATCCCTTTCAAGGGTTTCTTTGAGGAAATTTTACAAATAAAACTCCCTAGAAGTCCCAATTTGCATAATTAATTATTTGTTCAATCAAATAAAATCAAATCAATTTAAATGGATAGAATTTCATCCCCAAATCTCTCCACTGCCAAAACCGGCACCCAAAATGCAGCCAACCATTTTTTATGAATTCAAATTTTACCTCCAAATGACTTTTTACGAAAAAAGTTACCTTCTTTCGAATTATTTACAAAAGCAGGTTCTCGTATTCAGAAAATCCTAAATTTTTAAATATATCCAATTATAAATAATAGAATTTATTTAGCAACTCAAAATTCCAAAAATTGTATTTCAAAAAATTTTGCACGTGTTTTGCATGTGTAAAACGACCATTTCACAGAAATTCAAAATAATTAAATAAATTAATTTGAAAATTATTTATTACTTCAAAATATTATATTTAAAATTATGGGGCGATACAAGGGGCTTCTCTTACTCCTATGGCACTCTGAGCGGGAGCCTTGGCCTTAGGCACACCTCTTTTCGAGGTGACTGTGGAGATCTTTCCTATGCTGCATGTTATCGATAACTGTACAAAAATCTGGCGATATCATGAGTCTCACAGGATGCACCACGGGCAGAACCGTGTAGTTGTTGGTTGTATGGATCGAGGTTCTTTCCCCCCTCGATTGTTCAGGGTGAGGTCTGGATTGGCGTTCATAACAACGTGGTTGAGAGCCTGCTAATGCATCCCCAATGAGAGGGGATTGCTACATCGGGTGATCAACTTGTTGAGGAAGGGGTGGAGGTTGCCACTGAGGAGGTAGTTTCCATGTTTAAGGGAATTGTTGCCCAGTTTGAGGGGGTTTTTGCCCCGCTTGAGGGGTTGCTGCCACACTTGAAGGGGGGAGGAGGATTGTTGGCTGAACGGCTAGCAGTCACTGCATTCTTCCTCTTTGGAGGCGTGGCTGAAAAAAAATATTTATTTACTGGTGAAGTTTGGTCGGAGATCTTTTTTGTTACCCACAAATTTTGCAAATCTATTATTATTATTTTCTATGTGGGAGCAAACAGATATTGTGGGTTCTTTTTATGGAGAACAGTAAAAGATCTAACCTTTGCGTTTCGTCGGTGTTAAATTTGACTGCCGTAGATGTTTGGATCTAATCTGAATGGTTGTGATCGCTCCAATTGAGCTGCGAAACAGCCTGGAACACTGGGGTTGGCTCCGGCGACAGATCTTTCGACACCCAAGAGCAAAAATTATGATTACCTTATTTCTGAAAAGGTCAATTTGTATTTATAGTCGCGGGGTGACCAGTTTCAAGATATTGGATTTATCTCTATTTCTCAATTCTGTGATAAGGTTTGTTATCTTCTTCTATGTAAAGAGATAGAGTTATGACTATTCTCTTGATAAAGATATAGAGTTTTTAAAACCTCTCTTATAGAAGGAGAGATAGACGAAGTTACTCTTCAAAGGCAGAGAAGAGAATTTAAATTAACTTTTTTGGATGAATCTAGACTCCTTTATGTTGGGTTGGTGTGGAAACCCAGTATGGTAGACCTATTTTGAGTTGCTGGGTTTGAAAGAGGTCCAATTTTCTCTTACGGGCATGTGTCTGCTGAAATTTACCATTTTATCCTCGATAGCTTTAGGATTCGTGCCCAATTTGAACAATCCTAATTTCGTTCTATTTTACCCATAATAATAATAATAATAATAATAATAATAATGATAATAATAAGACTATTTGGTAAATAAACATTCTGCTTGTTCTTAATTTTTTTTTTGTTCTAATAAAATTTGTAGTTAGAGTTTAAAAACGATAATTATTTCTTGTTCTTGCTGTATTTGGTACATGGCTTTAAAGTGGAAAGTAGGGTAAGTGGGGAAAACTTGAGCATAAAATGCATTAGAATTTCTCTCACTTTCCCCACTTTCCTCTTCAAAATCCACAGTGCCAAACAAGGTTGAAGCTGTTCGAAAACTTAGTTCGTGGCAGACCCTCCTCAAAACCCATATCTTCTTCTTCATCTTCTCTATACTAAAAAAAAAAAAAACCTCTGAAAATCGCCAAAAACTAGTCATCGTCCCTTACCTCCTAAACAGAAAAAGGTTAATTTGGCTCTCCTTCAATTAAATTTATATTCACTCCTCAAGAAAAACCATAAGCCAAACACTTGTATTATACATTACAGAGACCAGTCAAAATAACGCTAGTAACAATCTTTTCTTCACTGAACTTAATTACAACTCTAATATACTTTTACATAAATATATATAAAGATATGTATGATATGATATAAATAATTGCTCTCATAACACATTAAGGTTGGTGATCAACGATATATATGATGATCAAGGTGTGCCGGGACTCTCGGGATCGTGGCGGTTGTTGGAACCTGGACCTGGATAGTCATTTACTTCGACGACCATTCTTCTAGAATGTTCCTCCACCATTATCAATTTTCTGGTTTGAGTTGCCACCTACAATACATACAGAGAAGCAGTCATGTACATCCATGAGCTATAGCTGGTTTAAATTAGTCAGATTCAAAACAGAGTGAATGACAGATTTTGCGGAATATATATGAATTTGGATGAGTACTATCGATCTCTAGACTCTAAGCCAGGCCAAGAGTGACTTGCTTGTATTGCATGTGCTTTTTTTTCAATAGATAAAGATACGAAATCATCATAATTAAGCATTTCAAGTTTATTTGAACGCAGTTTGAGTACCCAAAAACTGTGAAGTAATGGATGAGCAAGATCTCAACAACAGACTCGGTTGCCTCAGTTTCTCCTTATTTTTGGTCGTAATATGTTGGAATAATGAAGAGACAGAATTTGGGTGTGATCGTCTGCTGTAATTTCCGGAGCAACGGACCACCCTGAAAATTTCTCACCTAAAGCCATATCTCTATCTAATTTACATCGAATTTAGGCAATGACCTGAACTTCTTTAGATACTGAAGGAAAATTCTTAATTCTTGACGTGTGTATCCGAGTAATGGCTACGGCCCTCTGTTTAGGCTCCAGACACCAATTTGATTGATATATCTTGATGTTTTTCTTGGACTAAAAAATGGCTAAAATGCCACCGTGTTTATGATGTAATTTTTTTTACTACTTTCTCTTCATCTCTACTATTGTAATGGGAGAGTTTGTCACCAAACAACTTTCATTTGTAACAAAATAAACACGTGTATTGTAACCCAATAAACACGTGCAATGCACATGCATAACAAATATAAAGGAGGTCTTAGGTTTGATGCCGGACAATGTCGAAATTTTTGTTTGAAAAATATATATTTATAAAGACGTGCATTGCACGTGTAAATTACTAGTTTACTTAAATCATCTCTCAAAAAAGAGTGTAGGGCAGTGATGTGGGTAAAAATTGCAGTGAATCAAAGTCATACAATTCCAGCACGGATCTCAAAGTTTCTAAGGGTATAACGATAATTTTACAGTAGCTACAGATCTGCATGAGCAGTATGGGTCATTTCTTGGCCAATCAACCCAACCACTCCTACAATTATGGCTAATTTACAGCCCAACAAAAGGAGTTCCAGTTAATTAAAAGTTGTTAACAAAATTCTCTATCTTAAACAGAGTTATCAACTAACACTATCTCATAACTAAGGGAATCAACAATTAAATCCAAATCATTTTTAAGTCCATATTTTGGAACTAACTCCTAGGCTATAAATACCATTCACCTCCTTCATAGTCAGGTAATCAATCTTTTGCCCTCAAAACTCTACTATTAAATCTGAGTTACTAATTTGTGCATCGAAGGATCTTTCACCGGGGCCAACCCCAGTGTTCAGACTTTATGGAAGTACTTCGGCAACATCTCAACCGTCTAATCCAGATCCAGACGCTCGCAACCATTCAGATTCAGATCAAGAAGATTTCAGCCATCTCAAATTAGATCTGATCGACGATCCAGATTATAAGTTTCCTCTTAAAAAAGAACTCATCATCGTATTACTCCCACACAAGAATAAACAGCAACAGAACCGTCTATGGAAACTACAGATTTGCCTCCGATCAGATCTGCTGGCGAAACACCACTTTTTTTAGCCATGCCTCCCAATGGGAAGAAGGCGGTGGCCACTAACCGCCAAGCCGACCTTTCTCTTCCACTTCCTCCACAAGGGCAGCCTCCATGCCCTTCATCGCAGATGTCTCTCCTGCCATCGCAACCCCCTATCAATAAGGTTGCGTCGGTGGGTTCTCAATGGCATCATTCTGAACCTCGCCCTGAACCTCATCTGATGGAGGACCGGGTCTCTGTCTACACAACCCCCTCTTCCATAGTGCCCGTGGTGATGGTCTAGGCGGCTCCCTCAGTGCAACCATACCTCTGTGGCTTCATCAATGCCTGACAGTAAGAAGTAGATATTCATATCCACCTAAAGTAAAGGCACTCCTGAGATGGTGCTCCCCGCTCAGAATGCCAAACGAGCAAAAGGAGTCCTTCCCCCTATCGATAGAGGTCCCAACAGTCACCCTCATCAAGGGGATGAGGAAACAATAGGAGCCCAACTCCAATTAGCCGGTCAGTTCCCAGAAACAATAGAGAATAGGAGGTGCCCATCACTCGGGCTAAACTCCGCAACTTCAGGGATGAATTCCTACAAGCCCTCCAAGTCACCCCACACAGGGGTCGACAAACAAGCAATCGTGCCCTATAACTATGCAAGAAGAAGAGTCAATTGTGCAAGAAGAAAAGTCTCATAGGTTAACCCGATCCAAGGGACGGGAAGACCCAGTCCTTCATCACCTCCAAGAGATGGAGGACCGCCTAGCCCAAATCGGTCCAAAAGAGAGACGCCAAGGTAGGGGATACCGCCCCATCCTACCTTCGATTCTCCAGGTCAATTCTTGAAGCCCCTATCCCGAGGAACTTCGAGATTCCATCTTTCAAATCATACAACGACAAATCTGACCCAATAGATCACACCTACGGGCTCCTCTGCAAGACTTTCCCAACAACTCTGAAGAGGTTAGCTCGGAAATGCTACTCCTATCTCTCTCTAGGGCGTATCTTCTCCATGGATCAATTTGAGGAGCTCTTCCTCAACACACTTTGTCACTAGCTGGAAAACCATGAATACAAGTGCAGCCAGGCTCGAGTTGAAGCAAGGGGATGGAGAGCATCTCAAGGATTTTGTCCAGCGCTTCTCAACCGAATCTCGATCCATCCCCTCCCTTGACTCGGCAATAGCAGTTGTTGCCGCCTCCACAACATATGCAATGATAACCTTAAAGCCTTCCTTGACAAGAAACCTCCTCGGGACTTCCCTAAACTCCTACAAAGGAGCGAGAAGTGCATCTGTGATGAAGAGGCTGTTCACCCCAAGAACCAAATGGAGCCTTCCTCCGAGAACAAATGGAAGAGTACAAATGAAGAGTAATCTAAGAAGTCCCAGAAGGATGGTTCCAGCCAACTTCGCCTTCCTCCGGTCCCTCACTTTGACAAATTCACTCCCATCAATGCCAATATATTAACAGTATTCATGGAAATCAAAGGAAACGGGCTACTTCGAACCCCTCCTAAGATGAACCCGGCGAAAACGAACATAAGGGACCAGAATCGATGGTGTCAATTCCACCTTGAACACGGCCATGACATAGAGTGTTGGGACCTCAAAGAAGAGATCTAAGCTCTCATCCATCACGGTTAACTCTCCGAGTGTACCCAGAGAGACAAGGTCAAGCCTTCACCAGCTCGAGGAGCTAACAAACGCACAGAGAAAGATCCCGAGTGCTAATACTCTGGACCTCCAGCTATCCTCCATACCGTCCATGGAGGACTTATGGACGGAGAGTTCAACTCCTTCCGAAAGGCGTTCGTCCGAGAAGTGAATTCAGTGTACAGCTTTTCCCCTACCAAGTGGCTGAGGATTCCTATAACTTTCTCATAAAAATATCTTGAAGGCATTCGCAACCCTCATTGTGACACACCAGTGATTAGCCTCTCCATGGGGAACCACGAATTGCGCTGCATCATGGTTTGATAATGGAAACTTAGTGAACAGCCTTCGAAAACCTCAAGCTCTCTAGGGACCGTCTGAAACCAGCTAGGTACTCTCTCGATGGGTTCTTCGAGGTTATGGTCCAGATTGAAGGAATAGTCACTCTAGATGTGACTGTAGAAAAAGCTCAAGAAACCCGAACTAAAGCCCTGGACTTCATGGCCGTCCCGACCTAGTAGCTCTTCACACCATAGACTCAGCCTTCCACAAGAAGATAAAGTTCCCCACACCAGCTGGGATAGGAAAGTTAAGGGAAGTCAAGAAGTGGCTCGGAGATGCTACACGACTACAATAGGAGGGCTCGGACCTCCCACTCGAAGCATTAAACTCCAACAACAGAAGAATCAATTCGTGTCCCAGTAAAGTGATGAATTATAAGAAGTCCTTTTCTCCTGTGAAGACCCACCCAAGTGTTTTCAAATAATCCAAGCTCTCACCTACCAATTCTGAAGATAACTTGGTACGAGGTATCCAAAGTCATCCGCCTAGGAGCCTACCGACTTGAAGACCTGGGGGGCAAGAAGGTATTAAGAGCACATTTGTTGAAGTTTTACAAGGGTGCTCAATGCCCTCCACTAGAAACTAGATTTGTAATAAGGCTGATTCTCATAACAACCATGTAATAAAGGCTAGCCACCAAGGCAACCAATTAGATTTTTCAATAAAACTTAGCATTTTATTTTGCAAAATTATTGTACTACTCTTCGGATGCCAAGCAATGAGTTAGATGCTCAGCTCACTCTCAGAGCTACACCAATAACTCATCAAACCAAGGCAATGAGTTAGGTGCTCAGCTCCTCTTCTGAGCTCCTCCATCAACTCAACAACTCCAAGAAATGAGTTAGGTGCTCCGCTCACCACTTAGCTCCTCCAACAACTAACTAGCTCCCTACAATGAATTCGGTGCTCAGTTCCTCTTCCAAGCTACGCCGGCCACTCATCAGCTCAAACAATAAGTTAAGTGCTCCGCTCATCGCTCGAGCTCCTCCAACAACTCATTGCCTCTCTACAGTGAGTTCGGTGCTCCACTCACCGCTCATGCTCCTCCAGCAACTCATTACCTTCCTATAATGAGTATGGTGCTCCACTCACTGCTCGAGCTCCTCCAACAACTCATTGCCTCCCTACAATGAGTTAGGTACTTTGCTCCTCTTCTGAGCTCCTCCAATAACTCATTAACTCCATACAATGAGTACGGTGCTTTGTTCGCTGCTCGAGTTGCTCCAATAACTCATTGACTACATATAATAAGTACGGTCCACTCGAGCTCCTCCAACAACTCATTGACTCCATACAATGAGTGCGGTGCTCCGCTAGCCACTCGAGCTCCTCTAACAAATCATTAGTTTTCCACAATGAGCTCGGTGCATAGCCCCTTTTCCAAGCTATGCTGCCCACTCGTCAACTCCAAGCAATGAGTCAGGTGCTCAGCTCCTCCTCTGAGCTACACCTCCAACTTATCAACCCAAGCAAAGAGTTAGGTGCTCAAATCCTCCTCCATGTTGTGCCATCCATTCATCAAGTCTATACAATGAGTACGGTGATCCACTCGGTGCTCGAGCTCCTCAAACAACTCACTGCCTCCCTATAATGAGCTAGGTGCACAGCTCCTCCTCGGACTCTTCCAACAAATCATTCACTCCATACAATAAGTATGGTGCTTCGCTCGCCACTCGAGCTTCTCTAACAACTTATTGACTTCATACTATGAGTACGGTGCTCTGCTTGGCTATCGAGCACCTCCAACAACCCATTGCCTCCTTACAATGAGCTAAGTGCACAACTCCTCTACCGAGCTCCTCCAACAATGCATTGTATCCATACAATGAGTACGGTGCTCTGCTCGCCGCTCAAGCTCCTCTAACAACTCATTAGTTCCCTGCAAAGCAATGAGTCAGGTGCTCAGCTCTTTCTCCGAGCTATGCCTCCAGCTCATCAACCCAAGCATTGAGTTAGGTGCTCAACTCCTCCTCCAAGCTGCGCCAACCACACATCAACTCCAATCAATGAATTAGGTGCCCAGCACCTCCTCCTAGCTAAACCAACAATTTATCAATTCCAAATAATGAGTTAGATGCTTAGCTCCTCTTTCAAGCCACACCAACAACTCATTAACTCTCAAAGGCAGGTTCGAAGTCCATCTAGAGCTACTCCCATAACTCGTTAACTGTCAAAGGTGGGTTCGAAGTCCTCACAACTCATTAAACTCCAAAGGCAAGTTTGGATTCCAGCTCATTCCTAGAGCTTCTCCCTAAACTCACCTTCCGATCAGCTCACCCTTAGATCCTGGCGATCTTCTTCCTCTCGCTCGCCTCCCGAGCGGCCTACTCCTTCATAGCGATTGTGGAGTTCGGCTCATTCCTAGAGCAGCTCCCTAAACTTGTCTTCCGAACAGCTTTTTCTTAAAGCCTGACAATCTTTTTCATATCGTCCGCCACCCAAGCGGACTTCTCCTTCCATAGCAAGTTCGGACCTCTGCTCATTCCTAAAGCTGCTCTCTAAACTTGCCTTTTGAATGGCTCTTTTCTTGAGCCAAGCGATCTTCTTCCTTTCACTTTCCTCTCGGGTGGCCTTCTTCATCCACTGCTTCTCCTCCGACCTGATCTCCTCGATCAATTTGCTGGTATGGCAAGATAGCCAACATAAGAGCACAAGGGAAGGCCTTTGTTTCACAACAACACTCTACTACAAAGTTTGAAAGTTAAGAGCACCAATGCTCATCAGCGCCACAAAGCTCCACGGTGCCACTAAGTCTCTTTGATTCATGGTCGTATCTGCAAACGTTTTCCCTACATCCCTCAGCTCCCTAGTACACAAGAAGAAGAAGTAGAAGAAGAAGAAGAAGAAGCCAGAAAAAAAAGGGAGGAAACGAGGTGGTGTCAGCAAGGAGGAAAAAAACAAGGTCCAACGGCCTAAGAATGAAAAACGAAAAAAAAAAAAGGGATCTCGCCAGCCAAGAAAGAGACAAAGAAGGGAGAAAATATGGGCCAACCGCCCAGGAAAGAAAAATGAAAAGAAAGGGAGCGCAACGACCAAACAAAAAAAAGTGACATCAGCGCCCCGTGGCCACCAAATCAGTGCATGTTAGCCCCCTGCTCGGCGACACGCACCGAGGAAGAGCCGAACCAAGCATGGGGTACCTTTGAGCACCCCTGAGCCATCTTATCTCCTCAGGATGCATGTCGCCATCCTCCACCATTGGATCTCTCAAAATTTTGCTCTAGGTTTTAATTTTTTTTTAAATTACATTTAATAATTATAAATTAGGAAAAAATAATTAAATTTTGGATTAATTAATTAAAAATTCTGATAAATAATTATAAATTTGGAAATTTAATTTTAAAATCCAAAAAATTATTATGAATTTATAAATTTTAACTTAAAAATCTTAAAATTAATTTAAAAATAATAAATCAATAAAAAATCCCAGGAAATCCCGAAAAATCTAGAAAAGTCTGGAAAAATCCAAAAACAATCCAGAAAAGTCCAGAAAAATAGTTATTGTCCCATAAGCTTTGAACAAGGTTCCTAGCATCCCTGTAAGTTAGGTACGCTCCCCAAATCATCTAACATGGCAAACTACATATCGAAGGTCGCGACACCTAACCTTCAGAAGTTGGGGGTTTATGATGTGGGTAAAAATTGCAATGAATCAGGGTCATACGATACCAGCACGCATCTCAAAGCTTCTAATGGCAGAACGGTAATTTTACAGCGGCTACAAGCCTGCATGAACAACTTGGGTCGTTTTCAGGCCAATCAACTCAGCTAGTTCTACAATTAGAGCTATTTTACAGTTCTACAAGAGGAGTTCCAGCTAATTAAAAATTGTTAACCAAATCATCTTTCTTAAATAGAGTTATCAACTAACTCTCTCACACAACCATGGGCATTTTTAAGTCTATCTTTTGGAACTTACTCATATGCTATAAATACCCTTCACCTCCTCCATAGTAAGGTACCCAATCTATTGCCATCAAAACTATATGGTTAAATCAGAGTTACTGACTTGAGCGTCGGAGGGTCTTTCATCGGGGCCAGCCCTGGTGTTCAGACTTTGTGGAGGTTTGCCGGCGACATCTTAGCGATCCAATCTAGATTCAGACGCTCTCAACGGTTCAGATTCAGATCAAGAAGACTTCAGCCATCACAATTCAGATTTGATCGACGGCCATCACAATTCAGATTTGATCGACGGTTCAGATTGTAAGTTTTATCCTCAAAAAGAACTCATCATCTGATTCCTCCCACACCAGGAGAAAGCAGCAACAAAACGTTTGTGAATCCTTTATTCCAGGAAGAAAATATATATATATATATTGTATGTATAGTCCGAACAATGCATGTGATATACATGTAGTTTTTGGGTAGAAAATATATAAATCTTAAAAATCTTTTTCAAAAGAACTAAGATTCAGTGGGCAAAAACACATATAGATAAACCTTATTCGGATGGAGCTTATCCAATTCTATGGTCTTCATGCCTTATTAGGCATTCACAACATGCTAATTTGACTACTATATCTATTCAACATGATCAGATTAGTCATTATTTTATAATAAAAAAATTAAATATTTGCGTTAGAATAAGACCAGCATGTGTATATGACTATCTTACATCATCACATAATTAATTCTCTGTTTATTCAGAGGGAATTATGTCTTAATTAAGAGGGAGGAAATCTAATTAAAAAGAATCAATCCCTTTTTGTTAATACATAGGGCATTATGTTATAAGCCAGCCTATTGTGAAGTTATAGGAGAATAAAATTCTGGCC
Organism: Hemerocallis citrina; assembly: GCA_017893485.1. Classification (NCBI taxonomy): domain Eukaryota; kingdom Viridiplantae; phylum Streptophyta; class Magnoliopsida; order Asparagales; family Asphodelaceae; genus Hemerocallis; species Hemerocallis citrina. The sequence continues at coordinate 425,748,681 of CM030358.1, read as the reverse complement.
ATGTCAAGCTGTTGGTACTGAAATAACTTGGTCAATTTGGTGATACAGAATCAATATCACCCTTCAAGATGGGGCTGGCTTTTAGACCAACCTAATTAATCTATAAGCTAGGTATCAAATGATCCCGTAACTATGTTTGGATTAAATGATGAGTAGGGCTGCAATCGAGCCAAGCCGAGCCGAATACCTTCAGGCTCGAGCTCGGCTCATTTACTAAACGAGCTCAATTTTGAGCTCGAGCTCGGTTCGAGCCGAGCTTTGACCATATTCGAGCCGAATAGCTCGCGAGCTTAGCCTAAAAAAAAAAAAAATCAAGCTCGAGCTCGGCTCGTTTACGAAACGAGCTCGGTTCGAGCTGAGCTTTGAGCGAGCTTTGACCGAGCTCGAGCCGAATAGCTCGCGAATAGCTCGATTCGTTTGCAGCCCTAATGATGAGTAACAAAAGCCTAGTTTGACCTAAATTATTTCCAAACTAAGTATTATTAGCTTAAGTTTAACTTTTAGATAAACTAATATGAGCTAGGTTTTTAGCCTATCTTTTGCTAGTCGTAAAAAAAGTTTTTAACTTTAGCAGACGAGCTGGGTGAAATATCAACAAGACACATTAGTTTGGTAGTTTCAAAAATTAAGATTCATATGTTAGGATTCGCTAAGTTATGCGACAACCGATCCAATGTACAATCAAGCAATAGTAGACCAAACCAAACGTACAAGCACACAATTTTGTCCCGGTTGGTCTTCACCTATCTGGGGGAGAAATAAACAATATATTATTGAACTAGAGAAAATACAAGAGTTACAATTACTCTTACAAAGAAGAACCTATCTATCTCTCAAACCTCACTAGAAGATACTCTGTTGTTTATAATAGAAAACTCTGAGATGAAGTACTTGATGCTTTTTTTGGCACACCTCTCAATGGAGGTTATTATAATATTATATAAAGATCTAGAGAAACCCTAAGTTGTAGTCTTAGTACAATCACCGTCCGATATATCTAGAAGAGGAAGTCACATGATAGAAGCCATATGATCTAACTTGGAGAAGAAGTTGGGCTCAAAATTGATTCACCAAGAACTGGCCCAATTGCTGTCGCTGCTTACTTGCGATTTGGAGCAATCGACTGTTCTCAAGTCAGAGAGAAACCTGAAAGCTTTGCGTTCGACTGCAATTTCATGCAGTCTACTACTCCCTGCTGCTACTGCTGCTGCTACTTTCTTTTTCCATATACGCTTCGAACCTCTTCTCACTTCACTGTCTTCTCTTCACATTGAACCTAGTATGCAACACATAAATTCAACATCAGTGTCACTATTGATAGTGTCTAGTAAGATAAACTATTTTTGAGGCCATCTTTGATATCAAATTAGGATAAGGATAATTGGACAGCAAATATGATCGCATTCAGGCTCAACTAGTTTCCATTTTTTTCCTTTTTGTTCCATTGTCAAGGCTTAATGGATAGGATGTAGGAGGGATCAATCACAAGACATTGATGCGTTCACTCTCACCACCTCTTGTTGGGATTGTACGTCTTGCATACTTGGGTTTGATGTGAAGAGAATAAGTTGAAGCGAAGTAGGTCGAAATGTCATTGAAAGCGAGAAGCAGCAACAACAACAACAACTACAACAACCAATTAACAGTCGACTGTTCAATCTCTCTGCTTGGCCGAGGTTGCATTGCAGTTGACTTCCCAATATGGCTATTGACCGTCGACGGCTTAAGGCAGCTATTGGGCTGGGTTAAGGTGATATGTTTTGAGTTTAACTTCTACTCCAAGTTAGATCATACGGCTTCTATCGTGTAGCTTCATCTTCATGATATATTGGACAGTTATTGTATCAACACTACAACCTAGGGTTTCTTTAGATTTCTATATATTGTAATAGCCTCAATGAGAGGTGAAGTACTTCAATTATAGTTCTCTATTGTAATCAACATATTATCTTCCAGTGAGACTTGATAGATAGACATGTTCTTGGTGAGAGAATTTGTGTAACACCCCGCATAATAGTAAATGACCATCTTGCCCTGGCACATAGAGTGCATGTGTTTTGTATGTACTATTGCATAATCATATTATTATTTGAAAGTGAAATTAAATTAAATTTATAAACCATATTGTTGTATTGTTTTACTTGGTTATGTGACACTGTAAGTGTCACGTTCTTGTGTTTTTCGCGCGTGTGTCAATCACGATGGGGGAAACTGCATCCCAAGGTAGGGATGGCAAGAGGAATCACACGTGCATGTGCCACTAGATTTTCCCTCCAAATTGGTTTTTGAATTCAAATTTCATATATAAATTCTGAATTTCCAGCCCATTTCCTTCTCTAAAAACAGCCATTATTACCTTGATTACTTTCCCTGAACACCTCCATTTTGTCCCCTTTGAAATCATCCCAAACACCTTTTATTTCCTTCCATCTATGACTCAGATTTGTCTCCTAAAACAGTCCACTACTATCCCACAAATTCAGCCCCCAAAGCTGAAATTGTTTCCCCTCTTTCTTGGCTTTAAAAAGCCCTAAACTGAAAAGGGAGACCCTCTTTACTGAATTAAGAGGTTGTTAAGTTGAGGGATAGGGAATGTTGTAACACCCCGAATTCCAAATAAGGCTGAATTCGAAGTTCCACAGGATCTTTACACTTCACTTCGTACAATTTTACAATGAATTTTGAACATTTCTATTATAACGGAGTCTTTTACATTTAATAACACAGTGGAAGGTAAATTGAAGTACAATAATGAAAAAAAAATACAATTGTAACAACTTTAAATAATCATCAGCATCAAATCAACTTTATATCTTCTTGAAAAATCCAAATCCTGTATTTAAAACTGTAGGCACGTCAGTTGCTTACAACCGACGAAAAATGTTATACACGGCCATCCTCGCTATGCTGAAAGTATAACGATCTTAATATTTTAACAAACCACAAACTTAAATGTAAAATAATGTTAAAAATGACTACTCTAAACATGTAAGTGTATGCAATACCTTAATGCCTAATACAGATGTTTACACTAAGATGACACTAATGCATACTTGTTCGGATTCTATGCATCCCATACTACATAGGTCCGAGGGCAGCTCCTACGTACTCCACATTAAAGGGTTCGATCCCTCACCATGACAACTACCCAGTAATAAAACAAAGTTTAGAATTCCACGAGTACAGATCCCAGTCCCGGAGAACACCGCCCGACTATACAGAATCCTCATCGTGCGAATATCCCGTCAAGTGTCCCTCTTGTCCTGGTATACGTATATATACTAGAGTACGGCAAACTATCCATCCGACTATGCATAGTCCCGAATTTAAAAAAAAAAAGCTCGTCTCCATCGGAGCAACCACAGTCCCGGAGTACACCGCCCGACTGGGTCTATAGTCACTGAGTACACCGTCCGACTATATAGAAGCCCTCCACTCACGTTTGCCCAAGTTTACTACATCTTCACTTAGTGCCTAATTCTTAATTTTAAGACATGAATAAATTATTACACCTAGAGTCAGCTTTTCTCCCTACCAGACTTAATCACAAATACCGAGATAGCTCACAAAGCCATATCTCAAAATAAATCAATTATTTAATTCAATAATTGCTGGTACCCGGGGTCTTACTAAACCTCTAGATCATAACCTTTCACATATTAGAAATCATGGGTACTCATACCCTTCAATAATCAAGTATTAAACCTCATTGCATTCATATGTTCAACTTTATTCATAACTTAATCAATCTCTTACTTTTGCATCATTCATGATTCATTCATTCATTCATTCACAACCTTTATCAAAAAAACATTTCTTTTCATGAATTCAAAACATAAATTTATCCACTTCAAATCTCATTAGCAATTTAATCCAATATAATATCTTAAACCACATCAAGTATTCTTAATCAAAAATAATCATATAATCTCATCAAAGGAAATCAATAGCATTGCAATATTTTACTCTTTTTCTAATCAAAATAAATGTCATAATCTTAAATAAAATTTTCGAATTCATCAACTCATTAACTATCTCAATTTCACTTTTAATTTCCCACAAAATACTTGAAACATTATGAAACTGTATTTAATATACTCTAAATCATTTTAGAGGAATATTAGAATTTTTTCCAATTTTTTGTTTGCATTAAAACTCTTCAAAAGAATCAAAACACCAAAAAAAAAATTCAAAGTGGAGCTACTGGGTTTCAAACCCAGGCCCACACAATAGCCACAGTAACCGACCCTAGGCGCCACCGAGAACCACTAAGTCCAAGTGGTCTTTTTGTTATAAAGGTAGGCTGAAACCTTACATACTGTGTCTCAGTGCTTTGGGATAATTAAAATCATTCAAAAATAAAAAGGGAATACCAGGTTTCAAACCCAGAACCAAGACTCAACCCACGATTACAGTAACTGTACGTGGCGCGCCCTCTAACCAGTAAGTCCATCATCGACAACTAATTTGAAAATAGACTACTATACTTTCATTCATACCGTACTTTGATTAGTTTATTTTCACAAAACTCGATTATACAATCGATCTAATATTCTAGTAGACTGTAATTAATTTTCCAGACTGAGTTTATTTGAGAAACAGTAACCAACAATTTTCAAACTTATATTATAAATATATATATTTTTCAATTCATTTTTCTCTCAATTGCATACATCAATTTGCATTTCTTCAATTTTGAAACTACAATTTGTATCTCTTATAAACCACTTTATGCACTCATTTGTACTAATTAAAATTTCAGTTGTAAGGCTAACCATATCTCTTGACTACATGGAAAAATCTCTAAAACACTTTTATACAAGTTATAAAATTTGACATTATCATTCCAACATGCATAAACTAGTATAATTAATGGCAACAATTCATTTATTATTATTTTCTTTCATCTTTCTAATCATCATGATATCTAACCAATTATTTGAACTCAATCATTATTTCTACAATTCATGGAACAAACACAATAGCATGGGATGGTCTACATTTATCACATCAAAATAATCTACATTACTCAATGTCAAAACTAACATGCTTGTCCTACAATTAGAAAGCATAAAGATCATCCACCTCTTATTAAGACTTGCAAAAAGGAAGAGACACAACTCCTAGAAAACTCCTAGAGAAACTCCGGTTTGTCTCCTCGGATTCCACGCTCCAAGAGAAACTCCCCAATCCATTTTCGGCCAATGCAAAACAGTGAGCACCAATTCCATCTCATTTTCAGCAAACACAAAGACAGCACCAACTCATCATCATATACATATATGTGTATAACTATGTATATATATTTAACTATATATATAGATATATATATATATGTGTACAAATGATGTAATAATACATATATAAATATATATATATGGATACACACATTAGTATGATGGGGTTCAGTGGAGAAAGCAATGGTTGGATGGATTTTGGTTTTCGGCAGACATGAAGAAAGGAGGAAGGGGATGAGGAGAATGTGAAGGAGCGGAGGTATTTTATAGATTTAATTGGGTAGTTACAATATATATATATATATATATATATATATATATATATATATATATATATATATATATATATATATATACACACACACACACACACACACACACACACACACACACACACACACACACACACACACACACACACACACACACACACACATTAGTATGATGGGATTCAGTGGAGAAAGCAATGGCTGGATGGATTTTGGTTTTCGGCAGACATGAAGAAAGGAGGAAGGGGGTGAGGAGAATGTGAAGGAGTGGAGGTATTTTATAGATTTAATTGGGTAGTTACAATAACCACTTGCCCATTAAATACCCCCACTTAATCCATTATCTCTGCTCTCTAAATTTCAAAACTTATTTCTCCCTCCATCACAAACAGCCCGGCCACCTCATCATACATACACACGTGCATGTGCGATGCACTTACACATATTTCCTTCAATTAAATATTTTTATTTAAATTAAAACACGTGTATATAATATATAAGATGTATATTAAATTAGTTTAATTTAAAAATTATAAGTTTTCATGCACAAATAAAATAGACATACATACACTCCAAAAAAAAATTTGAAAACGAATACACCCAAATACGTTCACCGAAAACACATGCATCGCACGTAAAATATCAAAATGCGAAATCGACTTTATCAATGGAAAATTATTAAAATATAATCGAAAACAACCTAAGAAAATATATTTATAAATTTTTATATATTTCACGACGTAATCGCTATGTACATGGAAAACACTTGCATTACACATATAAAAATTATTTTAAATCAAAATGAGTGAATAATGAATTTCTGTTTTGTAAAAATGAATTTGAATACATAAAATAAATAATTGAAATACAGAAATATCATAACGTAGCGGTGGAAAAATACGTGATCGATATGTGCATCGGAAACACGTAAAGGCACATAAAAATATAAAGATCGGAATTCAAAATACGTAGTGAAAATACGTTACAAATATTACCAATAATGGTACACAATACACGTACGTAACACACGAGGGCAAATTTGTCATTGCCAATTTTGCGGTTTTGCGGGGTGTTACAAATATTGACGGCTAGGGCTTGGAGTGGAGCTCTCGGTTGCCATTCAAGTGTAAGACTCCGAAATCTACTTTCAACCTTTGTATGTTTAAGTTTAAGATGCAAAAAGTGATGTTGTATATGATGTTATGACATGGGGCAAGTTCGTGGAGTTCACTGTGAAGAGGTGATTAGTGGGAAAAGGGACCTGTAGCCGTTCTTTTCACCCCAGAGACAAATCGAGGTGGGTGGTCTTCTTGCAAGTTTCATGTTTACATGCATATGTTATGAATTCTTTTGTGGTTATGATAGGTGTTGCTAGTTGTTCATTCAGAATAGGCATGAATTCAATTTTATTGTCTTAGAAACATGTTAGGATGTTGAAACATGTGACTTATGATCTGTTGAATCTGTATGTATGCTAGACGATAGGGTTTAATGTTTAATCGGTGTTTCTAATAAAAGAGTTAACTTGTTAAGGTTTTAACTAGCATGTTAAGAACTTTATTTTGTTACTATGAAAACTTATAGATTAATAAGAAGAGGGTACAATGAAGCAACAGAGGACCAAGGAGGCATTGGATGGAAAGGAAATGGACGAAAGTTCACATCAGCATCAACGATGGTTGACTGTCAGTTTTCTGCATGCAGCCACAGAAAAACTAACTTTTCTTGGGGCTACATAACTCCATTTTTGGCGTATGACCATCCATTCCGAAGAAGACTCAAAGATGGAGATCTTTGATTTTGAACAGCGTTTGATATTTTTCCATATTCTAGTTCAAAACAGCCCTGCTAGTTTCTAACTGGGTGCTATTATTACATGTGTTTGGTGTTATTATTGCTGATGTTTTGTGTTGTTACTACTATTGTTTGGTGCTTACAATCTAATTTCGTTCTCTGTTTGAAACAGAGAATGGCAATCGATCGTCCCACATGGACAGTCGACCGGTTATGACAGTCGACTACTTGTAAGAAGCAGTCGACCGTCAAACAGAAATCAATGAGGATTCTTTTTTGGTGATGATTGGGTATCTTGCTTTCGAGGATGTTTAAGTGAGTTCTATACATTTTGAAAGTTATCCAATTGTACCAGTAAGGGTGGATGTCTGGTGTTTGCACATGTTATAGTGAGTGCACGTGGTTTGAAGTGTGTGCCTGTTGTGTGCAAGTGAGACATCAGGTAGAGTATCCGATAGAGTATCTTGGTGAGTTCACCGAGGGTTTGGTGCGAGTTTCTAAGTGGGGTCTGGGTCCGGAAAGCTTTGTAACTTCAGTGTAGGAGTAGAGTAGTGTCTAGTGAGGACGGATATACCCAAGTTTTTTAGAAATAAATTCAGAATAGACCACTAGGACTAGGCAATGTTTGGTTATACACCCTGCACTTAGGAATCAGGCACTAAAAGTAGTAGTGACAAGGACAAGGTTGGAAGTGAAGTGAGACTCATAGCTCCGTGACCAAGGATAGGCCCCAAGGTGCTCTAAGAACGTTGGGATAGGACCCAGGTTCCGTGGAAATGGGACATACCCACAAATTCCAGGAGAGGGATAGGCTCACGGGTTCTTGTAACACATTCCAAAAAAGATTGAAATCGAAGTTCTACGGGATCTTTACACTTCACTTCGTACAATATTACAAGGAATTGAAAACTTTTTATAAAACAATGATTACATCAAAGCAGCGGAATTATAAATTACAACATATTACAGGAATTAAACAACAACTTGAACATTTCTTCAAACAGCATTCATTCTTTAGTCTTGTCAATCACTTTATTCTGCATAGAAATTGTGGGCACGTCAGTTATATACAACTAACGCTATGATATAATACATCAATTTCTCTTACTTAGAAAGCACACACTTGTCAAAAACAAAGCTAAGGGGACTATCCTATTGATGTCGTGTGTGAAATGTGCACTTAGTCCTTAATGCAGTTATTAGATGACACTAATGCGCACTTGTTCGGATTCTGTGCATCTCATACTACATAGGTCCGAGGGCAAGCCCTTAATCGTTCTTCATCTTGTAGGTTTGATTCCCTCGCCATGAGTTAAACTACTACGGTAACTACGGTAAGTATCCTAAGTGTTCTATGAGTTACGAGCCCATGTCCAGACATTCTGGAGAGAATCCCATGCCATGCCACGACGCATCATGCAGGCATCCTATGGTCAATTTGCCTCCGCCATGGAACGATGGCACTACGTAGTCACCGAGCACCCCACAGGCATCACCACAGTCCCGATATCTAGGAGAAGTATCCACGCCCTGACATGACGCATCATGTGGACATCCTGTGAACACTCTCATACCGTAAATCTAATGCCATCATACTCATGTTTTTCTCTTACTTTCACCACATCTCCACTATGTGTCTAATCCTTAGATAATTGAATCATGAATAAAATTAATACTCTAGAATTAGCGTTACATCTACATCGGTCTTAAACATCAATCATGACCTAATCTTGGTCTTTATCATCACATTTCTCTTTCAAAATTTCATTCATGCCGATGCAAGGATTTAGCTAAACTCTAGTGTCAAACTCGTTTCATGTTCATCAAAAAGAGAGTATTCATATTCACAAATTTCATATTTCATCGTGTTTCCTATACTTCATTTTTCATGCACAATTTGTATAATTTAAACAACAATCTCATATTTAACCTTACTCAACTTTTACATGTCAAAAAAATTAAATCCGAAACTCAAGAAAACCATCAACCAGGACAGTGACAGTTGACTGTGAAAAATGGCCAGTCGACTGTCCTGCGAAAATTCAAAACTCAATAATCGACAGTCAGGATAGTGACAGTCGACTGTTGAAAAATGGCCAGTTGACTGTCCTGCAAAAATTCAAACTCAAGAACCGACAGTCAGGACAGTGACAGTCGACTGTTGAAAAATGGCCAGTCGAGTGATATTACAAACAAATCCGAAATTCTATACTTGACAGTCGACTGTCGACTTTAGTTCGGTTGACTGTCAATTTTAACAGGTTGCAGTTAAAGTGGATCATGAATACATTTTCGACATAGAAAAATTTCTTTTTAGATGGGTCTCAACATATTCCTCTTTTATTCATAATATGTTCATACAATTATTCTTTTTCATTCTTTAACAAATCAAACTCTTAATTTAGTTTTATTTTTACGAACTAATCATTTTCTTATGTTTCAAGAGACAACATAGATGATAATCTAGTGACTACAATATTACTCATATACGGAATTAAAAACACACACTTTTACCACAAATCAATTTATTTTATAGTCCATGGATACTAGTTTGCATTCTATAATTCATTCATAGGCACAATTCTTCACACATTGCATTCTACAATTCATTCATAAGCAAATTTTCATAAAATCATAATTCATCCATTCTAGCATGCAAATATGCTAACAAACCATCATAACACATCTTAATTAATACATTCCAATTTGTTTTACTAACCTTTCATGTAGATCAATTTGAGTTTCTTTTCTATTTAGTCTCTTCAAACAAATGTAGAGCAATCTTTTCTACTTATTTTTAACATGTTCGCAATTCCAAATCCTAGTATGGTATCTAAATTAGAAGTTTGAGAAATCACTCACCATAATTAAAAGAACAAAGACAACTCGCAGAGAAACTCCTTGAACACACGATCCTCTTCTAGTTGTGACCCTTCCCCTCCTTGCTTGTGCATACCAAGAGCTTTCTCCTCCTTGAACTAGGCAAACCCAAGCTCCTCCTCTTCTAGAATGTTGGCCGACCTCCAAGGTGAAAGGGAAACACACGACTGCACAACTCTCAATCTTTTCTCACACACAAATATCTACAACTCTTTCTTTGTTCTCACTCGTTACAAATTTCTAATGGTGCAAAGAGATGAATGGCTACTGGGGGCTATTTATACACTACTCAAGGCTAAATGAAGGGTGGAGATGCATTTTGATGAAGGGTTAAGATGTACTAGGGAGTTAGAAGAACTACCCACCATCAAGTAACCAACTCTCCACTACTCCACACACCCCATCTCCTCTTGAACATGGTCGGCCACCCCTCATGCACAATTGCACGTGCATGTGCAATGCACATGCCTCTCCATGCACACGTAGTTACTAAATGTTCATGTGTTATTAATTAATTTGTTACGAAAACAAGTCTACCCTACAAGTTGTTTCATTTAAATGAGATTAAACTTGTTAAGATAAATCAGAGAGATGAAAACAATACTGAATATTGAATTGAGTTCAACTAAGTACAATACCTCCTATATATAGGAGAGAACAAATATCAAAACAACTATACAACCAATATGGGACTATAATAATATCTAACACCCCCCCACTCAAACTCACGATGAGTCAAACAGTGCAAGTTTTTCTACTAAGTATCTAAATCTCTGAACAGTAAGAGATTTGGTGAAGAAGTCTACAGTCTGCTAGGAAGATGTAACAGAATGAAGAGAAATGGTCTCTGCCTCAAAGTGCTCACGAACATAATGACAATCAATCTCTATATGCTTCGTTCGCTTATGAAAGACCGGGTTGCTTGCAATGTGCAATGCACTCTGGTTATCACAATGAAGAGGAGTAGCTCCTGTAAGAGTGATACCCATATCTGATAACAGCCAACGAACATGAATAATCTCTCTAGTAGTAGCTGTCATTACTCTGTACTCAGCTTCAGTCGAAGAATATGCAACAACTTCCTGTTTCTTACTTCGCCATGAGATCAGCAAATCATCAAGAAATAGACAAAAATCGGTGATAGACCGTCTGGTAGTAAAATCACTTGCCCAATCTGAATCAGAATATGCACTCAGCTCTAGTTTGGATGTAGCAGGCATGAATAATGAGAGAGTAATAGTGCCTCGAAGATATCTGAGAATCCGAAGAAGAGGACCGTAGTGAACTGATGTAGGAGCAGAAACAAACTGACTGACAACACTGACTGCGTGAGCAATATCGGGTCTGGTCATGCATAAGTAGATAAGCTGTCCAACAATCTGTTTGTATCTAGTGGGATCAGGAAGGATCTCACCATCAGTGGGATGAAGTTTCACATGAAGCTCTAAGGGTGTATCGGCTGATCTACTGTCAGAAAGGCATGCAGCGGAGATAATATCTGATGTATATTTCTGTTGAGAAATGAGTATCCTCTGAGATCCATGAGCAATCTCTAGGCCTAGAAAATAGCGTAGTCTGCCAAGGTCATTCATATGAAACTGCTGATAAAGGTATTTATGGGTGGATGTAATGGCCGCAGAGTCATCCCCAGTAATGATCATATCATCAACATAGAGTAGTAGAATTACCCTCCCCTGCGGTGATGACTGCATAAACATAGAATGGTCCTGAGAACTCTGACTAAAACTAGCCTTGGTGATGACAAGGCGAAAACACTCAAATCAGGCTCGAGGGGCCTGCTTCAAACCATATATAGCCCGACGCAACCGGAAGACATGACGAGGAGGAGTAGGGAGGCCATGAGGAGGATCCATATAAACAACCTCAGATAAGGTACCATGAAGAAAAGCATTCTTCACGTCCATCTGGTATAATGGCCATTGGTGGATGGCTGCAACAGCAAGAAGAGTGCGAACAGTAGTCATCTGTGGAACGGGAGCAAAGGTCTCATTATAATCAATGTCATACTCCTGAGTAAATCCTCGGGCTACTAGACGAGCCTTGTGTCGCTCAATAAATCCATCAGGTTGATATTTGACCTTGAAAATTCACTTGCAGCTAATAGGCTGAACGCCCTCTGGCAGAGGAACAACATCCCAAGTGCTAGTCTGATCAAATGCACTGAATTCCTCTACAATAGCTTTCCTCCATTCAGGATATTGAATTGTGTCTTGATAGGTTCTGGGCTCACGTGTAGAGTGTATAGCACTGAAATATGCATGAAACTGTGGTGAGTAGGAAGTTAGGGTGGCAAAACCAAACTGGTCAAAAGGACCAGTGGCATCAGGTGTATAACGTGCTGGAGGAATACCAGAAGTTGAACGAGTAGACTGACGAAGAGGTGGTGGACTGACAAGGTGTGGGATGAGGACAGTGGAGTTGGTGCATGCACCAACTGAGTGTGAATCATAGTTGTAAAGAACCGATAAATATCAGGTATCTCAGATCGTTGATGCATAAGAAAAATCTATGTATGTCTAGTGAAGTCATCGATGAAGGCAACATAATAGAGATAGCCTTTCTACGAAGGTACGGGAGAGGGTCCCCATATGTCAGAATGAACAAGTTGAAAATGGTGAGTGGTTTCAGAAGTTCTTTTGTGACTAAAGGGTAGGGCAATGTGTGTGGCCAAATGACAATCCTGACAATCAGATAAATGTTTAAAAGTAAGCGAACTAAGGGCATCACTGTGAGCTATAGTCTGGAGTCGTGATGCGCTAATATGACCTAAACGTCTGTGCCACAGATCAGCATCCGAGGAAACAATACCAGCAAAACTAGAAGGAGAATGATGTGCATGAAGAAAATCTAGATAATATAGACGACGTTGATGACTAGCACGCCCAAACTCCTCACCGGTGGAGGAATCAGTAATAGAACAACCTAAAGAGTCAAAAGTAACAACAAGACCACTATCGCACAACGCACTAATAGAAATAAGGTTTATTGATAAATAAGGAGCATAGAGAACATATGGTAATGTGAGAGTGGGAGAGTTAATTATCCCTGAGTGTGTAATAAGAAGTGGTGAGCCATCAGCTGTGTATAGAGATGGAGAGTGAGAAAGAAGTGCAGTGCAGGTGGTGAACAGTGTCTGATTACTAGTGAGATGATGTGATGCACCAGAATCTAAAATCCAAAACGAATTCATACCGGGAATGACAGAAAGTGCAGGAGCAGAGGAGCCAGTATTGATAGACTGACCCATGAGCTGTAGTTCCAGCTGAGTGAGGCGTTGCTGAAGATTAGCCCAATCAGCAGGAGACGGCAAAGCCGGAGTGATGGACATGGCCGAGGATGTGAGGGAAGAAGCACTGCGAGGAGAAATAAGACTAGCGCTGTTGTGACTGAGAGCACAATGTGAAGGGAGATGCTGCTGGTGTCTGGATCGGGGTAGGGAGTAGGGTGGTGCTACCGATGGCAGAAGTAGAGGTGGGGTAGGGTGAGGAATGATGTAAGGAGAAGGTGGAGGCTGGAGGCAGACTGAAAGTGGCACTGCTGCTTTTTGAATCTGGAGGAGGAACGAGAGGTGGTTGCATCGGGGAAGTCAGTGGAGGTGAAAATATGTGGGAGAGACTGAGATGTTTGGAGAAGGGGATGGGTGTTGGTGCAGATGGGTTTGAGTTTTTTTTTTTTTTTAGATTTAGGGATTTGGGAAGAAATTTGTATAACTTTGGCTGTTGGAATTTGAGGATTTTTTATCGAAAAATTTTAAGAGAAGAAAATTTGAGTAATTGGCTCTGATACCATGTTAAGATAAATCAGAGAGATGAAAACAATACTGAATATTGAATTGAGTTCAACCAAGTACAATACCACCTATATATAGGATGACAACAAATATCAAAACAACTCTACAACCAATATGAGACTATAATAAAATCTAACAAAACTAATGGGCTTATTTTAGTGGGCTAAAATCCAGGGGTTCTTAATTTGTTTAATTAATTTAATTAGTGTGGGCTATAATTAAACAATTAGGCCTTTAAGAATTAAAAATAGATACTAATAGACTTTTTAAAAGAGAACAAATAAAATACTTGTTCATAACATAAAAATAAATAATTTTTAAGGGTAAATGTACATAAATTTGCACATGCAAAACACGTGAAATCAAACAAAACTTATATTTAATTATAAATGAAAATTCAAGATGTTACAGTTCTAAGCCAGGGATAAGACTTAGAATTGTCGGTAAGTGAGGGGTGGGGCCCACGGGGCTTATGATTTGTCATACTAGTCAAAAGGGTCTAGTTTTTTTTTTTTTTTTTTTTTTTGTGCATTATGAGGGATCAAACCCTATAATGAGGAGAAAATGATTAGTAGCTTGCTTTTAGAAACTATTTTGTACAAGCAGTAGAGCTATCCAGGCACTGCATTAAAATAGCATCTTGAAATTTGATTGCATTGTAGAACAATAATCACTTGTCTCATCAGTTATTTGTCTAGGTTCACTCTTACTACTGCATGGTTGTTGTACTCATTCATACTAATTTTTTAATTACTTGTATATTGAAATGATTGTTTGTGTTTTGGGAGCAAGCAAGATTATTGCTGATTTCATCAGCCTTACGTCAGCCTCACAAGCTGACGGTCCCACAGTTTCATATTGTGCGGATGGGATTTGCGCGAAGAAGGTGAAATCCCATATGTGAAGGAGTTTCTCAAGATGTTCACCACTGAAGTTCATTATCGTTTTATTCATAGCAAATGAGAGGGTCTCCACTGAAGTTCATTATCGTTTTATTCATATATATATATATATATATATATATATATATATATAACCTCATGTTGTAAAGGAACATTAATGAACAAAAGTTTTAAAATTTTCACAGTTTGATTGTGTTTATGTTATTACATTGCAGTATTGGTCTTGGAGAACTCACGCTTTCCTAGTGTATGGGTTCTAGAGTGTTACAGTTTGTAACTCGTGTAATATTCTCTATTCGAATAATATCTCCCTTATTTTTTCCCGAATTAGGTTTGCCCGAATCGGGACAAAACATTGTGTGCTTCGTGTACATGGTTTGATCTACTTATTTGGTTGTTCATCATATCTGTTATCGCTTCTGGCTACTAAAGCTCCACTTCGCTATGCCAAATTCCTAACAGTTAGTATCAGAGCTTTGGTTTGCGAGTCCCGTGGTAAAGACGACAGGTCAGAACTACATGACGATCAAGCAGTTCGACAGGAAAACCAACTTTAATCTCTGGAAGGTGGACATGTATGACATACTGGTTCAAGAACGTTTGCATCTAGCCCTACAATGAGATAAAGGAAAGCCATCCAACATGAAGTAGGAGGTGTTGGATGAGATTTATCTCAGAGCCCTAAGTTTAATCTGATTGTCACTTGCGGCCGAGGTCAAGTGTAATTTCTTGGAGAAAAATGCGGCAAGTCTATGGGCAAGACTCAATACTGACTAATCGGGATCGACGTTATTAGATTGGATGTACTGGATGAGAAAACTATTTTGTTTCTCATTGAAGGAAGTTACCACACTTCAAGATCATATTACGGAGTTAATCAGGTATTATCTAAACTAAGGGCAATTAACGCAGATGATCTAAGTAAAGAGGATAAAGCTTTCAACTTGATATATTCACTGCCAGATTTGTACGAGCTTTGATAACTACCATGCTACATAGAAAGTCTGTCAAGGGAGATTCTTTTGATGGCTGATGTAATCAAGGGCTTGAAGAAAGATCAACATAGGATGGAAAGTCATAAATCAGAGACTACCTCCAAGAGTTGCTTAGCAATGGAAGATCCTTCAATAGAAAAGAAAAGTGCACATAAAGGTGTGATTTGTTGCCGATATTGCAAGAAGATAGGGCATTACAAAAAGGATTGTCGCAAATTGCTGAATTAGAGGAGCGCCAATGTTAACAGTTCTACCACCTATATTGTTAGTGCTACTAAATCAGGTAAAAATTTTGATTATCTTCTTGTTTCAAATTCTTACGATGTGGATTCTAGACGTTTCTTGATTCAAGTAGTTCTGCTCATATTTGATCCAAGATGAAGAAGTTTTGTGCTTACAAGTCTACGCAAGGGCGTTGTGTGAGAACTGAAACTGGTGAGATTTATGAAATGGGTAAGGGAACAGTGGAGTTGGAGATGCCATATGAAAATAGGTACATTCTAAGGAAATTCATGCATATTCCTCCTTTGCTAAATTGAAATCTGATATCCTTGAGAACTCTAGAAGCATGCAGCTACAGGTACACAGCTTGAAGTGGAGTTATGTCTATTTGGGAAGGTCGTCGAAAGGTGATGAAGGAAAAGAGAGGGTGTTGGACCAGGCTAGCACAACCTCTAAAATCTTTGTGAGAACCAAAAATCTTGCTCAAGTGTTTCTAGGTCCGTTATTCCTAAAGCGTCATCTAGTATGCCACCATTAGAATCATCGAAGTGAGACAACAACGATCAAATACCATCGAGAGGTGGACAGTGCCTCGGGGTAGGTGGAGTTCATGTGGATGGTGGTACCTTGTGTTAATGCCTACTGAGGTGTGCCCTTGAGGGGAAATACTGATTGATATGACAAGGTGGAAGATTGATTCAACTATCTAAAGAAGTTATTGAACCGAGTTCGTTTACAGGTGGAGAATAAAAGAGTCTAGAGATGATTAATCACACAGTATTAATAACACGAGTATGTAATCCAATGTGGAGATTGTTGGGATTATATGTCTTGCATATATAGGTTCGATGTAAAGAGATTACAATGAAGCGAAGGAGGTCGAAGCGTCGCTGGAAGTGAGAAAAGCAATAGCAGCAGCAACTAATTGATAGTTGACTGCCTAGGGGGCAGTCCACTATTCACTCTTTGTTTGAGGGTGACTGCATTGCAGTCAACTTCCCAATATGGTAGTTGATCGCCAATGACTGAGGGCAGCTATTGGGCTAGGTCCAGGTAATATGTTTTGGGCCCAACTTCTACTCCATGTTAGATCGTACGGCTCATATCGTGTGGTTTCTCCTTCAAGATATATCGGAAGGTTATTGTATCAAGACTACAATCTAGGGTTTCTCTAGATTTCTATATATTGTAATAGTCTCCATGAGAGGTGAAGTATTTCATTGAAAGTTATCCATTATAATCAACTAGATTATCTTCTAGTTAGACTTGAACGATAGATAGGTTCTTTGTGAGAAAGTTTGTAACTCTTGTAATTTTCTCTAGTCGAATAATATCTCTCTTATTTTTTCCTGGATTAAGTTTGCCCAAATTAGGACAAACATTGTGTTCTTTGTATACTTAGTTTGATCTACTTGTTTGGTTGTTCATCATCTATTATTGCTTGTTATCGCTTCTCGTTGCTAAAGCTTCTCCAACTCCACTGCGCCAAATTCTTAACACCTCTTGCCTTCTTTCTCTACCCTCCTAATCAGCCTTTGCTGAAGCCCCAACAAATAACTGCCTGCTACCATCTACTGTAGCAAGCGACTGCTATAGAAGCCCATGTCTACTACTAATTAGGTATAATACAGGGCAAATGTTTGAGCATGAGTTTGGATATAGTTTTGGGTATATGTGTGTGCTTGTTTGTATTTTCTCTTTGCTGATGCTGCCGTTGTTGTTTAAAAATTCAATTTGGGGCGATTGGCTACCACCAAGCCAACAGTATAGGCAACAGGGACAAGGCCGGCCCCACCCTTGAGGCTGGTGAGGCGGCCGTCTCAGGCCCCCGGATAATTTGCAATTTTAGAGGCCCCAAATTAGTACTTCCCTTGTAAATATAGGCACGTATTTTGCACGTAAAGCAAATTTTTTTTAATAAAATGTATAGGGGGCCTCATTTTGGGAGTTTGCCTTGGGCCCCCAAAAACTCAGGGCCGGCCCCGAACAGGGATGTAGTACCCTAACAATCTAGGGCTTGTTTGGGAAGGAGAATGAAGTTATGATAACTTGAGTTTCTACAGTTAGGAAATAAATTACTCAAGACTTTTTTCTAACTATATGAAGCTCCAGTTACCGTAACTTAACCTCATTCCCGAACTGAGCTCTAGCCTTTCAATGATGCAAAAGAAAATTTTCTCAAGTTTCTGTTCTGTCGGCTACATGTAATAGATATGCAAGAAAGAGAACAAAATTACAGGTTTTATGAGAAGTGTGAAACCTATCTCAGTTACCCTCCTTTCGCATTTAATGGGATTTTTGAGTCTATAGTTGCACACAACTCCGTTTTCATGTGTAACATTCCACCTTCAACTCTATTTTCAGTCGCAGGTAGAATGTTACAATTAGAGCCGATCCTTTATCAAACTTACAAGAACTTCAAATAGCTGCAACTGAACCATGTACGAATTTACATGCAATTAACCCTGTTGCATGCAATCATCCAAACAGCCCTCTTAACCGCGTATTCAATTTGTCTAGAAGAGTAAACAATATGACAGACAAATAAATGGTGTGTGTGCGGGACGCGTGAGAGAGAGAGAAAGAGAGAGAGAGAGAGAACCTGATCTTTTCCCCGTTCAAGTGAAGGTTCTTGGTTGTGACCTGATACAAAGAAAAGGAGAAGAACAAGAAAAAGAAATCTCAATATCATAAATTGGACACAGAAAACCAACCAACATAAAGAAAGAGTAAAACATACTAGGCATTGGCAGTGCGAACAGAGAAAGAACCATAGAAGACAACAGCATCAACCCCATTAAATACAACACAGCCTTCTTCTTCCCCTCCTCCATAATTTCTCAACTCTGAAAAACTAGTCTCTCCTCTTCTCTAATCAAACCTCTATTTATATTTCAGAATAAAGAAGAAGCAACACTGTAGTATCCTTGTCCTGTAATATACAGGCCAAGATAATGGGCGCTAATACAGTGGAAGAGGACAAAACATGCATCCTTCTTTCTTAATAAAGTCAGCTTCCCCCACTCCATTTGTAATTTGGTAAGCGTGTGCATTGTTGTGTTTCCTTTTATCTCACAACTCTTTCCTTGCCTTCTCTCCTTCTCCTTCCTAGTTTGAAATTTGATGACTGACATTGACTCCTACACCCTTATCAACCATTGTATGTGATTGGAGACCTAACTAATTAGTCATAATGTGACAATGTAGTCCAATGCAAAGCACATTATAGCTTCTAGACAAGATGCCCCATTTTGTTTATTAATTAAGTTTGTTTGGAAGTCGTCGCGAATCGTGTGTGAACACATGTCACGTGATTATAAAAAGGTAATAGAGATTAGAAGATAAGATACCAACCTCTAGTTCTTTGCACATGCAGTCGGATTCCATTTTGGATCTTCTCGTTGCTTAGGGTCTTGTCATTCATCAATGCTTCAAGAAAGGTGGAAGACATCTGAAAGACAATGGATGGATCCGGTACAATAGACTTTCCAGTAAAATCTAGAGGGTCCTGTCATTCATCAATGCGTCGAAGAAGGTGGAAGGAATCTAAAAGGATTGCATCATGGACTTTCCTGTAAAACCTTATCCACTATTAGAAAGGGCAATTGGACAAATTTCGGCTCAGACAAGTGGGCATCACTTTCATTCGAGCTCAAGCTTTGCGCATGTGCAGTTTTGAGTAGGCAAGTAATAATCAAACCCAATAAATTTCATATAAGAATTAAAACCTGATAAAATTCGATCTTTCAGATTAGAAAAATCTAGTTTGACCCTTTGCTCAGCCATGCCTAGATTTAAAAAGTGAAGTAACAATAGAATAAGAATAAAAAGTGAAGTAACAATAGAAATAGAATAAGAAAACAAAGTGGGGTTTTTCTGGATCTCTATATAATATTATATCGGTCTCCTTTAAAAGATAAGAGAGAAAGTATTTCATTGAGAATTTTCCAATGTAAACAGCAGATTATCTTCGAGTAAGACTTAAGAGACAGATAGGTTGTTGGTGAGAGTTGTAACTCTTATTTCTTCTCTAGTTGAATAATAGCTCAGTTATTTCTCCCCCAGATTAGGGTTCGCCCAAACCAGGACAACTGTGCAGTTTTGTGTTCGGTTTGACCTACTATTGCTTGGTGGTTTGTTCATTGGATCAGTTGTCGCAAACTCAGCACGAATTTCTAACAAGTGGTATCAGAGCAACGGTTGCAGAAAGGGGTTACTCAAGTTTATTGGAGAAAATGAAGCGGTTCAACGGTAAGATCAACTTCAATCTCTGAAATGAGGACATATACGTTGCATTGGTTCAACTGAGCATGCGTCTTGCACTTAAAGGAGTAAGGTCACATTACACCTATCTTGCTAGTTCTTAACACCTCGGTGTCAACCACACATACACCATATCTTTTTCTTCCAGGATCTATCTTTCTCAGCTTTCACAAGAATGGAGGCCATCCGACATAAAGCAGGAGAATTTGAAGGAGATTTGTTCAAAAACCTTGGGTTTAATCCAGATGTTATTGCGAATGATGTCAGGTGCAAGAGAAGCGTGGCCAGTCTGTGGGCGAGACTCAGAACTGACTACTCAGAATCACCATTACATAAACAGATGTACTAGAAGAGAAAACTATTTAGTTACTTAATGAATGAAGGTACCTCTTTTCAAGATCATACAGTAGAATTCAATACAGAGTTATCTGAATTGAGGGTGATAAATGCAAATGATCATAAAACTTTCAATTTGGTATATTCACTACCAGATCCATACATGCATTTGATAATCACCATGCTGAATGAAAAAACTGCGATTGAAAAGTTTTCGGTAGGAGGTGTGATCGATGGCTTGAAGGATGATGAACTTAGGAAGGAAAGTAAAAAATCGGCATTTACTTCTATGAGTTGCTTGGCGGGGGGATGGTACTTCAATTGGAAATGAGAGTGAACGTAAGGGTAGGATATGTTGTCACTGTGGCAGAGGAATTGGACATTACAAGAGGGATTGTCGTGAGTGGTTTAATTAGAGGGGTGTTAGCATAGTCAGTATGGCTGATTCAGGTGATAACTTAGACTATAGATGTTCAAGTTCGATAGATGTGAATTATGGCTGGTTTCTTGATTATGGTAGTTTTTCTCATTTTTTCTCTGAGTGAGAGACATTTTCTACTTACAAGTCTACAATATGATGTTGTGTGAACTGATGAGATTTGTGATATAGTGGGTGAGGGAACAGTTGAGTTGGAGATACCAGATGGAAAGGGATTCACACTAGAGAAGGTCATGCATATTTCTTTTGGAATAGAACCTGATATCCTTGGGAACTCTAGAAGCACGGGGTTACAGGTACATAGCTCAAGGTGGAGTTCTATCAGTTTGGAAATACGTTGTAAGGTGATGAACTGGAGGAGGGGTGTTCAACACAATCTCTACAAGCTTTGTGGAAATAGAAAATCTTGCGCAAGTGTTCCCAAGCCTAGCACTCCTAAAACATTATCTAGTTCGCCGCCACTAGAATCATCGAAGTGAGACCGCGACATTCAAAAATCGTCAGGAGGTGGAGAGAGCCTCAGTGTAGGTGGAGTTCGTATGGAGGGTGGCTCTTCTGTGATAATGCTTACTGAGATGTACCCTTGAAGGGTGCATACAATTGGAGAAATAAAGATAAAGATAGATTAAACTAGTAGAAGAAGTCACTGAACCGGGTTGTTTATAATAGAAGAATGAAAACATCTAGAGGCGATTAATCATACAGGTGTGGAAGCATGAGTATGTAATCCAATGTGGAGATTGTTGGTTTTATGTCTTGCATACTGGGTTCGGTGTGAAGAGAAGACGATGAAGCGAGAAGATGATTGAACGTTGTTGGAGGAAGAAGGAGCAGCAGCAACAACAAGAAGAAGCAGCAGCGGGAACAATTGACTGCCTTAAAGTGTCGTCGACCGCTGGATGCTCTCTAACTTGGGTTAGAGCTATTGCAGCAAGTTGAAGCAGCAGCAGTTTGGACATGGGTCTAGGTATTATGATTGAAGCTCAACTTCTTCTCAAAGTTAGATCGTATGGCTCCTATCGTGTAGCTTTCTCTTCAGGGTATATCGGACGGTTATTGTATCAAGACTACAACCTAGGGTTTCTCCATATTTCTATATAATATTGTAACGGCCTCTTTTAAGAGGTAAGATAGAAAAAACTTCATTGAGAATTTTCAATTGTAAACAATAGATTTTCTTCTAGTGAGGATTAAGAGATAAATAGGTTCTTGGCGAGAGTAGTTGTAACTCTTGTATCTTCTCTAGTTAAATAATATCTGAGTTATTTATCCCTCATCGAGCGTAGTTGGAGGAAGGAGCAGTAGCAACAACAACAAGAAACGGCAGTAGGAACAGTCGATTGCCCTAAAGTGCAGTCGACCGCTGGATGCTCTCTAACTTGGGTTAGAGCTATTGTAGCAAGTTGAAGCAGCAACAGTTTTGATCTGGGTCTAGGTAATATGATTAAAGCCCAACTTCTTCTCCAAGTTAGATCATATGGCTTCTATCGCGTGGCTTTCTCTTCATGGTATACCAGACGGTTATTATATCAAGACTACAACCTAAGGTTTCTCTAGATCTCTATATAATATTATAACGGCCTCCTTTGAGAGGTAAGATAGAAAGTACTACATTGAGAGTTTTCCATTGTAAACAATAGATTATCTTCTAGTGAGACTTGAGAGAGAGAAATTCTTGATGAGAGTGGTTGTAACTCTGGTATCTTGCCTAGTTGAATAATATATTGGTCATATCTCCCCCATACTATGGTTCGCCCAAAATTGATTAAAATTGCATGATTTTGTGTGTTTAGTTTGATCTACTATTGCATTGTGGTTTATTCATTGGATCGGTTGTCGCAAACTCAGAACGAATTCACGTGATTATAAAAAGGTAAATTCCGGCTCTACAAGTGGGCATCACTTTCATTCGAGCTCAAGCTTTTGGGCATGCGCAGTTTTGAGTTGGCAAGTAATAATCAAACCCAGTAAATTGCAGACAAGTTTAAACCTGATAAAACTCGATCTTTCAGATTAGAAAAGTCTAGTTTGACCCTTTGCTCAGCCCTGCCTAGATTTAAGAAGTGAAACAAAAATAGGATAAGAAAAAAATTGTTTATGTTCAAAGGTTTCTCAAAAGCCATTCGCAAAAACTTATTATGATACAAGCATTTTTACATGAAATACACTTCGAAATACCCACCTTCTCTAGTTCACTGAATGTACATGTATGCACAAATGAATTATTCAGTCTTTGATTACCCCTCTCACAAATCAGACTGTACTGCTCAAGCCACACTTTATTCCTTTCCCACCCCCAAACAATTAATCCAAGAAAAACTCAAAGCAAAGAAAGGGAAAAGAAAGACCCTGTATAGACCTCGAGAATGGCTCGTATAAGAACCAAAGCCCATACCTCGTCAAGCCTCGATGTATCTGATCGAATAACTCCTTAGTCCTTCTCGAGAACTTGATTGATTGACCTGCTCAATCCTTGAATCAATTCAACTCAACTTTTTTGTTATAGCTCTTGTCGTCTCAAGCACATTTCTTCTGGAGATGGCAGTTCAGTTGTTATGTGCTTCATAAACTCTCCGTTGTCATTGCAAAGTCGAGTTGACAACGATGGAGATACAGGTGCATAAAAACCTGTATTATACAAGATAAACATAGTTTTTATCTTTAGTTTTTACAAGAAGCAACTTAAAATTATAAAAGAAAAAAAATTCAGGTTGAGAACATTTGACACACCACTTTGGCTGGAGCTCCTCACGTAGTCCTTTGATATTTGCAATAAGATGGTACCAGAAAGAACGACGATGAAGCCACATATTTCAGAGATTATACTTCCAACATCTTGACCATCCCAATCCTGAAATTATAGACAGCATTTTAGGTAGTAACTTGACAAAAAGCTATATTAAATCCTAATACTTGTAATCTTCCATAATTGGTCAAGAAATAAACATCAAATCATATAAATATCATGTTTGCAAACTCGGCTATACGAGGAAAAAGGAACCTTGAACATTATGATGCTTGCAAGGATGGTAAGTGAAGTGAACATGACGTAATATATCGGAGATACTATGGCAGTATTAAATGTATCAAGTGCCTGCAAAGAAATACAAGGTAGTTCAATTCAAGAGATCCATTAAAACATACAAGAAGAAATGAATTAAAAGGCATATTCATATTTGAAAGTAAAGACAGTAACAAAATGGAAATAAAACAATTCCGCCAATTTGCTATGAATTAGGACATACATAAGACCGCATGCAAAGGCAAATTGGAGTCAAATCAAGGAGAACCATTGCACATATTGAGAGACAATAAACTGTTTTTTTTATAAAAAAAACAGAAGGGGTTTGTATGTAAGAGCTAGGGAAAAACAATCGAGGTGAACACGGACAAATACAATAATACGAAGGGAATGACAAACAAAGTGAAGACAAAACAAACGCAAAAGGGAATCATAAACCAAGTTGATTCTTTGGTGAAGATAAAGGCTAACACAAATTGTGAGCCGGATCAGATTGAGTCGAGTCCTATGTTTTAGAATAAGCTACTAAAGTGCTGGTTTGGTTTAGTCCCACTGATGGAAACAATAACTTGGCTTGTACCTACTGCTACATATATAGGAGACTTTGTATTTAGTAGCGACAATCCAATAAAGTATTTTTCCATTTCTAATACTATAATCATGGTATCAGAGCTGAAAAAATCAAGGAAAAACTCTCACCTCCCACAAAAACGTAACAGCTCCTCTTTAAAAAAACAAAATAAATAAACAAAGATAAAAGAGAGAGAGATAGGGAGAGGAAGTCAGGATTTTTGCTTTTCTTTCACTCAACCCAAGATCACAAAACCCTACCCGTCTCGAATTTTTTGCAGTACTGACCCACTTTTTGAAAATATGTGGCGCTCTGACCCATTTTTAAAAACAATTAGCGAACTGACCCAGTTTTGTACACGTCAGCAACAAACGTTCTTGGGGAAAACGGTATAGGTTATTTACATGCCGTTTTTCCCAATAACGGCATCTATTTAGAAAAAAAGCATCATGCCGCTTTTTGGAGTAGCGGCATCTGTTAATTTTAGTTGAAGAAGCATATTAGCTCAATTGTGAGATAAAAGGCAAGTTGGAAATACAATAAGAGATGTCGTTCTTTGAGAGAACGGCATTCTTTATACTGATACCGTTATTTTAAATAACAACATCAGTTATTGTATTTTCACACTTGCCTTTGATCAGTGGCCCCCTCTTTGCCTTCCCCTTTCTCAATCGATCTCCTCTCTCTCTCTTCACTTCCGCAACCCACAAACCCTAGATCCCTAAATCAAAAAAACTCAACTATTGGAGTGCTCTCAAACTTCCAAAACAAAACAATTCAACACCCACACATAAACCCTAATTGTGATTCGCTCATTTCCTTTTCCACTCTTCCGAAATCCAAAATTGTGGTAAGTATTCGAAATCCCTAAATATATTGGTAGCACAGTACAAGAGAGCTATATATATTGGTAGCATAATACAAGATACGTAGATTAGATTCATCTAAGTAGTAGATTTGTGAAATGTACTTAAGGATTGTTGTTGATGATGTGTTAAATGTTCATTTTGATGAATGATAGCTATATTGGTAGTATAGTACAATAGATGTAGATTAGATTCATCTAAGTATTAGATATGTGAAATGAGATTCATCTATGTGAAATGTGGATGAACTATACTGCTATCTAAGAATTCTCGTCGTTGATGTAGTCTAAAAATGACAATGTAGTATATTAGACATTGATGGATAAATGGTCATACATTAGAATTACTATATTTCTAATCATTATATTCATAGTTCGGTTTGTATGAATGGATATTGCTATGAGATTTGTTTATATACATAGTGGAGAGGTTGTGGTGGTGATTGTGTGAGTAGTATTTCGATACGAGTATTGAGAAGTTGGTGTTATCTTCAAACACCGATTATTAATTCTGTTGAAGAAACATGGCATACAAATTTGATTATATCCATACATCATCATTTATTAATATTGTTCTGGACACATTATTTTTTATGTTCACAGATAAATGGATCCTACACAACCATCTTCTTCCCATGATGTTGGTGCTTCATCTTCTTCGCACGCACAACAAGGAGGTCCGGGGCCTTTAGACCCGTCCGTACTCAATTTGCAAGAAGAACATAGGTCTCGGGCTGTGTGGACTTGAGATGTTGAGAAAATGAAATTCCGAATGCACACCATATTGCAGACGCACCCTCGAATACAAAACTATTTGATAAGTTGCGGGTTCTATGGAATGTCCATGTTGGCCAAAGTGAAATGCGACCATTCATTACTTACCACTCTTGTGGAGCGATGGAGGTCGGAGACACATGTTCCACCTACCCGTTGGTGAGATGACGGTCACGCTTCAAGATATAGCCATCATATCGGGTCTTCCAATCGATGGGGTGGCGGTGACTGGGAACCTTATGTTTAATAAAGTAATGCTGGTTAGAGATTACCTTGGTAGGGAGGTTGAAGAAGACAACAAAGGTGTATTCATCGGGGAATCAATCCGACGTTCATGGCTCTTTACAGAATTCAACAATAGTTTGGGAGATAAACCGACCGACTTTGAAATACAATGTTACACGCGAGCTTATCTTTTGTCGATGATCGGATGTATTCTCTTTCCTAATTCTTCCGGTGATGTAGTCCATTTAATGTACCTTCCTTTGATTGCGAACATACATAGAGCCGGGCGATATAGTTGGGGAAGTGCGGCTTTAGCCTCTCTTTACCGTGCCTTGTACAATTGTTCCTTGGAGTCGATACAAATGACGGGGCCGATGGGGTTGTTGCAAATATGGTGTTGGGAACGAGTACATCTCGGCCGGCCCCGAGTAACTGTTTTGTCAAATAATTGGAGTGTGCTTAATGAGAATCCAGTGTTTATGGCTCCTTTAGGTGTGTATTGGACGGGTAAACTCACGTGGAGAGATTACCCACGTGGTGTTTTGACGTATTATAGGGATGAACTCGATCAGCTTAGGGAAGAGTACATCAATTGGACACCGTACACGGCCGAAAGGCTACAACATCTACCCCCACTATGCACCGCCAACATGCAACTTTGGTTGACACGAGCTCCGCTTATAAATTTCTTTGTCGTGGAGTTTTATTACGCCGACCGGGTCCTCCGACAATTCAATGCACAACAGGCCATCCCAGAAAAGACAATGTACAACCGAAGACTTCACAATATTACTGGTCAAGGTCGATTGGCAAGTATGGATTGGGCCGATCATCACTGCATTCATGTTGCATGCTGGAATGAGAGGAAATACAGTTTGGTTGTAGAAGGGATTGCACCTTACGACGGGTCGATTCAGACAGCTTACATGGCGTGGTACCGGCGTATTACACGGTTGTATATTGCTCCAAGATCGGATATCCCCGTGGGTATCCAAATGCCGGTTGCTATGCACCAAGCAGAACCACCACCGGCACATTCCATGTCGCAACCAATGTATCAACCCAAAGCTTCCTCGTACCGACTAATGGTAAAATTTTGTTATGATTAACAAGTATAAATTTATATTTATTTTACACATTTCGCTTTTATTTGTTGAATAAAGTTTGGTTTACTACTAATTTATTTGGTTTGTATTGTAGATTGACAATACATTGGATATTGCGAGGAAATGTGCTCGTGTGTTAAAGAGCAACGCTTCAAAGGCTTGCAAGGAGTTGGCGAGAGAAATCCTCCATCCATGTCGTACTTCACTTGAAGAGGTCGGTGATGGTCCGCGCTTCGCTGCTCTTTTACCCTCATCTGAACTTCCCACTCAACTGCCCCGGGTAAGTGTTACCCGAGCTCAACCTCCACCACCACGAACAAGACAAGTTGAACCTCCCGCACCAACAGAGAGACAAGCTCAATCTCCACCTAGGTCATCTACACATTCGGGAGCTTCTCCTTCACAACGGCCACGACGGAGTAAGTGTTCGTTTTTCTCCTCCAGGAAGTCAATTAGCATCTAGAGATATTGAAGAAATACAAGCAGGGCATGAAGAAGATGTCAGGCCAAGTGTACTTGCGCTGATAAGGGTCTGCGCGACTTCACGGCGATCATTGAAATACATGTTCAGACGGAAAAAAATCATTTCAACAATTGCGGTGATGGGCAAGCTACGCACACCTTTTAAAACTGAATTGAAAACTTCTGATAGATTTGTTGTCATTATACCATATCTACGACCTCCATCTGCAGAAAGTGCCCACTTCTCAATCGGTTTCTCCTTCAACCAATTAGCTCCATCAACATTAGTCGCTTCAAGATGTGCCATCTTTTTCTCAATCTTCTTCAACTGATTTTGACACACGATCACCTTCAGCTTGTTCATCATAAACTTGCAACCAAATTTTTTATGAAAATTGCTAGCAAAATGCCGCATACAATTGCGATGATAAGCAAGTGGTTCCTTCCATGTTCCGAACTCATTTTCTATTGCTGATAAAATGCCTGCATGACGATCAGAAATGACACATAGACCTGCACGATCTGTGACAAAGCACCGAATACAGTTCATGAACCATGTCCACGTCTCTATGCCTCACCGTCAACTATTGCAAACGCAAATGGAAACAACCTATCATTTGCATCCGGTGAAACAGCAATCAACAAACAACCTTTGTATTTTTCGTACAAATAAGTCCCGTCTACACTTATAACTGGTCTATATGCCTTAAACCCCTCAATGGAAGGCCCGAATGCCCAAAAAAACCCTTAAAGATTTCTTCGGCCGGACCGGACAATCTTGGCCCAATGTACGGCCGTACCTAGATTTGAAGCTTGGATTGCATTGAGAAGATAGGGCAATTTAGTGTAAGCTTTTTTGAATGAACCATATAATCGCTCAATTGCTATATATTTTGCCTTCCAAGCTTTCTAGTATGAAATTGTGTAAGTGAACTGAAGCTTCACTATTTCAATTATGGCTCTTGGTGTTATTCCTAGTTGTGCCTTCACAACATTCAATATGACTGTCGATACAATCGTGGAATCAATTTTCTTGTGATCCTGAGTTAATATAGAATTCACACATATGTGCGGACCTTCAAGCTTCTTTACCACGAAATAAGTACGGCCTTTTGGAACAATTGCACGCAATTGCCAAGGACAACCAACTACATTTAGAAGTGCCGGATTTTCTGCAATGTCCTCGGCTGAATGGTTGATGGGTGCATAATTACATTTGACATAGTATAGACTGGGGGTCGATTTTGCCGTCACAAATTCTCGGTGGTTCTTCACGGAGTACATCTTCACTTCATGTTGTATAGAATCTTTAGTTGGAAATCTTTGACCTATGTAGAGTTCATTCGTGTTGGAAGAGTCGACGGAAGACTGTCCATGTTCATGTATGGTCGCACGAGACATCCATTCACTCGATTGAACCTCATGTACAGTTGCACTTATGGACTGATTTGGCAACACCACATTGTTAACCGACACATCAACGTTGACATCATCAACCGGAGCTTCATCGGACATCCTCATCAACTTGAAGACCGTGATCCTCATCTTCTTTCTCTTCTACCAAATCGTTATTTACAACGTCGTTGTCAGAGTCTTGCATTGCCATGTCGGTACGAATAACATTTTGTGACAAGGTCAACGGATGTATCTGCTCATATTCGGTGGTAATAGGTTCCGTTGGAGTTGTGCTAATATCTTCTTCTGTATTTGGTATTCTTGCATGTAACTCGGCAGATGGTTTCAAACTCGGTGCGGGCCTTGGACTTTCAAAAACAACTTGCCTATTATTTGGAAGCCTCATTTGGTCTCCAATGCATTCCAACTACAATTTGGATCAAGTGTCCTACCAATCATGGACCTCAGAGAATTATCATTATCTATAGGAACCACCATGAAATATTGCCCTTCCCCTTTACCGGCAACATAACGGGCTTTGATTTTGACACACATTTTTCCTCTATCCCAATTAGTGACTTCAAATATCTTATCTATTAGTTGTGAGTACATAAAGTTGCAGTGAGCCCAAATAATGACCGGTTCAACATCGCTATAACAATATCCAATATTCGGATCTTTAATTATTTCACCCCCAAAATATAACCAAATAGGGATATCATATTCCATACCTAAATATAAAGATTCAAACATATTCAAGTCATTAATTACTCATAAGCATAACATGAGAATACATATCAAATATATGGTTATAATAATATCTTCAAATTAGACCATAGTGTGGATAGCTTGAAAATACGTCGTGGATGAGGAATGTGATGAGAGTGAGAGTGAGGAGGTAGGATATATGAAGTTTGAGAGCACCCCAATAGTTGGGATTTTTCGATTTAGGGATCTAAGGTTTGTGGGTTGCGAAAGTGAAGAGAGAGAGAGAAAGGAGATCGATTGAGAAAGTGGAAGGAGAAGAGGGGGCCACGGATTAAAGGCAAGTGTGAAAATACAATAAATGATGTCGTTATTCAAAATAACGGCATCAGTATAAAGAATGTCGTTCTCTCAAAGAACGGCATCTCTTATTGTATTTTCACACTTGCCTTTTATCTCACAATGAGACTATATGCTTCTTCAACTAAAATTAATAGATGTCATTACTCCAAAAAACAGTATGATACTTTTTTCTAAATAGATGCCATTATTGGGAAAAACGACATGTAAATAACCTATGCCGTTTTTCCCAAGAACGTTTGTTGCTGACGTGTACAAAACTGGGTCAGTTCGCTAATTATTTTCGAAAGTGGGTCAGAGTGCCAAATATTTTCAAAAAGTGGGTCAGTACGGCAAAAAATTCACCCGTCTCCACTGTGCAGCCGCCCGCCACACCAAGATTGATAACAGTTGGGATGTGTGGGTCTGTTCTTAAGTGGATGGATGGGGGCTGTTGGATCATATTGTTTGTAAGTTGTTGGATTGGAGTGGCCTCCACCATTTGTAACTGTTTAACAAACTGCTACTATAGTAATGTGTGCTCTGCACGTGTAGTGAATCTAATAAATAGACAGGCAACCCAATGTTTAGGGTTGTGCTTGATTTGGGAATTTCTCTCTTCGTTCTTGATATTCTGTTAGAATCTAGGGTTCTTCCCCAAACCCTAGTTCTTCTCATTCTTCCCCAATTCCTTCCTCAATTCCATCGTTTGAGTTCGTCATGCCCCCGAAGAGCTCGAGAGTTGCAGGCATGGCGGTGCCAGCTAATGTTGCGCACCAGATCACCTCGTGCACTTTTTGACGACATCTTTGACTCCCTCCAATGTCCTTAGCAACCTCTGAACCTCTCGACATCAGTACCTAACCATCTCTCTCTCTCTCTTTCTCTCTCTATCTCTGTCTGTGTGTGTGTGTGTGTGATCCGTACCAATCGGATCAGATTTTCCTATGCCACTTCCACATCTTTGTCTGACAGCCTCTTGTTGTCCTTTTGTTTCGGTGTTATCAAAAGGAAGGGCAACACGACAAGGTGGCAGTCCTGCCCTGTGGTGCTGCTCTTCCTAGAGGGTTACAAAAACTCTAAGGATCATTGATCTTCTTTAATATGAGATAAATAGGTTGTGTGATTCTTCCTTTATTTCGGTTTTGACTTTGGATTTATGTTGGCTGGACTATATTACTATTCCAATGTCAAAAGGTACTTCAAGTGGAGATGGAAAGGATAATTATAAGGAGAATCATGGAACTCCTTACTAGTCCAAAAATTGGATCTTTCCAACTAGCACATTTGGAATTGTTTGGTCTCTAAAGCACACAATGGTTGTGCCCTTAATCTTGACGATGTGTTTCTCTCACTAAAGGAGATGCTCCCCCCTCATTCCTTAGTTAATGATCAGTCTCTGCTGACAAGAGGAGATTCTTTGGAAGATGTCTCATCCTCTGCCCTTAATGCCATGTGGCTGTCTCGAGATTGTGGCATTTTGGATGCAACAAAAGATGACAATTTTCCTTGAAGGACGATTGGCCGATCTAGTGACCAGCCCAGAAGAGGAGCAGGTGGAAACAAGGACTGGACTCAGGGTTTTTAGTGTCATTATTGCCATAAACTTGGAAAGTTCAAGAATTATTGACCTTCTTTAGCTGAGAAGAAAAAGAATCAGCTCATTGCAGCAGTTGCGAATTACAAAGATGTGTAATCCCAAGCAGGTTTTTTACAAGTTCAGACTGGTTTAGTGCAACCTAAGAAGCACGGGTACTTCCAAATAGCCAACATACCAAAGTTGGGTGCACATCGGGTGCCGATACTATTTGGGTACTCTCGGGTGCGTATCCAAGGAGTATCCATTTTTTTAAATTTTGGACACAAGTATGTTTAGATAAATGTTTGGGGCCTTAGTGTAATTTCAAAAAACATGATGTTTCAAGTTATACTCAAACACAAAATAAGTATACCCAATGTTCTGATAGTTAGGTTATCATTTTTTTTCTCCAAAGATGCACATAATTACAATGTATCCTTAAAGTTCTAAGAAATTGTTCAATATTTGCATTTTTAACAAGAAAAATATTTATTAATATATATAATATAAAATACATTATATTTAACGTACCCACGAACGCACTTGTATCCTACTTATTTGGAAAATGACGTATCCATGTACCAGTGTCGTGTCGTACCCGCACCCTGTATCCGTATATGTGCTTCATAGAGTGCAGCCTTCTCTATCGCTAATTTAGTCAAATTACATATATCTTCTACATGTCTACTTCTGCTAACTCCATACACTTAGGTCCTTCATTCTAATGCTTCTGATTATATGACGGCTAAATTTAAAAAACCCTTAAACTATCCCCTTTCTGCAGAAAACCGCATTGAACTTTTTTTTGCGCAAAAAACTTCCCTGGAGTAAGTTTTCAAAAAAACCCTCTCAGGTTTTATCAAAAAAACCACATCAAACTTTTTTGCTTGTATTAGATAATGTCATTCAGCTTTGCAAGTTGGTTAAAAAAACATCATGCATCTTTCTCAGTATTGTCAAAAAACATCACTCAACTCTCATGTTCTGTAAAAAACTTAGCAGAAAGCTCATGCCGTCGGGAATGGGTTTTTTGAAAACATACTTTAGGAAGGTTTTTTGAGCAAAAAAAGTTCAAGGCGGTTTTCTGCAGAAAGAGTATAGTTCATAGTGTTTTTTTTTAAATTTAGCCTTATATGACTCGTAAATCATATGTATTGTCTAATGCAATTGGTACATCCACACATGAACCTACTAGAATAGCTTATGGAACTTTTTGTCCTATTGAAGGAGTATGCTCTATTCAATTGACACCATCTACATCCTTAGACATTGTTCTATATGTGCCTACTTTTTCCTTTAACTTGATTATCATCAGTAAATTAACAAAGACTTTAAATTGTTTTGTCTTCCTTTTTCCTAATTGTTGTGTTTTAAGGGCTTGAAACAAAACAGACGATTGTCACAAAGCAGAATTGCATCTGTTGGATAGCATTTTTGGACCGGTAGCATGTGTAAGTGATTCAAGGCTTCTCGACTTACACTGTCAATTGGGACATCCATCTTTACAAATCTAAAGACTTTGAAACCTGAATTATCTTCCATTTTTGAGTTAGTATGTGAATATATGTCGGTTGGGAAAGCATCAGCATGCTGCATACCCACCTAGAGTTGAGAGTATTTCTCATTATTTGTTTGCTTCAGTTCATTTAGACATTTGGAGGTCATGCCCTGTTTAGACTGTTATTGGAGGTTTTCAATATTTAGACTTTGGGATGTTTATTTGAGACTCACTTGACTCTATTTAATGAAATCTCGTTTTAATATTTTTAGTAATTATGTGCCCAAGTGAAAAACTCAATTTTATCTGCCTGTTAAAATTTTGCTAAATAATAATGGAAAGGAATATTTGTCTTTTAATTTTGTTAATGTTTTGATGAATCTGAAATTGTTTTCTGTCCTTAGATCCTCCAACAGAATGGTGTGGCTGAACACAAGAATCGATATATGTTGGAGGTTGCAAAAGCAATGATAATTCATAAACAAGTACTTAAAAAAAATTTGGTCTACATGCTATTTAATTAATTGCATGCCATCTACTGTGTTGAAAGGGAAAACTCCATTTTTCTATTATGTTTTGTTAGAAAGAACCATTCCCCTTCCCCTAAATTTTTGCAATGCTTGTTTTGTACATGATAACCGTCATGGTGTTTCTAAACTTGATCACCATGATATTTGTTAAGATATTATATTATATTATGAGAAATATTAGTTTAGTCTCATATTGAATAATGTATTGGTTTAGTCTTCCCTTCTCTTCTATATATAGGAGACACATTGTACTCAGTTTAATCAATTCAATAATCAATAATAAATCCAATAATTCTAACATGGTATCAGAGCCTATAATCCTATAAGGCCTATTTTTCTATCCTCGTTGTCGAGGTGGAGTGATTCTCATCTTCATCGGAATCACTCCACCTCCCAACACCTCTCGACATCCCTCTCCCGATCAAATCCCAAAACCCTAGCCGTCATTAAACAACAAGATCAAAAACTCTAGCCATCATCAACTACCTCTACCAAAACCCTAGCCGTCATCTGCAACAACTTCAACAACTCCAACATCTCTCTCCCGATCAAGTCTCCAAAACCCTAGCCGTCATCAAACAACAAGATCCAAAAACCCTAGCCGTTATCAACTACCTCTATCGTAACCCTAATTCACAACAACAAGAGCGACTACATCAACAAGAAACAAACAACAACAAATCCGGCGATAATAACTCCTTTGCGAATAC
This sequence comes from Hemerocallis citrina, assembly GCA_017893485.1. Taxonomy (NCBI): domain Eukaryota; kingdom Viridiplantae; phylum Streptophyta; class Magnoliopsida; order Asparagales; family Asphodelaceae; genus Hemerocallis; species Hemerocallis citrina. The sequence continues at coordinate 425,713,752 of CM030358.1, read as the reverse complement.
CAACTCCCCCTCCTCCGTCGTCGGCAGCATCATCGGCAAGAGCGGCAATTCTCGAACACCTTCGACGAGATCCCCATCGAAATAAACCCCGAAACCCAATAGGCAGCTCCTCTCCATCTTCATCGCCATCCTCCCGTCGCCATGCTCCTGCCGAGATCCCGTCGCCCTCCTTTGCGAGCACGCCATGATCATGCCAAGATCTCGTCACCCTCCTTTGCGAGCACGCCATGCCACCAGCCACCAACGCTGCGCTGTCATCGTTCGCCACCGAAGGCCACCGGCGCACCCCGCTGCAAGTATCTTCTCCATCCTTCCCGAGCGCAAACAGAAAGGGAATAGGGACCAGTTCAGATCTGATTTTTCTAGTAGTGGATTTCGGTGTTTCGTGTTCGGGGGTAAGAGCAGATCCAAACAGATCCAAACAGCAAATCCAAACACTAGATCCAATCCATTCACGTGAAGGAATTTCATTGGATGGGAGTTTGTTGTTCCGTGTTTGGGCTCTTGGATCAGATCCAAATCCAAAACCCTAATTTCTATAAAAAATAAAAAATAAAATTATTATTATTATTATTATTATTTCTTGCCGGTCCTTCAACTTCTACAGTATTTGTCAGCAAACTCACACTGAGTTTGAGAGGGGAGCAGTTCTCAGTTCAGGGACAATTCTGAAGTCAGGGGTCACTTCCTTCCACAACATATGACAATTCTCACGTCAGAGGTGAGATCCCAACATGCGCCAATAGTGCGCCTTCCCTGCACCATCTACTTGAGCGTCGTTCCTGCATCATTGTTTGTCGTCTTTGTCACATCAACTGAGTCAATATTCCAAACTCATGTTGTTTGAACCAACTTGAGTTTGAGAAGGGGTGTTAAGATATTATATATTATATTATGAGAGAAATTAGTTTAGTCCCACATTGAATAATGTATTGGTTTAGTCTTCCCTTCTCTCCTATATATAGAAGACACATTGTACTCAGTTTAATCAATTCAATAATCAATAATAAATCCAATAAATCTAACACTATAAATGTGTACTTCTTGGATATGGTTTACATCCTAAGGGCTACATGTGTTATTGTCCTAAATTACGAAAATGTTTTATTTATGCAGATGTGACTTACAGATCATAATCTTATTTTTCTACTGAATCTTCTGCACCTATTTGTTCTTCTTTTGATTTTTCATCATTGCCTGTTTTGCAAAGCACGCCATATTTTGATGATGGGCCTAATAAGAATCCAACTAACACAAATTTAGATAATAATAATAAAGAAATTCAAAACAACTTAACTTCTCCAAACACAGATTTTGTAAAGTTGGCTTTCCCGACATCCGATAAGCGAGTTAAAACACCAGTCAAGCACACATATAGTCAATACCAATATGTCCTTAAAGCCATTGTTCCTACTGTGTTCCAACTATATTACCAATCCAAACCTCTGAAATACCAGTGATTGGGCCATCATATAGTTTCGATAGATAAGCCTGAACTAGATATGGATTCTGTACTTAGTATCACATTTTTCTATCAAGCTCTTAAAACTGCCAATTCTGAAAACCATATTGTTTCCTGAGCTCATTTGTCTCCTAGTCACTTTTTTTTAATTCTCTACAAAAACTAAAACTATGTAAATGATTCCCAATTATCACATTCCCAAGTCAGTTTTACATGTCATGTCACATCCAGGATTCAGTCAGGCTATGCAAAAGATGTATGTACTATCTCCGAATGGCACACGAGACCTTGTTTCACCTGCTCCATGGAACTACTGTGTTGGTTATAAGTGGGTCGAACATTGAAAGTTAATCCCGATGGTTTTATGGCTCGTTTAAAGGCCAGACTGGTGGCTAAAGGTTATTCTCAGACATGGGGTGGACTATGATGATACCTTATTTTCTATGGAAAAGATGACTTCGGTTCGTATTCATATTTTCTTGGGGGTGGGGGGGTGTGTGTTTTCATTTGTTGTTTGAAGTAATCCTTGGTAGATTTTGATCCTTGGATGATACCTTGTTTGATCATTAAGCATGGTTTGGTAGATTTGCATATTTGATCAAAAATATTGGCATTAAGAGATGTCATAGTAATCACCAAGTTTTATATTGCCACAAGGAGGGTAAGTGTACACTCCTTGTATATGTCGATGACATTGTGATCACAACAGATGATGACGCATGCATTCAAGGGTATAGTCATATCTTCAACAACATATTCAAACGAAGGACTAAGGGCAGTTGAAATATTTTTTTGGAATTGAAGTAGCCATTTCTAGATGAGATCTCACTATGTTTTGGATATTTTGACCGAATGTAGAATGTTAAAGTGTCGCACATCACCAACTACAATGAATCCCAATTCTAAATTACGACAAAATAATGGAGACATTATAGAGGATCTGGGTAGGTACAGAAGGTTAGTTGGCATGGTAAATCTTACGGTTACTCATTTGAATATTGTATATATTGTGAGCATACTCGGTCAGTTTATGACAGCCGCTTGCACTACTCATTAGAATGTAGTATGTAGAATCCTTCAGTACTTGAGGAGTGCTCCGGGTCGAGAATTAATTAACACATAGGACATTGGATAGCTGGTTTCGTAATACAAATTTGGTAGGTTGTCCCACTTTAAGAAGGTTAATGATGTGTGTAATTTTTACATGATTGTTATTACTCTTTTTACACATTAAAGATGCAAGTTCTCATTTATTTTTTTATATTTTATCTTCTTTCAACTTATTTTTATTTATTTGTTTGTTTTTTAAGGAATGAGATGGATAAGTACAAAAGGTGGGCATTTCAGTAAAATCAAGAAAGAAAATAAGGATAAAGATTTCAAAATTCAAATTGATTCTATGTGAAGATTTCTGAAAAATTCGAGCAGTCATTGCATGATTTTGTGCAATTGGCCTTTTGAAAAACCAATAGAAAATATTATGGTCAACTAGGGGGTGAAATAAAATTTTATAATAAAAAAATAAAAAAATGAAGAAATAGCACAGATTGAATTGTGTTTGGATAAGGATTAGTTTAAAATTCAAACGATTAATCTTAATGTTGGGGTTTTAACTAATTAACTAATTAACTTATCTAATTTTATTTAAAACTTCCTTCTCCCTATATAAAAAACTCCGGGACCCGAGACTTGGAGAAGACGAGGAAATCCCGAGACTTTGGTGGAAGGGGATTAGGAGAGTTAGCTTACTGCCGAGACTTGATCTTTTGGAGGAGAAGTCCGATTAAAACGAGTTTTTTCTTCACTCTTCTGTTTTTTATTATAATTATGCAATCCAATAAGATGTTTATAAGTTACAAATTTGTCATGAACTAATTTTATTTTTCTAGGACTTCGATGTAGCCTAGATTTGAAAATACAATTTAAATTTCATATTAATTTATTCTTCTACTTTTTCATGGTTGTGTGTTTAATTTTTGTTATTAATGCTTGTAATTGTTTGGCCAACTATTGTTTAATATATTGAATCATAGAGGACGTGATCTCCTATCTATCAGTCACCGACTTGATACATATGGGAACAAGAGGTAACTTGTGATTTAGAACTACAAAATTAAACACCATTGATTGAGCAAAATTAGAGATAATTTCACTCGATTAATGTGACTGTAGAGAAATCCATAGAACTTAAGGAATCTTCAAAGAATTAAATTTGCATAGAGATATGACAAATTATTAGTTGAGAATATGTTTGGTGTTATTCGAAAGAAGACATTGAATAATTAAAGGAATTTGGTCTACAACTTGGAAGATTAGAATTTTGAGTTTCATGAAATTATGAGATGTAGCTTTAGATAGGTGAAACCGAAATCCCGAAAGAAGACATTGAATAATTAAGGAATTCTGGTCTACAACTTGGAATTTTGAGTTTCATAGAATTATGAATTATGTGGGTTTAGATAGGTGAAACCGAAAGCCCTAGAATTAATTTTTGCTATTAATAAACCCCAAAAATTTCAAGTTTCGTTCTTTTTAATTTGTTTAGTTTTTCTTTTAGTTTAATTTAATTTAGTAGCTATTTTTATCAAATTTTTGATTCTCTAAATAGTAGGTAATCTAGTGAATTTCGATATTCAATAAAATATTTAGTCATTGTGGATTCGACACTATTCTTCTAAACTATACTACTAGTTGCGATTTCATGCGCTTGCAAATTATTCCATCAAGTTTTTGGTGTCGTTGCCGGGGACTAATTATTCTTTTATTCATATCGATACTAGCTAGATTGTTACTAATTTGGATTTTATTTTTTTAGAAAGATAGGTTCGATTAGTTTTTCTGTTATTTAATAGCTATATTTCAGGACATAAAAGTGTCACCATGGCGAACGAATGTAATAGGAAGAAAAATAAGGCATTGAGGGACTATGCTATGCCCTCAATTAATGGAGCAACATCAAGCATAAAGAGGCTGGCTATACAAGCTAACAATTTTGAAATTAAACGGGGATCATTCAAATGATTCAACATACTATTCTGTTTGGAGTATTATCGCACGAGGAGTCTAATGTTCACATTGCAAACTTTTTAGAAATTTGCGACACTTTTAAGCACAATAGAGTGTCGGACGATGCTATCCGTTTAAACTATTTCCTTTCTCACTTAAAGATAAGGCAAAGGCTTGGCTAAACTCTCTATCACCATGTGTCATCACTACTTGGGAGGGATTAGCACAAAAGTTATGGCTATGTATTTTTCTCCAGCAAAGACAGCGAGGCTAAAAAATGATATTATCACATTCACTCAATTTGAGACTGAGTCATTGTATGATGTGTGGGAGGGGTATATAAAGAATTATTGAGAAATGTCGTCAACATGAACTTCCGAAATGGTTGCATGTCCAAACATTCTATAACGATATGGGAGCTACAAATCGGTCTATGATAGATATAGCAGATTGAGGAGCTCTTATGAGCAAAACTCATCAAGTAGCCAATGAGCTTTTGGAGGAAATGACATCTAATAATTATCAATGGTCTTCGGAGAGAGCAATGTTAAGAAAGGTAGCTGGAATTTTTGAGCTTGACATATGACCACACTGGCGGCACAAATTGCTACTTTATCTAAACAACTAGGTAATACGAATATTAATTCTATTCAAACTAATATTATTTGTGATCATTGTACAGAAAATCACTCAAGTATTGATTCCCAAGTGGGAAATCATTTTGCTCAACCAAATTTCGAACAAGCAAATTACATATCCAACTTTTAAAGACAAAACAATCCGTATTCGAATACGCATAATCCAGGACAGAGACACCACCCAAATTTTTCATCGAACAACAATCAAGGGGCAATTAGACCACCACAAAATATTCCACAGCAAGAAAAGAAGCTGAGAGTTGAGGAGATGATCATGCAATACCTGCAAAATACAGATTTGGCGATCAAAAATAACACGGCTTCAATTCGCAACCTTGAAACTCAGATTGGTCAGCTTTCAAATATCCTTATAGAGAGAACAGCAGGAACCTTACTTAGCAACACGGTGACCAATCCTAAGGAGCATGTCAAAGCAATAATACTGAGAAGCGAGCAAAAAATTAGGCTGCTACAGGAAGAAATTGCCAAACAATATGTGGTTGAAAAGCAAGATGAGTTCGAGCCAGTTTTGGAGGAACAAACGCAGGTGGCCAACCACCATGTTGGGAATTCTAAGGAGATGAAAGGATCTTCATAACCCACGATTTTCAGTGAGTTTAATTCTGAAACTACTTCTAAATCTCCTTATGTTCAACTGATTCCCATTTCCGCAAAGATTTAAAAAGAATAATCTCGATAATCAATTCTCTAAATTTTTAAGAATTTTTAAGAATTTACATATTAATATGCCTCTTATTGAAGCTTTGAAACATATGCCTAAATATGCTGAATTTTTTAAGGATAATTTATCAAACAAGCAGAAATTGGAGGAGCATGAAATGGTGATGCTAACTGAAGAGAGTAGTGCAATTTTATAAAAGAAGTTGCCTCCTAAACTTAAAGATCAAAGAAATTTTACAACTCCTTGTACTATTGGAAATTCTTATTTTGATAAAGCTTTGTGTGATTTAGAGGGAAGTATTAGTCTTATGGCTTTTTCCGTTTTTAGAAAACTTGGTCGTGGAGAAGCAAAACGCACTACAATTTCTTTGCAATTGAAGGACAAATCTATCAAGTACCCAAGAGGAATATTTGATGATGTTTTGGTAAAGGTATATAAGTTCATATTTCCAACTGATTTCATAGTGCTTGACATAGAGAAATGTGAAGAAATTCCGTTGATTCTGGGGCGACCTTTTCTAGCTACGAGGAGAGCTTTGATTGATGTCCAACAAGAAAAACTAATTTTGAGGTTTGAGGATGAGCAAGTAACATTTAATGTCTTTAAATCCATCAAGTTTTCTGCTAAAGTTCATTCGTATTTTCAAGAGTGAAATTGATTTAGATGTGGGTGAGACACATAGGGCTGGAGTTGAAAAGTTACCACTAGGAGTGTATCTAAAAAATTCAGCAACTCTTCAATCCGAGAAAGAAAAGATTTTGGAATATGTTCAGCATTTGGAAGCTGTACCATCTATTCATCTTTCTTCTCAGCTAAAATTCAGACAAGTGGGGATATCAAAGACGTCATCTTCAAGAAAGAAACCACTCAAACTCGAGCTTAAACCGCTTCCATCAAGTTTGAAGGATGCACAGAAGAAACATAATCCACACATACAGGAAGTTGTTAGAAAAGTTCTTATATTTGGATGTTGGCATCACATAACAATCTCACTTACCATGTCTGACAGAAGACTTAAAACTTAGTGTTTCTTGGGAGGCAACCCGTGTTATCTTTTTCCTTTCTTTAGAATTGTTTTTTTTACTATAAATTTTAATTTTTGATTCTATTTTATAGGAAGCATAAGCTTGGGGGTTTCCGGGCAGAGTTGTTTTTTAGATATATCTTAATGGGTGATTTTGGGCAGGATGGAGTCCGAATCTGAAAAAATGTGTTAAATACTGATCGAAGGAAATTGTCTTAGCGTTCAAATGCAAAAAAGAATTAAGGAATTTGGGCATCTACAACTCAAGATATTACCGAAACAATGAATGTCACACATCTAGAATTTCAACATAAATCAGGGGAGCAATTTTGAACATTTCTCAGAATTTTTTACCTTTTCCTTTTCTTTTCCTTTTCTTTTCCCATCGAAAATAATGTGATATTTAAGTTTGAGGGAAGGGTTAAAAAAATTTATACTAAAAAAAAGACTTAAAACACTTTTGGGTTCTTTTTATTGTGCTAACGCATTACAGTTTTTTAATTTGGGATAGGCAATATCTTATAAAGCAAGATTAAGCATGCTTGTTTTAAATAAGATTACTGAAGTTCAAAATTCCTTACAAAGTTGTGTGTCATGTACTTATGCATAAAAGAGGAGTGTAATGTTTTTCTTGTGATTATCCCTTTTGATCTAATTCTAAAAGGGTTTAAGGAAATAGAGTGATAATGATTAAATAATTGAATAAATAAAATTTTATTTACTCCAATTTTTGAGTTGCTTAGTAATTATGGATATTCATCACCAATGTTTACTTTTACATCAAACGACAACTTGAAATATGATTATGCAAAAGCTCTCTAAGTGTGCGACTTGTCGAGTAACTGGGAGAATCCATCACAAATGTTTTCATTCGCGTCAAAAGGCAAATGACAACTTAGAGAGGAAAAAAAACTCTAGTCTGGTACCCGGTTGTAGTAGTGAGAAGGGGTGATCGCAGATTGAGTTGTTACATTATTCAATTGTGTTAACTGCATAACAAATATGATTAGGTTTGGAATATTATACGAATAATTGTACTGGAGAAAGTGAGTGCTTAGTTTTCCATTATTTGTTGTTGTTTATGTATTAAGTTGAAGATTTTATGCTTGCGTGATAAGACCTTTCAGTGCAATGAGTTGAGACTAACTATGATTAATATCCTTTTATTTATGGTTTTCTTATTAGCTCGAGGACAAGCAATATCTCAAGTTTGGGTATTTGATGTGTAATTTTTACATTATTTTTATTACTCTTTTTAAGTATTAAAGTTGCAAGTTCTCGTTTATTACTTTATATTTTATCTTTTTTCAACTTATTTTTATTTATTTGTCAGTTTTTAAGGAATGAGATAGATAAGTGCAAAATGTTGACGTTTTGATTAAATCAAGAAAGAAAACAAGAATAAAGATTTCAAAATTCAAACTGTATCTACGTGAAAATTTCTGAAAAATTCGAGCACTCAAATGCATGTTTTTACAAATTGGTCTTCTGAAGAACCAATAGAAAATATTATGGTCAACTAGGGGGTGGAATAAAATTTTGAAATAAAAATTTAAAACATGAAGAAACAGCATGGACTGAATTGTGTTTGGATAAGGATTAGTTGGGTGATTAATTTAAATTTCAAATGATTAATCTTAATCTTGGGGTTTTAACTAATTAACTAATTAACTTATCATAATCCTATTTAAAACTACCTTCTCCCTATATAAAAAAACCCAGGGACCGACACTTGGAGAAGAGGAGAAAATCCCGAGACTTTGATGGAAGGGGATCAGGAGAATTAGCTTGCTGCCGAGACTTGATCTTTAGGAGGAGAAGTCCGAACAAAAAGAGTTCTTTCTTCTATCTTCAATTTTCTATTATTATTATGTAATCCAATAAGATGTTTATTAGTTGCAAATTTGTCATGAACTAATTTATTTTTCTAGGGCTTCGATGTATCCTAGTTTTGAAAACACAATTTAAATTTCATGTTATTTTATTTTTCTACTTTTCCGTGGTTGTATTTAAGTTTTGTTATTAATGTTAGCAATTGTATGGCCAACTATTGTTTGGTATATTGAATCATAAGGGATGACGAGAGATAACTTTAGATTTAGAATTATAGAATTAAACACCATTAATTGAGCGAAATTAGAAATAATTTACACACGCTTAATGTGACCGAGGAGAAATCCATTGAAATAAATGAATTTTCAAATAATTAAATTTGCATAGAGATATGAAGATTTATTAGTTGGGAATATGTTTGGTGTTATTCGAGAGAAGACATTGAATAATTAAAGGATTTTGGTCTACAACTTGAAAGAGTAGAGTTTTGACTTTCATGGAATTATGAATTGTGTGAGATTAACTAGGTGAAATCGAAATCCCTAGAGTTAGTTTTGCTATAAATAAACCCTAAACATTTCAGATTTCGTTCTTTTCAATGAGTTTAGTTTTTCATTTAGTTTAATTTAATTTAGTAGCTATTTTTATAAAATTTTCGATTCTCCAAATAGTAGGTAATCTGGTGAATTTCGGTACTCAATAAAATAATAAGTTCTTGTGGGATCGACACTCTATTCTTTTATACTATACTATTAGTTGCAATTTTGTGCGCTTGCAAATTATTCCATCAAGCTTTTAGCGCTTGCAAATTATTCCATCAAATTTAAACTATACTACTAGTTGCAAATTTAAACTATACTACTAGTTACGATAAAATAAAATAATAAGTCCTTGTGGTAAATTTCGATACTCAATAAAATAATAAGTCCTTGTGGGTTCGACACTATTCTTTTAAACTATACTACTAGTTGTGATTTTGTGCGCTTACAAATTATTCCATTAAGTTTTTGGTGCTTGCAAATTTTTAGTGCTTGCAAACTATACTACTAGTTGCAAATATAAACTATACTACTAGTTGCGCTTTTGTTCGCGTGCAAATTATTCCATCAAGTTTTTGGCGCCATTGTCGGAGACTAATTATTCTTTTATTGATCTTGATAATAGCTAGATTGTTACTAATTTGGATTTTTTTTTAAGAAAGATAGGTTTGATTAGTTAGTCTTTTATTTAATAGCTATATTTAAGGACATAGAAGTGAATCACCAGGGCGAATGAGGGTAATGGGTAGAAAAATAAGGATTGAGGGACTATGCTATGCCCTCGATTAATATATCAACATGAAGCATAAAGAGGCCGACTATATAAGCTAACAATTTTGAAATTAAACCAGCGATCATTCAAATGATTCAACATACTATTCAGTTTGGAGGATTATCACACGAGAATCCTACTGTTCACATTGTAAACTTTTTAGAAATTTGTGACACTTTCAAGCACAATGGAGTGTCGGGCGATGCTATCCATTTGAGACTCTTTTCTTTTTCACTTAGAGATAATGCGAAGGCTTGGTTAAATTCTCTACCACCAGGTGTCATCACTACTTCGGAGGGATTAGCACAAAAGTTTATGGCTATCTATTTTTCTCCGACAAAGACAGTGAAGCTAAGAAATGACATTACCACATTCACTCAATTTGTGACTGAGTCTTTGTATGATGCATGGGAGAGGTATAAAGATTATTGAGAAAGTGTCTTCACCATGAACTTCTGAAATGGCTGTGTCCAAACTGTCTATAACGGTTTGGGAGCAACAAATCGGTCTATGGTAGATACATCGGCTCGAGAACCTCTTATGAGCAAAACTCGTGAAGCGGCCAATGAGCTTTTGGAGCGGACGGAGTCTAACAATTACCAATGGACTTCGGAGAGAGCAAGGCCAAGAAAGACAACTGAAATTTTTTAGCTTGATCCTATTACCACATTGGCGGCACAAATTGCTACTTCATCTAAACAATTAGATAACATGAATGTTAATGATATTCAAACTAATATTATTTGTGATCATTGAGCAAGAAATTACTCAAGTATTAATTGTCAAGTGGAAAATCATTTTGATCAACCAAATTCCGAACAAGCAAATTATTTGTCCAACTTTTAAAGACAAAAAAATCCTTATTCGAACACGTATAATGTAGAATATATGACACCACCACAATTTTCCTTGGAACAACAATCAAGGGTCAATTAGACCACCTCAAAAATTCACTGCAAGAAATGTAGCCGGCACTTGAGGGTATGATCATGCAATACATGCAAAATACAAATTTTGTGATCCAAAAAAATGCAGCTGACAGCTTTCAAATATTCTTACAGAGAGAACAATAGGAACCTTACCTGGCAACACTGTGACCAATCATAAGGACCATGTCAAAGTAATAACACTAAGTGGGCAAAAAATTGAGCAGCTACAGGAAGAAATTGCCAAACAAAATGTGGTTGAAAAGCACGATGAGTTCGAGCCAATTTTGGAGGAACAAACGCAGCGGTGGCCAACCACCATGTTGGGAATTCTAAGGAGATGAAAGGATCTTCAAAACCCACGATTTTCAGGGAGTTTAATTCTGAAACTAATTCTAAATCTCTTTATGATCCACCGATACCCTTTCCGCAAAGACTTAATAAGAATAATCTCGATAATAAATTCTCTAAATTTTTAAGTATTTTTAAGAAATAGCATATTATTATTTCTCTCATTGAAGCTTTGGAACATATGCCTAAATATGCTAAATTTTTAAAGGATATTTTATCAAACAAGCGTAAAGTTGGGGGAGCATGAAATGGTGATGCTAACCGAAGAGAGTAGTACAATTTTACAAAAGAATTTGCCTCTTAAACTTAAAGATCTAGGGAGTTTTACAATTCCTTGTACTATTGGAAATTCTTATTTTGATAAAATTTTGTGTGATTTAGGGGAAAGTATTAATCTTATGTATTTTTCGGTTTTCACGAAACTTGGTTTTTGAGAAGCAAAACCCACTATAATTTCTTTGCAATTGGCGAACAAATCTATCAAGTACCCAGGAGGAATAGTTGAAGATGTTTTGGTAAAGGTATACAAGTTTATATTTCCAGCTGACTTCATAGTGCTTGACATGGAGGAATATGAAGAAATTATGTTCATTCTGGGGCGACCTTTTCTAGCTACAGGGAGCTTTGATTAATGTCCAAAAAGGAAAACTTATTTTGAAGTTTAAGGAAGAGCAAGTAACGTTTGATGTCTTTAAACCCATAGAGTTTTCTACCGAAGTTCACTCGTGTTTCCAAGTTAGTGAAATTGATTTAGATGTAGGCGAAACATAGGGTTGGAGTTGAAAAGTTACCGCTAGAAGTGTGTCTAACAAATTCAGCAATTCTTCAATTCGAGAAAGAAAATGTTTTGGAATATGTTCGATATTTGGAAGCTGCACCATCTATTCATCTTTCTTCTCAGCTAAAATTCAAAGAGGTGGGGATATTAAAGGCACCTTTTTCGAGAAAGAAACCACTCAAACTCGAGCTTAAACTGTGGCCATCTAGTTTGCGGAATGCACAGAGGAAACATAATCCACACATGCAGGAAGCTATTAGAAAAGAAGTTCTTATGTTGTTGGACGTTGGCATCACCTAACCATCTCACTTACCATGTCCGACTGAAGACTTAAAACTTAGCGCTTCCTGGGAGGCAACCCATGTTTTTTTTTTCTTTAGAATTGTTTTTCTTTTCGTTTACTATAAATTTTAATTTTTGATTCTATTTTATAGGATTGCATAAGTTTGGAGATTTTCGGGCAGAGTTGTTTTTTAGATCTATCTTAATGGGTGATTTTGGACAGAATGGAGTCTGAATTTGGAAAAATACAGATCGAAGAAAATTGTCTTAGCTTTCAAATGCAAAAAGAATCAAGAAATTTGGACATCTAACCCTCCAGATATCACCGAAACAATGGATATCACTCATCTAGAATTTAGCATAAATCAGGGGAGCAATTCTGAACTTTTCTCATTTTTTTTATTTTCCCTTTTCTTTTCCTATCGATGACCATGTGATATTTAAGTTTGGGGGAAGGGGTTAAAAAAATTATATTAAAAAAAATGACTTAAATTAGGATTACCATAACAATTTTGGGTTCTTTTTATTGTGTTAACACATTACATTTTTTTTAAAAATTTAGGATAGGCAATAACTTATAAAACAAAATTAAGCATACTTGTTTTCAATAGGATTGTTGAAGTTCAAAATTCCTTACAAAGTTGTGTGAGTCATGTAATTATGCATAAAAAAGGGGTGTGATTTTTTCTTGTGATTATCCCCTTTGATGTAATCCTAAACAGGGTTTAAGTAAATAGAGTTAATGATTAAATAATTGAATAAATAAAGTTTTATCTACTTCAATGTTTTGAGCTGCTTAGTTACTAGGGGTATTCATCACCAGTGTTTACTTTTACGTCCAACGACGACTTGAAATATGAGTATGCAAAAACACACTAAGTGTGTGACTTGTTAAGTAACCGGGAGAAACCATCACAAATATTTGTATTCGCGTCAAAAGGCAAGTAACAACTTAGAAAGAGACAAAAAAAACTCTAGTTTGCTACCCAATTTGTAGTGGTGAGAAGGGATGATCGCAGATTGAGTTGTTACATTATTCAGTTGTGTTAATTGCATAAATATGAGTGGGTTTGAAATTATGTACAAATAATTGCACTGGAAAAAGTGAGTATGTTTAGTTTTCCTTTATGTACAATTGTTTATGTATTAAGTTGAAGATTTAATGCTTGCATGATAAGACTTTTCGATGCGATGAGTTGAGGCTAACTATGATTACTATCCTTTTATATATGGTTTTCTTTTTCCTCGAGGACAAGCAAAATCTTCAATTTGGGGGTATTTGATGTGTAATTTTTACATGATTTTTGTTACTCTTTTTACATATTAAAGTTGCAAGTTCTTGTTAATTGCTTTATATTTTATTTTCTTTCAACTAATTTTTATTTATTTGTTAGTTTTTTAAGGAATGAGATGGATTAGTGCAAAAGGTGGACATTTTGGTAAAATCACGGAAGAAACGAAAGATTAAGATTTCAAAATTCAAATTGATTCTATGTGAAATTTTCTGAAAAATTCAAGCACTCAAATGCATGTTTTTACAAATTGGTCCTTTGAAGAACTAATTGAAAATAATATGGTCAACTAGGGGGTGGAATAAAATTTTGTAATTAAAAATTAAAAAAATGAAGAAATAGCATGAATTGAATTGTGTTTAGATAAGGATTAGTTGGATGATTAGTTAAAAATTCAAAAGACTAATCTTAATCTTGGGGTTTGAACTAATTAACTAATTAACTTATCCTAATCCTATTTAAAACTTCCTTCTCCCTATATAGAAAACCCCGGGACTCGAGATTTGGAGAAGAGGAGAAAATCCCGACACTTTGCTAGAAGGGGATCAGGAGAATTAGCTTGCTGCCAAGACTTGATTCTTTCTTCTCTCTTCTATTTATTATTATTATTATTATGCAACCCAATATGATGTTTATTAGTTGTTTGTCATAAACTATTTTTATTTTTTACGGCTTCGATGGAACCTAGTTTTGAAATCACAATTTAAATTTCATGTTAATTTATTCTTCTACTGTTTCATGGTTGTGTATTTAATTTTTGTTATTAATGCTTGTAATTGTTTGGCCAACTATTGTTTAATATATTGAATCATAGAGGACACTGAGAGGTAACTTGTGATTTAGAATTATAGAATTAAACACCATTGATTGAGCAAAATTAGAGATAATTTACACGCGATTAATGTGACTGTATAGAAATCCATAGAACTTAAAGAATCTTCAAATAATTAAATATGTATAGAGATATGACGAATTATTAGTTGGGGATATGTTTGGTGTTATTCGAGAGAAGACATTGAATAATTAAGGAATTTTGGTCTACAATTTGGAAGAGTAGAGTTTTCAGTTTTCTGGAATTATGAATTGTGTGGGTTTACCTAGATGAAACTGAAAGCCCTAAAGTTATTTTTGCTATCAATAAACCCTAAAAATTTCAAATTTCGTTTTTTTAATTAGTTTAGTTTTTCCTTTAGTTTAATTTAATTTAGTAGCTATTTTTTAATCAAATTTTCAATTCTCCAAATAGTAGGTAATTTGGTGAATTTCGGTACTCAATAAAATAATTAGTTCTTGTGGGTTCAACACTCTTTTCCTGTAAACTATACTACTTGTTGCGATTTTGTGCGCTTGCAAATTATTCCATCAGTTTGGATATTGCGTGTTGTGAGCAAAATTTTGTTCTCTCGGAAGAGTAAGAAACAATCAATAGTATCCTTAATCTCGTGCAAAATCAGAGCAAAGAGTCATGGCTAACATCACTTGTAAGCTTGTTTGAGTGAAAACACTCCTTGGTAAGTTAGGGACAGTGCAATCTGGCTTGATGATATTATATCATACAACACTTCGTATTACGTCAAATCTGGTCTTTCATGAGTTAACAAGGCATATTTAGGTCAGCTGTCATGTGGTCTGAAACAAGGTAATTCGGACTAAGGAGAAGCCCAAACAAATTGAGGAATGTCATGTGCGAATAGATCGTCAATTGACCGATATCCTTACGAAGCCATTGAAATGTAATAGAATTCAGTTTATCTACGACAAGTTGGGCATGTATGATATATAGAAAGAGCATTAGAATATGCTAATAAAGTGCTAGTCATGTTGGTAGAAACAATAACTTGCTTTGTACACTCTCCTATACATAGAAGCCTTTGTATCCAGTACTAACAATCTAGCAAAGTATTTTTTCCATCTCTTGCACTGTTATCAAATTGGTTACTGAGCTTGCAAGGCTAGGATTGCACGACTGCGCTAAGTCACAAGCATTTGATGCATTTTGTCATCATTAGTTAAATACCAAATCAGCTGATAATCTCCAGGATATCCTGGTTGACAGATTTCCCCTATAGTCAACAGATCATTAACTAAATAACTACGCATTCACTCCACTTCTAATATAATGCCTCAATCTGATGGAGTCTGACATGATGAGCACATGACCTGTTAAAAGCGAGAAATTTTTCGTCCACAAATACATCAGTCTTCCATTACAAGAACCTCAAAACAGCTTTTGTTGGTAACCAATAAAACCTTAAAACCAACAAGAAATTAGAAAAGGTTGTCGGTCTGCCAACAGTTTTTTTTTTTTTGCATTTTTTTTTGACATAATATTTTTTTTATTTGTTTGGTTTCTTCCTTTGTTTAGTATTGGCCAAGACCGACATGTGTAAGCCAAAAACCATCACAACTCAGGAGTGTTGAGAAACCGAGACAAACTTGGGAGTGTCATCTTGATTTTTGGCCGATATGATACCAAGACATTGGAGCAAATGTAGTGGAGTCACGGCTTTCAAGCAAGCACATTGATATTATGTAATATTGCAGGCATGTGATCATGTAAACAAAAACTAGTAGGAACTAGGTGTTGGGTATATCTTGCATACTAGGTTCGATATGAAGAAAAGACGGTGAAGCGAGAAGAGGTTCGGCGCGATTATGGAAGAATAAAGGAGTTGTGCAGGCTATGTAGGAATTGGTATAAGATGATAGCCAACTGGAGCAGTCGACCGCAACTATCAGCGAAGCTCTCTGACTTGCCTAAGTCCGCAGTCGACCACAACCAACGGTAGACAACAATTTGGGCCGATCTTGGTGATCTGTTTGAAGTCCAGTTTCTTCTCCAAGTTAGATCGTACGGCTCCTATCGTGTGGCTTCCTTTTCAGGGTATATCGCTTGGTTATTGTATCAAGACTACAACATAGGATTTCTCTAGATTTCTATATAATATTGTAATGGCCTCCATTGAGAAAGTGTGCTAAAAGCATTAAATACTTCATCTGAGAGTTTTCCATTGTAAACAGCAGAGTATCTTCTAGTGAGTCTTGAAAGATATATATAGGTTCTTGGTGAGGGTGATTGTAACTCTTGTATTTTCTCTAGTTAAATAAGATCTCTTTTATTTCTCCCTCGGATCAGGATTCCCCAAACCGGGACAAACTTTGTGCTTTGTGTGCTTGGTTTGATTTACTTGCTTGGTTGATTCATTGAGATCAGTTATTGCTTTTCTACAACCCCTCCCCGCTGCGCGTAATTCCCTAACATTAAGCAGGTTTGCCATTAAAATTGTCACTAAATGTAAGAAAAAAAGCTAAACCTGGTTGTGCATAAGCCGCAACGTCTTATGGGTATCAAAATGTAAGCAAAAACCTTGGTAGCCTTTAAATCTCACTTCAGAAAACAGAGCTTTGAACTTTCTAAGGTAGATGAAAAGGTTTTATGAACTTAAAAATGAGACTGGTTGATGTGTTTTGGATCTCTAATATAGATCAATATGGATCCTACTTTTAAGAAAGGGATTAACCCAATATAATTAGCAAATAACTACTATCAGCAATCTAGACACAAGAAAAGGAAAGGAAAGAACTAACCTTGTTAAGATAATTCATCTGTGTGATCACACATGTCGCCACTACTAGCATGAAAAACCATGTTTCTGGATAGATCAACTCATTTGTACCCTCAAAAGTCAGCTTAATAGCAGTTCCAAGAGCTTTAACACTCATAACCTGAATACTAGTAGTTTCTTAGTATAGCTGAAAATTTATTCTTTTAAGAACAATATCAAGGAAAAAATTACAAATTAAAGAACAAGAGATCATTTTTATAACAGATATGCTACTAGCGGATAATATCCAATTCCAAAATAAAATAAACAAGAAAAAAGAAAACATTACCGAGAGAGAACCCATCAATGAACAAATGCCAGTGAAAATCAAAACATTTGAGTGACCATGGCGTGGAGCAAAATGGAATACTAGCACGAAAACCAACACGACTACTGAAGCAACATACAGCAAGAAAGCTGAAAAACAACCAAGCCAAACAATCTGTGATCATCATAAAAGAAGTCCATTAATGGAGAAGGAAAGAAGATGAAACTAAATAAACTAATCTTTATAAAAAGGGAAAGTTTCTTACATATTTGAGTTGCCATGGTCCATATTTCCTGGACTGATGTGATTGCTCTTTCCTGTGGGGCGTGAACGACTATAACAACGGACCCAGCAATGCACATGACACATCCAAGAATCCCGAGGTTGTACAGCTTCTCGTTTAACAAGAAGTGAGCCAACACAGCACTGAATATGATAATGGAGATTCTGTTGTGACCTTGCAAATCATTTTAAGATCATCTATAAGGATGGTGATTTACCTGACGATTATACTTAATGCACCTAGAGGAGTGACAAGAACAGCAGGAGCAAATGCATATGCTACGAAATTGGCAACTTCTCCCACAATCACTGAATCAGATATGTGACTGAATTAGAGAATATATCAACCAACAAAACTCAAATAGGCTCTGAAGTAGTGAAAGAATCATATATAGAAGATTTTTGAAAACATCTGGGTGTCCAATTGCTAAAGGTAAAATCAGAAAATTAATAAAGTTTCCGACAAAAAGAATTACATTTATTCATCACGAGCTTCCATTAATTTCTCTCATTATAGTGACAGTTAAGCAAAGAGCTCTTATTTCAAAATCAAAAGAATATGTTCAATCAGTTACTCCAATTAGCTATTGTATGTAGCACAAAATTTCATCTTTGAATCATATACCCATTTTAAGTCATTGATTCTTCTTGGATAATATTTAACATGTTTTCCGCTTCTCGCTTATGTCTTCAAAATTATAATTTTAAACCCTGAACACTTATTGGATACTTCTTGGGAACTTGCTGCACACAATTACCACATTTTTGAAACATTTCTGTATAAATCATAACTCCTAACTCAAGTTACAATTCCCATTTGCCAACCACTTTTCATGTCACTCTTTCATGTCTCTCTTGTACATGCATCTGTCACGTCTCTCTCTCTTCCAAAAATGATGTGACTCGTGACTATGATGGAAGATAGTGAGACACGTTGGTCCCACGGGTCAGACTCACAGTTCTTATCCGATCACGGCTTTGGAGTGCCAGATAAATAGTGTGATACATATCGAAGTCAAAGACGAGACCCACAAGATAGATCGTGAGATATGTATACATTTCATTTGTATACTAGTAAATACATTTAGGTGGAGAAGGACATCAGCACATTGATATGCTGCATGCCCTTCTTATTGTAGTCTTGCAGCAGAGTGAAGAGGAGAAAGAGGAGAAAGGAAGATTTACGGTGGTACGCCAATACATATAAAATTCATTTTACAATAAAATTATTTTAAATTTATCTCATTGCGTTACGGATATGGTAAACATGCTAAGAATATTTCTTATTTACTTAAGAATAAGTGATGTAACACGTAATCCTAAATAAAGAATTTCCAAGAATTTTAAAGGATTAATTTTACCAACATGTAATGCGGATCAAGTTAGAAATTAAAACAGTTAATCGGTTCGATGAATTTTCAAGAATTGAAATAGTTTAACAAGCCCAATTAACGATTCAGTTCTAACAATCAATAATTATATCCCTAAGCGTTCTTAGCAAGTAAAAGAAGCAATAATGATTTGTACTCTAATTAGCAAGTGGAAACGCTCTCTCAATAATTATGGACGACAGATAAATCAAACAATATAATAGAGACGATAGACAGTATCACATATAAATGGAGGAGTGGAAAGATATTACCGGGTTTGAATAAAATGCCAACGTTGAAGACAGGACCTTCGGAAGGTCGACAGCAGCAAGATGGTGAAGCTTCGAGTTGGTGGTGCTGCGGTGGTTGTTGATGAAGCTCAGGGTAGCAAGGGGCGGCGGCGGCAACAGTAGTAGGGGTGGGTGGTTGTTGGAGAGGAAATCAGTAGTGGTGGCAGGGAGGCCTGTAGGCATCGGGGTGGAGGGCAATGGCGGAGGCAGCGAGAGGTCAGGGCTTTCGAGGAGGCGCTGGCGAGAGGGTGACGACGGCAATTGGAGAGGAGATCAGTGGGCTTACGGGTTGCAGCAAGGAGGACGGACGGGGGATGCGAGGTCGGGGGTCGCTGGTGGGTGACGGCAGGGGAATCACGGGGGTTGTGAGGACTTGGTCGATGGCGAGGTCGATTGGGCAGTGAAGAAGATGACGAAGAAGAAGATTAGGGTTTGATTTTGGGTTGGATTTGGGGATTAGGCTTTTGGGGTTGAATTAATTTGTGGATTAGGGTTTGGAATTTTAATTTGGGGGTAGTTTGAGAGTTTATCACAAACTCTAAAATTTTATTAGGACTTCTCACAAACTCTAATAATTCTCTCAGTTCACTCACACAAAAAGAGGGATGAAAAGCAATAACTTAACACAATAATTTTGTTAATATAGAATAGCATAACTTCTCATTAATCTCAAGGCCTATGTATAGGCTCAAAACAAATCTTGATACAAATCTCAAAATATTCTAAAATCTCAAAAATATTATAATGTATAAAAGAAAAGGGTGCAAATTGTAAAACTACGACATAGGGCTAAATCTCAAAATAAACTAAACAGAATTGATGTCCTCATCAATAAGTTTCTGGTACAAAACTTGATAGTCTGATTCAAAATGACCAATATTGCCGATACCAATAAAATACCAATTCAGTAGACTATATGTGTAAATTAGATGAGAATTTCATTTCAATGTTGATAGCAATCAAATGAAATTACAACCAAGAGGTGGTTTGATTTGCACCCATTCTCAAATATGTACACAAATCTCACTACAAAGAGAAGTCCTTTTCTAGATCTTGAGAGTTTTATTTTCTTTTCCACTTCGGTGAGTATTGCGGGACTTGTTGTAGAAGCCCTACGGGTGTAATAGGTCTCTCCGCCTGAATTTCGAGAATCACTGTACAAGGGTTTAAAGTATAGTGGAACGCTTGTTGCGGAGAATTGCTACAAGTAGGAGGTGTGGACGTAGACCTGGGGGTCGAACCACGTTATATCACTGTCTTGCTCATTGCTCTGTTTGCTTTCTTTTACTCTGCCTCTTTACTTTACGCATTACTTTTAATTTTTTAATTTCCGCACAATTACCCTATTTACATAAATGGCAGACAACCGTTTCTGCATTTATTTTAGCCATTATAGATCCAAAAAATACAAACTGTAGCAAAAAGAGGCTCTACATGGGGTGGGGTTCATATCGGTCCGGTATTCGTGTCCGCAGGATGTGGGCGCACACAAGCCGCATGTAATCCGGTCCGAGATTTGCACGCCCTCCTGCGAGCGCGCAAGAAAGCATCTTGGTTTGCTATCTTATAATGCCAAGAAAGAGGTTATTATATATCCTCTTCTAATTCCTTTGATTTTTCCGATGTGAGACTAAAATTCCTTAAAATGAAACCGTCTCACTTAGGGAGACAATTTCTCATTCACCCCTTAACCATTTTGATCAAGTAAATATATGATATTGATCTACTCATGAAGGAGAACACAAATCCATCAAAATCTCTCACTAATTCATAAAGGTTCTTACTCAAAAAATTGCTCAAAACTGGTTAGTAAATGGTGTATAAAATACCCATTTTCTAACATTCACCACATGAATGAAATTGACTACAGACACGACAGACTGACACGATAGAATTCAGCGGTTGAAACCTGCATATGATAGGTAGGTCACGTAGGTGTTACCCTTTGAACCTTCCCTTATGAAAATATGTTTTACTTTACTAACTAAACAGTAAACGCGATGTCCTTAAACTGTTCTGTCATATGTGTAAACGATGACATATCTCACACATGAATCTTCCTAACACATTTCAGTTCTCATTATTATGTTCGTTTTGGCCATGAACATACGCATGGTTCTGCTAGAGTTTAAGAAGAATATTGCCCTACACTATTCCCTTGGAAGCGGCCCTTCTTCCCTCTCACATAGGTGATTTCTTAGTTAAGAGTAACCCGCATTACTTTGCTCAGATTTCCGACACATAAGAATCATTAAAAGCCTAGCTTAACCTCTTACCTTACGGGCATCATTGTTTCGTCATGGGAATGGACATGGAAAAATCTTCACAGTGATCCAACATGGTCTTTACAATTTAGTTGTCCCTTTGAACCTAGATCTTGGGATCTCCAGTCAGCTAGGTTGGGTGTCCATTGTATCGACTTATTCTTTCATGAGCTTTAGTCTCATTCCTCTTGATGACTTATCAACTAACTCTCTGTTTAACCCTTTAGTTAGCGGATCCGCAATATTATCCTTCAACTTTACATAGTCCACAGAGATAACCCCAGTAGAGAGTAGTTATCTAACAGTATTATATCTTCAACGAATATGTCTAAATTTACCATTATACATACTGCTCTGTGCTCTACAAATTGTAGATTGACTATCTGAATGTATGCAGATTGGAGGCACAGGCTTTGTCCACCTTGGAATATCTTCAAGGAAATGGCGTAACCATTCAGCCTCTTCCCCACATTTGTCCAGTGTGATAAATTCATATCCCATCGTGGATTTAGCAATCACTGTTTGTTTCGAGGATTTCCAAAAAATTGTTGCACCATCTAGTGTAAACACATTGCCACTAGTGGATTTTGAATTGTCACTAGATATCCAGTTCGCATCACTATATCTTTCAAGTACAACTAGATATCTTGTAAAATGCAGTCCATAGTTACAAGTAAAATGCAAATACTTCAGTACTCTTGTAATCGCTTGCCAATGTTCGCTTCCAGGATTACTCATACATCTACTTAGTTTACTGACTGCATAGATTATGTCTGGTTTTGTACAACTCATCATGTACATTAGACTGCCTATGATTCTAGAGTATTCTACTTGAGAAATACTTACCTTTATTCTTGGATAAATGTAGTTAGATCTATTGGAGTTCTGGCAATTCCAAATTATCTTTATCAAATTTTCCAAGAATATTGTCAATATAATGTGACTGGCTTAAAACAAGCTCGACTGATGTTCTTGTGATTTTAATTCTCAATATAACATCAGCTAGTCCCATGTCTTTCATGTCAAACCTCGAGTTCAACATGTTTTTAGTAGATTTAATCATCTTATCATTGCTTCCAATAATAAGCATGTCATCTACATACAAGCATATTATGACATATCCGCTTTCAGTGTTTTTGACATACACGCATTTATCACATTCATTGATTTTAAAATCATTTGTCATTATGACATTGTCAAATTTCTCATGTCATTACTTTGGTGCTTGTTTTAAGTCATATAATGACTTCACTAGTTACATACTTTCTTTTTTTGTCCTAAAGCCGAAAAACCCACAGGTTGTTCCATGTACATTTCTTCATCTAAATCTCCATTAAGAAAAGTTCTTTCACATCCATTTGATGTACTTCAAGACTGCGCAAGGCTACAATTGCAAGTACCATCCTAATGGAATTTATTCTCGTTACAGGAGAATATGTATCAAAGTCATTCAGACCTTCCTTTTGTCTATATCATTGGATAACAAGTCTTGTCTTGCATTTATCAATTGATCCATCAGCTTTCATTTTTTTCTTGAAAATCCACTTGGAACCTAAAGGTCTACTACCTGGTGGAAGATCCACTAGTTCCCTAGTATGATTTTGCAATATAGAATCAATTTAGCTTTTAATGGTTTCTTTCCATAGAGAACCATCACTAGAGGTCACCGCTTCTTTGAAAGTTTAGGGTTCACCTTCAAGCATAAAAGTCGAGAAATCTGTACCAAAAGATTTTTTCCGTTCTTGTTCTTTTACTACGTCTAGGTTCCTCCTCAACTTCTTTATCTTGGTTTTCACTATCTTCACTGATGGTCTCATGTGTTCGTTTGGAAGAACTTGGTTCTTCCTTAGACTTACATGGAAATACATTTTCAAAGAATGATGCATTTCTTGACTCAACTATTGTGTTCTTTGGTATATCAGAGATATCGAATTTGTACACCAAGAACCGATAAGCACTACTATTATGTGCATAGCCAATGAAAATGCAATCAACCGTTTTGGGTCTTATTTTCACTTTCTAAGGTAGAGGTACTGTAACCTTGGTAAGACATCCCCACATTCACAAGTAATTGTAGGATTGCTTTCTTCCTTTCCATAATTCATATAGAGTTTTCTCCTCTTTCTTTTTGGGCACCTTATTCAAAAGGTAGTTAGCTGAAAGAATAGCATCGCCCCACAAGTTTGATGGCAAACCAAATTTTATTATTGCATTCATCATTTCCTTCAAGCTACGATTCTTTCGCTCAACAACACTGTTGGACTGAGGAGGATAAGGCACTGTGATTTCATGTATAATCTCATGTTTAGCACAAGTTTCAGCAAATGGCAATTCATACTCTCCACCTCGGTCACTTCTTAGTGCCTTAATTTTCTTGTTGAGTTGATTCTCAACTTAGTTTTTATAGAGAACAAATTTCTCTATCATTTTGTCCTTACTTTTAAGCAAATACACAACAATATTTTGTGCTATCATCAACAAATGTAATAAAATATTTATTACCACCTCTTGATTGTATTATTTTCAAATCACAAATATCATTGTGAATTAAATGAAAAGGTTCAGTATTTCTTTCAACACTTTTAAACGATGATCTTGTTAGTTTTGCCTCAACACAAGTTTCACACTTATGTTTAAAATCAATTTGAAATGTTGGTATATGATTCAAGTTAATTAGTCTACACAAAGTATCGTAATTAACATGTCCAAGTCTTCCATGCCATAATTGGAAGACTCGAGCATATAAGTAGAAGAGCTAGCTTTATTGATATTCTTGACCATGGTCATTACATTGAGTTTAAATATTCCACCACTCATGTATCTTCTACCAACATACATTTCACCCTTCGGCAAAACAAATTTGTTTGACTCAAACACTAAATGAAATCTGTGATTATTAAGCAACAAACTAGATACCAAGTTCGTACGGATTTCAGAAACAAATGCAACATTATTCAGAGTCGGTTCCTTCCCAGAAGTCATCTTCAAGATCACCTTGCATTGGCCCTTGATTTCTGAAGTAGCCGAGTTCCCCATAAACATCTTCGCCTCATTCTCTAATGGTTCAAAAGTGAAGAACACACATTTATTAGACCACACGTGTCGAGTAGCTCCAGTGTCAATCTACCATTCGTTGGGGCTTGAACCCATCAAGTTCACCTTCGAGACCACAGCTGAGAGGATGATATCAGAAACGTCTTGAGCAATGCCTTCAACTATATTTGCTTCTTTGTTCATGTTCTTCTTGGGTAATCTACAATTAGTAAACTTGTGAGTTGTGACCTAGCTTGTCACAATTGAATCATTTGCCTTGAAACTTTGGCTTCTTGGAGATTCCTCTCCTAGGTCCCAACTTGGGCCCTTTTCTTTGTTGTTGTGCTTTTTGGAACGTTGATTATGTTCCACCACATTAGCCTTGGCCGCATGACTGATGGCTCCGACTTTTTCAGAACCGCTATTGTCTTCTTCAATCCGAAGCCTAACAATGAGATCCTCAATGCCATTTTCCTGTCGCTTATGCTTCAAGTAATTTTTGAAATCTTTCCAACATGCTGGCAATTTTTCAATAATACAAGCAACTTGAAAGCTTTCATTTAGGTTCATACCTTTAGCATGTATCTCATGCAAGATCAGTTGAATTTCTTGAACCTGGCTGATCACCGTTTTGGAATCCACCATTTTATTGTCTAGGAAGTGGCCCACAATGAATTTCTCAGCGCCGGCATCCACAATTTTATATTTATAATCTAGGGATTCCCAAAATTCTTTAATTGTTCTTTTATCAATATAAACATTGTACAAAGAATCGGCTAATCTGTTCATTATGTAGTTCTTACATAAGTAATCAGCATTTTTTCAAGCATCCACAGC
Source organism: Hemerocallis citrina (assembly GCA_017893485.1). NCBI lineage: Eukaryota > Viridiplantae > Streptophyta > Magnoliopsida > Asparagales > Asphodelaceae > Hemerocallis > Hemerocallis citrina. Next base: position 425,688,218 of record CM030358.1, on the reverse strand, counting down.
GGCAATGATTTGGTTATCACTCATCTTCTTTAAGATTTGGAGCTTCTTCGTTCAAGAATCTTGCGAGATTCAAGGTGATCAAGTAGAACATTATTTTCTGTTGCTACCTCTTTAAATTCTGCTCGTTGAACTTCTCAGGTTTCTCCACATAGAAGACTGAGACAGGTACAACGGCTGGCATTGACACTCGTGCCACAACAACAGTCGACACTTGTGCCGCATCAGCAACCGTACTTGGACTGTTTCATCCACAACAACATTCTCCGATGCATTTGTCATTTTTAATGTGAAAAAACACATCACAAGTGTAAATTTTCAGAATAAAAAAGTAAATAAAAAGAAGTGCCTCAAAATCAGAAAGAAAGAAAATCAAATCTGTTTTAAGTTTGTTACATAATTTTGTTTACAAATATCGTTTGAAATATAACCAAGTATGATTGAAAGGCACAAAATTGGATAACAAAAAGAAGTAGAAGAAGAGGGAGAAAACCAACAAATAAAAAGAAAAGAAAAGAAATAACAAAACTATAAACCAAATAATTTGTGTCGAGACTTGTGTACCAAACAATCTCCTTAAAACAGATTTCGCCTCATCTGGGTGCTGGAATTTGCGTAGGCATCTGTATCCCAGGATACGACAGAAAAGTTGACGCAGGCACCATGTCACGCTCTCGATCTGAACAGCATTTGGCATTTGTGTCTGCAAGACGTGCGAGCGCACACAAGCCGCATGTAATCCAGTCCGAGATTTGTACCACCCCCCTGCGCGCGCGAAGGAGAGCCTCTTGGCTTGCTATCTTACAATGCCAAGAAAGAGGTTATTATATATTCTCTTCTAATTCCTTTGATTTTTCAATGTGGGACTAAAATCTCTTAACTCATTTTCAGAAATAAAACTGTCTCACTTAGGGAGACAATTTCTCATTCACCCCTTAACCGTTTTGAGCAAGTAAATATATGATTTTGATCTACCCATGAAGGAGAACACAAATCAATAAAGATCTCTCACTAATTCATAGTGGATCTTACTCAAAAAATTGCCTCAAAAGGGTTCGTAAAATGGTGTTAATACACCCATTTTCTAACATGTCCCACATGAGAGTTCGACACTTCTCTGACATGGCACGACTTCCAAATTGAAGTGTCCGTGCAATGTAGTTCCTAGTCAATAATTTGTCGAATTCTCATCTGTAACACCCCGCAAAATTGAAAATGATAATTTTGCCCTCGTGTGTTACGCATGTGTATTTTGTACCGTTACTGGTGATATTTGTAACATGTTTCACTACGTATTTTGATTTCCGACTATTTATGCATTTCCCATATTGATTTTATCTTATTTGAGTCAACTCGAATATTAAATGTCAATCTTTGTATTTTTACGTACTTTTTACGTGTTATCGATGCACGTATCGATTATGTATTTTCTACCACTACGTGTGATATTTTAATGTGTTTCAATTATTTATTTTATGTATTCGAATTTGTTTTATAAAACGGAAATTCATTTTCCCCTATTTTGATTAAAATAATTTTGTACGTGTAATGCACGTACTTTCTATGTACGTAGTGATTACGTCGTGAAATATGTAAAATTAATAAAAATATTTTCCTTATGTTGTTTTCGATTATATTTTAATAATTTTCTGTTGATAAAGTTGATTTCACATTTTTGATATTTTACGTGCGAGCACATGTTTCGGTGCCCGTATTTGGGCGTATTCTTTTCGAAATGAATGTCATAAAATGTGTCTATTTTATTTGTGCATGAGAAACTATAATTTTTAATTAAACTAATTTTTACGTATATATTATGTATATATATATATATATATAAGTTATGTTTTAAATAATTAATTTGTGAAGTGTGTGCTAATGCAAAACACGTCCACGTGTTTGGGGCATGAAGAGAGGTGACCGGGCTGTTTTTGGAGAGGAGGGAAATACAATTTTTTTGAAATGTGTGAGTGGAGTGAGTGGAGTTGTGGAGAGTAGTTATTATAACTACTCTACTACACAAACTATACAAATACCCCCTAGCTCCTATACCATTCTCCTCATCCTCTCCTTCACTTCTTCCTCTGCCGAACTTCCCATCAGCCATAACATCCAGCAAAAGTCTCCTTTTGTTTCTCCATTGGTGTGTATACCTACATATACATATGTATATATATATATATATATATATATATGCATTCATGAATACCTTTCTTTCCCATCATTTCTTTCCTCTTTCTTGTCCTCTGTGCACTTCCGAACCCCCCCCCCCCCAGTCCAGCCATATCCACTGTGCTACTCCAACCTACTCCATACACCTATACCCTATCTTATCATATATATAGAGAGAGAGGAATCTTCGGTTGCACACTACTTTGGTGAGCACTCCGTGAGCACTCACGAAATAGAGCACCTATGACAAATCTGAACCGCTCATATTGTTCTATATACCTAAGATAGCCTAACAATAAAAAATCAATTAATTTGAAATTCATTTGTCCATGATTTACATCATCGCAAAATTGTATGGCTGAAAATTCTAACAGCATGATGGATGGGCAAATGAACTTCAAATTACTTGATTTTTTATTGTTAGGCTATCTTAGGCATATAGAACAATATGAGCGGTTCGGATTTTTCATAGGGTCTTTATTTCATGAGTGCTCACGGAGTGCTCACCAAAAGTAGTGTGCAACCGAAGGGGACTCTATATATATATATATATATATATATATATATATATATATATATATATATATAAATAATGAATGAGATGTACTCTGTACCTGGCCGAAAGAAAGATGAAGATGAGGGTGCTTCACTGTTTGCCTATGCCGAAGTGAGTTGGGGAGTTTTCTTGCGCGCGGATTTCGAGGAGGCGAAGCGGAGTTTCTGGGAGCTCTCATTCTAGGAGTGCAATTGCTAGGCATTAAATTTTCTTGGGTGGATGTTTCTAAAATTCTTTCTAATTAGGAGTAGAATGCATGCTAGTTAATGTAGAGTTTAATTGCTAAATTTTGATTGGTGTGGTAGATGTGAATTGTTTAATTTATTCTCTAAAATTTGTTATGATGGTTATTAATATATTTACATGCTAAAATTTATGCAAATTGATGAATTATGAATGTATGAAGAATTGATGCATGTTAGATTAATGGTTAAAATAATGCAAATGTATGAAAAGGAATTGTTTGATGCTAGTGTGGTAAAGGAATGTAGAATTAATCTCACTAGTGTGTATTTTATGAGTATAAATTTTTATGAAGAAGTTGTGATGAAGAACAATATTTCAATTGAAAATTGATGATATACGTTTCCTAATACATTTTGGGGAGAAACTTTGTTATATTGTCAAAAAGAAAACTTTATAAAATTTTGAATATAATATACTATACTGTCATATTTTGATAGAAATATATTCTGGAAAGAGAACTAGATTTTTGGGTGAGTACAAATCAATTAAAGAATTGAATTTATTAAAGGAAAATAAGTTGCAATGCACCATATACAAAAAGAATTTAGCTCATTTCCATTTCAGTTAGTCACTCTGGACTTATTGGTCTTCGGTTGCACATTAGGGCGTTACTGTAGCAGGGCGTTTCTGTTTGGGCTTGGGTTCGAGATCTGATATAGCTTTCTTTTCTTTTATTAATTAAACCCAGTGCACTGAAGTACAGTGTACATAGTTTCGGTCTATTCTTATAACATCCTGGCACCTTGGACCTACTGGTCTTCGGTGGCGCCACAAGTCCGTTACTGTTCATAGCGGTCCGGCCTCGGGTTCAGGGTTCGGAACCTGTTGTGGACTTTAAATCTTTTTTTAATTTTTTTATGGTTTTGAGTTTCTTTTAGTGAGATAAATATTTAGAAAAAATACTATTATTATTCTAAAACTGTTTAGACTTTATGAAAATTAATTGTACAGTATTCGGATTTATTTTGTGATATTAAAAGGGGATTTTACATTAAAGGACTCAAGTTTATTCGATTAAAAGAATAAGAAGTTATTTTATTAAAAAATTGTGACTCTTGTATAATTAAAGAGAGATAAAAATTGGGAATGCACTTAGATTCTTCTTAATGAGATTTTATGATTATTAATGCTTGATTGAGATTATTTGAAATGCACACAAGGGTATGAATGATTAATTTGATAAAGAGGTTGAATTGACTTATGTTGTGTTATGAGATTATAAAGAAATATACTCTTTTGGAAAGAGATTTGAAATAAAGGAATTGCATTATTATTTTGAGATTGAATATGAAAAATTGTGATCTCTAGAAAGAGAGTTGTTGGAATCTAGCGGCTAGGCGAAACCCTAGTGACCGGCAGCTTTTATTAATGATTTTGAGAGCTAACCAGTGTGGGTTGAGCATCTCTTGAGAAGTAGCCATGTAGGCTGACTGTCTCTTTTGTTTTGGTTTAAGTCCAGTAGGATAAGCTAGCTCTAAGTTATAATGATTTTCTTTTAAATCAAACTGAAATTGTAAGGACTACACTATAGTGGAGATGTGATGAAAGTAAGAGAAAAACACAGGTATAAGGGCCATCGGATTGGCGGTGTGAGAGTGATTCATAGGTTGCCTGCTTAATGCGTCATGTCATGGTGTGAACACTACTCCGGAATTATCGTCCCGGTGGCGACGCTTGTGGGGTGTTTGGTGACTACAGGTGGTGCCATCATTCCATGACGGAGGCTGAATTGTCCACAGGCTCTGCATGATGCGTCATGTCACGACGTGGGATTCCCCTCCAGGCTGTCTGGATATGGGCTCGTAACTCATAGTTATAGAACATCTAGGATACTCACCGTAGTTACCGTAGTAGTTTAACTCATGGCGAGAGATTGAACCCTATAAGATGAACGATTAAGGGCTTGCCCTCGGACCTATGTACTATGGGATGCATATAATCCGAACAAGTGTGCATTAGTGTCATATAATATAAATAACTGCACTAAGGACTAAGTGCACAGCACCCACGATATCAATAAGATAGTCCCTTTGTAGCTTTGTTTGTGATCAAGTTTGTGTTTGCTAAAGTATTTAAGAATCGTTATACTGTTCGGCAAAGCGAGGATGGCCGTGTATAATATTTCGTCGGTTGTAAGCAACTAACGTGCCCACAGTTTTATATGTAGAACTTGGAGTTTACAAGAGGATATAAAGATGAAATTGTTGCTGATGATAAATTAAATGTTAAAGTTGTTTCAATTGTACATTTATTATTGTTGTATTTTATTTATTCTGCTGCGTGTTGATGTAAAAGACTCTTATGTAATTATTGTTGAAATAAAGTTTTAAATTTCTTGTAAAATTGTACGAAGTGAAGTATAAAGATTCTGTGAAACTTCGAATTCAGTCTTATTTGGAATTCGGGGTATTACACCATCTGTCTTTCAAACTAGATTAAAACCTCCTCCGTGCCTACACTATTGGTGAGCTGAACTACTCAAATACACACAGATGGTTGGACCTCTATTCCTATTCTCTAACAGAATTTACAATAACAAATGAGGTTTGGCAGCACCCTAACCACAAATTGAGTTAACATGTTATCTTGCTTTTGTCCACCTAGAACTTGGCATAGTATGTCCAAATAAAGCCATAAAAAGAATGGAAGTGCTGCATCATATTATTTTGGTGATCATAGATAAGTTGCCGTTTCTAATGTAGTAAGTGTCAATTTTTATTTTATATCGAGAGCCTCCTTCGTGGCCAACATGAACAACTAAAACATGATGCTCCTTGTTTGAAACCTCTTCCTAGACATTTGACTAAACAACAACTAATTGAGCAACAAAACCATCAAAGAGTGCATGGCAATGCCACTTAAACTTGACCGGCCTTTACCTAAAAATGAAGAGTAATAGCAATTTGCACCGCATACTTGATCAACGTACAAACTCAAATAAACCTTACCAAAGAGTAAGAACCATGGAAGCGTGCATTATAATCACCAAGGTTGATCATTCATTAACCTCATCAAACACCTAATCAAGATGACACCATTCCCTTCCAGAGGACTAGAAAACTAAAATCTTCCTCTACTCTCACATAAAAATTGCATACCCCCTATGATAACAGCACATGGTGGGATATCGCCACTATATATACTAGCAATGTTCTAAAAAGCGCTAGGCGGTAGTCGGGCGGCCGATGGGGGCCTAGCGCCTAGACCTTGTAATCGGGGATTAAGCGGCTAGGCGCTAGGCGGTTTTTTAAATTTATTTATTTACTTATTTATTTATTTATCGATCTTTTGGGTTTATTTTGTTGTTACCCATTTTTACTTTTTATTGCTACTCATTCTTAGTTTCTTACTATTGAACTTTTTCTCCTTGCAATTGTAGGATGGGCTTCACATAGTCAAATCGGTGTATTATTGTATCGGTGAACATGATGACTGTATCTTCTCCATATCCGATGTAAACCACATTGTGGCTACTCATAAAAGAATACAAATTTTAAAGAGAGAATAAATGTAAAGTTGATAGATGATCTCATGATATGCTTGATAACGATGAACAGCGTTAAGCAAATATTATTATGTTTTCTAGCAAACTACATTAGCTTGTTGAGTAAAAGGCCGGTGAACTGAACATACATACTGTCGACTGACAGAACAAAAGTATACCATTAAAATTATCAAGAAAAAGATGTGAACACTAGTAGCAGGAATAACAAAGAAAACATCAGCATTAATAACTTACAATATCAGAATTCACAAAAACATAAGAAACTGTACTAAGAGCACGCAAAAGAATGTGAAAGGGAAAGAAAGATAAGATAACCAATTACCAAATATTTGGAGATCAATCGAGATCACTATTAGAACTTAGAAGCTTTGCATATATTGTCGGAGGACGTCGGAGGGAGGTGGAGGGAGGCGGAGGACGTTGGAGGAGGACGTCGGAGGAGCTGCGATTCGGTGGGAGGCGGTCGGAGGGAGGACGTCGGAGGAGCTGTGAACTTTGAGAGAGAAGAGGAGGACGTTGGAGGGAGGCGGAGTTGGAGGGAAGCGAAGGAGGAGGAGGCGGAGGAGGACGGCGAAGGAGGAGGGAGGCGGACGAGGATGGGGAACTGGCAAAGTAGGAGGGAGGCGGAGGAGGACGGCGAAGGAGGAAGGAGGCGGAGGAAGACGGCGAAGGAGGAAGGAGGCGGAGGAAGAGGAGCTGTGATTTGGGGTGAAAGTGAAGAGCGCGATTTAGGGTTTTTTACTTTTTTTATTAGGAGGAGAAAGTGAGAATTTTTTTTAAAATTACTTAAGGCCTAAGCGGGTCTAGTCCGCCTAGACCCGCCTAGACCGATTAAACGCCACCGAGGTCCGATTTTAGCCGCCTAGAACCCATTTCCGATTTTCATAAACGCCTAGGCCCTAGTCGAGGCGTTGGGGGGCCGCCTAGCGCCTAGGTACCGCCTAGGCGGCCGCCTAGGCCGCTTTTTAGAACACTGTATACTAGTAATATACACATGTGATGCACGTATTAATTTTTTTAAAAAAATTAAAGTAAGAACTCTGGTTTACACGTGCGATGCATGTCTTAAGAAATAGGATTATATATTTTTAAAAGTAACTGTGAAGACTATAATGTGAGAGCTGGAGTTGCACGTGTGTTGCACGTAAGTAGGTAGATTTACAACTCTAACTCTTCCATTATAATAGTTATTATTATATATTATATTATAGATAGATAGATAAATAGATAGTAATTTACACGTGTGATGCACATTTAATATATTTTTTAAAAAAAATAAAGTAAAAAATCTGACGTGGTGAGGACTCGAACCTGAGACCTCCTTCATATTAGTTATGCACGTGCAATGCACGCGTTGGTAGATTTACAAATGACACTAAGGCCTTCTCCCATTATAATATTTGAGATTAGAGATAGTAAAAATAATAAAAATAAACACATCTCTGATCTCTGAACTTTCCAACAACCACCTCCAAAACCCTTAAAAAACCAATAACAGAATCCGCTGTTAACTCAATTACCCAACAAAGTTCAAATCTTTACTGAATCAACAGATTACAACTTTAGAACAACCACCTTTAAAACCGTAAAACTGAACATGAAAATTACCTTGAAACAGCTCCATACAAACGATACATCCTGAATTTGCAATCTTTCATTGTTTATGATCAATAGAGATTAGAGATATTTAAAAGTTGGATTCTAAAGCCAATCAAAATACACCCCCCAATTCAACAACTTTTCGTATCAAATGAAAAACAGAAAATGACTGCAATCAACTGCATTATTATTCTCCTTATCATCTCTAATATCTAAAACAACAATTGTTATAAACCCATCAAACATACTACATTATAATGACTGCATTATCAGAATTTCTTGTACTATACATAATACATTAATAAAACAGATTACAACCAGAAAATGACTGCATTATGAGAATTTCTTGTACTATACAGAATGTAGCAAACAGAATTTATTCTCAATCAAAATTAGGCAGAGGAATATGTAAGAATATGGCCTATGGGAGCAAAGGTCTTGAATTTGCAATCTTTCTTTGTTTATGATCAATAGCAGTGTTCTAAATGGCGTCCGCCTCTGACGCCTAGGCGGCGCTTAGGCACTCAGATGGAGGAGAACGAACTGCCTTTGCTAGGCGGTTAGAGGCGATTAAGCGGCCATCTTGTTGAGTAGGCATCTATGACGCCGATCAGGCGTCCGCCTGAAGTCCAATGCTCAGGCATTTTCTATTTTTTAAAATTTTAAATACTATAAAATAACACAAAAAAAGAAAACTACTATTAATATATTAATCTGTTATATAATATGTATGGATCTTTAATAGTAGTGGAATTGTTTTTACTTTTTTTTGTATTATTGATGATGGATTGCACATATTATATCTATTACACATATTAAAATAGTGCATATTAACATATTACACATATTAGCATATCGCACATATTACAATTGGACAATTGTTTTTTTTAATTGCACGAGAAAGTTTTTTTTATGCATAAACACCCTTTAATTACACATATTACACAAGAACATGATGAATATTTGTAATTGGATTGCACGATTATACTTACGATTAAAGAATAGCGGCTGAAATTAACTAAATCGGCAAAATAAATTCAACCGCCTAGGCGCTGCCTAGGCGCCACCTAGGCACCCTAGGTGCTAGGCACCCCTTGACCGAACCGCCACCACCTAACGCCGTTTACAACCTTGATCAATAGAGATTAGAGATATTTAAAAATTAGATTCTAAAGCCAATCAAAATGCACCCCTATTCAACAACTTTTCATATCAAATGAAAAACAGAAAATGACTGCAATCAACAGTAGTATTATTTGTTGAAATATAGTAATTGTATATTCTGTTTCCTAATATATAGGAAACAGATTTCCCAAATCTCTCATCCCCCCAATCTTCTCTCAATCTCTTTTCTTCTTCTCCAAGAATGTAATTCATATATATAGATGTATACAGAAAAGAAAAAATAACAACAAGAATATGAATTATTTTCCCCAAAATTATTTTCTTCATGGTATCAGAGCCTAACAAGATCTAGGCTTGTTGAAGAAGAAGAGACAGAGGGATCCGATCCCGACCAAACCCCGATCCCCCTCGTCGACCCGATCCTCGCTGCCATCGAGCCTGTCGCCGATCTTCGTCGACATCGATCCCTAGCCTTCGCCTTCACCATCCCATTCTCTCTCCCCGGCAGTTTCCCACCCAAATAACCTGACCACTACTGTACATCTTCTCCCTCGGCCGTTCTCCTTATCCGGCCACACTCCGGCAATCCCCGTTGCCACCCCTTTGAACGACGCTCTCTCCCAGCCCGTCGAGCCACTCTGACGACCCTCCTCCGCCCAGCACAGCAACGCCGACCCTTTTTCATTTCTCTTCCGACTGCAGATCGACACCCATCTCTGAGCGCCGCCCCGCCAGTCGTCGTCCCCGTTCCCCCCCAACGCCTCCGTTGTCGTGCTGACTCTTGGACGCCAGCGATGCAGCCCTCTTGGCCTTGGCATCCACAACAGGGTTTCTTCCCTTGGCCTTCACTGTAGCAGATGTTGTCTCTTTGCTTGGGTTTCTTTGCACGTAGTTTGTGCACGTGTTAATTGTGTGGTTGTTTATCTGAGAAGGAGGGAGTGATCTTGTGTTTGGTGTTTTTTTGATCTGCTGTGGAGTTGCTGTTTGGGTGTTGGATTGTTGCTGTTTTGTTGTTTGTTGGAGACTTTGAGCTGTTCTTGGCCAAGTTGGGCCGTTTGCTATTGGCTGCTGAAGATCAGATCCGTTGTTTTCTTGTGCCGCTACCATGGGACAAACTGATGGAGCTAAGAAGAATATTGGACTCGCCTCTACATTAGTTACAGCTGCAGGTAATGATGGTAAGATATTTAATATTTCTGCTTCTGTTATGAATAGTGCATGGATAATTGATTCGGGTGCTACCGACCATATGACTTTTGATTATAGACAAGTTCAAAATTTTCAACCATCCACTAAATCAACTGTGTCCACTGCCAATGGTGATCCTGCCACTATTACTGGCGAGGGTACCATACACCTCACAAACAACCTAACCTTAGATACTGTCCTAGTTGTGTTATCCTTGAATTTCAACCTATTATCTGTTGCTCAAATAACTACTGCCTTACATTGTATTGTAGTTTTTTGGCCTTCACATTGTGTGTTTAAGGATATTCGGACTCGCAAGACGATTAGTTATGGGGTTAGATACGGGAAGCTCTATTACCTAGATTTAGAATCTGAATGTTCGAGCAAGTTGACTCAAGCTCTAAGTATGGAAGGATCCGAAGATGAGAAGAAAAAATCAGATATTTGGCTATGGCATCGACGTCTAGGGCATGCTTCTTTTGGTTATTTGAAGAAATTATTTTCAAGTTTATTTTTGAAGTTGGATATATCTGCCTTTCGGTGTGATGTGTGTGAACTCGCAAAAGGTCATCGTGTCTCTTTTCCTCCAAGTCCAAGTAGAAGCTCCCTTCCTTCTATGATTATTCATTCTGATGTTTGGGGTCCATCCAAAACCACTACATTTGGAGGAGCCAAATAGTTTGTGACCTTTATTGATGACTGTACCAGTATGACCTGGATTTGTTTGATGAAGTCGAAAAGTGAAGTTAGTGGTTTGTTTTAGAAATTTCACAAGCATGTTATGATTCAGTATAAATCACAGATTCAAGTTCTTAGGAGTGATAATGGCGGAGAGTACCTGAGTTCAAATCTGCAACAATATTTGGTGGAACATGGAATTGTTCATCAGACTACATGCTCGTATACACCTCAACAGAATGGGGTTGCAGAAAGAAAAAATAGACACTTGCTCGAAGTGGTCCATGCTTCTCTCATCCATGGAAATATGCCACTCATTTATTGGAGACAAGCCCTTGCTTCTGCTGCAAACTTAATCAACCGAGTTCCCTCTAAAATCCTAAACTTCCTCACACCATTTCAAGCCTTAACTGAAAATGTGAATGCACCAAAAGTCGTCAACTTGCCACCTCGTGTGTTTGGGTGTGTTGCATTTGTTCATCTTCATCAACATGAACGCAATAAGTTAACTCCTCGAGCTGTCCGCTGTGTTTTCGTAGGATATGCACAGAATAAGAAAGGGTATCGGTGCTATCACCCACCAACTCAAAAGATGTTTGTGACTATGGATGTTGTGTTCCATAAAGATGAGAAGTATTTTTCCTCTGAGGTTGAACTTCAGGGGGAGTACCGAAGTGAAGTTCAAACTCTTGCCTATGATGAAGTGGTTACTATTCAATCAGATATAAGGGGAGAAAATCAGGATGTAAGTAATGACGATCACTCGAATGAAGACTTGGTTGAGAAAGAAAATTTTCACGAAGATCTGCAGTCAGTGCCGAACCTCCATGAAGATGAGTCATCTCCGCCACCAGCACCATCTGAACCATCTTCACCACCAGTACCATCATATCTATCTCTACTCCCAGCAGAACCCCAAAACCAATCGTCATCGCTGTCCGAAGCTCCAAGAAGAGAACTCCCAAACCGTACTACTAGAGGTATCCCCAAACCTACTTACGAGCCTAATTCCACTAGTAAAGTCAAGTATCCCATGAGTCATTATGTGTCCACTCACCGATTGTCTGAATCAAATAAGTCATTTGTGAATCAATTATCTGCTGTATCTATTCCTAATAGTGTGTAGGGAAGCCCGTACTGATCCAAGGTGGAAAGCAGCTATGGATGAGGAGATGAAATCCTTGAAAAAGAACGAGACTTGGGAGATAGTCGAGCTGCCAGCAGAAAAGAAGCCAGTAGGATGCAGATGGATTTATACAGTGAAGTATAAGTCTGATGGTTCAATAGAGCAATACAAAGCAAGGCTGGTTGCCAAAGGGTACACTCAAACGTATGGAATTGAATATGAAGATACATTCGCACCAGTGGCAAAATTCAGTACTGTTCGAGTCTTACTGACACTTGCTGCCAATCTTGACTGGCCATTGGAGCAATTTGATGTGAAGAATGCATTTTTGCATGGGGAATTGACAGAAGAAGTCTATATGGATCTTCCACCAGGGTCGAATAGACCAGTCCAACACAGCAACAAAGTATGTCGTCTGAAGAAAGCATTGTATGGACTGAAGCAGTCGCCAAGAGCCTAGTTTGGGAGATTTACAAAGGCAATGAAGACATTCAGATACTATCAGAGTAATTCTGATCATACTCTATTCCTAAAAAGGAAAGAAGGTAAAATTATTGCTCTCATTATTTATGTTGATGATATGATAGTAACTGGAGATGATCCTGAGGAGATGAAGGCATTAAAGAACTACTTGTCACAAGAGTTCGAAATGAAAGATCTTGGTCCTTTGAGATACTTCCTTGGTATTGAAGTTTCTCGCTCAAGAAAGGGGATATTTCTTTCTCAAAGAAAATATGCTCTGGATTTATTGAAGGAAACTGGAATGTCCGCTTGTCAACCGATTAGTACATCAACCGATTTGTACACCATTGGAAGAAGGACTGAAACTATGCAACGAAGCTGATCAAGTACCTTGTGATAAGGAAAGAATCAGAGATTGGTTGGACGACTAATGTATCTTGCACATACACGGCCAGATTTGTCATATGCTTTAAGTGTGGTAAGTCAATTTATGCATACACCTCGGGAACAACATATAGATACGGTAATGAAAATTATGAGATACATTAAGTCAGCCCCAGGAAAAGGAGTCTTATTTGCAAAACATGGACACTTGAAGGTTGAGGCATATACTGATGCTGATTGGGCAGGATCTACAACCGATAGGCGCTCCACTTCAGGATATTTCACCTTTGTTGGAGGAAATTTAGTTACATGGAGGAGCAAGAAGCAAAATGTTGTTGCACGCTCTAGTACAGAGGCTGAGTATCGCGGAGTAGCTTTAAGTATAACAGAAACTTTATGGCTGAAACACCTGTTGCAGGACTTAGACTATGGTCCAAAGGAACCTATGAAGGTGTATTGTGACAGTCAAGCGGCGTGTGATATTGTAGCTAATCTAGTTCAGCATGATAGGACGAAACATGTAGAGGTGGACAGATTCTTCATCAAAGAAAAATTAGATGAGAAAGTTATTGAGATATCCAAGGTGAAGTCAGAAGATCAACTCGCAGATATCCTAACCAAGGTTGTTTCGACTCGGCTCATCTGAAAATTTGTTAACAAGTTGGGCATGTTCGATATCTATGCACCAACTTGAGGGAGAGTGTTGAAATATAGTTTTTGTATATTCGGTTTCCTAATTTATAGGAAACAGATTCTCCAAATCTCTGATCTCCCCAATCTTCTCTTAATCTCTTTTCTTCTTCTCCAAGAATGTAATTCATATATATAGATGTATACAGAAAAGAAAAAATAACAAGAAGAATAAGAATTATTTTCCCCAAAATTATTTTCTTCATTATTCTCCTTATCATCTCTAATCTCTAAAACAACAATTGTTATAAATCCATCAAGCATACTACATCTCGCAGCTATAAATTTTCCATAATCAAAACAATATAGGTTCAAGTCTTACCTTGAGTGACGGCGCAGCGATGGCGCAGCGAAGCGACGATGAGGCCGGGCGACGGCGCGGCGAAGTGACGGTGCAGTGGGGTGACGACGCGGCGTAGCGACGGTGGGGCGAAGCGACGGCACGGCGAACCTGCGGAGCGGCGGAGCGGCGTTGAGTTTTAAGAGAGAGGGAGAGGAAGAGTCGGCGTGAATTTAGTTGAGAGAGAGAAGGGGAGATTATTTGTAACACCCCGCCAAATTGAAAATGACAATTTTGCCCTCATGTGTTACGCACGTATATTTTGTACCGTTACTGGTAATACTTGTAACGTGTTTTTGTTATATATTGTGATTTCTGACTATTTATGTATTTCCCGTATATTTTATCCTATTTGAGTCAACTAAAATATTAAATTTCAATCTCTGGATTTTACGTGCTTTTTATGTGTTTTTGATGCACGTATCGATTATGTGTTTCCACCGCTACGTGTAATATTTTCAATGTGTTTAAATTATTTATTTTAGGTATTCAAATCTATTTTTGATAAACCGAAAATTTATTTTTCTCCTATTTTGATTAAAAATACTTTTGTACGTGTAATGCAGTGCTAATCTTTCCATCTTTATTTTTCTTACTCTCATTTATCATTTTAGCATGCATGAGTTCTTTTTATTAGCCTTTCTTTAAACCCATGGACCTAAAAAGAGATTCTAGCCCACTAGATTAATTGATTAAATTAATTAAAAAGCAAGCCCACAAGACAAGCCCATTTAATTAAACCCCATTTTTGGTTGTGCATGGACTCACACATGACATGTAACAACTTTTAATACACGTATTAGGATTATAGAATTTTGTATTTACTTTTTGTATGTATGTGTGCATGTGTGGAGAGGGAGAGAGAGAGTGGGGGACCGGTTTAGAAGAGAGAGAGGACCGGATTGAGTGGGGAGTTGGAGAATGTGGAGAGGTGGAGAAAGTAGGGAGACGGAAAGGTGAGTGGGTAATTATTAGGTGGGTGAAATTTGCATTTTAGCCTTTCTTTTGTCCTATAAATATACCCCTCTTTTCTTCTCTTTTCACACCAAAACAAGAGAAATTAGAGAGAGGAAAAAAAAAGAGAGTTAGAGAGTGTTCTTGTTGCATTGGAGGCTTTTTAGAGTGCTCTTGCAAGGAGGAGAAGGACTAGGAGTTGCTTGTTGGAGCTAGAAGTTGTGTCTCATCAATCTTGTTTGCTTATTCTTCATTAGAGGTGAGTGATCTTGTGCTTTCTAAATGTAGAAAATGCATGCTAGTAATGTTAAATGAGTAGTATGGATTAAATTGATGAAATTATAAAGTACACCCTCATGTTGATTATTTGTGCCATGAAAATTGTAGAAGTAATGTGGTAATCAATATGCCTAGATATCATGATGATTAGAAAGAGGAAAGAAAGTAAAACAAATTAAATTGTTGCCATGAAATGTGTTAGTTTATGCTTATTGCCATGTTATGCTAAAATCATAATTTTTGCATAAAAGAGTTTTGAGATCCTCATGGACAATTAAGAGACATGGTTGGTTATATTACTAAATTTTAATTTGTATAAATGAGCGCATGAACTAGTTATAATGAATACAATTCTTAATTTCAAATTTGAGAAAAATACAAATTTATGTGTGAAATTAAGAGAAAAACTATTTGAAAGAAATTGTTGAGATTTCCCTTGTGGTAAAAAAAAAAGTGAAGTTAAATTGATACATATAGATTCATTAATTATTTGTAAGAGATACAATGTGCTATTTTGATTAAAATAAAGAAATGAAATGCATGTTCATAAAAGAGAAGGAGATAGTTTGAATTATAGATACAATGTCTAAAATATAAGTTTGGAAATTCGTGAATTACTGATTTCAAGTAAACTCAGTATGAATGAGAAAATTACAGTCCATTAAAAAGATTAGATCGATCATATGTTTGAGTTTTGTGAAATAAACTAGTTACTGTGTCGTGTGAACAAAAGCATTTTAGTATAATTCGATGTCAGTAATCACACTTGGACTTCCTGGCTAGCGGATGCGCTATAGGGCGGTCGCTGTGCTTGTCGGAGGTCTTGGGTTCGAAACTTGTTAGTCACATTTTATTTTTGATTTCGTTTAAATAATCCGAAACTGAGAACCAGTATCTGGGTATTTCGGTTTGGCTTCTTGAGACCAACTACCAAGTCCACTTGGACTTAGTGGCTAGCGGAGTGGACTTTGGGTGCTCACTGTGTGGTGCGGTTGGGCTTGGGTTCGAAACCCGGTGGCCTCTTTTGATATTTTTTTGATGTTTTAATATTTTAAGGGAGTTTTAATGCAAATAAAATTTGGGAAAAATATCCAATATTCCTATAAAATGAAATAGAATTTATTTAAAATAGTTTCAGAATTTTTATGTATATTTTGAGGAACTAAAAAGTGAAATTGAGATAGAAATGAGTTGATAACTTCGAAAAAAAAAATCTAATAGTACGACATTTTGTTTCTTTTAAAAGAAGAGAAAAATATTGTTATGCGAAATGAATTCTCTTGAAGAGATTATACACTCATTTGACTTAAGAAATATTTGATGAGTTTTGAGACTTAAAGTGATGAATCTATGTTCATGAAAAGAAATATTACTTTTTAAAGATTTTGAATGAATAATTGAATCATGAAGAATGCCAAGATAAGACATTGATTAAATTGTGAATAAGTTGAAGATAAGAATACATTGAGTTTAATATATGATTATTGAAGGGTATGAGTACCCATGGATTCTTGTACATGAAAGGTTGTAATCTAGAGTTTAGTGAGACCTCGGGTACTGGCATTGTTGAATTAAAAGATTTGAGGTATATTTTGAGATATGGTCATGGAGCTATCTCGGTATTTGTGATTAAGTCCGATAAGGGGTAAAACTAACTCTAGGTATGATAATTTATTCATGTCTTGAACTTAAGAACTAGGCACTAAGTGAAGATGTAGTAAACCTGAACAAATATAAGTGGGGCACTTTATATAGTCGGGCGCTGTACTCCGGGACTGTAGACCCAGCCGGGCGGTATACTCCGGGGCTGAGGTTGCTTCGATGGAGATGAGCTTTATTTTAAATCCGGGACTATGCATAGGCAGGCGGATAGTTTGTCGTACTCCAGTGTATATACGTATACCGGAACTAGAAAGATATTTGCGGGATGTTCGCACGACGAGGAGTCTGTATAACAGTCGGGCGGTGTACTTCGGGACTAGGATCCGTATTCATGGAATATCTAAATCTTGCTTTTATTATTGGGTAGTTTTCATGGCGAGGGATCGAACCCTTTAATGTGAAGTACGAAGTGCTTGCCCTCGGACCTATGTAGTATGGAATGCATAGAATCCGAACAAGTATGCATTAGTGTCATCTTAGTATAAAATATATGCATTAGGCATTAAGGCATTGCACACACTTACATGTCACATTTTAACACTTTATTTGCATTCAAGTTTGTGGTTTGTTAAAGTATTAAGATCGTTATATTTTTCGGCATAGAGAGGATGGCCGTATATAACATTTTCGTCGGTTGTAAGTAACTGACGTGCCCACAGTTTTATATGCAGGAGATGGATCTTCATGAAGATATAAAGTTGATATGATGATGTTGATTAATTACATGTTAAAGATGTTGCAAATTGTATATTATTTTCATTGTGTACTTCATTTTATCTTCCGCTATTAAATAAATGTAAAAGACTGTTGTATTATAAAAAGTTCAAATTTCCTTGTAAAATTGTACGAAGTGAAGTGTAAAGATCCTGTGGAACTTCGAATTCGGTCGTATTTGGAATTCGGGGTATTACATTATTAATTTGTACGGGTAGGTTACGTGTCTAATAGGCTTATATTGGGGATTTTGGTTGGATGTGCATTGCACGGTTAGTAGACTTACAAATGACACTAAGGTCTTCTCCCATTATAGTATTAGAGCATCTGTAGTCGTTGGCTAAATATCCAAAAAATGGATAATTTGGCCAAAAATCACCTGCAGTCGTTGGCCAAATTCTCTTTTTTTTTGTGCGCTGTGAACAGTAGGCTACCAAATTTGGGGGAGAATATAGCAATTTCCATATTTTGGAAATCGGAAGATGATTTACCGTTTTTACGTCGAACAGAAGATGATTTGTCGTCGAAGAACTTTTTTTTTAATGGCGAAACGTTATATCATATACCGTTTCATCAAAGAAAAAAAGAAAAAGCCAACAGTGAAGGACGGGATATCATCTCCCATCCTTCACAGTTGGCCCTTTTTTTTAAGAAACGGTAGATCATCTACAGTTTCTAGAGAGAGGGGGGGAGATTATTAATTTGTACGGGTAGGTTACGTGTTTGATAGGTTTATATTGGGGATTTTGGTTGTATGTGCATTGCACGGGTTAGTAGATTTACAAATGACACTAAGAACTTCTCCCATTATAGTATTAGAGCATCTGTAGTCGTTGGCCAGATATCCAAAAAAATGGATAATTTGACCAAAAAACACCTGCAGTCGTTGGCCAAATACTCATTTTTTTGGTGCGCTGTGAACAGTAGGCTGCCAAATTTGGGGGAGAATATAGCGATTTCCAATCGGAAGATGATTTACCTTTTTGCGTCGAACGGAAGATGATTTGTCGTCGGAGAATTTTTTTTTTAATGGAGAAACGTTAGATCATCTACCGTTTCAACCAAAAAAAAAGCCAACACTGAAGGATGGGATATCATCTCCCATCCTTCACAGTTGGCCCTTTTTTTTAATGAAACGGTAGATCATCTACAGTTTCTCAATTTTTAAAAAAAAAATAAAAATAAAAAAATTGTAGACGGGATATCATATCTCATTTTGTCCAAGAAAAACCCAATTTTGTAGTATAGACGACTGCAGCGAATGCGCTAATTGCTACTTTCAAAATTGCCATATACCCATTTTTTTGGATAAAACGACTACAGATGCTCTTAGAGATTTCTACCATTCTAGCTCATCTTGGCCAAATCTGGCAACCAAAAGCCAGCCACGAGTTTGCGTGAAATTCATACAAATTACAAAATTGTGCCCATTAGATGGGAGATGGTTCAACTCAAAAAAAATAGAGGGTATCTGTCCGCAAAAAGATTTAAACATGTTTTTAAATTAACCTAAAAAACTAAAGCAATGCATAGCTGTCGGCATAGTTGTCGACAATAGGATTTGATAACACGATCCTACTAATACAAAGTAACATCCATTAATTCAGAAAAGGGTTTACGGCCAGTTGCTAAGAGTGCCAAACAGGGTGTGAGAACAAATTTGTGTTTCTCCCTCCCTTACCAAATCAGTAAACTAAACGTGAATGAAAGCCAAAGATAGCAGAAGGGTCACAAACAAACAATGAGAAAACCCAAGTTTTCAGTACTAATACACACACACAAAAACCAATTGAACGCTTCAAAATCCTATAGCAATCCCCATCATACAAACAAATTTGCAAGAATCGCAATGCTCTGAAAAGAAACTTACTTGTAATCATGCCAACCCACCATAGTGGCTCCAACAAATATGTATACCCACCAACTCCTACAAATCAAACACATCAAAACTAAATAAACTTCAAAAAATACAGACTAAAATAAAAGTAGCATTGAGAACAGAAGAGACCTGCTCGAACTCCAGAAGCAGCAGCAGCTCTTTTGAGACCCTTTTTCTTGATGATAAAGCTTCCCCCAATAAACCCACTTGAAACCAAAGCCAACACAAACCCCTTGAGATTATCAGTTGAAAAACCCATCAAAATTTTCTCTCTTTCTTACTCTTCTTCTCTTCTTTTCCTTTATCAAGTTACAATTTTTGTGATATTTCTCAGATAGGAACAACAAATGATTGGAGGCAAAGGCTGGATGCTATGAAGTTGTTGCGTGGTTGCGTCCCACTCTTCCCCACAAATAAAATTTTCAGGGTTTTTAATCTTCATTGTTTTCATCATTTTATATTAGTCCATCAAAATGTGGGTCATCTGAGCTGTCTGCTGACTTCCAAATTAAGGTGTAAAAATAACAACTTTAAAGGGACCAATGAATTAAGTATAAAATTTATTAAGGGGTGAATAATTAATTTTGAGTTGTTCTCTTCTCTTTCCATTAGTCTCTTCTCTTTTCTAAAAGGGTAATACTACACCTATTACCAAATTTACTACTTTTTGTTGAAAATTTTGCCGAACTGCTCTTTTTTGAAATTAATTAGTGACTTGCCCTGCTTTCGAAAATATTTAGCGAGATGCCTTTGTCTGTGACACGTCAGCAACAAACGTTATTGGAAAACACGGCATCAGTTATTTCGATGCCATTATTCCCAATAACGGCATCTCTATTTGAAAAAATTGTCATGCCGTTATTCCCAATAACGGCATTGCTTATTTTTTGTAAAGAGCTCTACTGTATCAATCTTGACTCGAGATTGAAATCCAAATAGGAAAATAACTGATGTCGTTCTTCTGGAGAACGGCATCGTTTATACTGATGTCGTGCTCCACAATAACGGCATCAGTTATTATCTTTTTGCACTAATCCCTATAATCGAAAAACCCCTTCTTCTTCCCCCTTTCTCTTCGATTTGTTCCTTCATCATTTCCACACCGAAAACCCACAAACCCTAGATTCCAAAATCAAAATATTCCAACCATTTGAGCCCTGTAAAATTCCGTACATCCTGCCTCCTTACTCTCACTCTCATCTGCAGTCTTCATCGCCAACGAAATTTTTGCTAGTGGTTTATTGGTTCAATTTCAAGGTATTATCATCTTAACCTTATGGTTGATTTTTATTCCAATTTTATGTTTATTGTTAGTAGTGAATGACTTGAACTAGTTTTAATTTTTATGCATAGGTATGGAATTTGATATCCCTATTTGGTTATATTATGGGGGTGAAGTAATTAAGGATCCGAAAATTGGATATTCTTATACTGATGTTGAACCGGTAATTATTTGGGCTACCACCAGCTTTGGTTACGCATAATTAATGGATAAGATATACGAAGTCACCAATTGGGATAGAAGTGAAACGAGTCTGAAATTGAGAGCCCGTTATTCCGCTCGTAATGGGGATGGTGGGTATTTCATGTTGGTACCCAAAGTGACAGTTCTCTGAGGTCTGTCTTGCTTAGGACACTTCATCCTAGTTGTGGTTGGAATATAGTTGAGTTATGTATCGATCAAATGATATTTCCAAATACTACAAGAGTTGTTATCGAAAGTCCAAGGCCCACAAGGACTTTGAAACCATCTACAGAGTCACACGCAAGGATTTCAAATACAATTGGAGATACTAGCACAACTCCAACGGAACCTGTTTCCTCCGAATACGAGCAGGTACATCCGACCCCATTGCCACAAAATTTTTTGGTAGCTGGCATTGCTTTGGAAGACTTTGACAACGCCGTTGTAAATAACGACTTGGTCGAAGAAGAAGAAGATGAGTTACGCGGTTTTGAGGATGATGATGAGGAGATTGCCGTTGAAGCTCCAGTAGTTGATTCCAATGTGGATGTGTCGATTAACAATGCCCCCGTGTTGCCAAGCAGGACACAAGTGCAGCTATGCGTGGATCGGAATCAAGTGAATGGATGTCCCGTGCCACCGTACATGAACATGGCCAGTCTTCAATTGGTTCTTCCAACTTGGATGAACTCTTCATAGGTCAAAGATTTCCAACCAAAGATGCTCTACAACATCAAGTTAAGATGTACGCCGTGAAGAATCACCAAGAATTTGTGACAGTAAAATCAGATCGTTTTCTATACCATGTGAAATGTAAATACGCACCCATTAACCATTTAGCCGAGGAGATTGTAAAAAATCCATCACTTCAAAATGAAGTTGGTTGTCCATGGCGCTTGCGTGCAATTGTTCCCAAAGGTCGTGATTATTTTGTGGTGAAAAAGTTTGAAGGTGTACACACATGTGTGAATCCTACATTGACTCAGGATCACAGCAAAATTGACTCGACGGTCGTATCGATGGTCATAATAGATGCTCTGAAGGAACAACTCACAATACAACCAAGAGCCATAATTGGGATGGTGAAGAGTAGGCTCCATTACACAATATCATATTGGAAAGCTTGGAAGGCAAAACATAAAGCAATTGAGAAACTATATGGTTCTTTTGAAAAAGCGTACACTAAATTACCATATCTACTCAATGCAATTCAAGCTTCAAATCCGGGTACAGCTGTACATTGGGCAAAGATTTAGACCGGTCCAGGTATAGAAACATTTAAGGGTGTTTTTTGGGCATTCGGTCCTTCCATCGAAGGATTTAAATCATGTAGGCCAGTTATCAGTGTGGACGGCACTCACTTGTATGGAAAATATAAAGGCTGTTTGTTGATTGCGGTTTCACCAGACGCAAATGGGAGGTCATTTCCGTTTGCATTTGCACTGGTTGACGGCGAAAGCATAAAAACGTGGACATGGTTCATGAACTGTATTCGGTGCTTTGTTACAGATCGTCAAGGTCTTTGTGTCATTTCTGACCGACATGCAGGTATTTTATCAGCAATGGGAAATGAGTTTGGTACGTGGAGGGAACCTTTTGCATATCACAGATACTGTATGCGGCATTTTGCTAGCAATTTTCATAAAAAATTTGGTTCGAAATTTTTGATGAATAAATTGAAGGTAATTGCAAGTCAAAATCAATGGAAAAAGTATGAGGAAAAGATGACACAACTTGAAGCAAGCAATGCTGATGCGGCTAACTGGGTGAAGGAAAAAGCAATTGAGAAGTGGTCACTTACTGCTGATGGTGGGCGTAGATATGGTATTATGACAACAAATCTGTCTGAAATTTTCAACTCAGTTCTAAAAGGTGTTCGTAGCTTACCTGTCACTGCAATTGTAGAACAGAATTTTTTCCGTCTGAACATGTACTTCACCGACCGCCGTGAGGCGGCGCAGACACTTATAGCAGAAGGCAAACTATGGGCACCCCGGATTCAGGACCAAATTGATGTCCGTCATAAAAAATCCAATTTACATAAGGCCATAATGTTTAATAATCGCGATGGTGTTTTTGGGGTGAAATTGGCATTAGAATGGATGGTGGATATCAAAAAGGTGGACATTGGCATACGGTGGACCTACAAGGCCGAACTTGTACATGTGGCAAATTCCAACTATTCCACGTTCCCTGCTCTCATGTGTTAGCGGCATGTGCTTCACGTGCGCTTGATTATAGACCATACATAGATCCCTTCTACTCTACGGATTCGTTAGCAAAAACATGGGCACCAACTTTCAATCCTATACCAGACGAATCGTATTGGCCTACCCAAAGCGCACCGGTACTAATAGTTGATCCAAGTCTTCGTCGGGTGAAGGGGAGGCCTAAGAGTACTCGCATCCGCAATGACATGGACGCTCGAGAAGGTGGTAGTAGTGGAAAAGTGTGTTCGAAATGTGGTGTGAGTGGACACAATAAACGGAGTTGTAAGAATGTACAAAGTGTTGGGACTTCGCAATCTACCCGCACTTGAATATTTTCCTTGTTATTGTATGTTACTAATGTCTCCTCTTTTGTAACTGTTTGTATGAAATTATTTAGTTGTTTTTTTATGGTCAGCAATTTTAGTTTACATTGTTTGCCCTTCTATTTGTGGTGTGAATGGGTGGTGGGTATGGTTAGATTTGTTTCAAATAAACACTCGCAAAAAAACATGCACAGAAAACATGCACAGATGTTCAAACTGATGCCGTTCTTGTGAATAACGGCATCTTCTTTACATGTCGTTATTCTCAAGAACGACTGTGGAGACAGTAAGTTTGGCAGAATGCTCTAAATTTGAAATTTTGGTGTTTAACTGATGCCGTTATTCTGAGAAACGGCATAGATAACTGATGCCGTGCTCCAGAATAACGGCATAGTTAACAAATGCCGTTATTCTGAACAACGACTGTGGATACAGAAACATTTGGCAGCAAACTACAAATTTTCTAATTTTTCCTATATGAAGTTGCCGTTATTCGCAATAACGTTACAGGATTAAGATGCCATTATTGCGAATAACGGCATCGTCTATTATCTTTTTTTTACTTAACAGGCATGCACAGACCATCTCTTCAAATATCAACTCAATTCAAATTCACAGATTCAAATTCAAAATTCACAACATATACAACTTCCAACTCCATACTTAAAGATATGCACATATATGCACAGATAACATCAAAACTTCAACCTAGTGCATTCATAGATACTTCAAAACTGTAACAGATTTGTTCATACTTCAAAAAGCTGATACATCATACTTCAAAACTTCTGCACAGAAAGCTGATACATCATACTTCAACCTTTGAGTTATGCACAGATATATGCACAGATAATTCATACTTCAAAACTTCAAAACTTCAAGTAAATTCATACATCAAAAACTTCAAAATATGATACATCAAAACTTCAAAATATGATACTTCAAAACTTCAAAAATTCAACTCACTATATGCACAGATAACTTCAAAACTTCATTCAAGATTTGTTTTTTTTTTCACTTCACAGACATACACAGGATCAAAGATTACTCAACTCACTTCATTCAACTCAACCTACAGAATACATCAAATTCTATAGATTACTCAACTCAATTCACAGATACATCAACTTCATAAACCTGCAGATACTTCAAATTAAACAAATTCAAATGCATAAACCTGCAGATACTTAAAAACATGCAGATACTCACAGATTTGCATACTTCACAAAACATGCACAGACTTCAAAATCAATTCATCAAATTTTATATGCATACTTCACATACTTCAAGTTCATCCATACTTGACATACTTCAAAATGCAGTTGTAATACAAAATAAAGTGTAATACCAAAGAAAGTGTTGTATTACAAAAAAAACCATTAATACATAAATATTGCTTCCAATTAACTCGGTGTGAAATGTTGGGGTGCTCTTCTCCTTCGAGCCGGAACTTTCCGCCTACGTTCCCGTTGCTCTTGCGTTGGGGGTCCAATTGGACCAACTCCTTCTTCTTCGTCACCTCCTCCTTCTTCAATCTCTGGATTTGCCAATTGGCTTTGCGGTGGAGGGTCATGAACGGTCTTGGCTCTTCGATGATGTGATGGATTTTTCAATTCCAATGCTTGTTGTGGTGGAGGTGTAGCTTGGCTAGCGGTAGGTCGTTCTTGTTGGCGTTGCCCTTCGGTTGACCGCACTAGTTCATTGAAATGAGGACCATCTTCAACCTCTTCAAGAGAGGTACGACAATTGCATAGGAGGTCTCGTGTCAATTCTTTGCATGCCTTATTGGCATTGCTCTTCAAGACATTCGCACATTTTCTAGCCATATCCCATGTGCTTTCGATCTATAATAGTAAACCATATATGTTGTAAGTAAAGATGCAGAAGTAAAATTAATCGAAATAATTGAAATTCAACAAACAAACTAATTTACCATTATACGGTATGATGAAGCTTTTGGTTGATGCATCGGTTGTGATGATGAAAATGCCGGTGGTGGTTCAACCTGGGGCGCGAGGATCCTTTGGCCTGTCCACATTAACAAACACTAATCAACAACATTTTCAGTAGAAAAAATTTCAAAATAAAGTACTTCAATATTTAAGATTTTGTGCTTCTCAAAAATTCAATATTTAGTAAACCCTACTTCACTAACAATACTTCCAAAATTACTACTTCAATAACACAAATCTACAATACTTGTACTATACTACATTTCATACTATCAAAATCAACTATACAAAATACAAATTAGGGTTTTTGGTTACTTACAATAATTTCGGATTCGGAATGATAAGGCACTCTGAATGAAGGATTGAAGAGTAGACTCCCAAATAGAAGTCAATTACACACCGAAGATCTTGGGGATTTTTTTTTAGATCGTTTAGGGTTTTCGGTGTGGAAATGATGAAGGAACGAATCGAAGAGAAAGGGGGAAGAAGAAGGGATTTTTCGATTATAGGGATTAGTGCAAAAAGATAATAACTGATGACGTTATTGTGGAGCACGGCATCAGTATAAACGATGTCGTTCTCCAGAAGAACAGCATCAGTTATTTTCCTATTTGGATTTCAATCTCGAGTCAAGATTGATACAGTAGAGCTCTTTACAAAAAATAAGCAATGCCGTTATTGGGAATAACGGCACGACAATTTTTTCAAATAGAGATGCCGTTATTGGGAATAACGGCATCGAAATAACTGATGCCGTGTTTTCCAATAACGTTTGTTGCTGACGTGTCACAGACAAGGGCATCTCGCTAAATGTTTTCGAAAGCAGGGCAAGTCACTAATTAATTTCAAAAAAGAGGGCAGTTCGGCAAAATTTTCCTTTTTGTTTTACTACCTTATGTGACATATTATTAGTGGAGGTTATTGTAGAGTAGGTGGTAGAAACATCCAATAGTGATGTACCACCTAAGGCAGTAAAGTGAAAAGTAGTAGATTTGGTAGTAGGTGTAGCATTACCCTTTCTGAATTATTTTTTTTTATAAGACACTTTTAGAAAATATTTGTAGGAAGAGAATAGTTACCTAAGTATTTAAGTTTATGGACTCAACAATTAAATTTGCCGTTCCCAACGGCGAGTTTAGTTGTTTTAATCTCGCCGTTGAGAAACAGCGTGTTTAGTGCTAAATTTTAGTTCAAAATTTTCAAAGAAGACTCGTTGTTCCCAATGGCGAGAACATTTATATTAGACTCGCTGTTGGGAATAGCGAGTTTAGTTCAAAATTTTCAAAGAAGACTTGCTGTTCCCAATGGCAAAGACATTTATACTAGACTCGCTATTGGGAACGGCAAGGATGTAGGAATTTTTACAGTGATTGAAACATTCTATTGGACTTAGTGAATTTTCGAAAAAAACTTCACAGAATTTTTTTAAAACTAAACTCACTATTCCCAATAGCGAGTCTAGTGTAAATGTCCTCACAGTTGGGAACAGCGAGTCTTCTTTGAAAATTTTGAACTAAACTCGCTATTCCCAACAGTGAGCCTAGTATAAATGTCCTCGCCGTTGGGAACAGCAAGTTTTCTTTGAAAATTTTGAACTAAAAATTAGCACTAAACAAGATGTTTCCCAACGGCGATGATGAAACAACTAAACTCGCCGTTGGGAACGACAAGTTTAGTTGTTGAGTCCATGAGCACAAATACTTAGGTAACTATTCTCTTTCTGTAAATATTTTTCAAAAGTGTCATATAAAAAAAATAATTCCTCTTTCCTTAGGTTCCATAAATTTTGCTTCTGGATTTTGGACTTTAGCACCAATAGGACAAAGTCAGATAAAGAAATTGGAGATTGGAGATTGGAGATTTGAAACCTGACCAAGTCTAATTGGATATGCCATTTAAATAGAAACTGAAGCCATTATGGATATCCGTGAATTTTAGAACAGTAGTAAGAGCATATGTAGTCGTCCGCAATTTATCCAAATTTTGAGAAAAATACAAAAAAGCCTGAAACAGTCGTTGGCTATATATCTAAATTTTTGGTTTTGGATGAACAGTGATCTGCTATATTTGGCAGAAGATATAGGATTTTGTAAAAAATAGCCAACAAAATATGATCTTTCGTCCTTTCAAAGTTCCCTTTAAAAAAAAATTGTTTTAATGTTGGACGGCGAATCATTTCTTGTCCCCTTTTTTTAAACGATCAGACGGAAAATGATGTGTCGTTTGATTTTTTTTTTTGTGAATTTATCCAATCAGACAAACTATGATTATTCGTCTCGTTATTGAATTTTGGCACAAAGCATGGGATGAGGGATGATTCCCCGTCCCGATTTTTTTAAAAAAAAATCGATGGAATCTCCCATCCCTTCGATTTTTTTTTTAAATAAAATTCGACGAACGGGAAATGATTTCCTGTCCGTTCGAAAATTTTTTTAAAAATAATAAATTTTTCCGTGAGACGGGAAATCATTCCCGTCTTCTTGATTATTTAAAAAAAAATCAACAGACGAGAAATCATACATCGTCTGTTCAATTTCTAATTTCAATTTTTTTAGGGGGGGGCAAGAAATTATCTATCGTATGTCGATTTTAAATTTTGAAAACCCAAAAATTAGGTTTGAATGACTGCAGAACAAGCCCAAAATTCATATTCCTATTTGCTAAATACCCAAAAATTGGCATTGAACGACTACAGATGCTCTAACAAAGTGTTGGTGTCTATCTGTACTTTAGAGTGGTTTGGTTAGGTAAATGGGTACTATTTGAAAATAATTTCTTATGACTATTACTATTTATAGATTTGTTTAGGAGTAAAAGGGCTTTAATTTGGTTTCCTATGGGGAGTACCGTAGCACTTTTAGCCTTATTGCTGTTTTTTTCTGTGTTAGAGCAAACAAATATTGTGAATTCTTTTAGAAACAATAAAAAGAATTAACCTTTTAGTTTTCGTCGATATTGACTATTTTCAACTGATCATGACTCTAAATCCGACTCGTTTGAACAGTTAGATTTGATCTGGATGGTGACAATCACTCCAATTGACCTGCAGAAGTCTGAAACACCACTGTTGGCCCGGCGACAGTCAAACCCATAAAATATATGAGAGTTTTTAGTGATAAAATACTGATTACCTGGTTCATGTGGAGGTCACAGGGTATTTATAGTCGCTTAGGGGACCAGTTTCAAGATATTGATTTATCTCTACTTCCCGGTGTTTCGATAGAGTTGGTTATTCTCTTCTTCATGAAGAGATAGGGTCGTTTATCCTTCTCTTGGCTAAGAAATAGGGTTAGTTGACTCTCTTCTTCATGAAGATATAGAGTTAGAACTCTCCTCTTGCAAAGAGATATTGTTTTTTTTAACCGTCTCTTATGGATGATTATGAGTTTAAATGATTTTTAAATAATCATGAACTCTTTCATGTTGAGTTGTTATGACAACTCAGTTTAACAAGCCTGTTTTGGGTTGTTGGGCTCGAAAGAGGCCCAACTCCCATTTACAGGCCCGTTTGTAGTGGAATTTACCATTTTCCACTGAGAGCTTTAAGATTCGTGCTCGATTGAACTGTCTCAATTTTGTTTTATTTTTACTGATATCACAAGCCCCCCACTCCTGAAGACTGAATTTTACAGCCTTTGAGGAGTAGTTCGGCGGTTTTTAATGGTTTACAACTCATCGGAGTTTCGAGGACGTTTGAATCTTGTTCGGTGTGTAACGGTGTTATTCTGAGTTTGTAAAATACACAAAATTATTTTGAGAAATTTCTGGATTATTGTGACTTTTCCAGATTTTTCTAAATATTTTCCAACTTTTTATCATTTTTCGATATTTTTAATCAATTTCTGAATTTTAATAATTAGTTTTCAAATTTTTTAATTAATTATTCTAAATTTATAATTACTTTTTGGAATATTAAAATATTTTTTCGATTTAACTATTATTTTTAGAATTTTTAATTATTTATTTATAATTTTTAATTAATTTTTTTGAAATTTTTAAATAATTAATTCTATTTAATAATTAAATAAAGGAATTAGAATAATACATGATGATGTGGCCGAATCAAAGTTTTGATCACGACTGCGCTCGCGCTCTGAGGAGATTAGATGGGGGATATCTTCCCCCGCCTTCCCTGGTGCGACTGCTACCCAATGCATAGCGTCGGGTATGCTTTTGAGGGAATATGAGACTTCCATCATCGTGAGCGCGCAAATTGAGGAGATCTGATGTCCACGTTGTAATACCCCGGATAAAATAATACTTTTATATGTGTGTGTGTGTGTGTGTGTGTGTGTGTGTGTGTGTGTGTGTGTGTGTGTGTGTGTATTATCTGTATGCGTATATATATTGCGGTGTTTGTTTGATTGTATATGCGTATGATGATGGAGTGCATTTGTTTGCGGGGCATTTAGTATGGATGGTTGCATTCTTGACAATGCGGGAGAATGAGACGGACCGATACTAGTACATGCACTAGTTTTGAGTGCGGTACGCATGTGCAATTGTATAAAGCTACAATGGGTATACTTTGCATACACTCAAATCTAATATCTCATGTCTCATTTAAGGCTTGATCAAGACCAAATAATTTCAGCCCAACTCCAACTCAAAACCAAGAGCTAAGACATGGTTTTGTGCAAAACCACCTAGCCTACCCCCTACCCCCTTACTCCATGGGCCGACCGACACACCCCCCCCCCCCCCCCCCCCCCCCCGCGCCTTGCCCCTCTTTCCACATTTCCTTTCTCATTAAAACCCCTTCTTTTCCCCTCCCAAGCTCTGGAATTTTCAGAAGAAAAGAAAAGGAAAAAGAGAAAGAGAAGGAGAGAAAGAAAGGTGCCAAGGTGAAGAGGAGTTCTCAACTTGGAGTAGGTTCTTTGGATAAAGCTCAAGACAAACACCACCTATCAAGCCAACTCAGGGTGGGGAGTTCTCTAATCTTGTCTTATTCATTATTGTTGATTTTTTTTGCATGCATGAGTAATAGTAGTTGAAAAATGGATGTTTAAGAGTTGATTGTTAGTAATCTCAAACAAGAACAAAAACCATGATATGTATGTCATTTTCTAGATTTTTCCGAGAACAAACTACTTGGAATTTGATGATGAAACTTTCACAGATTCGTATCATATATGTCTAGTAAATGCATGATTTATTTAGGAGTTTTATGATGATTTTTGATATTTTAATAAAATTCGTTTTATGGACTGAGCCGTAAGGCAGGAACAGAATCTGTTTACTGTGATAACTGAGGTTGTGGGAATTCTTATAATTAACTGGCACATGATCTATTGCTAAAATTTTTACCATGATTTTTTACATGTATCTAGACTCTACAAAAAAATAATAAAATTATTTGGATGAAGTTACATGCATGTTCAAAATTAATCTATCAACAGTAGTCAAGACTGTAACTGAAGAACAGCAGGATCTTTATGCATGTTTGAAACAGATAGAACTCATTGATTACTTGTAATTTGGATATGAATCTTTTTGCATGTTGTTCATAGTGATGTCTAGTTTCTGTAATGTAAATTTGGTGACCATTTGTCAAGCATATGATTTATGATGGATTTTTTAGCATGTACTATGCTTAACTCAGTCAGAATAGACACCTTGATAAAATGATACATTTGAGGCTCTTTAAGAGTAGATTTTGAGAAAGTGTTTTGTTAGGAAATTGTAATACACATCTAGAGCATTCTAGTAAGCCTTATTTGTGGAAATTCCTGTGAGTAGATTATTTAATATGATTTTTGCAAGACTAGACAGAAACCAGGTTTTGAACTGAAGACTCTATTTGGGTAGGACTTAGTGTGTGGTTCTGTACACCTGAGAATAATATCTATTTTAGGGTGATTAAATGATATAATTTGGATTGGTGATCAACTAGGATGTTGTCTATGAAATTCACACCTTTTCACAGAACCTAGATTGATATCATTCCGATAAGCAGGTAGGGTTTTATGCTATCGGTAAGGTGCAGCCATTTTACAGGAAATACACAGGCTGAGGCTTGTGAGGCCAATATGAGGATTTAGATGACTGAATCTGAAGTGATGATCACCTAGAGAGTTGTAACCTAGATCTTTACCTTTCCAGATTGGGCTTGAACACAAAAATATGAGTTTTATTGTGGGCGTTATGATCTTTTTAAGTTTCAGGCAGAACACCATTTAGTTGGGTTTAGTCATGGTTTTGACTAAGCATTGGTAGAACCATTCCCTTGTGTACCTAAGAGTTGATAACTCATTTTTTTGGGGATGAATGGTGTCTTTTTCTGGTCTTGTTGGCATGACTCCTGTGGAGGATTGTTGTGGCTCGAGTAGTCACTAGGGTAGGGTGATACCCTACGCCTATCGACCTTAGATGTGAACTTCCACCGAGTCGTTGGACGTCCTAGTGGTGCCGTCAAGTTGCATTTCATGCCGGTTAAGGATGAACACGGGCCAAGGTAAGGGACGACTCCAAGCTAAGGGAGGTGGCGAGCGGGACTTGTGTCACCAGGGCCAGTAGTCGATGGGCAGGACTGGGAGCAATCATCTTTTACCTGAATGATTAGAGTGAATCTTGGATTAGAAGGATGTATTAGGGGTATTTTACATTGCATTAGTACTAGCAGACTATAGTCGAGTGTTGTACTTTTTCTTTTATATGGATACGGTTTCGGTTCTCAGGTTTTGAGTTCACGGTCTCGTATCGCGATCTGTTAATTCCCAAAGAGCCCTAGTAAGGAACGGTATGTGCTCCTGTCGGATAGGGAGATTTGACCCTCAAAGCCATCATGTTCCTATGCGCATGGGTTTATTCTATCATTGACGTCATTAAGTGCATGACCTGTCCCAGAAGGTTATTGGGTACATGGTTTCGTACCGAAAAGTTTTCACAGCTTTTTGAGTGAGGTCTGTACGTGGGTACTAAGTGAAAAATACGACCACCACTTTAGGGACTGCAGTGCGGAACTAGACCGAATGACTGCAACTTCATCAGACACGGAAATCTTTTGGGAACAGGTTGAGCACAAGAGTAGGATGCATGGCGAGGGTTTGAATCCCTGAATGTGAAGAAAGACGACTAGATTTGGGGGCGTATGTAGTATGGGATGCATTCGTTTCCCAAAGTCTTGCTTGCATTAGCAGTAGGCATGTGTTTGGTGTATCTAGCTGTAGAATCATGGCATACAACAACACTATAACCCGAATCCATTAACCCCTAGTTTGTTACATGACTTTTCTCTTTTGCATAAAATTATGGTTGTGATTGTTAGCTGGGAGATCGTTGTTATTATCAGCATTGTGTCAGTCGAAGTGCTGACGTTCCCCACCTTGTAGGTATCCGGAGCCGATTCACATGTACAGCAAAGCTCGAGTTGGTCCAAGCATCCAAAGGATACATTCAAGTGTTATTATATTATTGTAAATCTTGTAATTTATTTCGGATATTGTAACACTTGTAAATGTAACATTTATATGGAATAAAAGTTTTAATTTTCCTGTACTTTTCTGTGATTTTGGCTATTTTGAAGTTGGACTCCTGGGAGTAGGGTCTCAGATTTCCAGTATGGAGATTTGGGGCGCTACACACGTGGTGTCTCGCGCCTGT